>OZ025276.1:2169839-3369839 GCA_964019165.1 Mastigias papua
ACTTTCACACCCCGGGGTCTTAATGTTAAGGAAGTAGACACATAGGATTATTATTTATTTGAGTTGGCTGGTTTATTCTATATGTATTCACTATTTATCCTGCTCTTTTAATTTTATGTTATGGTTTCTACTTTTATTCAGTTATGCTTGTCTATTACATTTATGTCGCATCTTTTCTTACGATATTTCTCTCCTCTCAATATCGTCCTTGCTAGGTCATATTGGGTTTCCTTTTCATTTTATGTTACTTCACACCCACTTTGTTCTCGCATGGTTTTCTCTATACCCCACTGGGACGGTAGGTATCAGCTTCTCCAACACCCTTTTCTCTTATGTTAAATATAATTTCCCTTCCATTCAATTTCAAATGCTATCCATTGTAAGTCCAGTTTCATTGTGTAAAGTGTTCTATTGTCGTAAGTTAATTAGATATTGTTCCTTTGTTTTGATCGTTATATATGCGCTGTATGCACCTGGACTGTTATAACTGATGAAGGCTTGTGCCGAAACGTTTTAAAAGTTGGAATTTTTTCTTGAGGGTCTATTTATGTCTTTAACATTTCTTTATGATTGGAGCTATTTGAGTGTATATATATATATATATATATATATATATATATATATATATATATATATATATATATATATATATATATATATATCCACATAGATATAGATTTATGAATGTATGAGTGTTTATAGCATGCATGTATGTATGCGTGTATATGTGTGATGCAATCTTTTCAGAAATGTTTCTACTTATTTGCAATGTATAGTATCATGATTGATTCTGTTAACGATTTGTAAATTATTGGGCTAGTAATGGGGGTTCCAGTCCAAAATATTTGATGTGGTGTTGCCATATAGGCAATTTCTTGCATTTGTCAACAGTGTACAAACCAAGTAAATTTTTCCCACAGCACTTAGTTGGACTTTAAGATTTTTTTTGAAATCTACAAACTTGAAAAAGTTAACTATATCTCCAAATAGCCACTCCACGCTTACTCTAACTGAACTCATCCTTGACTTCCAGAGCTGCTGATCACCTGTTACATTTGCCCCTTTAAAAGGAGCCTGCAGTTGAGGTCTCAATGGATAAGCTGGATCTCCATAAATACACATTATTTCCCCCGCTGGAGAAACAGAATACTGCTCTAAAAGTGGCAGAAGTCCAGATTCTCTCAGCATTCCGCTGTCGTGGCGTTTTCCTTCATATGGGCCAGCTAGCAAGGACACTAATCCATCAGGGGTGGCAACCGACTGACATTGTATTGCATGGACATGTTTGTGCCCATTGTAAAGAGCCCTCTGGTTATTGCTAGGCTTTGATATAGGGTGAACGGTTCCATCAATGAAGCCCCAGCAATTTGTCAAGGGAGCTCCTTTTGCATAAATAGCTGCAGCATACTTTGTTAGATTTTGAGGGGATAAGCTGTTTCTTCCTTCAAAATCTGATAGCAGAAACGACCATTGGTTGTATATCAAATCCATTACGTGATTGGTGATAATACATAGTTCTGGAACTGGACGTGCAAAGCGGGGGACCATATCTGAGTATCTACATGGATATGCATGTCGTTTTTCTTGAACCTAAAGTCTACCTTACATTCATCGTCGGTCATTGTGTCCAGATCAAAATGCTGGTATTGCCAGTATGGAATTTCCAGGCTTGGTCTATTCACCCTATTCACATTATACAGCAATTGATACTCCATATCGTCGATTACATCAATTCCACATGCCAAATCAAGTACATCTCTGATATTTCGTCGAACAGCCATATTTGATTATAGGAATACGCTAGTAATAATCTGAAAAACGTGTGAGTAAATGCGTGCAGCACAATCGAGAACAAAGTAGTTCCCAGCCAAATGCAAGAACCTCATAGCCCTGTGGTGCTCTCATGATTCTTAACGGTATCGTTAGCGTTATCGTTAGGATGCGTAATCTCTCTATTATACTGGCAGCACAGATGTTAAGCATATGCAGACTAGAAGTCAACTAGTTGTATCAGATTTTTTCCAGTACTCATTAGCAGCACAAATGTATCTTAAGTGCTTCTTTGTTGCAGTTAGTTGGCTCTGGCTGTTTTCTCTTTGAATAGGTTCAGTATCATTGGCCTCTTTCTTTTTACCATTTACCTTGTATCTGTGTGTGTTTTCTGGTACTGACTTGGTTCCACAACTTCCAGCCTTGTATAAAAGATTTGATGACTTCAATGCTGTTCTATTTTTAATTTAATTTGCTTTAATCTTCTTTTATACTTATTGGTTGTCTCCTGTGGAGTAGTTCTTAATCTCCTATCATCTTCTCTCCTCAATGTCCTAAGCATATTTTGTCAAACAGCGAGGCCCACTTTTTCCATGAAAACTGTTTTGGCAGCAGCACCAGTATTGAAGACACAAAGTGCTTCACATACACCAATTGTCACCTGTCTTTTCCCTAAAACTAATTTCTTAGGAATAAGAGTCCACAGAGTCCATTTAGGCCATCATTTGATTTTGTGTGAGCCCAAGAAGGCATCTCTTCAGTAAATACGACAACAGTTGCCCACATACACCAATTGTCACCTGTGTTTTCCCTAAAACTAATGTCTTAAAAATAAGAGTCCACAAAGTTCCATTTAGGCTGTCAGTTTGATTTTGTGTGAGCCCAAGAAGGCATCTCTTCAGCAAATCCTCATTACTCAGCCTATCAAAAATTGGAGACAACTCCTGCATGAATGCATGAGGTAATCTAACTGCTTTGTGATGTGAATGTGTCTCTGATGCTTCATCCCTTTGAAGATAACACCAAGAGTCTTTAGCTTTTGGACAAAACCTGTTCTGAAAGGCAAGTGACTTGGTAGGCTCTACACTTATATGGTGTTTTATTGCATTAATTGCCCTTTTCATTCCTGATAAGTTCCCTTTAGGCCGTGGGCTGTGGTTACAGAAACCCATCAAAACACAGTTTCGTTTTCCAAGTCAAGAAACCAACCACTTACTTAAATGTCCAGGCAGTGCACGCTAACTTGTTACAAATCTATGTGGCCCCAAGCTGGAAACCTGCTCAATATCAAGAAATTCACAGCTACAGTTTCTTCCTATACCGTTGTAACTTAGATCAATGATGCCATTTTCAAAGGGCTTTTTATTACTTGTTACTGTAACGGGCCAGCTGAAATGAAATAGTTTACATGTATTCAGTTGTCTGGCAATTATCACAACAGCCTAGCAACGGCCAAGTCTCACAGCAATGCATTTTCCTTTTGAATAAGTTATACATGAAAAGTTCATAATAGATTCCACAGCATAAACTGGGCATAATGTGGAACAGAAAAATCAGTGATTATTTTGCCTGACTTTTAGTGTAACAATTGGAAGACTAGGTGATGAACAATAAAGTGATAGATATATAACTTGTTGTAAACTTTTGCTATGAAGAGGGATTATAGAGTTTGTTCCTTTTCATTTTGTGATCCAAAAATCCTGTAAACAGATTTGATTGAGATGGGTAGTTTATGGCTATATCAACATGTTTTGGAAACAAAATCTTACATGTATATATAGTATTTTTGAAAGTCATACATATTTCCCTATAGTTTTTAAAGGTAACTAAGGCTATGTTCACATTGCTCCGTATTCGTTTTTATCCGTTTTCATTTCGATCTGTTTTGCCTGTTCACATTGCCCGGGTACATTTGAATACGCTATGAAAACGATAAGTGTTCACTTTGCTCCCCTCCAGGTACAGCGGAAAACGGCATGATATTGAGTCTTATACTAGCGTTTTCAAAAGTATCCGTTTTCGATGTTCACTGCATTTTTGCGTTTTCAAAAGTCTCCGTTTTCAAAAGTATCCGTTTTCAAAGTGCGTTTTCAAAAGTCTCCGTTTTCCTAGCGGAGCAATGTGAACGCAAGGCAAAAACGGATACTTTTGTATCCGTTTTCATATGAATACGGAGCAATGTGAACGGGGCCTAAGGTTTCTTGTAATACATTATTTTTCTGACACAGGTGCACTTACTTGTTTATGCAAGAGCAAATGACTTAGTACTATGTTCTAAGGACAAGGCATTTACATGAACAATCAATCTCACATGTTTGAGAAATTTCCTTTCCCTACACTTGAGGATGTACTCACCTTTAATCCAGCATCTTTGAATAACTGTGACAATGCTCCACAGAAGGACATTGCCATGTGAAAATCCCCAAGTCGTATAATCAAGCGATTCATGAAAGCCTCTTTTTTCCAGCGAATCTGTTGAACTTTTGCATAGATCACTTCATCAAAAACCAGACACAGATACTGCAAGTGGAGATGATCTGCAATCTGTAAGCTCCTTTTGAGGACTTCATGGACAGTGGAAAGCTCTATTGGAGAAGCATCAATAATGGGCAGATACCCTATATTTAAAAGAATAGGGATGTCATTTGACATCAACATTGTATTGAAACCTGTCCAGTGTGGCATAAGGAGGGTACTTCTTTCTTTGCAAAATGCACGACACAGCACAAAGGCTAAGTCCAACTGCCTTGATTCACACTGAACATCAAGATGATCCTTCTCGTCACTTTTCAAATTTAAAGCTGCAGTAGACAAATCTCTTGTTACTCTTTTACCAAGAACGACTGGTTGTATTTCCTGAGATGGCATAGAACACGATTTTGACCTGGGCAGACTGTCTTTTTTTTTCATCAACGAAGTCTTTAGGAGACATGCGTTGAATGATTATTCCTCCTGTGATGTGGGTTGTTCCCTTCCTGTTCTGGTTTCCTCTTGAAAATCATCATTATCCCATGCTAATGTGGTGCTTGTCTGTGTTGCAAAGCCTGGAGGTAATAATGGGGATAAGGAGGTATTCCTCTGTGCAAGACCTGTTTCATGTCTTAAAACAGTAGAATGGGATACACAGTGCCCAAGTCGATTAAGTAATGAAATGGCAGCAGCAGATCCAGTGAGCTGACGGATGGCCATGCCAAGAGATAATCCCTTTGGAGTGAGCGTCTTTCCATCAGAGGCAACATAGATTAAATCTTGTGCAATTGAAAGAAGCTTACAGACATTCCTGTCTTCAAGATGAACATAGTCATTTATTTGTGGTTCCTCAAGTGAAGTAAACAAGGATATAGGACAATCGTTTTAGAATTGTCACTTGTTAAGTCAGATGCTAATGGTGGCCATGGGACTCTCAAATCTGGTGCATTCTGTAATGTATTTCTGATGATACAAGCAGCATTGTACAAAATTTGTAAGTCACTGATACTGCATCCTTCATTTGGCGCAACTCTTTCATGTTTATCATTGACTCCATCTTCTTCTGATTCAGAAAAACATTCACCATACTCTTCATCCTCACTTGTATTTGCACTTTTCATTGCCATATGCTCTTCAAGAATATCCTCTGGACATAGGTTTTCAACATAAACCATCTCACTTACATTTCTGATAGTTGGGGTATAAAAGACCAGTTGTGGGTGAGATCTTAATAGGCGCTGCTTCAGGTTGAATGTTTTGAAACATGAAACATCCAGATTGTCAGTCTTTTTGGCAATTTGGATAAATGCTTTCCATAAATCTTTGGTGTACCAAATCTGCTTTAATTGAATAATTTTGTCATCAATGATTTCTTTGCAGAATACTTCATAAGATTTGTCATACTTTGACTATTTTTCCTTATTATTACTTTGTTTCTTTAAGAAGCTGGTGTACTTCTGATAGCAGTTTTTGTGATACTTCACTTCACTTGCTACACAGTCTTGGCCACGGATTTCTCTCAAAATATTTTCATCTTTTTTGTTCTCTGCTGCTTCTCTCAGTCTGCCAGCATCTTCTGTTTCGCATGTGAGAAATGGTGTTTGTTCTCTTTTACCAGTGTTCTGTATGTAAAACAAGTGAGCAAAACTTTGTAAGCAATTGTTTTGTAAACAACTAGAGTTTCTAATCTTACATTAGAAAGTATCTAGTACTATTAAATTAAATAAAAAGAACTGATAAATTGCAATTTTATTTAATATAGACTTGTGAGGGCTTTTTGGATTTGAAATGTTGGGAAAATCTTCTCAAAATTTTTTTCATAAATTTGATATATATCATTGCTTTAAGGTTTGACTTGTTATTGGCAATTTAAATCTTACTGGTTTATTATTGTTAGCTTGATTGCTCCCTTTGCCAAAGACTTATAAATCTTAAATAATTTAGTGAAAAATACATCTTTGAAAAAACTTTTCATGTCACAAACTTTTTTGTAGGAAACAGCTTATATTTAATTAGATTATAAGATAAAATCTCACAAGCTTAAGCTGTGTTCTAATCAGTTTACACTTACCTGAATTTTTTTCCCAAACCAAGTTGCATCCCTGTGACATATTATACAATGAGCTGGAAGGACATATCTATTTCTCCTTTCAAATCCTCTCCCATTTTCCTGCACCAGTGACAGTCTCGTCATTTTTTTATCAGGAACGTATTCCACATTTTGAACAGCACTTCCTTGTGGTGGAGCACTGTCAACAACACTTGCAGCATCGTCAATAGTTTGAGAAGACACAGTCTTTGCTTTCTTCTCTTCAGCTCTCTTTATTTTTTCAACATCACAAAACTTTTTAAAGCAGGCCTTGTGATATGGCCAACAAAAGTCAAAGTCTGGGTGGTTGTCTATGTAGCCTTCCACCAAGTCGTTGTCAAATAAATCGTAAGATGTACGTGCAACATCTCCCTCCTTTCCTTGCAAACCAGCCCATCTTTTCCTACAACTCAAAAATTTTTCGACCCTTTGCTTTGTTATTTCACTACAACAATCCTTAGTACCTTCAAAATGTACAAAGCATGAAGTACTCTTGATCGCAGAAAGATCATTTGATGATTCTCCTTCATTTTCGTCTGCCATGTTTCAAACAAATGCGTTGCTGTGACACTTGGCCGTTGCTAAGCTGTTGTGATAAGTGTCACACCACTGAATATTGTTCAAGCTACTAGTCGTTCGATGGTCCGTAGAATTAACAAATACAAAGAAGCTCTTGCAAAATGGCGTCATTGATCTACGTTACAGCGGTATAAGAAGACACTTTAGCTGTGACTTTCTTGATATTGAGCAGGTTTTCAGCTTGGGGCCACCCAGATTTATAACAAGTTAATGCTAATGGTTGGAAAACTCAAGAAGCTGGCTGGTTTCATGATTTGGACAACGGAAAGTAAAGGTAGAGGTTACAGCCCATGGCCTACTTTGTTGTCTTATGGTAACACCATAATAAGTTTGATGTTTCTTGACCATCTGATTAGTAAGCCTCCCAGCACCAGATATTCCGTTGCCATCAGTCAACTTTGTTCCTTTCATTCTTTTTGTAACTCTGTAAGGGCAGCCCTCATTATTTTTGGACATGTTGTTGTTTCATGTCTGCCATCATGAATATTGTAAGTGTTTTCATTATATTCATAGTGGCTGACAAGACATTTGTTTGTGATTCAACATTGGACTACTTAGACATAGATGAAAGAATGAAGTAGTCACTTTGATGCCCCACCCAGGCAGAGTTCAATGCAAGGATTTAGTAGAAGCATGTAGGTTTCTGAGGAATTCTGCTTGCAGTTAGACCTTTTTAGTTTCACTTTTTATGAGCTCATAACAAATCATTTTTATAATTTCAAAGAGGAAGATCACCTGTATACCATCAAACTCATTTTTTGTCTGCAATACTGCACATGCCAACACTGTTTTCATAGAGTACAATGTCTAACAGACAACTTTTGTTGAGGAGCTGTAAATAGCATGAACTGTTTTTGTTGGTGAGACACTTGTCTTTCTATCTGGGTTGCCAGATGGTCTGGAAACGAGCAGGCCAAACCAGCTTAAAAAAGTGGCCAAAGTGGTCAAAAATAGGCCAAACTAAAATGACGTCATGAAGCATCGCTATGCGCATGCGTAGATATACAGTAGGAAAACACATCATGAACCTCGAGAGCTGAAAGCAACTGAACAAGTATAAAAGATAAACAAGAACACATTTAAAGTTAATAACAAACAAAGCATGAAGCAAAAATAATAAAGTTGCACACAAGCTATTCATCTTGCATCATCACATCATCATCATCATCTTCATTTATTCCTTCTGTTGCATACATGGACGACTTGAACAGCTCTAACATCCTTGGAATACACTGTTTGAATAAAACTGTTCAAAGGCCAAAAACAAAGTAAAAAAAGTATTTCGATATATTCGAGAAAACAGGCCAAAAAAGGCGACATTTTAGTCTCAGGCCAAATGTTATTTTGTCAGGCAAATCAACATGAAAAAAGGCCAAAATTGAGAAATTTGGCCTTATAAAGGCCAATATGGCAACTCTGCTTTCTATTTGTCTTTTTGGGTGTAGCACCTTACTTTTCTCATACCATTTCTAAAATGATATTGTCCTGCATGATGTTTCACAATAAAATAGTGACCATCTTCCTTCAGCTGTAAAGTAGGTATAGTATGATAGACAAAAGTGACTTTATTGTGTACTAAAATAATGAACTTATGGTATTAGTAATTAATTTCTCCTGTAGTAAAATCATTTGATAGTTAGGGTTGGCAGGTCCCTTGAGTTTCATAAGGAAAGGGAACAATAAGACAATACATTTATGACAGTGTCCAGCTTCCATGCCCCTATCTGTTCTTCTTGTGGCAAATGTAACATTTTACATTAATGTTTGCATGAATGCTCAGCAAGAGAGGTACTTATTGCTCTCAAAGATAGATTTCCAGCACAGAAATTTAATTCTCCGTCCTCATAAAGGATAGCAATGGCAATCTCTGGGTCACTCAGGAAATAGCCCAAACCCTGAACATTTCAAACCATCAATTGGTTCTTGGTATGCACATAAGAATAATGTACCAACCATTCAGCCTTTTCTATAAGGACTCTATCTTCAACTGAATCTACTTTTCTGTTCTCATCAGTGTCGTTGATATACTTTTGGGAATCACCTGTTATAAATTCCTCAGCAGTGATTGGCTTGTCTTCAATATTGGAAAATTTTACCTTATTATACTTGAAAAATAAGACAAAACCAGCAAGTATCTTTTTATTAAACCGTGTGGTAATAATCCTTGCAACAGCATGCATCTGGACTTGCTTTTTAATGTGCCATGTGATTGTGATATTGAAAGTGTCTGCTACTTGTGCTAGATGCTCCTCTTTGGTAACTTTGATTACCCACTGTTTCTCTGGCTCCTGGAATAACCAAAGTGGCAAGAAATGCATGCCTGAATCCCCTGTCAGCAAAACGTGAATCTTCCTTAATTCATTCAGATGACTTCCACGTCTTTAGCAACATTATAACTCCTAAGGTCAACGTTCATACTTGTGATACTGGGTGGCTCAATCAATTTTCAAGTATCTAGAAGGTCTGCTATTGATACCTACCCTGCAAATGCCAAAGAAGGAACTGATGGTAGTATTGGAATTTGGCACTCTAGTCAGATATCTTCCAGAACAATCAAGAACATCTAATATATAAACTTACATGACACTTATATTCTAGAACATTCTAGTCACAAACAACATACATCACTATATACTAAGATGCCTATATGATAATTTATGCCAAACCAATCAGATTGCTCGAATTTGTACCACGTGACCCATTTTTTGCCTGATTTTAATGACACTTCTCCTCCTAGGCCTGTAGTGGGATCGCAACCAAATTCGGTTTAGGGGTTCTCCTTGGGGTCTATTTACTCACAAAGGAGGGATTTTTCCATATCTGTTCTTTTTGCCGAGATATTCCACTTTCAACTTATGGCCACTGCTGTCCTATACCCTCCGACATGCTCACTTGACACCTCTGCGCAGGACTGTTGCTTTCACGTTTGCGAATGTTCATGGAGGACGATGGTGCTGTGTGTGATTGCGAGGAGATTTTTGTCACTGTCTTTCCAGGTAAACCGACTCTGTTGTCTGTAGATGGATTGATTTAAGATTCCATGTATGTCCTTTGTCCATTTCATCTGTATTCTGCTGTTGCGAGCCATTTATTTCTATATTTTTCAACCAGATTCAACCACCTTCCCTCGAAGTTATTGCCGCCATGACAGTTCTTCTCCAAGTTGTTTGATTCTATGTGCTAAATCACCGTGCTTTTACTACTACATTGTGAAAACATATTCAACATATGTTTGACTTTCTATTCTGTGCTAGACTATGGCAGTTTGTTTGCTCTTCATGCATATATTGATGACATGGAATGGCGTGCGTGCTGCTTTCATTTGGGAATGTTTTGACATGCACTACCGTAATATTGCCGTGTGACTTGGAGGAGAATTTTGTCGTTCAGCTTTCAGTTTAGTGCTTTTTTCGCTTGATTTCATTCGCCAAGTTATCCTACTTTACCAAATTGTGATGAAATGATTACTGTATGTTTACTGTTGTATTCCTTGGTAGCTTGGAATTTATTCATTGCTTTTACCGCATGTACGAATGGCATAGGATATGGTTATGTTTGGCGATAAAGTAGTGGTATGTGGAATGGTTTCACTGAAGTATGTATAGGGCTATTGCTGAATTTGGTTACCCTAACTTTGCAGTTTTTACTTTCACCCTTTACTTTTGTCATAGTGTGTATGATGAAATGCAAGGGGATTCCCAAGTTCATCTCACGATCGCAGATACCTGTTGTCCTTTGTTTTGGAATTTAATTGCGGTCTTTTGAGGGTGATTCCATAACTTTGCTTCAAGGGCATTAAGATCATGGTAGTTCCCCTAAGTTTTTGCTTGATTTTCTGTTCTAAATTACCGTTTTGTTACTGCAGAAGTATCATTATGATATTCAGGAGGCATTTAATGCAATATTTGCTTATGTACTAGGAGCCTTTAGCTTGCTCTTGATTCTTAGTATATGCACATGAGATGGATGTTAGGATGTCTCAAGAGTTAGGCCACTTTGGTTACGTTTGAGATATTGCCCTTCAACTCGAATTTACTCCTTGATTTTATCATACATATTTTACAGGCAAACACTAGGATGTTACCAACTTTATTCTCAGCTCAGTAACTCTCTTTTCAATATGTTTTCACTCTATTTACAGTAGGCCTCATGGTTATTTCCACTATAGATGGTAGAGGTATTTTGGTGAAGTCATATTAAAGGGGTTCTACTAAACTAAATGTTCTTTTGTTGGGACACAGTTGCCCTTCTTTCTCAGATCATTTGATATAAATTCCATTACTGAATTCCATAGATCATTCTGCACGTGATGATATACTCTTAAGGGATGAATTTATCTTGCCCCCACTGAAGTAATACCTTCATTTGAAATCTTAGTTGGTAATGCAGTATATATATTATGACTCAATTCAAAGAATTACTGACTTCCATGGATCATTCTGCATATGATAGTATAGATTTTTAGGGATGAATTAGTACTAGATAGCAACATTTTGATTTATGGAGCCACTTTCTTCTATCCAACTACCATTATTATTTGAAATCTGAATTTTACATGGTTGTAACATATAATTTAGTACTGGATAGCTGCTTTATTTGTTTTGTATAGCCATAACCTATGAACTCCCCCCAAGAACTTTGGTTGAAATCTAATATGATGATTCATGCTGCTCAGTCATGGGCTTTACACTCTGTTATATATATAAAGCTGTGATATAGGAATACTAAGCAATATTCTTTTGTTTTATCACCTGGAACTACACAGTCCTATCATAGATTCCAGTTGTATAACACCTACATTTATGGGTCAGACTTGATCCTTTACCTCTGTAGACAAGATTAGTGGTCACCTACACGATAACAGAACCACTCATACCTGCCAATTCATGTGCTATATTGTATCTGTTATGACATCCTAAAATTATATCACTAGATTTTACAAAACTCCTTAAGTTAGAATTGAGTGAACCAGGAGACAATATGTAATGTAGTTTCATTAGCGCCTCATTTTAGAGAGCATTTTAAACAATTCTGTGCATAATTCATATAATATAGACTAGCTTAGTACTGATAGCCCGCTAGAACGCGGGCTCCCCTAGCCCCAGTTGAAATGTTGCATATTAGCCTTGGAAAGACTAACGCTGTGCCCCCATGAAAGTTGCATGGTCTGGTCGCATAGGATTACGAGAAGGTGACGTTATGGGACTCTGCGATGGAGCACGTGACTTTCGGCCTTGCATTGTGCAAATCGAAGAAAATTGCGAGAAACAATTGTGCAAAAAGTGGTCGGATACCTGCGCTAGGCTACGGGGCTTCTTGACTTTCTTCCTGTCCCTTTACTGCCCCGTAGCCTAGCGCAGGTATCCGACCACTTTTTGCACAATTGTTTCTCGCAATTTTCTTCGATTTGCACAATGCAAGGCCGAAAGTCACGTGCTCCATCGCAGAGTCCCATAACGTCACCTTCTCGTAATCCTATGCGACCAGACCATGCAACTTTCATGGGGGCACAGCGTTAGTCTTTCCAAGGCTAATATGCAACATTTCAACTGGGGCTAGGGGAGCCCGCGTTCTAGCGGGCTATCAGTACTAAGCTAGTCCTAGAATACTATTTATACACTTAATAGTATAACAGAATGTTCCTTACTCTTCCAGATCATTCCATCTAAGAACTTTCTAGAATATTGTAAAAAGCTATATAATTCACATTGCAGAATAGTTGGTTAAATCAGTGCTTAGTAAAGTGAGTCTTATTGAAAGAATAGACTATATACATCAACGATTTCAACAGGTAGATGGTTTACTTTTAAACAGGCCTTGACATTGATCTGTGGAGATACTTTATAGAGTGGGGGAAAGTAGATGAGCAATTTCCAAAGCTCTCAGGCCTTGACATTGATCTGCGGAGATACTTTATAGAGTGGGGGAAAGTAGATGAGCAATGTCCAAAGCTTGCTGGAGAGCTGATTTTGCAGTCTAATGCAACATCTTTGCCAAAGCTACGGAGTCTTGGTGCTCTGGTATCAACAGGTATAGCAAGAACTATTATAATATTCCACTTTTTCCCTGCTACTTGCCCTGTGAGATAACAAGATGGAGCACCATCACTGAGAAGGACATCCCACGATCCTCTAGGCATCTCATAGAGCATTTCACAAGCCTCCTTAACATTCTCAAGTGATATCTTATCGTGGTGTGTAAAGTCAACAAAATCTCATGTGTCAAGCAGTTTGTATTTCTTTGATTTGTTTAGCTTGGAGCTCATCCTCCATACCACTATATTTTGTGTTGATGTTGTTGATTATGTCAACTATTTTCTTCCTGTACCTTGCAGATATTTTCCTGGCAGCATGTTATATTTGCTCATTGTCTTCTTTATGCAACTCTCTTACCATATTCTGGCCAGCAGCTATTCCCATCTCGTCAAGAAGAACTTCTTTCCTGGCTGCTTCAGTATTGGCAACACAGATAGGTTCACAAGCAGCAAGTATGACCCTTCATTTCCCACAAAAGATTGTTTTTGGGACTCTTGACCAAAGTTGGCCATATTCTGCTTAGGCCTAGAAGTCATCTGTTGAGCAAGGTATTCTACTGAGCCTTTGGACACTTGGCTGCAATTCGTGCAAAAATACTGCTGGCAACCTCTTGGAGTCATCATACATCCTGCTCAAGTTTGTCTTAACTGTCCAGTATTTGCGCCGTCTTCATTCCGTCCATGTTACCAGAGTTTTGTCAAATTGCAAAACAATAATAGGTCTGAACCTTTGTTTTTGATTCATCAATTTACCTTGGCCACCAACATTTTTGCCATCAGCTAGCTTCTTACCTTTTCTCGACTTCTTATATTCCATAAAAGCAGCCCCATTTGTTTCTCAACATGGCCAACACATTATTCTTTAGTGACTTCATATGCACCCCCATACAAATGTCAAATTGCAAAACAATATTAGTTCTGAACCTTTGTTTTTGATTCATCAATTTACCTTGGCCACCACCATTTATGCCATCAGCTAGCTTCTTACCTTTTCTCAACTTCTTATATTCCATAAAAGCAGCCCCCATTTGTTTCTCATTATGGCCAACACATTATTCTTTAGTGACTTCATATGCACCCCCATACTTTCATATGCACCCCCATCCCATCTTCATTGACATGCATACTTTCTGGATCATGTTTTTCTACCAAAGCATGTAAGCAAGCACCAGCTTCCTTCATTTTTTGCTCAGCATGAATGATGGCCTTCTCTACACTTTTCCCCATATGGATGTTATATGACCTTTTAGTCACTGTCATGGTTTCAGCTACACTTCCAGAACAACTGGTGTCTCCAACACCAAGAAAGTCTAAATACCTTTGTTGGTGCTTTTGAATGCTTCTTGAGACTATTGCTATAGCTCCTTTAGCCTCCATGTTACCAGAAGATCCCACATGATTAATTTGGCATTTATGGTCACGAGCCGTTCTCCATCCTCTATACTCTTTTGACTCCTTTTCTAAATTATTTTGGGCAATACAAGCATGACAGACATGAGAAAGGGCCTCATAATCGAGAAGTGTGTCCTTGCTTTTGCCATGTCCCATCACCAGAAGCTGCTACATCTGCAATTGACATCCCATCTTCATTGACATGCATACTTTCTGGATCATGTTTTTCTACCAAAGCATGTAAGCAAGCACCAGCTTCCTTCATTTTTTGCTCAGCATGAATGATGGCCTTCTCTACAATTTTCTCCATATGGATGTTATATGACCTTTTAGTCACTGGAGGAGGAAAGTCAAGTTTCGCACAAAACCTTGCCAAATCAGCTCTGCTGGTTGAAGCGAATGTTGGCGGTTGATAAACCTCAAAGGAACCTTTCTTTCCCTGGGAGCTTTTTACAAGCAAACATAAAACAAATAAACTTTCAGCAAGCCCACTTCTTTCCAAATCACATTGATACACCTGAAGCTTTGATTTTGTATTTCAGCACTCCCTAGAAGTCAAAGATTTCGAAAGCATCTCATTTGTCCTATTTTGTGCTATAATGTCCCTTGCGTTTAACCTTGAAATGAAGCCATCATATGAGGCTGGCAAGCTACCTAGTATAACTGTTGCAAACTTACTTGGAGTAATATCTTCTTTACGTTCCTTCAATCGCTCAGTGAGAGAGGTCATATTGGTTAAGTGCTGCATTAAATCGTCCCCTTCCTCCATAGTCGCAGTGTAAAATCGACGATTGAGATGTACGATTTGCGCTATTGATACAAATTCAAATTGTTTCTGCAGGGTTTCCCAGGCTAATTTTGGATCTGTTGTTGACAATATGTGTACTTGAAGACTTGTCATTCAACGCTATCTGCTATCCGTATGCTTTATCCAAACGAAGGCGAAACGCTTCTATTACCGCTGCTTGAGCTGTCGACTCGGGTTGCACTTCTGTTCCTTGGATGAACCCCCAAAGTCCCCGCTCCATGAGAACCAACTTTATGTTGTATTTCCATGACTGATAGTTGCTCCCATTTAAAGGCTCTATTCTCACAACTTCAGTCATCATTAAATTAATGATCCTGGGCCCATAACCTGCTAGAGTTTACACAGGATCTAACCAAAACATACAAACAACTTCAGGATGCATACAACATCATCGTAACATAAAAT
Organism: Mastigias papua; assembly: GCA_964019165.1. Lineage (NCBI taxonomy): Eukaryota > Metazoa > Cnidaria > Scyphozoa > Rhizostomeae > Mastigiidae > Mastigias > Mastigias papua. Next base: position 2,185,386 of record OZ025276.1, read on the forward strand.
ATAAAACAACACAACAACATTGTAAGAACTCATACGTAAAAGCATGTGTAGTAAAGTAGAGTAACCAATCAAAAGTAAGCTAGCAAACAACAGCAACTACCAAATCTTTATCTTAGATTGTGACGTAGTCATAACTCTCTCAACATAACCTAGGTTGAATCAACCATTGAAGAAGGGTTGGCTCAGCCTGAGTTGAACCTAAGTTGGTTGTATGTACACTACAAAATTCCTAACCTAGGTTAATGCCAATCCAGGTTCACCCCAGGTAAATTAAATGTTGTAGTGTAAACAGGGCTTAAGTTCTTTCTCTGTTGATTCACTATGTCTGATTTCACATCTCTTCTTGTGGAGGGTATCACAAGTGGTGCATTGTCAGAAGTACTGAGTAATATAACCTACTGAGTAACTCTGCATCATATAAACAGGTGATTACCAGGTCACCCAGCTGGCTGAGTTACTCAGTTAGATAAGGTACTTGGCCCCATATAAACAGGCCCTAAGACATGAAAGACTGATGACTTGCTAAGATCAAAATTGCCAGTTTTCGTCACTTCTATTGTATTCTCTGATTCTTGTAAGACACACAACTAGAGTGGGGGTGCATCACTCACTCATCAAATATAAAAACAATCCTGCAGGAAGGCAAGCTATTCCATATTGGGAAAATTACCAAGTCATATTTGCAACATAATGGTGCCGTACATACCATCAGTCTAGAACCTGATTGCCAGAGCAATGCAGGAAGTAATGAAAGTGTAATCAACTGAACCTCCAATGGAGGGCTTCTCATTCAGAGGGAAGGACTACCACAACAGTATGAGTAGACAGAATAAACACTGACATCCTAGGAATGACACTTGTAAGATGACCAAGGTAAGGAATGGAAAAAACATGTTATACAAGCTCACTACTTTGAGGAGGCAGTTACACAAATATCCAACATGAAAATTTTTGGATTTTGAAGTGTTTCTTTCTCGTCATACTGAAAGAGCAGACTTCGCTGGTTTCACAAAGTTATGCATTTATTGGTTTCCAACCTGTTTTTGCATATGACTTGTGCACTTAAAGAGTAAACTCCAAAAAACGTACTTTGCAGTGCATATTTTGATTTTTAACTTTGCTTGCTAGGGTGCTGTGGGAAAGCCAATAGCTGCACCCAACCCTTTTCTAGTGTTAATAAACAGTCAAAACAAGAACAAGTTGCAAAGTGGCCTAGTTCTGGTGAGTTGCTCAAGTCGACTATTTGATCATTTAGAGGACAAATAGGAAAGGATAAGACCGAGATATTCAACAAAGAAACGCTAGGGATTCTTGTGAAAAAGGCCACAGGATGTTCATGGTAATCAAGCCAATAAAGAGAGCATGAACAATGGTAAACTTTGGGAGGTCCGAATAGACACTTGTGAGTTTTCTCAATATGCAGTTCCTCTTAAAAAGTGACGAATATGTCTGGAAAGACACTATCAAACACAGACATGCTGCATAAATCCTATCTTTTTTAGCAGATGGTAGCAGATTTAACGTTCCTACCACTCAAAAAAGTTGTGTAGTTTACAAATTTTCATGCTGATGTGAAGCACGGTATGTAGGGCGCAATACGCAGAGGCTAGCAGATAGAATAAAACAGCATGTACCCACAAGCATCAGGACGAAAAACACCACAGCAAGAGAACAGCCACCTTGTATGTGTAAAAACTCTAACTCTAAAATGAAAAGGTATTCAGCCATAGGACAACATCTTATTACAAATCCAGAATGCGCCAAAACATATACAGACGATAATTTTCGGATCATTGGGCAAGCAAGATCGTCCTTTCATTTAGGTGTTTTGGGATCAGTTTACATTAAGACTCAAAACCCAGTCTTGTGTAAACAAAAAGAATTCATTGCTTCACTTGGACTCTTCAAGTAAACAATGGTGAATAGGTGCTACTTGGCCAATCATAGGGCCAAATAGACGCACTATTCATCATATCACGTGCACCCACATCTGGCTATATTTTGGTTCACCTTTCAGTTGTTATCTGATGTTTCATACTCTGACGAGTGTCAGACGAAAAAGAGTTCAGTATGCTAAAATAATGTTTCCGCTATTTTGTGCTATAGTGACGTTCTGTAGTACCAACAGACTTTTCGCAAGGGACATTAGTAATGTAGATTGGGACAGCATCAAATTTTTATTGATAGAGGAGGATATGAAGAGCAAGGAGAAGATTGATAAGCAAGGGGTGAGCTCCAAAGATGTCTTGTTTACTGAAAAGGAGTTTCTGGAGGTAAAGGGAGGAATTATAGGCAGACCAGCAAACCAAAGTCTTGACAAGGAAATCAAATGACAATACACAAGAAGACACTTTCAGAAATAATGGGCCAAAATGTTTGAAGTGTACCCAGTTTGGTTACATTGCACGATTTTGTCCAGTAAGCAAGAAAAACAGGCAATCACATGTTGCATTTGACCAATAACAAATAATGACAAAAGAGGAGCTATCTGACATACCAGATGTCGCACTAGCATCTCCAGTAAAACCTGGACCAAGCAAGGAATGGCTTATTGACAGTGGAGCAACAAAGCACATGATGGTCCAGAAACAGGTATTTTCAGGATAGAATGAGCTAAAAGGACCATCCAAAATGTAACTCGGAGATAATAGTGTCATCTCTGCGATAGGGGAAAGAAAAGTCAAGCTAATGTGCAATGATGGCAAAACCCTATATACTTTGAGTCTACAAAAAGTATTGTTTGTGTCAGAACTTACTAAGAATTTATTATCTGTGCCAGCTATGGTTGAAAACGGAGCTGATGTCTTTCGACGACGAGAAATGGTTGGTGTCAAACAACAAACAGACTTTTACAATTGGTTGGATGTCAAATGACAAACTGTATAAAGTCAACACTGCAGAATCTGTCACTATTGCTTCATCAACAACGCCTGATATGAATGTATGGCACTGCAGATATTGGCATATGAATAGCACTTCTATTGAGCGTCTCGCTAAGAATGGAGTTGTTACCGGGATGGGATTGGATCTGGCAAATGCAGACTTTGACATGAACTGTGAAGGTTGTGCATTAAGAAAGAAGAGCAGATATCCATTTCCAAAGAAAAGCCAAAGCAAACTGACAAGACCATTGGAATTAATACACAGCAATATTTGTGGACCAATGACTGTGGACTCCATTGGTGGAAGTAAATACATGCTAACATTTACAGATGATTTTACAGATTACGTGACAGTGTTCTTTATTAAAAGCAAGGCTCAAGTACTATCAAAGTGTAGCAAATACCTAAGTACGATGGAAAACAAGACTGGTTCCCTTGTTGAAAGTTCGAGGGTTGTTCAAGACGATCAAGTAGGCGCACAAAGGGTAGGAAGTGATAATGGGGTTGAATATATGTCACATGAATTTGCTAGATTTTGCTAAGAAAGAGGAATTTCTCAAGAGTTTTCAAACCCATATACCCCTGAGCAAAATGGTGTATCCAAGAGACTAAATCGCACACTCATTAAGAAAGCAAGGTCAATGATATACCATGCAACAGTTCCATTAAAGTTTTGGGCAGAAGCTGTTAATACCACAGTTTATCTGCACAACCGGAGCCCTACAATGGCTTTAGAAAACAAGACGCTATATGAATGGTGGTCTGGCGAGAAATAATATATGAAGTTTGTAGAGCAAGTGTCAGGCTTTAGGATCAACGTATTGTAGGCTCCCAAAAACTGAAAATGAGATGACTTTAAAATGCTGAGATTTCAGGCCTTATATGGGATACCCCAAGCAGTTGGTTGTATTGATAGCACACATATACCAATAAAGCGACCAACAGAAAATTCACATGGCTTTTGTCTATAAGGCGTTTTATTCCTTGAATGTTCAAAGCATCTGTGATTTTTGTGCAATGTTCATGGATATATGTTGTCTCCAGTCCAGGCTTTTATGCCATGTTTAAATGTGACAATGTTTTCAGTACTCTTTATTGTATTAGGCATGTTATTCCAGAGTTTATACCAAAAGATATTGTGGTGGTAGGCGGGATTTGTAGCGTATATTTGACCCATACATCATACATCAATTTCCTTTGCACAAGAAGTTGTTCCATAAATGATGGACATTCACGGTTTACTGATTTAAATATTTTTGTGATTACTTGTAGTAAGGTTTTCATGTGGGTGGCTATTTCATTTTTCTTGGTGAGGTGAAATTCACAGATGGATTCATAATCAGTAAGCAGTGCACATAGTGTAGATTTATGTGCTCAATTTATTTCTATAGTACATTGTTTTCTAGAGAAACTCCAAAGTAGAGGTTGTGTACAGTGGAAATGAGATGTGAAACTCATTGATAGCTAGTGTGCTCAGTGACGTTTTCTATTACCCTCAGTTATTCAAATTCTGCACTTCTTTGGTTTGTAAGGAAATGCCCAGCCCCCCTCCCCCAACTATTGCAGTCTATCAGGATTTCAGATTATATTGTGTATTATGCAGAATGATGATGAAGAAAGAAATGCGGTTGGTATGTAGTAAGGGCAGATGTTAACAATTCATTGCTATGAAGTTCCCTATGATACATATATCAACTGAAAGTATTCATTGTGGACAGTAAGAACATGCAATAAAATTTGTGGCAGACCACACAACAGTGAAGTTATTGCCAGAAAACACTTCCCTGACCTTGCACTCTCTGGCCATGTTTATCCTGTCTGCTATCCACATGCAAACAAATAACAGTAACTTCTGTGTACAGCACAGTGCTCTACAACTATGTATTTCCTTCAAGACACTCATTACAGCTGCAGTTATTATGCAGTTGTCCGCAATCAAGTCCACAGTACATACTTCTATCCACCTTCTATGGCTTTCATGGCTTTTCATCCAGTTTGGCGCCAACACAGTTAAAATCAATGCTTGAACAAACTGCCATCCTATAAGGATGTCCACTCCTGTGAAATCCATTTTCCACAATAGTAGAGATATCAATTTGAAAATTTCTACACACATTAGGTATGATAACCCAAAACGTTTAAAAGTTTCAGTTTCTATTTTTAGCAACTAGTAACCATGGTAACAAACAAACAATGCTAGAAAGGTGGATTGCTAAGTACATGCATAACTTTTGCAGAACTACTCAGAACTCTTATTTTATTGTTTGATATTAATAATTGAATGTTGGAGAGTGTAACTCAACTCTTTAATTTTTATTTTCTCATTTATTTTACATGTTATACATAGTTTTGAAATAAATGGCATTTTCGGACTTATCCAATGAACTTTGATGGCTAATAATACAAAATGAAAGAGCTCTATTAAAAAACTGACAGTCAGGTCACACTCTACAAGGAATTAGCTTTAAAATGATATATAGAAGTCAACAATTGAGTGGAGAATGAAAAAGGTATGCATGCACTTGTCTTCGCACCATGACAGTATAAAGAAGAAGGAGAAAACACACTTTAAAAAACCATTGTCAAAAGTATTACTTTCTGGTCTCTAAAGGAAAGATATGAGACTAATAGCATAAAAAGAAGTTCTTCATGGTTCCTTCTGAAGTCAATGCAGCTAAAAAGTTCCCTAAATATGCCTTAAGACTTTACTTTTCCTGCCGAATATAGTTCACCCTCTGCTCTAGCTGCACTTTTGCCTTTGTCAAGTGACTTATAGTTCAACTGCTTTCTCCGCTTTTTGGCCTTAAAAGTTGCTGCAAGTTCAGCTCTTCTGAGTCTTTTAATGTCCCTTTCAAGATTGGAAGCCTTCAAATTTGCCCCTGGTTCTATGTTCAGAATTTCATAAATAATATTTGAAAATGAGCAGCCCATTGTGAACTGGCATGCAGCTAATGCTACAGCTGTTTGTACTGTTCTTCGGCCAACATAGGTTGTTTTGGGGCATATCTTCCAGATAGCTTTATGAAATGACTCATTTGGGTTCTGAGTCTTGTTTCTTGAACATCTCTTCAGCAAGTCATTATCAGATAATCTCTGGAATAATGGGACTAATTGCTTTCCGATTTCAACTTGGAATGTTTCGTGCTCATTGTGTGGCCCAGGTATTTCTTGTTTTGCAATTGATCTCTTCGGGTAGTGGGGTAGAGATAACTCTGCCAGTAGGAGTGGTAAGACGACTCCTTCCCTCCACTAGTCTGCGGGAGGCTCTTGGGCAAGGCCGCGTACCCGCTCAGCCCCCCAATCAGGGTAACGTGAAATCGTGGCAGGCAGGCGATGGATGAAGTGTGAGAGCAGCTGGAGGAACTCCAGAACTGGTCTTGCATTTCTACGTGCCAGGCAGATGATATTAACTTTGATACAATGGCTGGGACACATGTCCAGTAAGGACACTGCTCTTGTAGAAAGCAATGGCAAACTACTACAAGTATTTCTTGCTAAGGAAACTTGAACATGACTATTACAAACAGCTCAAAGAACGATATGGGACTCAACAGTGAGACCCCCAAGCTGGATGAGCCCCTTATTAGTATTGGGGAAGAGCTTGAGGCCGGTGGGAGTATCACTCTTGCTGGGAATATCACTCCAGCTCATGATGGCAAAACGCCTGATTCTACAGAGATGAGAAAGAACCGGAACAGATGGCTGAAGAGGAAACTCAAACTTGGAACGTGGAATATCAGAAGCATGGCAGCTGGTAAACTGAACACTATTATTGAAGAAGCGAAAACAAATAATGTTGACATCTTGGGAGTTGCTGAACATCGTTGGGCAGGGAGTGGCCATTTCACAACAAATTGCGGTGGACAATTTATGTACTCAGGTAGGGAGATAGCAGGTCAAAGTGGAGTGGGCGTATTTTTATCAAAAGCAATAGTGAGAAGCCTTATAGGATATAAACCAGTGAATGATAGAATCATCACCATCAGACTATTGGGGCAAGTAAAAAACATCACACTGATACAAGTATACGCTCCAACGTCTGCATCAACAGAGGAAGAGCTAGAAGAATTTTATGATGCATTACAAAAAGAGATAGATAGCAAAGAAAATCAAGACATCCTGGTCGTCTCGGGAGATCTCAATGCCAAAGTAGGATCGAAAAGACATACTGAAGAAGATGGAATAGTTGGAAATGTAGGGCTGGGAGAGAGAAATGATAGAGGAATCAGACTTGTTGACTTTGCAATCTCAAACCATCTAGCAATAAAAAATACAATGTTTGAGAAACACCCAAGAAGGCTGTATACCTGGACATCACCAGATGGAGTAACGAAGAACCAAATTGATTATATAATGATTGAAAAGAGATGGGCCTCTTCTATACAAGATGTCACCACCAAACCAAGTGCTGACTGCGACACGGACCATGAATTCCTTGTGGCAACATTTAAAGTGAAATTGAAATGCAAGAAAATAACTGCAAGGCCTGTCCGATATGACGTACAGGAAATGGATGAGAACTTCAACATTGAAGTAAGGAATCGTTTCAGAGTATTGCTTATGAATATTGAAGAAAAAGAACCTGATGAGATTGCAAATGAAACAAAAAGCATCTATGTGGAAGCAGCACAAAAACACTTGAGAAAGAGGCTTGTGAAAAGACAACCCTGGTTGACCGAAGAGACACTACAGAAGGTAAAACAAAGAAAAGAGGCAAAGAAAACAGCTGGAGCTCACAGTAATGACTATAAGGCAATTGCAAAAGAGGTGAGACAGATGTGTCGTAAGGATAAGACAAAATATCTGATTAGAAAGTGCCAGAAAATAGATGAATTTATGAAAGAAAATAAAAGCAGAGACATGTACAATGAAATAAAAAGCATCACGAGAACATTCAAACCACGACTTGGTGTTATAAAAGATGAGAGCGGAAAGATCTTGACAGAGGCTGGAAATATAGTAGATCGATGGAAAAGATATTGTGAAGGAATGTTCACAAGTAATGTACCAACAGCTGAAGTTCAACAAGTGAGGATTGAAGATATAGAAGACAAGGAAGATCCATGCCTACCACCTTTGAAATCAGAGGTTGAATGGGCTATCAAATCATTAAAAGATGCGAAAAGTCCTGGATGCGACAAAATTCAGGCAGAAATGATAAAAGCAAGTGGATTAGAAGGAATAGAAGTGTATCACAAGTTGTGTACTAAGATATGGCAAACAGGACAATGGCCTACTGACTGGAAAAGAGCAATCTTTATAGCACTACCAAAGAAAGGAGATTTACAACAATGCTCTACTTATAGAACAATATCATTGATCAGCCATGCAAGCAAAATATTGCTCAAAATCATAATGAGAAGAATTGAGAGCAAAATTGAGGAAGAAGTAAACAAAACACAGGCAGGGTTTAGAAAGAATAGAGGGACGCGAGACCACATCTTTAACTTACGCATGATTGTCCAGAAATATCGGGAAATGAACACCAGTCTTCATACATGCTTTATCGATTACTCCAAGGCTTTTGACAGTATAAATCATGGAGAAATGTGGAATACTTTAAAGGAAATGAACTTTGATCCTAAAAGTATATTGCTGATTAGGTCGCTCTACGAAGGACAACAATCGGCAGTGCAGTTGGAATGTGGAACAACAGATTGGTTTCCAATCACAAGAGGGGTGAGGCAGGGGTGCATATTATCACCTCATCTCTTCAGTATTTACACGGAGGGAATTATGAGAGAAGTGGAGCATGACCATAGGAATGAGGAATACGATGAACCTACATTGCAAGGAGTGCCCATAAGAGACTTGAGATATGCGGATGACATTGCACTACTAGCCACAACCCCAAGAGGGCTTGAAGCTCTTATACAGTCTGTTAAATATCATAGTGAGCAAAGAGGTTTGCACCTGAATGTAAAGAAAACCAAAATCATGGATATAGACAAATGCAAAGAGGAGGCTGTAATAACGATTAATGGGGAGGAAATAGAAAGAGTGAACAATTTTGTATATCTGGGAGCACGAATCGATGCAAATGGGAAGTCAACTCTGGAAATAAGAAGAAGCTGGCAATGGCAGGATCAAAATTGAAAAAGATGACAAACATCTGGAAGGGACAAAGTATATACACCAAACTGAGAATTTTAAGAAGTGTTGTATTTCCCACTGCAACATACGGTTGTGAGACATGGACGATTAACAACACAGATAGCAGAAAGATAACAGCCTTTGAAATGAAATGCTACAGAAAACTGTTGAGGATATCATGGACAGAAAAGATATCAAATGAAACGGTCCTGTCTAGACTTGGAATCAAAGCCCCAACACTCTTGCAAAAAATCAAAAAGCTAAAACTGGTATACTTTGGTCACATAAAGCGCCATGAATCATTGGAGAAGCATATTCTAGAGGCGAGAATAGAGGGCCGAAGAGGAAGAGGAAGACCTGCGAGGAGATGGGAACAGGACATACAGGAATGGATGGGGATTACAACAACACAGGCTGGAAGATTGGCGGAGGACCGTTCGTTGTTTCGTAGGAAAGTTCAAGAAGCAACGTCCTGTAAGAGGATTAGCTGACAGAGAGAGAGAATTGATCTCTGGAAGAAGCACCATGAAGGTGGTCCTGGTGGACAGTGAGAGTGCTTTGGGTTTTCATCAGTTGATGACATATGTAGCAGGATAGCAATGATACGTCTTCTACATAGTTCAGCATCAGAACAATTGTCTTTTATTGCCCTACCATAATAGTTCTGAATTTTAGTTATCTTCTGCTGTGTTACTTTACCTCTGCCTGCAACTGATTTTGTCATTACTTTTGATGACTCGACACAGTTTCGGAGTGCTGTTCCCATGCGTTTTGCCACATGGTTTACGCAATCTTCTTTTACAATAACATTCTCTTTCCCATAGGGCTCTAGGGACTTGACTGCATCATAAGCTTTACTATCCCCATCACTAAGAAGTGTTGTGTATCTAAACTGGTGCTTCTCAACAGATCTGGTCCACAGACGTTTAGCACATTCCACTTCCATGGCAGCAGCAGACCCTGACAAATTTTTCTGGCAATTTTCAACATGGCTTGCTTTCCAAACATCATCATACTGCCTTTCTTCAGCTATGTTGCATTTGCTGCAATAAGTGGACAGCACTTCAAAATCTATTGGATAGCCAGTCAGTAAGTCAATGACTGACGCAGTTCCATTATGTGAAAAGAACCCTCTCTTTTGCCAAGACCCATCAAAGGAAACAGCTATATCTAGAAGTCCCTCTTTTTCTGGTATGACACCAACTTTCTCATGAGCCTCTCTAATTGCAGGATGAGTTCTCTCAGAAATATTTTCAAAACATTTCATAGCACCCAGCTCTATCTTTTTTACATTCTTATGGTAGATATTCAAACTTGGAGAATGAGGCATATTCATCAAAGCAAGCCACTGTTGCATCGATTCATACCCACATCCTATACCTCTAAATGCCAGAATTGACCGCACGTTTATCTCAGAGCTGACATTTGACTTACGATCTGAGTCTTCAACTCGAGAAGACAACTAGTTCTCTGATACAACATTGTGACAAGAGTTACAAAAAAGAATACCTTTTGCAGCAAGCCCAAGATTTACTTCTGCGAGGTTGAAAACAACAGCTGACATTGAGCACAAAGGGCACAATAGGCTAGAAATCAACTTGGTCAGTAATGATTGCTTTACAATAATATATGAATCATTGCTTGACTTTTCACTGCCATCTTCAGGCTTCAATAAGTCTTTAAAAGCACTCATTTCTCTAGCAGAAGCAGATTTTGTGTCTCTAAATATATCTTCGAGGTCAAAATCAACATCTTTGCTCTCGTCCTCAAGTTGCTGTTGGTCCTCAAAATCAACCTCAGTACTAGGCCTGGTGTCTGTATCGACTTTCCTGCCGTGAACTTTACCTTTTTTCTTCTGACCTCCAATAAATGGTTTTCGTGTTCTTGATTTCACTTTTCCCATTCTTAACTTCATCTTCACTTCATCTCCTTCTAACGCATACAACATCTATTCCTAACACCTGAAAACTTGCAGCTTAATCACAACTGATCACAACACGTTCTCTTGTTGTTCTGAGTCGCCATATTGAAAACCGTTTGATATAAATATCCAATCAATGTCCACAATGCGTTTGAATTGACCAATGAGCTGCAATTGTCGCTAAGGTTTCCATAGTGACAAGCTCTCTGTTGTTTTGTTGACCAAATATGACTAGAAACAAAGCATTCTACCAAGACATAGGTAGATCAAAGCCTTTTGAAAACATGCCTATCATAATCTTGAAACATAGGGCTTTCAGATGATGTGTAGTTTCCTAATATCGCGGGAATGGCGACCTTGTATTCGACAACAGCACCAGGGACGTTTTTCGTCAACTTTTTTATGCATTGCTAGGGTGTGTCGTACTTAGGTGGCAATGGTACAAGGAAAACTACCAGAAATAGTGGTAAAACACACATTCTCCTGTTCTTTAGGGCTGAAGTAAGCTTTTAACACAAAAAACCAAATTTCCAAAATTTTGCAAAAATATACCACTTTCTAAGGAGAGGACATCCCTACCCCCCATAACATCAGTCCCTCTCGTAACTGTCATAGTTACAATGGGATGATGACAGAAAATGCGGATGCATGTTGGAAGGGCAATACCCAAGCTATTTGTATTCAGTGACGTGATAGAACTGGCTGATTACATGTGAACTGAAAAGGTAGTTTTGCCTTGCTCACTATTGAAAACAGTATGATAGCTTTCCCCTGCCGTACTAAGACTTGTGTAAGACTTTCTCTATGAGAATAGTATGAGCCTGTGTAGCACACAGTAGGCAGGCTATTCCAAACGTCTTTTGTGGGGGGCATCAAAAGTGGGTATAAGTCCCCAGAGTAACAAACAATGATCATTTAGGGGCTGCAGCCCATAAGTATTCACGTTTAGAGGCATTCTTCATTTTGCAAAGTGACACAGGTTTTGCTTAGCCAGATGATTGCTGATGTGAATTAAAGGTAACTTTGTACTTTTCCTATTAACAGCAACCCATAGTAATGTTGAATATTGATTGTGATAATCCCTGCTGTCTTATGGCAATTGAAACTGAATACATGTAAAAACATAACTTCAGGAACTACTCATTTCCCTTCACTGATTTGGCAAGTTTGGAAAGGCAGATTTGGCACTGATTTGACTGCTAGGCCTTATGAGCATTACAAAGTACATTTCTTCCAATGTGATTTTATCTCTGCAACTTTTGTCATTGACTTAAGGCAATTGTTGAGAAACTTTTATAAATCAAATGTTACCAAAGACTAATAAACGTGTAATAAAACACAATAATGAAATCATGAAACAACGTAACACACGATATCTATATCTATAAAGAAATGCATTATGTACAAGATATTACCATCTGAAATATGAAAAGTTGGAGATACATTCCAGGAATACGGTAAGGCTACAGTGTCATGACAATTTCCAGGTAATTGCTGTCTCAGTCTAGTTCTTATTTGCAAAATCAATTTTTGACGTTTATTTCTTTTGGCTGGGATTAATTGTACGCGAAATGTGAAAAATGGAGGGAGGAGACTTCTCTATTTACTATTTGGCGTGTCTTCAAGACAGTGTATAGCGATATTTACAAAAAGTTACTTTACTATCAACAACAAAGAGTAGATTATAAAGGGTGGCACAGTTCAGTACTGTTCTGCGATGTGCTGCAGGATGTTTTCAACTGCTTCTCCTGTATTGTGGCCAAATCTTTCCCTCCACATAAATTCATCCAGGTACGAGGGTACAAGATGCAACCTGCTGCCATATACAGCTTTGATTTTCTGCTTCACCATAGACCAATAGCTTTCCATGCCCTGGGTGTGTACTCCTGTGACAGGATCCACAAAGTTATCCTGGTGTATCACACACCTGTGAACATAGCCATGATTCGCAACGATGTTGTATGCAGCCCATCCATCTGAATACACCATTGATCCAGGGCGAATGAACTGCTGTATGATTGGCAGAAATGTTGCTTTGTCTTGTTGTGGCACAACGTATATCCAACCCTTCTTTGTTTCTCGATCATACAGCCCAAACACCCATTGATCATGCTGTTGGGGAAGGTCACTAAGGTGGTATTTCCTATTTATCATGACGGATTCATCGATTTCCACGATCTGGCCAACGCCACCCAGCATCTTGTCAGCAAAAGGCATTCGAAGTACGTTTGCAGAACATTTCTCTCGCAAAGGCGTACCAATCAATGATGGACAGATTGCAGAGTCCCAGATCTGTTGTGGAAGTGCTCATACACATGCCACCTTACCAGCAGTATATAATGGACATGACATCATGCATGCCTAAGTTCGATTTGTCAAAAAACTCCCTGGTCAGACACTCTTGGTTTTACAGCATCAAGCCTGCGAACATGTCCAATGATAACCATCCTTGCTATCACCTCTGGCCTGTAGGTGCATTGGTCCCCTATGTCTCCGCTCAGTACACCGCACTCTCTCCTTCTAAAGGCCCCTCCCCTGCAGCCATCACATAAAGGCCAAGGTACCCTGGTACAGAATTTGAAAGAGTTCAAACAACGTCATGATGTTATCAGAGTCACGTTGTCTATCAGATGTTAGAAATACCTGATTTCACTTATCCGCCAGTAGTAAGATGAACCTATAGACTCGACATATAGTTGAAATTAATTTGCTTTGGCTGTTCGCTGTTCTTCTTCGCATTCTGTAAGTCTGTTTAGTTTCTCTTTTCTGTTTCTTTTTTGAGCAGTGTCTTCTCTTCCCTGTAATCTTTACTTGTATAATAGAAGCAGACCTGGAGGGAATGAGAGTAAGGTATGGTACAGATGGTATGTACCAAAGAGAGTATGTTTCAATGTGTAAAAAGTTGGTAATAATGTTAGTTTGTATCTTTGGTTTACTATATGCATGATGTACCAACAAACGAAATGTAATGAAGAGGTAGAGGTGGTATGTATATGATGGGTATAAGGAGAAAGGACAATGTGTCATATCTGAAGGCTGTGGGAAGTAGTTGACATGATGGTGTAAGGAAGTGGATATGGAGTGTTAGTACAGCAGTGTGAGCATAAGGCAATATGGTTGTACGGAGTACTACTGTAGAGAGGAATGAAACATATGGATAATCATGAAGCGGGTAAATGTAAGTAACTGATGAGAGTAAGACGAGAGTTGTGTAAGGGTAAGGTGAACAAGTACTGTATGGGTATAGAATGTAAGCACAACTGTGATACTCACTTCACTGTGGTCCTGTTGCATCTGCCATAAGAAACATGGTATTCTTTCTGATATTAAAGAAGGTTGCTCTTTGCCATTTCAATCTGCTAACCATGATGTCTTTGTTACAGTGTAACTCCTAAGACGGAGAAGAAATGACAATAATCTCGTGTTAGTATGAGTATGTAATACACAATTGGTTAATAAGACAAAAGGTTATGAGAAAATGAGGCTGAAAAATGGCCATAAGCCTAAGAAAATGATAAGAGAATCATGAGGCTCAAGTTGCAGAATTCACCATTTTTACATGGCTCTCTGTGGCTTCACACGAGGCTCTCTGTGGTGGACATGATCACCTAACCCTTCAAGCCTATAGGGATATGGGTTTTGAAACATTGCAAATGACTGTACCATCATCTACATACTTTGTGCAAAGGCATTGCTAACACACATAAGTGATTCACTAATACTGCCCATAGCTTGTGCCATAGATTCTGTTGACTCTCTCAGAGTGTCTGTTAAGTCTCTATGAAACATTTTCTCAGCCGTTATCTTCCATGAGTAGAGCATCCCATTGAGAAGCAGAAAGTCTTCTCTCAAGATGTTTTCTCTTATTGTCTGTTAGTTTATGAAAGACTGAGGTTGGCAGACCTGCCAAGTTTGGTGGGTGCAAAACCTTGAGATTTCTTAAAAATTTCTTTACAAACCTTGAGTTTTGTAGAAAAACCTTGAGAAAAGTCAAACAACTTTGTAATGATTTTATAAACACAAAAAGGTCTTAATACGGGTTCAATCACATCATAAAAAGTTAAAAGAACTAAAAAGAAACATGAAGTCCAAATGAAAAGTAGGCTATCTATTTTTGTTCTTCATTGTATTTGTTGGTTGCTTGTTTGGAACTTTCCAAGACTTCCTCTGTGGGTTTCCAGCTATAACAGGGCGTGGTGGACTTGGGATACATTGTTTTCATCACTAGGATACTCGACAATGTCCCTCCCAGTTTCATCGATGACCTTTCTAACGATTTGTTTTTCTTCACAATGCTGAAAAGTCTTTCCAAGTCAGCATTACTGTGAGGGATGATCAAAATGATTTCAGCCTTTAATTCTCAGAGATGTGTGGTGTTTCAAGTAAGTTTGGCAACGATTGTAGCTTTGGCAGACACTTGAAGCGCTTGGCATTTGAGCCCGGAATTTTCATATCTGCAATATTGCTCCACAAAACATCAATTCTAAAATGAAATGAAATTTCACCATCCATGTCTTTCTTCACTCCTTCAGAAACACGTGCCTCTTCCCAGGCTCTCTCTTCAAAATCATTATCATTTAATGTCTGGTAGTCTGTAAACTCTTCATATAAGTCATCAGCTGAAATAGCTGACATTACGTTAGGATACAAATCAAAAAAGTATTGAACTTGGGCCCATTTTGAGTTAATGCAATCTGGAACATTTACCCATACAGCATTGCAAATCAACGGATTATTCAACGGAAATTTTTTTTCATATACTGAAGAGACAACTTGAAATAGTAATGCACAGCATCATGAAAGTCTTTATATTGTTGTTCAGATATATCACCTTCATCTAATAATTTCTTCAATGTTCTTTTTGTCAGTACTCCAAGATAGATATCTTCAGTTTCCATGAAATTTTCAGAGTCATTTAAATCTATTTCAGAAACATTAGTGATACACTTGACTTTGCTTGGGTGCATAATACGTTTAGCCAGCTTTTTCCCAAGGCTTTCCATAGCAGGTTTCAGAATATGAAGTGTGGGTTCCTCTCTCTGCAGACGTTGATTGAAATGTGTAAAGAGTGGTAATGCAGAACTGAGGAAGAGCATGGCTGGTTCCAATAGATGATTTCTACATTTTTTATTCAGGCGTTGAAATCTTTCATCAGGGAAGTTCTCACTTAGGAAGTAAGATTTGAGGCTAGTGTATTTCAAAGTTGCTCTTGATATACATATTTCTAAAGATAACCACCTAACAGATAAATGCTTTAAAACGCCTTGGTATTCTTGATCACAAAACTCATAATATTCTTTAAGTTTACCCTTCATAGACATGGACAGCCTGCAATAAAAACATTTTGACTCTTTTCCAGAAATCTTGAAGCAATGGAATTGTTTTTCCCAATCATAGTATTTGTGTTGTCCACACTCAAGCGTACATACTTTCCCAAGGACTTTGATTGTTCTCAAAAACTTCCTCAATAGCAGTAAATATACCTTCTGCAGTGGCACTGCCCACACCTGATGTTAAACACATGTCCAGAAAATGCGTTGTCACTGTTTTGGACCTATTAATATCAAAAATCGTGACACAAATGGGATTCATCTTCTCTATACCTGTGTCATTTGAGCCATCTGTGCCCACTGAGTATGGATGGACTTTGCAATGTTCTACTATATAAGTCAGACAGTGTGGTGCAAGTGAGTTATTCAGAATAGCTGTGGTTTTTCTTCTACGTGCAGCATATTTTTTAGCTATCTTGCTATCTGGACAAACTTCCTTGAACAGTAAAGAAAGATTATCAGCAGTTAATAAAGAAATGTTGTGTTGAACCAAAAAGTTTGTCAGCATGACCTCTGCATTTAATACGTGCTCATCGAATTTCGAATCGTTACTTTTCAAGAAGCCCTTCATTGAAGATTGGCTTTTTGAAGATTCAACATTAGCTTTATGCGAGTCCTTTTTACAATGGTCTGAAACATCCTTTACTCCTTGATGATCGCAAGACAACTTCTTACCACAAGGAGTGCAGTAAAATTTATAAGGATCACCTGAAACTGCTCAAACAGGGTATTGCTTCGGTCCACCTTTGACTACATTTGCTCTTGTAGACCTGTTGCTTTGTTGCCATGTTTTCTTACACTTATAACATGAGTCCCCTTTGTTTCCCGCTGCCACCTTAACAGTCCCTTCAATGAAAACGCTTCACGAGAGCACAGGGGCACAAACCGCAGATAAGAAGAAAAACAGTATCGCAGAACAGTTCTGTGAGCTAAATATGCAGATACACTAGCATTTGTTCGTTAAAGATGGCAAATTGGGAGAAACTTTTTGATCTTTTTGATTTATGACTTTACCATGAGACTTTCCTGACCAACCGTGAGATTGTGGGATTTCTTTACAAACCGTGGTACTTAGCAGGTCTGGGTTGGATTATTTATAAGGTCAGGGCACCTGTTTTGATCAGCATCATGAGTGCTTTCTATGGACAAATTTAGATCATCCCCACAGATTTCCTCTTCTTGGACACTACTCTCATTTTCAGTATCACTAAGTCCTAAGCATCTACTTTGGTCATTGATTTCTGATGAATGAACACCAGTAGAAAGAGGCTTTGTAGTGGGTGATCCTCCCCATATATCTTTCAAAGCATCATAATAGTCACAGACCAACTTACCACTTCTACTTCTATTCCCAGCCATGACAGCTGTTGAAAAGCTCTCACGCAACAGTGTAACCTTCTCCTGGATCCTGTTATAGCCTATGCTGATCTGTTTCTGTTCTTTTCTACAGTTTCTTTTATATTCCTTCATATCTTTGTTGGTCAGCTCCCCAGGTTTCTTTTCTGTTAAATCAACTGGTCCAAAGGGAAGTTCTTTATTTGTTACTTGGTTAAAGTGCTTTGCCATCCCTGTTCTTAGTGTTCTGTACTGAGCTGATTTGTTAGCATCAAAGTCGACATTACTATACTCACCTTGTAGGCAGCAAGATACTCCATGAGTGAGGTATGCATATCATCGGTCTTCCTGACTACTGTCCTTTTCCCTTCTATTCTTCTCGTAACTTTTGGAGGCTCTTCTTTGAGCTCAGTTGAAATTACATGAATGCTGACATGTTTCTTTCAAGTATTTTGGATGTTGAGCATGCGCAGTTAGTTTGAATTTGCCACAGCTGGATGAGTAACTCGGTAGCCAAGATCCCAGCTAATCTGCTGAGTTCCCAGCTAATCTGCCGAGTTCCCAGCTAACTGAATTACTCACCTGTATCATATAAACACAATCCTTAGAATGTTTCGATTTTCTATACCCTCATCAAAGTAAATTACTCAGCTCCATATAAACAGGCCCTTAATCCCCTAAGTGTGTCCACATGCGACATTGAACTTGTTGGGACCTGAGGCAATTTGGCTACCAACACAGCGGATTAATTGGCAGACACTGGAAAGAAAGACATTTCAAAATTGCTGCACAGAAGTATGAGATCCTGTTCATTATCTTTTCTCTGGTCAATATATAGCTTGACTTGCATTGTAGAAATTAACAAATTAACTACTGCAACTCTTCAACTGTAGCCTAGTGTTAAGAGGCATATAAACACTTTGATGAGCCCCCTACCCTTGGCTGCATACATGCAGCTTAGTTGTTAGTGACTTCACGTGTATCTTGCATTTGTATGATGGAATTATTGTTTGAAAATAGACAGTTTTACCATTGAGCTTGTACCAGTTGAAGTGAGCTGAGAAGGCAAAGCAAGGGTAAGAAACCGAAATATGGAACAGGACACCAGGAAAACATTTTATGGAACCTGCTCACAGAAGTACACTTATAAGCAAGCTCATTGTCCAATTATGATAGCGCAATAGATGATAGCACAATACAGGAACAGACGTCTAATCATCCAAAAGGAAACTGTGTGCTCTGTAAGGCAGTATTGTAAGTGCAGACTGTCAGTTACGTTGAGCCACTGTTCAATACTCTCCTGTTCTATTATTTGTCTGTTCTTTTTCAGCTTCTGCTGAAGAAAGTGAGAAAGCAAATGTATGGCGCGGCATAAGGGTAAAAAATGGGGCGTCATAATGGTAGGTCATCGTAGCTCTACAGCCCCGCTTTCCGGAAAGCATTGTCGAGCAGTATTACGACCATGCTTTCTGGAAAGCATCATCGTAAAGTATGACTATGAAGTCCAGAAAGCATCGTCGCACAAACTCTCACGCTACAATGTGGGAAAGCGTCGTCGCATCCTCATTTTATTTTACGCTACACTTAGGGAAAGCGTCGTCGTAACCGTGTTTTCAGTTTTTGCTATGATTAGGGAAAGCGTGGTCATATCCTCATTTACATTCTGTGCTGCAATGTGGATTGTGCCAATTGTACGGCCCCGCTTTCTGGAAAGCATCGTCGAGCAGTATTACGACCATGCTTTCCGGAAAGCATCATTGTAAAGTGCGATCATGAAGTCCAGAAAGCATCATCGTAGAACCGTTCACGCTACGATTAGGGAAAGCGTCATCGTAACCTCGTTTTCATTTTACGCTACGATTAGGGAAAGCGTCGTCACAAACTTGTTTTCATTTTACGCTACGATTTGGGAAATCGCCGTTGTAACCTTGGTTTCATTTTACGCTACGAAGTGGGAAAGCAGCGTCGTACTTGTTTTCATGTTAAAACGGGAGAAAGTCACATCGCATGGAACAGAGAGAGCAGCAGAGATAAAAGTCAGTATACAAGTGTTATTGCTCACATTGCTTTCTACAAGAGTGTTTGAAAAGTAACTAGTGGTAGACTGTTTGTCTTTTTCATATGTCTCAAAACGGCAAAGCTCCCCAAAGCTTCGATTCAACAGCTTAAGCGGCTGCGAAATAAAAGTCGTAAGCAAATATCATTGGGAGTACTTTCAAATCAAGGGCTTACTTGGGAAAACCTTTTTTAAGCTCTCATCATCTGGAATAATCTATCTTATTCAACTATGGGGTGATTACAGGGTATAAACGAGAGAGCTATTATAGCAGCAGATGAGCTTTCCTATAAACTTTACTTTCAGCAGCTTTCAGTGACTTCCTTTTGTTTCATCAAAAGTGCTTTGTGTCATTATTTAACGTGCAGAGAACATGGAAGCAGAGAACGGAAATGAACAGCAGGAAATAAAGGTAATAGGAAAGTGTGACGTAGTGGTCCTTTGTTCGTGTTTGATTGGCGGTGTGAATGGACGGATGAGAAGGAAACCCTGTCGAGATAGAAAATGTCCTAACGCTATGATGTTTACAGTCACAAGCCGATGAAAAGCAGTTGATCCGCAGATGGAAAATGACCTAAGCTACAATGTGTATGTTCACAGAAACTATTTCAACAATTTTTCCATTTTGAAAACGACTTTTCCAACAACTTTTCCATTTTGATCGTTCAGCTACGACATCCTTCGTTCTAAAACCTTTTTCCAGTAATGAACAAAGTATGTACTGACATGTGTGGAATAAATTCCAACAAAGAGCTTGCAATCATAAGTACCATAATATGTTTAGCTAGGCTATTACATTTCCAATACTCGAGCTGTCCAGCAGTCGAGTTATGTGATATCACTTATATACCGAAAATGTGTTGAACCCAGGTTGACTTCAACCCAGGTTGCAAGTTGTAATGTAAACAGGGCTTATCTCTGTTGCCTGCTCTGTTCCATGTGATGCGACTTTCTCCCATGGTAACATGACAACGAGTACGACGCCGCTTTCCCAAATCGTAGCGTAAAATGAAAACGAGGTGACGGCGGCGATGTCCCAAAGTGTAGCGTAAAATGAAAACGAGGTTACGATGACGCTTTCCCTAATCGTAGCGTGAACGTTTCTATGACGATCCTTTCCAGGATTCATGGTCGCACTTTATGACGATGCTTTCCGGAAAGCATGGTCGTAATACTGCTCGACGATGCTTTCCGGAAAGCGGGGCCGTACGATTGACACAATCCACATTGCAGCACAAAATGTAAACGGGGATATGACCATGCTTTCCCTAATCGTAGCAAAAACTGAAAATGAGGTTACGACGACGCTTTCCCTAAGTGTAGCGTAGAATAAAATGAGGATGCGACGACGCTTTCCCACATTGTAGCGTGAGAGTTTGTGCGACGATGCTTTCCGGACTTCATGGTCGTACTTTACGACCATGCTTTCCAGAAAGCATGGTCGTAATAATGCTCAATGATGCTTTACGGAAAGCGGGGCCGTAGAGCTACGAAGACCTACCATGACGACGGCCCATTTTTGACCCTTATGCCGCACCATACAAATGCCCCATCCAGTCTTTTGCAAAGCTAGGGTATGCGTTCCTCATCACATGAGATTTGTACACAAATGGTAGGATGAGTATGTAAAGTATGTGAAAGCACAGTGCAGGCTTAGGAAGGAGCACACTAATGTGAAGCATAGGAAACCTGAGTGTAAGCCAGATTACCACAAAACAAAGGCTTTTCTATTGATGGGTGCAAAGCTGTGACAAGGGTGATGTCTAGACATTTAAAGAGGAGTCTCAAGATAGGTCCTAGTGACCCACAAAATAAAATCCTGCTCAAGCCCGCAAGTACAATTGACCACCCAAGGAGGAAGCAGGTACTGCAGAGAAGTGTCATTAGCAAACGATCACTTGTTCCATTGCTTCTACAAAAGGATGATTTGAGTTGAGGCTCCACTGATTCAACCTTTCAAGAAGACACCAGTGATTGCAACAGTGGTAGCGAACGGTTAGAAAGGCATAAATAACGTATTGATGATGAGAGCTCACAATTGTTATATTTGTCAGATGCATCAAGAGAGTGGGTTTCCACAAGTTCTGATGATAAATCAAAACAAAAATAAAGCTATAGCAAAGGACTTGCTGAAAGGTTTTTATCAGTTTCTTACATGTGCTAAGTCAAGACACAAGGATGAATGGTCAGCCAAGCAGTCTCAATCCAGAATTATGAAGATTCTGAGAGTTGTTGATCAAGATATGGACGTTCAAATTCTTGTTAATCGACATCTACTTAGGGAAATCATTCTTTAGCGACATTGCAGAAATCAAAATTATGAACCAAAAATAATTCAAACATATTTGAAAACTTTGGGACACTTTTATGACTTCGTTATTTTGGAAGTTTGCTTATTTCCTGCACACTGGAATATGTCATGATCCTCTGAGCAGACCACAACTCCAGAAAACTCCCTATTCTTTATAATTAAAGGAAAATGGTATAAGACAAGACACCTTGAGGTTACTCTTTGACATTTTTAGGTCCACAGACAACAATCAACATACTTCCATAATATAAATAAAGGCAATAAATTTGCTATGATGACGTTCTTGACTACTGCAAATGAGAGTCTCACATAGACACATCCAATGTTCAGTGAATTCGAAGGTGAGATTGGAGACAATAAATTGTTCTCTAAATGTCTTGACACAATTCGTTTACTAGCTACCATGATAATAGGTCTGTTAAGCAAAGTCTTCTTTGAGCGAGCGAGTGTGAGTAAAACCCAATATATATCTTTTCATTATCATTTCAAAAGCTAAGTGTCTGTTCCATGTGAAGCTCTGATATACTTAGCAATTGTTCAAAATGGATGTGCAGCCTGACTATATGATATAATGCGTCAAGCTTGGGTCTAGGACCAGTTTGGACACTCAAGGGGCTACCCTGGTTTTTGAGGCTACTGGGAAGTGCATACAGAGAAAAAATCATTCTGTTCCTCTTCTGCCTTCTGAATATACTGGAAAAACTTCTCAAAGTAACAACCCACCTTTGAAATCTAAGAAAATACTGGTGAAACTACACCTAACACCAGGAAGCAACAAAAATTGAATGGTTGATAATTTTATAAAACAAACCAGAACAAGGATTTTCAAGAAGCAAGGTCTCACACATCAAGAAACTGTTCCACTGAGATTTGCTATTCAACCTTCACTGACTAATATAACAGTAAAAATTTTGAGACACACTGGACCATTCACATGAACCAACGAAATTGGACATGTGTATAAATCAGCAAAGTCCACATCGATAGCAAAACGTAGTCTCTTCTTTGCACTATAAAGAAACCCAATCATGAATATACCGTTCCAGGAAACTCTTCTGGTCATAAAATTCAGTGGAGGTGGTTTGAAGTAGTGTGGCTTTCATAGTCTGCCATGCTGGATGGAACATTCAGTTGTAGCTGTGTGTTTTGGTAGGGAAAGCATTTACAATGCCTCTAAAGTGTCTTATCTGGTCAAGGAGCCCTGGAAAGGCTGGTTCTGAAATCCCCCAATCATGCTGTGAAATCCGCCATTCACAGCACCGCCATATTGCGATATATACAGGTTTTGCTTGTATGGAAAATAGGGTACTTTCCTTGAAGACACAATGTGACAGTCCTATATAAAAACAAGTGAAATGTAACAGAAAGACGCTTGACCCAATAGTGCAAGCAGGTATTCTTTGTGGCAGACAAAACATCCCTTTGGAAGGACATCACAATGATTCTTCTTTTTACAGTGATCCTAACAACAACTCGAGGAATCTTCAAGTGATTTTAACCTATCTGGCTATGTGTGGTAGATTAGATTGTTTGAATATCACATCAGAAATGCTAACAAATCAGCAACTTGTCGGTCAAAAATGATACAGAATGAAATTATCAGGATTTGCAAAAGATTGGTAATCAAATCTATAGTTTGAAAAGTGAAGAATGCGAACTCTTTTCTGTTCTAGCTGATAAAGCTGCTGATGTCAGCAAAGTGCAGCAAACTGCAATGGTAAGTAGATTTGTTGATCAGTTTAGTGAAATCCAAGAACCTATCCTAGTTTTTTCCCTGCAGTGAAGGGATAACTGGAAGAGCCATAGGAAAGCAGATTGTTGGTGCTGTTAGTAATGTAGGCCTTGATGTGAGGCTATGCTGTGGCCAGGCTTATGACAGTACTGGAAATATGGCGGGAACATTGAATGGTGCATCTGCCATAGTAAGAAATTAATGTCCTAAGGCTTTGTATGTACATTGCAAGTCACATCTATTAAATGTGTGTGTTGCATCCATGTGCAATTTGGAATTAGTTCGTAATATGATGGATCAAGTGCAGTCTACATCCACTTTCTTTGTCTTGCTGCAGCAACAGATTGAGAAGAATCTTCCATCTGCACAGCATATTCATCTTCTTGATGTTTGCAGAACGTGATGGGTATGTAGACTTGATGTGTTAGATGTTTTTGTGGAGGTCTTTACTGCCAGTGCTGTTTCCATTCAAATTATGAAGTGCAATGCAGATAATAAATGGAGTCAGGCTGCAGTAAAGGAAGCACACTCCCTCTATTTGGGTACCATGTAATGTCCTTAGAGTTTATATCATCCACACATAGAATCTCACAGTGTCTTTACCATTCATTGGAATTTCCACATGTAGAAGAGCTCTCTTAATGTCTCCCACAACAGCTATTCTATTCTCTCTAAAACTTGATAATACATAATAGAAATGAGGAGTTAGAGCTGAACCTACATGGAGGCAGTCATATAATGATACACCTTCCCCTTCCTTCGCTGAAGCATCATAGATGACCTGTAATTTGGTATTTTTTGCATTCCTTCTTATAACGAGGATATACAGTAATTCAAAATTTATCCCTGATATTTTCTGATATCTAGCAGTATATGTTCAATTGTAGCTGCTACATTTTTAAATGATTTCAAGTGATCAAAATTCATCGCATATGCCTCATCAGATCTATAACAAGTAATTGCTAGGTTTTATCTAATTTTTAGTGAAGGCGCACAAGAATGGGAGAAAACGGCATTCTTGCAGATATTGCCAAAAGAAAGTACTTAAGATACCTCGTCACTTAGAAGATTGCCATTCGGAGATAAGTGACGTTGCACGTGCCCTCACTTATCCACAGATATCAAAAGAAAGAAGAACTGCATTCACCACGATTCACTGGGAGGGTGACTATAAGCCATGAGTTGAGAGCTTGACGTGCAAGGACAGGGCTCTTGCAGTATGTAAAGGTAAAGCGGGAAGCGAATTATCACCTTGCCCGACTTGCTATGGATTTTTTAGCACAAAGGTTTTATACAGGCACATGAAGTTCTGCACTGCCACTATTATAGGTGAAGGAAATAGTAAGGAAATAAACTATGACATTTTTAAAGTCAACTAGAAGCCTTCTAGCCACCGCTATCATAGATGATAGGAAGCATCAGCTTATCATGAATGATGTTATTTCGAAGATGAATCAAGACATTTACACGCTAATGATTAAAACAGATAAGCTTTTACTAAAGTATGGCAATTTGAAGTATGAAAAAGATGGCCCTAACAGGAGGAGCGAAATATCGTACAAGCTCAAGTCCCTTGCAAAACTTCTAGAAGAGGAGAGCAAAAAACAGCAGTGCATTTGATCTTATCGACCCAAAAAACTGGGATACATTGGTCATAGCAGCAAAAACATTAACTAGGTACAACAGCCACAAAGTTGGTACCCCAAGCCTTTTCTTGACGTTAGGCTACTCTCTTCAACAAATGGCTAGGGCTGGCAGAGTGATCAGGCTGAAACAGAGGATGAAGGTCATCTGAAGAAGAGTAAAAATTTCCTCGATCTGTATGAGTCGGAATGGACAGTGTACTCTACACAAATATATACAAATTTTGAGGACAAAAGAAGTAAAGCACCGTAAGAAATGCCACTTGCCAATGATATAAAGTGTTTGAGAGTCAAGAAGAGATGGCACACGTTATTAGAAAGGGTGATTTGTCGAAGGCAGACTGGAGATGGCTGGCAGAGCTAACACTGCCACATAATCATGTTTAACGCAAAAAGAGGTGGTGAACCTCCAGCATTAACAGTGGAGGAATGGCAAGATGCTGAAAATGATAAATGGAAGAAAGGCCATTTGCTGTCTTTGTTAGAGGATTCAGAGAAACACCTTGCCGATAGACTGAAAGTTTTATACATTTCAGGAAAACGGCATAGGAAAGTCCTCTTTACTGAGGAGACGATTGCCACTGTTTGTCTTCTGATTACAACATGTAATAAAGTTGGACTTGGAAAACAAAATAAGTTCATGTTTGTAAGGCAATATGATTCGACCAATCACATACATGGGTGGCAAGCTGTGAGGTCTGAGGTCTGTAGCAATGAAGTCTAGGATTAGAACACCAGAGCTCATCACCTCTCAACTAGAATAAGGAAAGAGCTTGCTACAACTCTGCAGTTGTTAGATATGACTGAGGTGGAGCTCACCTGGGTTACCAACCATCTTGGCCTCACCATTAATGTCCATAGACAGTGGTATTGCCAAGAAGAATCTACACTTGAACGTATGAAAGTGGCAAAGGTGCTCACTGCAAAGGATGATAGGGTGGACTTTAAGAACAAGAAAGTTGATGACCTTGATGAGCGTATTGAAGGTAAGTAAACTAACTTATAATATAAAGCTCAAATAAATGGTAGTCAAAAGAACAAGTACTACACCACAGTATACTGAGCAGATAAAAAGTGACTATCAAAAACGAAGTTAAATGATGCTCATTACGCTTTATAAGTGAATCACGTTTGTATTTGGACAACCTGAAGCCGTTACATTAATAGTAATGATAAAATCCTATGAAATAGGTAGAAGTTTTAAGTAGCAAATGATATTATGTCAAAAAAGCCACATATTTGCTCCGGTTCTATTGTGTTTTGAATAGCAAGCAACATAAAGTGTCAGTACAACAGAATTTTATTGAATGGTGGAATGTCTGTTAATTCACAGATGGTAGAGAAAGCTTTCAAATTGTAAGCACAACCATAACACGTAATGAAGCAAATTGGTCTATTATAGAGAAGGAAGTATTTGCAATAATTTGGTCCATCAAGTACTTTAGACATTCTTTGTATGGTCGCTCTTTTACAATCTATACAGACCATAAACCATAAATTCTATTTACCCGTAAGAGCCCAGAAGGTAGATTAGCAAGATGGACAGAGACTTTGAAAGCATATGATTTCAAGGTAGAATATAGGCCAGGTAAGAGCACCGCAAATGCAGATGCATTATTACATATGCCTATTATCAGTGTAGTGTCTGTGCCTAAGTTTGAATTAGCGAACATGCCAGAAGTGCAAAGTAAAGACCCTGATGTAGCGCAGCTTGTCAACTATTTACAAGCAGGTAAGCAGGGGCGGATCCAGCCTAAAATCTGACTGAGTTCCAAATACTTGGAGGGGTGGGGTCAAAGTGTGCTAGGAATATTTTAAGACCACGCCCTTTTATATAGCAAGCAACCGCCCATTTAGTCAAAATTGCTGATAAACATTAAGGAGAAACCTGATGGGTTCCTGTCCCCATAATGCTAAGATGTGCACTATTTTCTCAAGGTAGAGGTATTATGGGGTGCTACCCATTTATTGCTACAGGGTTTTGAACAAATACAAAATTGCATAAACAGTTAAAGTTAAGGCCTTAAAAGCACTTGGAAATCAATTGAAATACTGAATATATACATAGAATAGATGATGAATCAAAAATTATTATATCACAACTGTGGAAATCATACAGATTTCTGGAAAATTATTGTTTTCCATTCTGCAGGCAATCATTCATATGGTGGCAAAGTTTACTTTAGATACAGGTTTCCCTAGATGATCTGTAATGTTCTATAGGAGAATGAAAATTCTTTCCCAACTGGTGGTTATATAACCTCTCTCCTATGGAAATAATTTTTCTAAAATGGTTATCTATTCTGTAATACATCCTTTGATAAGTCTCTAAGTCTGGAGGATTATGTTGATGGCATGAGTATATGTGGTCCCAGAAACGGGCGTGACAGGGTATTGCAAGGTGCCAGTGCTTGCAAAAATTCCTTAATTCGAAAATTTTCCAGTCACCATAATGATAATAATGAAGTAAAAATTGTTCATAAGGGCATGCTGTTCGATGCAGAAGTTTTCAGTGTGAGCAAACAACAGATAAAAGCAAAAACACTGGCTTTAATTGATAGGCCTAAAAGTAATGTGCATCCAAATACACTCCAGAGACTAGGTGCACACTCAGACGTCTGGCCTTCTGCTCATACACACTCGAAATCTCATCAATACAGGCCATGCTCAACTCTGCAGACTGGTCCTTAACAAAGCTCTCCGTGACATCTCGATCTCGATGGCTCAATGGCAAGCCCAAAAGCCCAGCCTGTCTTTGAAATAACCAAACTTTCCTAATGTTATTTCTTCGTTTTCATGAAACCCATCAGGTAACCCTGTCTATGATTCTTGATGGAAGCAGATACAGTTGGTAAACGTGCACTAAATGTCGCCATATTAAAATTCAATAGAGAATTGAAACAGGATGTGCCTAAACAAAGATGACTTCCAAACAATGGTAGACCAATCAACGAATTCTTACCTACTGACTTATTGTTTCTGATAGATTTCATTTCCGAGTTCCACCATTGTGTCTGACTAGGTTCCATCCGAGTTCCAAATCGAAAATCTATTGTCTATTTCTGATCATTTCCGATGCCCAAGGATTTTATTTCCGAGTTCTGTGAGTTCCCAAGGATTGCCCACCGCAGATACAAATCATGACAGTGCTCCGCATAGCAATTAATATTTTTCAAAGTGTAAGCGAGAGAACCGGGAGAGAGAAACAATAGTGTTTTTCACAGTCATTGAATTAAATCATGTAACTTTTTGGAAACTTCATTGTAACCCATAATATATCTAGCTAACTTTGACTTGAATGTAATGAAATATCATTTTATTTTGCAAAATCTGACTGAGTTCTGGGCAGCAGGGAACTCGGTCTGGATCCGCCACTGGGTAAGTTACCATGAAATTCTTCAGATACTTGCAAGGTTATTGTAAAGGCTAATCAATATGTTTTGCAAGATGGTATTTTGTATCATGATTTCAGCCCCAGCACACCATACCATAGACAAGAAACATGCTGTCGTTACTCGCAGTTTACTAGATGAAGTTCTCACAAGCATGCACAATGATGTAAGCGCAGATCATTTAGGAATTGCTATGACTTACTATAAGATAAGGCAGCATTACTTTTGGCAAGGAATGTACAAAGATATAATGCATTGGGTCGAAACATGCACGGATTGCACTTCTAAGAAATCGCACAAGCGCACTGCTATAGCGCCCATGCAAATCATTACCATAGAAGGACCCTTTGATCGTGTTTGTGTAGATGTAGATATTATAGCTATGTAAATACTCCTGTCGTCTGTTACGGTTATTCAAAACTAAAGAGTATCGATATATATATATATATATATATATATATATATATATATATATATATATATATATATATATATATATATATATATATATATATATATATATATATATATATATATATATATTACAATAAAGAAGAACAAAGTTTTAGGTAAATAAAACAAAATTATTCTAGTACTTTTTTACTTGGTAAAGTAATTTGCTAAGTAGCCTAAGCAATTTGTTAGGAAAATTGAGCCAAATAACAATATAGCTCTTGTACAAAAAGAAAAACTTCTAATGCAAATGTAAAATAAGCAATAGTGACTTAGAACTAGAAGCATCCCCCCTAGAAGGGTACCCTATATAATGCCAGAGAAAAGAATGTCCCAAAAACATTGTAATTTTCGCTACCCAAGCAATACCTACTACTGAACCACTAGTCTATATGTGTGAATAAATGAGTGACTATGGTTATAACTGTACTTACTTTTTCTACAAGTCCACAGTATCTGATTACTAGCATTATGTTCCAAAGTGTCTTTCAAAGAAAGCTTGCCCCCTGCGTCATATATTGCTTCCAATATCGCTAAATGCTAAAGAAGTGCTACATTTGCACCTTGATGATTACATCCGACTAACTGTAATTAAATTTTCCAGGTAGAAAGAGGTTCAAGCATCAAGCCAATTAAGCAATCACAGGTATATCCTCAGTCACAAAACTTATATAGTCATAGCTACATCATATTCAACTTCAAGAAAACACTTACTTATCTTCTTAACTCCACAATGTGCAAAAAGTTGATTTCCTGTTACTTATACCAAAACATAGAGTTCCAACACTACACAGCTAGGATGATGTCAGCACGTTATCATTATCTGTAGCATAATAGTAGGATTAGTTACTGTGTGCATGAATCAGCTACAGTACTTCCTAGATTAACCGTATCGCAATTAACCATCGCTCTGTTATCCGGCCATGACCCTGGTGATACACTGTATTTTACTTGAAGTGGTATCTTCTGTTTATGAAGAAAAAGTCCTCTTACTTGCCATTCATATCACGTCATATTGTTATACATATTTCCTTTAGGGTGTAGCTTTCTATTAGCTCTTTCCTGCAGTGTAGAACAAAAAGTACTTATTAACTTATTCTTAAAAATATTTGTGCTAATCACATTGCTTCCTCATTTCTTCAGATGCTAAGTGACAAGAAGTAGTATTGACCATTGGCAATAAGTTTGTGAAATGGTCCACAACAATGTGCCATGAGTAGAAATAATGAATAAAGTCAACAGTGGTAGCTCGAATGTTACTTATATCTGCAAAAGTGAAGATAATTTAAAATTGTTTAAATGGCAAAGTATGAGTAGGGAACTTCAAAGTTCAAGAAAATCATAAAAACCTTTAAAAAGGGAATGTATGACATACTTTATGAATAGGACATGCCTTTTTGAAGCTGTTCCTTTCTATACCTTAATGGACGTTTTAGGAATATAACAATAACAGGTATACTTGTGCATGGTAAGGACACTTCCTTGTTATCGTAGCTTTTTTCTTATGCATCACGCCTAAAAGTGTAATTTTTGCGTACCTACCTTTGGACTTATTAGACCCCTTTTAGAAAAGTTGTGTCCAGTAGCAGCTGGATAATCGAGGAAGTGCTGTAATACAATTCTGAGCAAAGGCAGCAGGTGCAGATCCAGAGTAAAGTCTGACATTCGCAAAATCCTCACTGTTAGTAAAGACCACACCAATATGACCACGCCCTACATTTCACCCCATTAAAAAGTCAACAACTAAAAATTTTTCCTATATATTTTACTTTTTTTCTCAAAATAAACTTGCACTGTAAAGATAAACTGGCACTGCTATTATGATTTAGATAGGGTTTTAACTCATAATAAGTCAATACACAAAAAACCATAACTTCAAACAAACGGTGAAACCAAATTGATGATGGAATTTGTCAATTCACAATGTAGTGTAAACAATACATTGTTTTCCTGCCATACAAGTCCAGCCACACAAATCAAAAGTATCAATGTATCAAAAGTGTGTACATAAATGGAAAAGGTAACTTACTGTAGGCCACTGAGGCCAATGAATAAAAACTACTAAGTGCCTGCCTACAACCCACTTGAGCTATCAAATCTCATGCTTTGGATATACTGACCATCATGGTTTGAACACACCAGATCTGGCAAGCAGATGTAAAAGAAATGTAAATTGCCAATGGATTCACTATATACTAAGATGCCTATATGATAATTTATGCCAAACCAATCAGATCGCTCAGATTTGTACCACGTGACCCATTTTTTGCCTGATTTTAATGACACTTCTCCTCCTAGGCCTGTAGGGGGATCGCAACCAAATTCGGTCTAGGGGTTCTCCTTGGGGTCTATTTACTCACAAAGGAGGGATTTTTCCATATCTGTTCTTTTTGCTGAGATATTCCACTTTCAACTTATGGCCACTGCTTTCCTATACCCTCCGCCATGCTCACTTGACACCTCTGCGCAGGACTGTTGCTTTCACGTTTGTGAATGTTCATGGAGGACGATGTTGCTGTGTGTGATTGCGAGGAGATTTTTGTCACTCTCTTTCCAGGTAAACCGACTCTGTTTTCTGTAGATGGATTGATTTAAGATTCCATGTATGTCCGTTGTCCATTTCATCTGTATTCTACTGTTGCGAGCCATTTATTTCTATATTTTTCAACCAGATTCAACCACCTTCCCTCGAAGTTATTGCCGCCATGACAGCTCTTCTCCAAGTTGTTTGATTTTATGTGCTAAATCACCGTGCTTTTACTGCTACATTGTGAAAACATATTCAACATATGTTTGACTTTCTATTCTGTGCTAGACTATGGCAGTTTGTTTGCTCTTCATGCATATATTGGTGACATGGAATGGCGTGCGTGCTGCTTTCATTTGGGAATGTTTTGATATGCACTACCGTAATATTGCCGTGTGACTTGGAGGAGAATTTTGTCGTTCAGCTTTCAGTTTAGTGCTTTTTTCGCTTGATTTCATTCGCTAAGTTATCCTACTTTTCTTACTAAATTGTGATGAAATGATTACTGTATGTTTACTGTTGTATTCCTTGGTAGCTTGGAATTTATTCATTGCTTTTACCGCATGTACGAATGGCATAGGATATGGTTGTGTTTGGCGATAAAGTATCGATATGTGGAATGCTTTCACTGAAGTATGTATAAGGCTATTGCTAAATTTGGTTACCCTAATTTTGCAGTTTTTACTTTCACCCTTTACTTTTGTCATAGTGTGTATGATGAAATGCAAGGGGATTCCCAAGTTCATCTCACGATTGCAGATACCTGTTGTCCTTTGTTTTGGAATTTAATTGTGGTCTTTTGAGGGTGATTCCATAACTTTGCTTCCGGGGCATTAAGATCATGGTAGTTCCCCTAAGTTTTTGCTTGATTTTCTGTTCTAAATTACCGTTTTGTTACTGCAGAAGTATCATTATGATATTCAGGAGGCATTCAATGCAATATTTGCTTATGTACCAGGAGCCTTTAGCTTGCTCTTGATTCTTAGTATATGCACATGAGATGGATGTTAGGATGTCTCAAGAGTTAGGCCACTTTGTGTACGTTTGAGATATTGCCCTTCAACTCGAATTTACCCCTTGATTTTATCATACATATTTTACAGGCAAACACTAGGATGTTACCAACTTTATTCTCAGCTCAGTAACTCTCTTTTCAATTTGTTTTCACTCTATTTACAGTAGGCCTCATGGTTATTTCCACTATAGATGGTAGAGGTATTTTGGTGAAGTCATATTAAAGGGGTTCTACTAAACTAAATGTTCTTTTGTTGGGACACAGTTGCCCTTCTTTCTCAGATCACTTGATATAAATTCCATTACTGAATTCCATAGATCATTCTGCACGTGATGATATACTCTTAAGGGATGAATTTATCTTGCCCCCACTGAATTAATACCTTCATTTGAAATCTTAGTTGGTAACTAGCTTAGTACTGATAGCCCGCTAGAACGCGGGCTCCCCTAGCCCCAGTTGAAATGTTGCATATTAGCCTTGGAAAGACTAACTCTGTGCCCCCATGAAAGTTGCATGGTCTGGTCGCATAGGATCACGAGAAGGTGACGTTATGGGAGTCTGCGATGGAGCACGTGAATTTCAGCCTTGCATTGTGCAAATCGAAGAAAATTGCGAGAAAAAATTGTGCAAAAAGTGGTCGGATACCTGCGCTAGGCTACGGGGCAGTAAAGGGACAGGAAAAAAGTCAAGAAGCCCCGTAGCCTAGCGCAGGTATCCGACCACTTTTTGCACAATTTTTTCTCGCAATTTTCTTCGATTTGCACAATGCAAGGCTGAAATTCACGTGCTCCATCGCAGACTCCCATAACGTCACCTTCTCCTGATCCTATGCGACCAGACCATGCAACTTTCATGGGGGCACAGAGTTAGTCTTTCCAAGGCTAATATGCAACATTTCAACTGGGGCTAGGGGAGCCCGCGTTCTAGCGGGCTATCAGTACTATACTTTATACTCATGTGCCTTTTCAAGATTTGGTACATGGATTGATATTTCTATATTACTGTTCTTCTCTATTATAGCAAAGCCTCTATAAGTATTTACACGTAATCATCCACTCTCAGCAATATGTTATTCTATTCTTCAACGATTCAGAAGAAATCTCACCTTCACAGCTCAATAATTTCATGAAATCATGTAATGAATCTACATAACGCCTTACTGATCACTTTGGCTATCTGCTCTACTGTTAATCAGAATATAGTGACATAGAGGACAAAAGACAAAAGGAAACTGTCCACAGTGTTCAGAATTTGATAATGAGAGACTTTTCATACCCAATTGAACAAACACATGTGCAGGTCTCCACCCATTCAGCAAATTGGCAACTCACACTTGCAGCTGGGCATGATGTTTGGTTACCTATGCTTCAGAGAAACTCAACATCTATCCCAATATTTCAACATATAATCCATCTTCAATGTAACGTTGTTCATTTGACTCAACATACCTATCAAAATTTAGGCAATAACTTTTAGTAAAGTCTTTAAGCAGTTTACGGGTTTTGGAAATTGCGCTTGGTTATGTGTTGTGATTTGAGGCATTGACAATAAAGTCTAGTCTAAGAAACATTCAATTCAGGTTTGTATTTGGGTATACCCAATTAAGGTATAACGTGATCTATATGATTTGGTTTTAGAGATGTCAGTTTTATGGAAGGCAGTCCTCAACCAGACAAAAGTAATTGAGTAGTTATTTTGCAGTATGTTGCTGCTTGGAGGAATAGGTACAATACATAAAAGCTAAAGGGATCACTGTAGTGTAAAAGGGAAAAAGAGATGTGATTGATAATCCTAAGATACAAATACAGAAAAAGGAGGCAACAATCTTCCAATATCAAAGTTCTGTATGTTTCATTGGTCAGGACTTGTGCATAATTTTTTAGCTATTACTACCAATGCATCACCTGCACTACACTAAGGGTAAACCCTCTTAAAGATAATTTTTGGGAGGCTACTTGTTTCATCACTGATGCTAGACAGGTGAAGTGGATATATGGTGCATATCACTCTAGATAGGGGTAACTAAGAACAAAGCTGCTAGTACTAGTGTTGGGACTTTTCGTTATCTAATAATATTTTCCACTGAAACTTCCCATTACAAGTTCTTAATGAGCAAATCTGACATATCTAAGGTTCAATCTTACACATTTGAATGCTCTTTAACAACTTGAACTAAAGCCAGACAAAGGAAACATACCAGACTGTACTGCAAAAGCGACTGTGCATACATGACACATACGATCGATAACTATGAAAAAGTAGTTAAATCCGTTAATTTAGCTGACTGAGTCACAGAAATGGCATACCACTTTCAGATACTAATATCACATATTTTATAAATAAAACATAAGTACTAGACATCTTGCAGAATCAAGAGGACTCTTCACCTTCTGCTCCCATGCACCTAGGCCCTCAGTAGATCATGCAACACCTGCCTCCTGGAAAACTTCAAGAAGTTGCGAATCTTACCCCAGTTCTCCATACACAAAGATGGTAGTTAAGCATCTATCAAAATCTCTATGATAACCAGAATTCTTTATATAAAAATATCTCTCGTATAACTATTAGCTACTTTACTTGTCAGGTAGGCTCGTTCTCACTCGCCTGCATTGTCATTGTATCACGTGTATATGGTGTTCCTATGGCCCATTCTTTGGAGTACAAGTGCCAGTGTACCAGCCCACGCCTCCTTCTTCTCAACATTCGCAACTCGCAACGTCCTTACTTGTAACTTATGGGCTATCTAACATCGTTTAAGGCAACTGCATATTGGAGTCATATTACGCTGTGAGGCCGCATACCCTCTATTAGAATCCCGGCGACCAAGATTCGCAAGAAGCTTCTTCCCCATACAAAACCAATAGGCTTTTTGATGTTGTCTTTGTGGAGTACATTCACAACATGTGAAGGAACTTCGCAAAATGCTTGGCAATCGACAAGTAAACTGTCGCAACTGCCTAGATACCGATAAAGGCTTGTCTGACGGTAGAAAGTGAAATTGCTTCGCAGAGGCAAACACATAAGAAATTATTTACGTAAAGTAAAGAGCAAAATCACGGATTGAGGAGCCATAATAGGACTATCATTGCAATAAGTTTTACCTATTCTATTACTTTTCTTATCAATTGTCATTTTCTTGTATGAAAACAGTTTTCTGAAAATCTGACATTCGCATCTGCGAATGTTGCGAATGTATGGATCCGCCACTGAAAGGCAGGGTTAATTCCATTAACTGCAAGGAATTAAGTACATAGAAGTATCATGGTGTAATTATGAGATATCTCTCCTACTGGGTAGCTATGGTAGACAATCTATACATCAACAATATGATGAGAAAATGATAAGTAGTCTATTGCTTCTAACTGCATTTGCATATTGGCTTGGTGCAGTGTTAGGAATTTCGAATTGTAGTCTAGTTTAATCCTTGTTCTTGTAACATACCTATAGCATAACTCTATTTTAAAGGAACGCCTACTGTTTCTCTGTTCTCTAGAATGTAGAAGTGTTTCCAGAAAGAGGGAAACTGAATGCCCAATTAAATCATGCTGAGCAAGACGTTATGATCCTCCACGTCACATGCCCAGAGTTCATAACTGGTGTGACTCTGAAGCGAGAAATGTAAAGGCACTGTATGGTCTGAGAAAGCCAGCAAGGAAGAAGGATCCAGCAAAAAACAGACTATCATATTCCAAAAGCATTTTCGGTAGATAGTTGCAGAGCCATTGTCATGAATCTGCCAAGGCATCTACTAGGTGTCCACACAGTTGACTGGAATAGTGAAGAATATGAAACCCTTAAGGCAAAGGCTGTTAAGATGGAATGAACAGGGTCACTTAAGTCAAAGGCTGGTGCTTCGTGTGAAAGGCCAAGTAAAGATTCCTTGACACTGATCCTCTACAACAAGAATCTACAATAGTCGCCAAAAGTCCTTGCGACACCTACGGAAAAAGTAAATACCACCATATTCCTCTGAGCTTCCTTAATTTTACACCTTACAGGCAACCCCCTCCCCCCAGAAACAATGGTGCTTGACGGAGGAGACACTTGACGCTATTGCACACATGAAATTTTTCTGCTATTGTATATACTCCTTCCAAAAACCAACATTGTGTAAGGGGAGGAGGGGGATGAGAGATGAGTGCAGAGTAAAAAATTCAAAGTGTCCCAGGACTTTTGGTGGCTATTGTCTGGTGGTGAAACGTGTCAAACCATGTTATACCTGCAATGTATTGGTCGGTCAAGGGGTAATCAATGGTGCTGAACATGATGGTGATGATAAAAATGGTGTAAGTCACCTCTGTGACATCATATCGCGTGGGGGTCTATCAGTTTGCCTCTGTGGCAGTTTACCTGCCTAAAGTGATACTTCGACGAAAGGTTTAGTGCTGGACCACACTTTTATCGGTAGATCAAGCATCGTGGAACATGTCCTGAGAATATGTACACAATTGGGAGCTAAGTAGCTCTCTATATACGTGAGTAATGCCCTTGTGGTATGTGTGTGTAAAACATTGCAAACAAGGCTACCACACAATCCTCTGTTAATAATAATAATCATCATTATCTAGATGCAGATTTTCACTGATACATTTATACACAAGTACTTTGGCTCTTTGGTAGTATGTACATTCTGAAAATAGCTGTAAATAGCTTCTAATCGTGTAGTTTTTCACCTGTATTTTTACAAGAGACATCAGATTTTTCACAACAAAAGTGCCATTTTAATGGTTGATATGTACTGCATATGTCCATTACCGTCAAAGTGTTTGGACAACGTCTGTTTTCAAACAATAAGCACATGGCAGGAATAGTCAAAGTATTCCTTGTGGCACAAACGTTGCAGTTGGCTACAGAGAATAACAATAAACTCACAGGCATAATAGTCTACTTATTCCTCGTGTAGCAAAAGTAGCACTTGGTTACAGAGAATGACGAGAAATTCATAGAGATAGTAATATCATAATGACTCAACTAAATACCAATGAAGGTAGAAAAGTGTATCTGCTAACAGAAGGTACAGAAAGGTTCACTTGTGAGTCCTTCGCAAAAAGTGTAACAACTGCTTTCCAAGCTGTAACAACAGCTCTCATTATTCAATGGGCATGTTGCATGGAACATCATATGGATGCGGGTGTCCATTTTCATATGTGTGTTCTTTTGAGCAAGCTT
Organism: Mastigias papua; assembly: GCA_964019165.1. Classification (NCBI taxonomy): domain Eukaryota; kingdom Metazoa; phylum Cnidaria; class Scyphozoa; order Rhizostomeae; family Mastigiidae; genus Mastigias; species Mastigias papua. The sequence goes on from OZ025276.1 coordinate 2,223,245, forward strand.
CAGAGATGGAAGAAAGTTAAGACATATCTCCAGGAGCATAGAAATATTGTTGTTAACTTCTCAGGTCACTCTGGGTATCATACAGGTTACCAGTATGTTACAAAGCAGGATACCCAGGTTCTGAGAAGCGAGAATCACCCAACTGCAAGTGCTGTCCCTAAGACATCTTTGGCAATACGGAATCGTTCGTCACATTAGAAAGGCAAATCTGCACAGAAGAAATGGCTTAGTAACGTGGAGGTCTCCAACATCATTGTCTCACACAGCATTGACTCCAAGGTGCATCTCCTTGCCCTGACAATAAAGAGAAGAGCGAATGGTGACAGCAGGCTGTATGAGTTTGTATTGAATAGAGGTGAAAAAAGAGTGAACGAACTCATACAGTCTGTATGGTCAATGGAAAGGGCACAGCAAACATTGGACTAGAGGTCAATTCCCGCACTGTTCTCCTCAAAAAGGCCTATAATAATACGTGTGTCTGTGAAGGTGAGTGGTTGCAGTGTGCCAAGCAGATTCTCTGTAACAACAGCATTCAGCGAAGCATATTTGCTGATGCCGTTATTACATTACTCGCCATGGGTCACAGGAAGGGCAGTAATATATATATATATATATATATATATATATATATATATATATATATATATATATATATATATATATATTACAGGTCTAGCAAACTGTGGCAAAACATTCATTCTTGACCCCTTACAAGTTATTTATAACACTTTCCTTTCACCTGCGACTTGTTCGTATGCGTGGCTAGGGGTTTAAGACAAAGAAGGTATCGTTTTGAATGACTTTCAGTATACTCCAGCTATCTTACCTTCAAATGACATGCTATTGTTGTTAGAAGGTCACGTCATCCATTTTGCTGTGCCTAAAACCACCTATGCTAGGGATATTGAGTTTACCAGTGACACTCCAGTTTTTGCCACATCCAAGTCTCCCATAGTCTTCATCAAAGACTCCAGTATTGATGAGAGAGAGACAGAAATGATGGATGTCAGATGGAGAAAGTTTCACTTTTTCCATCAGATTCCCATTTCTTCTCAAAAGACCTTATACTCGACATGGTAGAATGATAGGTAGCAATAGGTATAATAGCCCCCCACAGTCTTTATGGAATCTGTGCTATTGTATACATACACCGTGACAATCAGACACTGCAGGCTATATCCCGCAGTGTCTTCTTGTCATGTATGCTACAGTTTACACGGTTTACACCCACAGTTTACACTTGTGAAATGCTCTATATTTCTTCTTCCAATATGTATTTAACGTTTGTAAACTATGTAAAAGATGTACACGCTGTAGTACCAGAAAAATCGACATTTCTTGACGGTTTACACTTCTGAAGATGTAAGACTCAGATCATACGACTTTTGATAGAAAAATTTTGTAAACCATGCAGTTTTCCTTCATTACTGCAAAACATGTATATGAAAAAATAATAAAAACTCACTGCCAGATGTACAAAGATTGCGTACATCTGGTACAGTAGTCAGTTTCCCCCTTATTTCAAGTGAAATGGCCTTTTTCAGTAGATTTTCAAGTGTAAACTGTGAGTGTAAACTGTTGCTACTACCAGTTGTTGTTGTTGAGTATGAGTTCTATGGGAGCACATACAAGCGTGTGATTTAGTATGATCAGCAGACAGTTGCTTGTCGATGGTTTCCTTTCAAATAGTGAAGGGTTCAGCATCTTCTCCAAATGTACTATGACTGTTCATGTTGGAAAGGAACCTAGAAAAGACTTAAAACTCTGGAGTATTAGGTTTAGTATCGACAAGAACTCTACGTATATACTACTTATGAGAACGACTAGCCACAGGGGTATCAAGCCCCCTGCCCCTCAGAGCCCCTTCTCCTATCATTAGAGTCCCTAAGTAGTATGTAGGTGTTACAGCATTTACATTTGTACACATCTTCTCTGTCCTAAATAAGTTGTGTACAGTTTTACATAATAGTATCCAAATGCATGAACATAGTTAATATTTCGTTCGGGACCCTCTATTTTTAGTCATTTTAATTAATCGGTTATACATGCTACTTATTGTTTAATCTATGATACCTTTGTCATAAGTAGACATTGTGCGCACAATTCTATGCTTAAATGCAATTAAATCTTCATTTACTATCCTATTATCTAAGGCATCTTGCCTGAGCTTCCATTTAACGGTATGAAAGACATTTCTATGGGTCTAAATCTGGGGACCTTGCCGGACTTTTAACGACCTCTGCCCCTATGTTGTTTGGTGCTTCTTTTGCTTTCGCACTGTTTTGGCTCAGGTCATTATCTTGAAGAAAAAGCAATTTATCTTTTCCTTTTGCAGCAGCCCGATCAATAAGTATTTTATGCAAACTTTTTGTGATAAAGTCCGACAAGTATTTTCGGTTCATTGTCGTATACTCCTCAACCGGTACTGTTCTGCCCCCAAAAGAAATGCCTACTACATAGTGACAAATATGTCCACCCCTGGGATCTTTCCTCCCTTTTGCTGTTAGCTCAAGACCTTCACCAAGCGTTCTCCACACCCTGGTGGCTGGTGCCAAAGCATCCTCATAGGGATTTTGTTTGTGGACAAACGACACTGCATCTAAGTACAGCAGAACATCCTCTGTCCAGAAAGCGGGAGTCGTATTTTTACAGCCTTAACTGCATACGCAACCCATTTCCTTTTGTCACTGGCCGTCAGGATGCCTTTTCTCCTTGGCCGAACAAACTTATACCCAGACTGGTTGAGAAGTCTACACAACGTCCTAGTACTGACATGATGGAGTTCACAATCCATTGCAATAGCCCCTACCGTCAAGTTTGGATTTTGTTCTCTCATACATTTAACTTTATCAGAAAGCGATCCTTCTCTCCTCTGTTGAGTATTGGAGGTCTACCATTCCATTTTTAGGCAGTTTACACTCCATACCCAATGTAGAGATGCACTTGATGCTAGACTTAGAGTTGTTACATAGAGTAGCAATCTGACGAAGCGACAATGTACCCTCTTGTCGCAATAAGGTAACGTAAGCTTTTCTGTAATCTGGTATCTTACCGTATTTTGCCATTACACCTCACTCATTGAGAACCGTTATAGTCGAATTTTGCTGCCAGGGGCAACCGATTATGAAAGCACTTTAGAAGCCACAGTGAACTGCATGATTACGAGGCTACCTCCTTGGTGCTTTGCTGTGTTCACCACATTATTCAAACTCCCCTTGTTTTTGTGTCGTATAGAGTGTACACTCTTGTTGTTTTCTAAACACGACTTACATGTGAACTACTATATGCAAACATGCCTTTTATCTGCACTTTAAGGAGGCAAGGACCATAAATCCTACACCATGATGTTGGTATGACGTCACGGGGTAGACCTATGGGAAACTCTGCACACCATCACACTCGGCGCCCCCGAAAACCCCATGTTCCGACCTGATCGCAGCTCAGTAGTGTCTATAGCGAAAATGTGATAGCAGACAATAGTCACCAAAAGTCCTTAGGACACCTGCGGCAAAAGTAAACAAAAACCATATTCCTCTGAACTTCCTTACTTTTACACCTTACAGGCAACCCCCTCCCCCAGGAACAATGTTGCTTGATGGAGGAGACACTTGACACTATTGCACAAGTGACATTTTTCCGCTATCATATATACTCCTTCCAAAAACCAACATTATTTAAGGGGAGTAGGGGGATGAGAATAGAGCGCAGAGTAAAACAGTGCAAAATGTCTCAGGACTTTTGGTGGCTATTGTACTTGCTTCTGAGTCCGAAGATTCATCTTTTGACTATTACAGCTCTTCCTCTACTCTTTCCTCATCATCTTCTTCAGATTCTTTGTCTGAAGATAACATGGACACAGGCAATGCAGAGAGACAAAAAGTCAGTCCAGACATTAGGGTTAATGTCTCAAAAAGCCAAACAACCTATTTAGAAAAAGAGTGCAGCCAATCAGAGGAGCCTTCGGATATCGAGGATCAAGAGGGTTGCTTCTCCGAAGATGACCTAATCTCTGAACTAGTTTCTTGAACCCCAAGAGAAGAAGCCCAAGAAATTATGGATGCCTTCTACAATTGTCTAGTTTCCCCTGATTCAGCGAATAAAGATCCGAATGCTGCACAGCAGTGCAAAGAGAAGGTAATGAAGATTTTAGAAGTTATTGATGATGAATTTAACCCTCAGACCTTAATGAATAGGAAGGCTTTTAGAGACATTTTCCTTAAACAGTATTGTTGTGAAAAGAATCTTCACCCAAAGATGATTCAAGCTTATTTGACAAGCCTAAGCCACTTCTGTAACTGTGTCATTACAGAAAACCTTTCAGCATTCGACAGTGCACATGTGATGAGCTTTCAAGCTAGACTGAAGAGCTGGAAGCTATCATATTGTTATTCCCCCATCTTGAATAAATTAGCATTAATAATGTAGTTTTTATGAGTTGCTACATTTTGGCGGGAATTATGCTTATATACATATTCTCATGAATTGTATCTGAATTTCTCTGAATTTTTTCTAAGTAATATATAGTGGTTTGAGATCATAACAATATACAAAAGAAGTGAAGATCAAAGATATGGCCAAAATGGAGCTTGACAGACATACCAAAATTACACCGGAAGATATTGTACAATGTGAGAACTCAAAAAGTGTCAGGGATACAATAACGTTCCTTGGTGTGGTGCAGGAAAAACACCTGGAAATAACACAGCATTGCTTTTCAAGCATGAGGGATCTACTAATTACGGAACTTGTCATTGACAATGGGCATAGAGCTGGAGTTCTGGCAAACATGACTGTAGGTGAATACAGGGACGTTGAATTGAACAATGGAAGTCACACTATAACTGTATTTAAGCATAAAGAAGCAAGAGCAGAGCCTATCAGAGTCACTATGAATGACAAGCTATTTGGATGGATGAAAGTCTACATGAAAAAGATCCGAGCAGCTGTATCAAAAGATATGTCATTGACAGCAAAAGTATATTTTTTCTATCAATATCAAATGATAAAAACACAAAAATGGTTACATTCTACTGTGCCATCCAAAGCAGGGATAGACACAAGGTCATCTGGTCCCCACTTTGGACAGCACTTACACTTCTATTACTTAATTAAGCAACAAAACAGTAGAATCCAAGGTAGCTTTGTACCAAAAATACAAAAAAGCCTAAAACCTTTATGTGAAATCCAATTTGGTTTGTATATTGCAAGGCTTAATAGATTTGGCACCAAGCTACCAGACACAACTAACAATGGTAGGGGGAGGGGTCGCTGCTGTTTACTTTCTTAGTCTCTACTTTCTTAATCTCTACTCTACTTTACTTCTTAGTTTCTAGTCTCTTCTTTCATAGACTTCAATCAAAGCGCTTTGTTGCATTGATGACCGAAATTGTTGCTTCTATGATGATTCTGTTTTCAACTAAATGTAGATGTTTACTCCCAAATAGAAGCAAACTGCACAGTGTATCTGACTTCAAGTTGCTTATGTCTAAACCAATGATGATAAGCTGGCAAAGAGATCTCTACGCATCAAGTCAAACTGGTGGCGTATACACGTTCTACATATACAAGTTGGGCTACTACAATCACAGTTGTGTCGAAATCTGTGCTCATTCAGTGCACTGAAGTTCACACGCAACTTTGTCAGCTTTCTGATACCTTCTATATCAAAGACATCATAAACAGTGTTTTTAGGTGGTCTTATACTTGCAAGTAGTTTCTCTTTAAACTCGGATATGGATTGTGAATTTTTGATGTCATGATCTAGCAGATTCCATTCATAACGAACATTGTGGAAGTATGTATGCAAGAAACAAGTAGTTCTGGCGACATTCTGATCGTATGCGCGGGAATTTCTTACGTTGTACCATTGTTCGTGTTCAGGCGGTATTTCAGCGAAGAGGTACCCAGGTGAACCTGTTTCCGTAGGTTGTGAAATTGACATAAGCATCTGTACCACCTTCTGTGATATAGCTCTTCCCAACCTAGTTCATTGTACAGTTTTTGCCTATTTGTACCTCTCCATGCTCTGGTTATGGCTAATGCAGCATGATACTGGGTTTGCTCCAGTCATTTTGTGACATTTAATATCATTTCAGGATCATACCTATGGTAGATAATATCATCATAGTCAATGGGGGTCTGACATAAAGCTTGTAAACTTGATCAAGCACACTTCTAGAGACAAGAGCAATTCCGATGTGCTTGTGTTCCATTTGTCTATCAATATCATCAGTTCCTAGTGTAGGGATCATGCAAGGGTTTATCCCTTTTGGTCAAACAAATCACTTCCTATGTTTTGTCCGCATTGAAGTGCATTTTCCATTGCCACGACCACAAGCGCAATAGGTCAAGATCCCTATGTAGTTCCTCAGTACTTCTATCATTCCGAACAACGGAGCAGAGTGAAGTGTCATCAGCAAAAAGCTTAATATCACAGCGAACATTGTCAATAATGTCATTTATGTAAACCAGGAAAAACAGTGGCCCTAGAACAGAGCCTTGTGGGACCCCAGCAGATACAGTAGCCCACCTTGAGCATTTCCCAGTCAACAAGACATGTTTCTGACGATGAGTTACGAAGTTGCAGATTAAGATCAATAGATCCCCAGATACGCCATTACATTTGAGCTTATAAAGTAACCCCTCATGCCAAACTCTATCAAATGCCTTAGACAAGTCTAGAAAGACTGCTCGTGTTTCTTTGGAGGGAATTTCTTCAAAAGCACTGTACATTTTGTGAGTGATGGATAGACGTTGGTTGATCGCTGAATCACCAGGTCAAAACCCAGATTGATGTTTTGTTATTAAACCATGGTCACAAAGATGACAATAAAATATGTCAAAGATGATCTTGTTGAAGATCTTTCCAAAACTTGGCAGTAGAGATAAGTCTGCTTGCTCTGCCTACTGTCTTTTTTATGGACTGGGATGATGTTTGCTTTCTTCCACATGGTTCGGTAGATTCCTGTTTCAAGGCATTGTCCAAAAATCAAGCATAGTGGTTCGACGATGGAAGTATCACAGATTTTGATCATTGAAATTGATATGTCATCACAACCATGAGCCTTTGTGGTGTCCAGTGCCGGAATTAATTTGGTTACTTTTTCCCTATCTATCTCAAGACTTTCAAGAAGAGCGCTGCACGTTGGTTGATAGTTTGGAAGAGTGCTGCTGTTCACGATAGTGGAACCCTGTTGAACAAAATGCTCATTTAGGATGTCTGCTTTCATTTGCACATTTGTCACAAAGAGTCCAATTTCAAGTAACAGAGGGATATTCAAGGTTGTTTTTATTTATCAATCTGTCTAAAATCGCCCAGTGAGCCTTTATACCTTGGGCAGGATCAGACACCTTACGACTCATGGTTGAAAAGTAGTTTTCTTTGGCCTTGGTAATCAATCTAGAAGTTTCATTTCGGACTTCTTTCACTAGATTCCAGTCCTCCAACCTTCGGCCACAATCTGTGTATTTTCTAAAAACTCTATGCTTGCGTTTTATTGCAGTTTTTAATTCAGGAGTGATCCATAGTGGATCTTTGTTGTTGCACTTTATACCTTTGTAGGGAATATTTGCAGGTAGAAGTGAAAAATGGTGGCCGTGAACAATTCCGTCATTTCATTCAAACCAAGGCCCGCAAATCTTGATTGCCAATCTATGTCACTTATGAGCTCTCTAATCATAGGGGTATGTTGAACTATCATACAGACATTGAAATATCGAACGATTCAAAATGAACCTTTCGATCATACAAGGTCATACTTTGAACTTTTGTACTATATGCTGATTGCAAAGGAAATCCTGCGCTAGAACATTATAGACCTTTAATTCGCTTTTGATTGGACACCTTCTCGATCGTATGTTATGTTCTTGTTTTTATTGGCTTATAAATGATGCTCGGGGCATGCCCCATGATTGGTATAAAAATATGGTAAAGTTTAGAAGTAGGAGAGTTACGGAAATCAGCCAAACAAGTCACAAATAGTAGAAAGCTACAGTGTCATTCCAGTTTCTGCTGTCGTGTTGCTACTAGTCGTACTGAGGTCGTAAGTGTTTTCACATCTTATATTACGTAGACCTCTTAAAAGCATATTAGTAGGACCTTAAACTACTTTGTCATGTAACAGGTATTGGCCTTCGAATAATCCCATATCGTCCTTTTTTATGGAGAAGGATGGCGTATTGAAATGTTCAGCTTACCGTAGACTATTTGGTGTTGACAGTGATCATCGAGGGAAGGATGGACTCCAGATTCTACAAATATGTTAGGTTGGTCAGTGATGATAAGATCTATACAGGACATACATTCTCCCCTCAAGGTAGCTGGCTCATCAATAAGCTGATATTAGTTATTTGTTTCAAGTAGCTCATCTAAAGCAGTTCCCTCTGGATTCTCAATATCCCCCCACCATTGTGACGATCGACACTTGAAGTCACCAGTCACTATAATCGAATAAGGCCTGTCTCTCTGAACATTACCCCACATTATTTGCAGCTTATCCATGAAAGGTTTGAAGTGTTGATTGTTTTGACTGGGACTGCGACAAATTGCTACAAACAGTATCTTTTTACGCAAGAGATTTATTTCAGTGACAACCGCTTCCTGTAAAATTTCAAGACCATTTCTTCTCTTAATTGGGAGTCCCTCACGAAAATATACACACACTCCGCCAGTTTTGGTATTGCTAGGATGATCACTACAGAAAATTTCCCTATTAAAAGCGTGAATGAAAATGTCCTCATTTTTCACTGATTTATCCAACATAGTCTCAGATAGCACCATGATAAGCCCCATTGTAGCCGTACCACAAGGTGACGATTCTGTACGTATTTGTGTTGATATGCGTAAAGCCAACCAAGCAAGTCAAAGAGTCAGACATCTCATTCCTACAGTTGATGACGTCAACTTTAGCTAAAATATTTTCAAAGCTAGATCTATCTCAAGCCTATCACCAGCTTCAGCTTCATGAGGAAATTAGATACATTACAACATTCTACACTCATGACTATAATCTACAACAATGGTGATCACTTTCACAACTGCCCCAATAGCTGGGACACTTTAATAGAGCCTATGCCTATGCAATGTCAAATTCGTATTCGTAGCTTTTCATTCTTACTCATTCTCCTTCACAAGTACACCGTCCTTTCTTTCCTGGCTTTACATTCTCTCAGACTTATATATACATCTTCACTCTATTTCAAGCGTATTTGACATGCCATTGACTATAATACTAGCTATTTCATCCTTCTCATTTCTATCAGACTTTATAATGTTTTATGAGGTGCATGGTAGATCTTCTTTGTTATATCAACAGATATCGTAAATGTTTTAGATCTTCTTTGTTATATCAACAGATATCGTAAATGTTCCAACTACTAATTGTGCACTTATCCTTTGTAGAAGATGGGGAAAGAAGGTTAAGAGGTCGCAATATATAACTGAAAGTTGCTGTGCAAAAGAGAGCAAAAGTAGTGGTAAGAATCGTAACTTACACCATTTCTTCATTGTTCTGTCATTGCTATTTGTCTTCCATGTAACATTTTCCCTTTTCTATCTAACAATAACAATGTCTCAACTTCCTAATGTATTCTTGTATGACACAAATCTCATATTTATTGGCTTCTTTGCACTATACTCTTACATATCTAAATCTCCATTTCTTTCTCAACTTTCCATACACTCAAAGTACAACATACCCCTATTTGATACCTACCTTGGAGGATACGTTGCACACAGTTGCTCATACCTCAACGTCCATTGTCTCTCAGAGCTCTATTATTTTCAATTATAGTTCAAAGGGAGCTTTCTGATCTTCCTTCTCAACTCTAATGTAACTTGTGGCTACTTGAAACATTCTGATTTATCCCTTTGTATAGAAGATGAGACAGAGCCCATAAGGAAGCCATCCATTGATGATGACAGTTGTCTAGTATTGGAGAGCAAATGTACTGATAAACTGAGTATGTTTACCAATTCTACATTGTACTGTTGCAATATGATTGGTTTCTCTGTTTTCATAGTCATAAGAATACAAGAGGTGTCCAAAACAGATTAACTATGAAGTACGTTCCACAACATAATGGACCTGGAACTTCTAAAGTCGCTAATGTTGAGGTGGAAAGGGACAGTACCACATCCAAAGACAGGAGTCCCGCATTTTTTCCTGTCAAATCCATCTCCTGATTCAGACTCACGATCTGAATATCATGAAAAAAACCATGAAAGTGATGACCTGGTGGATTAAGATACCAACAGTTCTTCCAATGATGAAGATGTAGAGTCAGGTAGCTCTAGATCCCTTGTAGATGAAGTCAAGGATTTGCAGACTCCACAAATAATGAACAATTATACTGTAGATGCTATCCTGGATAGTTAATTGCTATCAGTACCTGATTTCAGCAGATTGTGCTGATTAAGGATCAGCGTTCATCACATTAACATCAATCCCAGGTATGTGATATACTCTGTGCCATCAATGAAACAATGGACATTGCCTCATTGACAACGTGGAAGCTAATAGGAGAATGGTTTCTGAATCTTCATTGCAGCAGAAAAAAGTGTGGACATCACACAATAAAATCATACCTGCAGAGCCTGAACCATTTCTATAATTTCTTTTTGTCTGAGTTCACCGCTCTTTTCCAGAATGAACTGCTAACGCAGTGTCAGATAAAAGTCTGTAACTGGATGACAAGCTTTCAAAGAGAGTGCAGCATGCAAAAGCACTTGAGGGATGACTACGAGGAGGAATCCATACTCATTGCTGAAAAGATATGGAAGTTTGAACAGAGGTAAGTATTTAGAGAGGCCATTCTCCTTCTTCGGAAGCTAGCAGAGAGAAATAGAGCTGCTACACAGTTGTCTCAGCATTCTTTTACCAATATATGTGACTTCACCATGAGTGAAGAGCTGGCTAACGTAACGTACAGTAAGTTTCTGAATCACAGAATGAAGGTCAGCTTGTATATAATCAAAGTTCACCTACACAAAACGTTGGAAAGCCATGGGCCAGCCCGAATCATTTTGCATGAAACAATATTCCAGTGGCTGGAAACGTATGTGAGCAGAGTTCAGCCATTAATAAATTGTTTTCCAGCAGCTAGTGACAGACTATTCCTCACTTGGAATGGAGGAGTCTTACCTTCTGGTGAGTTACTTTTCATCTTAACTTAAATTTTATCTGCCTAAAGTTGAATGAATGAATGAATGAATGAATGAATGAATGAATGAATGAATGAACATAGATAATATAGAATAAGCAAAAGAATATAAAGAGCGTCAGACTCTTTGCGTTAAAACCTGTAGACAGGGGAAACAGTAGTTAATAAATAGACTAAAGCGTGAAAATAGCTTGGAATAACTGAAAAGTCCTTCAGGGTAGGCCCAGGTCATTTGATGCTGCGGCGAAACAGAAAAGATGGAGTAAAGAGGAGAATGAGGCAATCCAAAACGTTTTTGCAGGTTACTTTGAAATCCAGCTTTAGAAGTGGCAAATGACTTTATCACCTTAGCCATAGATACCAACTGTTAGTGATCTGGCTTGTAGAGATTCTTCGTAGATGTCTAGTTTGTATGCTAAGCATACTTGGTGCATTGACTTGCCATTCCAGCTTCTAGGTGTTTTATGCTTATCATAAAGTATCAAAACAAGCAAGCTTGGCTGCAGACGAGAGTGTGGCAGGGGGGCTGCAGGCCCCTAGTTGGACAGGGAACCATGTCATTTGGCAATTTGTCTCAGAAAGGCAACAGCAAATTATGTTCATGCTTCTCAAATCTCTTTGTTACATCTGGATTGCAAAGGGGTGGAAAATGAGATTGGCATAGGATGCTAGTTGGGAATGATGCTTTTGCCATTTCACTTTTACTTTCCGGTTGACATGTCAAGATCTTTCATATCTTTGCCGATGACATCCATTCAAAGGACGTCAGCATTGAGGATGTAAGAAGACAATCAACAAATCATCCTTTGCTTGCTGATATCCTGGCTAAAAAACTCATAGATAAGGTGCGATAATTTGTCAACAGGGATGAAGCTACACTTCTAAAAGAGATCCCTGAGGAAACATTGCAGGAAAAAGTGGAGAGATTGTGTCATACTGAGGAGGCTTCCCAGTCACATGCAACAGAGGTAGCAACTACTTCAAATACGACTTCAAAACAAGGAATTGTCTCTGAACAGCAGGCACTGCAGATGAGACACCTTTGTTCACATATTATAAATGATGGCAGGGTTCATACAAGTCGGATACAGGAGGCCCTCAATAGGCAAGCAAGTGGTCAGTATTTCTTGGAACCTTTTGAACTTGATCACATTAGAAATTGACTAAAGTATGAAAGAATGAAATATGTTAAGAGTAATAAATGAGCTCTATTCTATGAAGCAAATGCAAGCTCTACACATAAAGACCCAGTTTCCGAGATCATGTGGTGTATAAATCTGTTTGTACCACACACGCAGAAGATATATCCCCGGACTTGCAGAGGTTAAAACTGAAAGTTCAAGCATAGTTAAATAGTGCAACAATGTCTCCAAATATTGCATATGTGGCACATAAGCAACAGAGCCTCGGCACCCAACCTAGGAAAATGAATGTCTAAAACTGTGCAGAAACATAGACAGTGGTGGCATCACACACTAACACAAAATAGCATGTTTGCTTTTTGGCCGAAAATTGATCCAAAGCAAAACCGATGGTGGACATCAACAGTATGAAGTAACTAACATCTTGCGAAAAAACTTCAAACTCCAATTCCTCTCTGATGAGAGGGTGGGGAAGTATGGAGAATTGTATCTATGTAGCAGGGATATGTGTTTCAATCACACAAAACTTAAAATTTGCAAAGGAAAGCAATTTTACCATACTTCCCTAATAATGTGGAACAATTACAACAGGTAGAAGTGTAAAACTTTATAGTTTTGTAACTGAAGCACTTAATGCACCACAAACCATCTCTTGTAGTATATCCATGGCTCTACTTCTATAAGCACTTCATCATTTCAATTTCTCTAGTATTTCTGAGTGTGATATCACAATTGGATAAGAGTGTTGCAACTTTACCAGCCTTTGAATAGTGAGAGACAGAGAGATGGGCGAAGGTTTACGGAAGAAACAGAGAGCTGGAATAGAGACAGGGCATATGGTGCTTTTTAAGGAGAAGAGTGAAAAGGAGATGAGCATATAGGAACGAGTGTATGTTGCTTCCTATAGACTGTAATGCTCATTCAGTGACATCCTTCGTTGATCCGTTGATAGCGAGTATCAGATTTAGAGTGCTGAGGACACGGAGGCAGAGAGAGGAGACGGTGATGTTGACTGTACTCAGACTCTAATCTGACTGACTATACATTACAAATTACAGTGATATATATATATATATATATATATATATATATATATATATATATATATATATATATATATATATATATATATATATATATATATATATATATATATATATATGGCCTAAGTGTGTGATGTTTACATTCACTGCAAGCCTAAAATGTTTGAGACAAATATACAAGGCCTCAACAGAAGTCAATGCAGTGCCATTGTAGTATCTTATCTGCTCCGGTAGCTCAAATGTTTCAACTAGCTGGTATATGTCTCTTTTAGTGAATAGAAATTAAACTTCACACTCATGATCCTCCATTTGTTCACGGTCAAACGCTGGGTACTGCCAGTATGTCTGGCCAAAATTGAGATCATAAAGGAAAACTTTGTCATCATTTATAATATCATCATAATACAACTCCAGAATCAACTCATTGAGTTCTGCCTTGGCATCCATGATGCTCTAAGGCAGGTGTATATTTTGATGCCAACTTCACAGTGCTGACGTCCTAGTTGTTGTTTCATAATCAAAGTTCTGGAGATGGTGTGACCATAGTCGTTCACAGGCCTCCAAGGGTCGCTGTCCTGGGCAAGGTCATGAAGTTTAAACTCTCTAATGGTAGTCAGTAGGTAATGACAGAGGTGGATCCAGGCATTCGCAACACCTGCACTGGTGAAGGTCAGATTTTCTAATTGCACATTAGCTGTCAAAGATCTCCGTGTATAGAAACTACCTTTCATTCTTATTTGACAATAATCATATCAAAACCTCACTATCTATCAACAACCCCCCATTTCGTAACTGTGGTAACAGTATCTGTTGTTTATCTTTGGCAATCTTGTTATTGTATGTTGTTTTTGGGTTCCTCTCAAGTAGTGTTGGTTTGGGTAATCCCCAACATCATAAATTACACAGAGCCAATTATTGTGTGCGACCTTCACATAAAATTATCATCTACCTATCTATGTGTGTGCAGAGAAATAGTATGTGAAAAGTGTACCCCCAAAAGCTGTGTGAACTTCGGAATAGATGGTGCTATTAGTACGGCAAAAATCAATAGGAAAGTGTATGGAGAAAATGGTTGTGCAAATGTAGCGAAGGTAGAGGCGACAGATGTTATATGGAAGAGAGTAGGGGATAACCCTATACTACCTGTCATGATAACCCTCTCTTCCACTAGGATATCTTGTCCGTACAGTTTGCCCAAGTCTCCCAAACATTCAGCTAATGGGATTCAATGGCACATTGAGGAAGTAGCATAAATCTATGAAAATGTATTAGCAGTCTCCATATGGGATGTGAATCACTCTACAAACACTTATACCAAAGACGATAGCAGCCCAATATGTACTGTAGCTATTCTATTTGTATTTATGGCAGTTGTTGCCATCAATTTCAGTTCGGCATGCATGGTAAGCACTTGGATAACCGGTGATTTCTGTAGAAAGTGTAGACCAAGCTCCCGTTTTGTTACAACAAGGATAACACTCAGTGAAAGGTTGATTAATAATAGCATTTCTAAATGTTGAATGAATACCCCTAGGCTTGGACCATAGTAAGCTAATCGTTGTCAGATTTATTTATCTGCAATTCTCACCAGCTGACAATTCGATTTACTCACAAATATTTATCAGACAGCTAACTAGACCTCAATGTGTACTCGATTTGCCTTATGGGGAAGGTGTCATTATCGGGTGATGTATACAATAAGAACCTAGTACTGTTTTGGGATAAGAAAGTGGCCAATAAGAAAATAGTGCTCTAAGGTTTTGGGTAGAGATTGCTTCAATAGTTCCTACTCCTTGCTACTGACTGAAAATGAAACTCATTGCATTTATTACATAGATATTACGGGCTCTCTCTGCTTCACATGGGGTTGTACTAGGTAGCAGTATTGGGGTCGGAAAAGGGATTCTGCAGGTGCAGGTTGTAGGTGTGATTTATTGGTGTTGTTATTTGGGCGTGGCACTTGTGTGCAAATGTCAAAATGTGTCCTGGATCTGCCCCTGGGTAATGGTGAAGAGGTGAGATCAAAGTATAGCACTTAAATGGAGCCTGGATTGAGACTGAAGATTCCTCTCAGCAAAATGGGTGATCAAGTAGAGAGGGCAGAGGAAAATGTAAAGTTAATGGAGAATATGATGAAAGTGGTACAAAGAGATGTGGCACTAGTCACAGAGTGCGTGAATGTGGCAAAGTGGCAAGTTGAGGAACTAATAAAGATGTGGGGCAGTATAGCCAAGGAGGTGGAAGATATGAGGGAGTGGGAGAGGCTGGAGAAAAGTTTGAGGGCGCTAGTGCAGTTTTGCACCTCACCTGGAAATACAGGTGCTACCCCAAAACATGATACACCATTCGATAGCTTTTGAGATGCTCTTTCACATGAGACCATCTATGGTCAGATCGGTGAATTTTCAGCCAAGTTAGCGAATGCATGCACTTTGAACCCTACTGTCATCAAATGTCTTCCCAAATGCGTTTTCCGCCAAGTCACATAACCAAAAAGAAACCGTACTGGCATGTTAAAGTGAAGCCATGTAGGCCGGTACGGACTTAGTGAAATACTTCCAATCGCTATGATAATAGCTGCACCTACCTTAGACGTGCAATTGCAGCCGCCAGTCCATACTAAGATGAACCTTCCCGTACCAGGTTGGCGCCAAACTGAATGCACAGAGTATGCTGGCGGCGCCAAAAATGCTGGCATAAATTTGGCGCCTAACCTTCCGTCTATACCTTCCACCTATTTGAAGAGCCTCGCTCTCACATATGAAATGGTAGTAACCGGAAGCGTCATCCTTCAACTAACTATTTATCGGAGAACTTCCACTACTGGACAGGGGGACAGTCGGATCACGGGCTCACAACCAGTGTTCTTACAGGTCTGGTCCAGGGCAAACCATACTATCCCTATTAGTACACTATGGTAGAAATCACCAAACAATCACAGGAAGATGACAGGAAATTCATAGAAATGCTGAAGAATTGCAACAATTGCACGAAATATGATAATCACCGTAGAAATTACATGGTACGACAATGAAGTAACATGAAAATTATGAAATAACTTTAGGTGCCTATTAGAATATTGAAAAGTTAAGTGAGAAACACGCCATAATACAATGCACACAAGACAGTTTGCTGTCAGAAACTATGGAGAAATGAAAGTTCTACATATGGGGGCCATGTGGTAGTTACATATACGTATGTTACTTGTAATGTAAAATAAGGGGTTTGGCAGAAGGGGAAAACGCTCGAGAAAAAATCCATATGAATAGACGGGCTGAAAAGTTTTTTCAGTAGCGACCGCAGTGCATCACCATGATATCTTTATAATAATTATGTTATTTGTCCGGGGCTTACGTAGCAGGTACACAAGCAAAGGTTTTCTTCCTTGTGGAGGAAGATTCTTGTCACAGGGATTCGTTCGAAAAAAATTTTCATTGCAAATACAGATTTGCCTGCTTGTGGAATATGTCTGTTGGCTAATTGACCTTAGAATAACAATTGTATGCCAGAGTGGGAGATAATGTGGGACAATATAGTATTAAAAGTGGCTATAAGTTTAAAATAGAATAAAAGGCAGTTATTATAGGTGCCTGTCTACAGTTCATACAAGTCCGTTGCCACTTGGTGCCACAAGTGAAAGAAGGGGTTATCACCAAACCTTTGGTTCCACATGAACTCTGCCAGGTAGTCAGGTATCATGTCCCTGTTAGTTGGCCCGTGCTGCGCCTTGAATTTGTTTTTAGCTCGTTGCCACATTGCTTCCACACGATTTGTTGTGACAGCTGTAGCGGGGTCAACAAAATGCAGTGTGTGGTTCACTGTGCCATGCTGGTACCCAATTGCAGCGAGCTGATTGTACGCCTGCCACATATCTGAATGAACTGTTGTGCCAGGCTGCACCCATTGCTGTATAATTGGCAGTAATGTCGCCGCATCTCTTCTTGCAACAGGTACCAGGAAGCCCTTCTTTGTAAGTGGGTCATATCCACCGAATACCCATTGCTCAGGAATAAGTCTGCCGCGATTGTATTTGCGTCTTGCAAATAGACTTTCGTCTATCTCAACTACCTGGCCCTCACCTCCTATGCGTTCAGGGTGATTGAGAAAGTAAGACACACATACATCGCGGCAAAATTGCTTCCAATCAACCACTGTATGCCCGCTTCTTATCTCCAGCTCTTTCATTATCTGCTGCTGTGACAGGCCTCTGCTTCTCCCACAGTCCAAGCTCCAGAAGTATGTCATGCAGATAACCTGCCACAGGCGTAGATGAGAGCCTTCAAAGAAACTGCCTTTGCGAATGCTCACCTTCCTACGGCACACTCGTTCTGGACAGCGCCACACCCGACCATCGAGGTCACGATTGCTTGGGGCATCACGGCAGACAGTACCACATGCCCCACAAACTGCCTCTGCAGCTAAGAGGCCATTCTGCCTGCACCAGATAATTGTTGCCTCATCATTGTTATGGAATCTCTGGCACAGTGAAAATAAATTTATGGCACCAAACTCTGCCTCTTGTGGTACTCGAGCCATGGTGGATGTACTCTTCGAAATTTGTGTCACGCGTAATACTTCACAAGGAACTTTTCTACAATGCAACTGAGCAAATGATATGTGTACCGGCGAATGACACAACAAGGATTACCTTTGGAACTGAAAGGCTCACATTTATAGCCATGCACTACGTGTGACAGAACGATATGATGACATCATGCAATGACACAATTCACCAAGAATAAGAATGACGTACAGATCACAGGACATATGGCACTGGGGGATGCAATAGCATGACGCAAGGACTAAATGTGGTGCAGTGTTCCACTCCCAAAAATATACAAATGACACCAGTAACTCCAGATAGAATACAAGATTCTGCAGAAATATCGAAATACCTAAGTGTTATCTAGAGTACGCCAACAAAGGATTTTCAAACTCAGCTTTTAAAACTTGGATTGACATACCCTTTAACATAAGGGAAATCCCCACGCTAAACCTCTTCAAAAAACATTTGAAAATCTAATTGATGAGCCGAAAAAAACCAAACAGGACACCCTCGAAGACCAGCCTTACTTTTATAGTAATTTTTCCTTTTTTACTTGTATCTACGATAAGTTCTTGTATTATTTTGTATATTTGCAGCTGAAGGGTATTATAAATATTTGTAAATGAAAATGAAATGAAAATGAAATAGCCGTTATGAGCACAGACCAAATAAGAGTACACAGATGAAGACATGCCAAAGTAAGCTGTCCATATGAGCGACATGAAGGGCAAGAAATGCAGAGGACTTAGTAGGAATATGCAAGGAAAGTGTGTGCTTCTTTTCCTCTCTGGCCCACCTCTTACTATTCATAATTAACTTTACCCACATTTCACGCACAGAGAATGCATCGTCTGTGATGTTAGGCACTTCTGTATAACACACCTGGATCAAAAGCTAGTAGTAAAAGTTTGTAACTTATGTGCAGAATTTCACTTCATCACCTTTCTTTCAATGCAGCCTGTCTAGTGCTGGCTAGCTCATAAAGCGGTATATTGCCAAAAAAGCGAGTCACGCATCATAAATCCCCTAGGACGTTTCTTACAAACAATAGCATTAATGTGGAGAAGAAAAACAGTAAATTTCCATCCAACGTGTTATAGTGCTAGTTTTATTTTCCTCTTTATCTTTCATGTCGCCATGTTAAGTATCGTTCGTTCTATGTTCCCATTTGTTCCGTTCTTTCCTGCCAAGTCATCAGAATTCTAAGTCTTGCATCATCAACATCTCCCACTGTTACTGTCATCATGTTGCTTTACTTGTCTGTGACGTATTGTCTAATCTTGGTACACTGTTGTTTGTTGCGTTGTACTGCCATGCTATTGCATTGGCCCCCTAGTCTGTCATATGTTATAATTATTTAGTTACGTAATGTGTGTTGATAGGAATACAGCATGTAGTCAGTCGTTATGTGAAGTAGTACTTAAAAGTTGTCATGAAGTTCAGTCAAAGTTGCCCCTTGTTTCCAGTTGTCGTACTGCTGTTCTGGAATTTGTTGTTGGCGCTACCGTAATGGATAGGACTATTGCCGTTTTTATTAGAGAATTAGGGGCATTTTTCATTACAAAAGACATAATTCCATAGGAAGGGAGTTTTTTGCCAATGACCCTTTACACAGCACTAACTCAATACTACAAAATAAATGGTTACAGAAATAATCTGATAGGACACTTTAACTCTGTAAGAATTAATAACCGGTCCCACAGGGATAGTATGGTTTGCCCTGGACCAGACCTGTAAGAACACTGGTTGTGAGCCCGTGATCCGACTGTCCCCCTGTCCAGTAGTGGAAGTTCTCCGATAAATAGTTAGTTGAAGGATGACGCTTCCGGTTACTACCATTTCATATGTGAGAGCGAGGCTCTTCAAATAGGTGGAAGGTATAGACGGAAGGTTAGGCGCCAAATTTATGCCAGCATTTTTGGCGCCGCCAGCATACTCTGTGCATTCAGTTTGGCGCCAACCTGGTACGGGAAGGTTCATCTTAGTATGGACTGGCGGCTGCAATTGCACGTCTAAGGTAGGTGCAGCTATTATCATAGCGATTGGAAGTATTTCACTAAGTCCGTACCGGCCTACATGGCTTCACTTTAACATGCCAGTACGGTTTCTTTTTGGTTATGTGACTTGGCGGAAAACGCATTTGGGAAGACATTTGATGACAGTAGGGTTCAAAGTGCATGCATTCGCTAACTTGGCTGAAAATTCACCGATCTGACCATAGATGGTCTCATGTGAAAGAGCATCTCAAAAGCTATCGAATGGTGTATCATGTTTTGGGGTAGCACCTGTATTTCCAGGTGAGGTGCAAAACTGCACTAGCGCCAGTTTGAGGGATGACACTTTAGAACTTGACGATATAGAAGTGAATGAGAGAACATAGGAGACAGAGGGATGTCAGAAGATGAGAAAGGTAGAGAGGGCAGGAAGAGAGAAGAGTGCATCATGGAGGCAACATCAGAGAATGGAAAGAAAATCAAAAGGAAAGAGGGAGAAGATGACAGATTTGCAGAGGATGGAAAGAGGATGAAAAGAAAATAGAAAAAAGAGGACATCATGGGAGCAACACCAGAGGATGGACAGAGGACTGAAAGTAAGGGGGGAGATGCCATACATGAAGGAACTCTGGAGTCTGGAGGGAAGTGCTGTTAAAAACAAAAACACTGTTTCAACAATCACACAAAGCTTAGGACTTGTACATTTGAATTTAAATGCACTTCAACTGTCTAAAACAAAGAGCAGTCAACCAACAGAAATGCAACATGTTCAGGATTCTCAAACTAATGACATCTTACGACAACACAAAATGGTTATGGATGGCATTGGAAAGTTGAAGGGCAAACAAATTCCATTATGAATTGATAAGGAAGTAAAGCCACCAGCTCAAGAGACATGCAGAATTCCGTTCCATAGAAAAGGTGGAAATGGAATTACAGAACTTTGAAATCCAAGATATAGTTGACCTTTTTGAAGCAAAAGTCATGCATTGCCAGAGATCACATGACCTTTATGATAGCATGCTATGATTGGCCCAAGTCTAGTATTTGAAAACATTGCACCAAAACTAGGACAAAATTTCTCTTTGTGTGTTTTGATTGTGAAGAAACCTGTCTAGTTTTTTGAAGCATGGAAGATTTTGGGAATATGAAATCTACTAATCCATTACTAAATGAATAGACAAAATGAACCTCTACAATGTGACAGATTTTTTGCTATCAAGAGGGGTAACTCTCCAAATGCAAGACAGCAGACCTAGTCAAGCTTGGTAAAGCTCAATCAATTTAAGCTTTGAGGGTAATTTTCACGAAGATCATCTTGATTTAAATGAAAGACTGATAATAAAGGGAGTAAATTGTCCAGACCCCTTCTCCCTTGATGCAAAGGACTTCACTACAAGAATGGATCATGTACCACCTTTTGGTATTGAAGACATTTTTAGCTGTTTGATTGTTAAATCCATTGACTATGACAGGCAGACGGTTGCATGATACAAGGCATTTGAGGACTACAGGCTTTATGAGGTGGGGTATGTTGAAGAACTAATGGTGACTGAAGTACAGCAGAGTCACTTTGTTTTTTGTGGGAATGCTCAACCAACTATGGTAACAGAGACCAAGTGGAAAGAGAAGTCCTATCGGCTATGGTTTGTGATTGATGGATAAAGATTCTTGAATGCAGTGAGAACCACTTTACAAAATGGTATCCAACAGCTGGGTCAATATTTTCAGCATTTTGCCAGTGCCCTGGAGGGCAATATGGGGCATGCAAACACATTGCTGACTCACTGTATTTGCTACATGACTGTCAACATCCTTCCACTGGCCCTACTGATACGATATGTTACCGGAAAATGAAAACAACAAAATCCACAAGACATGCACCAATTACTAATGTAACAATTGAGAAAACAAGCAATTCAATGAGAAAATGTGGGTTTAGACGTCTTGAATGAAAGCGGAAAGTTGAAAAAGAAATACCTGTTGGGAAAACGTCTATGAAGAAGCAGAAGGGAACTATAGGTGCATGTAAGAATATATTAAACTTTGGTCCATGGCCAGCTGAGGATCAGGGGAGGGGGGCTTTCTGAGAAGCAGCTTAAAGAAATCAAAGGAAAACTGTGCCAATTTGAATGTGTTGCTGGAATGTTACTTACAATTGACAGTGAAAATGAGTTTGATGATATGACTGAAGCATCATTAGGTACAGATGTTCAAAGAGCAAGGAGGGACTAACTGCACAGGCTTCATTGAGCAGTATTATGTGTCAGAGGATGAGAGAAAGCAGCCTCAGTCTCAAACCTGGGGGCAAGTAAATGTATGGAAAGTACAAACAAGGGGGTTGGTAACTTCTATTAAACTAAAGGTAGTATATACAAAGGAACAAGCGATTAAGAAGGCAAGAAAACCTCTGGTAAGTGTACTATTGTAAATAGTCACATGATTGTATAATTTGATTTGTTGTTGTTGTAGTTGAAGAGAGAATATACATGAGTTAGAGTTGAGTTCTGTTCTGTTGAAAACGGCCATTTCCTTGTCGAATATCTACTGAATAACGAATGAAGATTTAACATTGGCGACAACGATAAAAGCGCTATCCCTTCGTGGTAGTTAGGAGTTCATCATTTTCCATTTTGCTTCAGCGCCAGTAGCTGTGATTCCTATGGCACACTCTCTTTCTCTACAACCGTTGCCTGCCGTCAATCCCGACGCGGAAGTTGGAGCT
The DNA here is from genome assembly GCA_964019165.1 of Mastigias papua. Classification (NCBI taxonomy): domain Eukaryota; kingdom Metazoa; phylum Cnidaria; class Scyphozoa; order Rhizostomeae; family Mastigiidae; genus Mastigias; species Mastigias papua. Next base: position 2,245,855 of record OZ025276.1, read on the forward strand.
AGTCTTGCCACAAGGTGGAAGACTTGGGTCGCAGATTTCGATATGTTCTTACTAGCCAGTGGCATCACTGACCTGAGGAGGAAAAGGGCACTTCTCTTATACCAAGCAGGACCCAGAATCCGAGAAATTTACAAGCAGCAAAGTGATACCAGGAACGACGATGAGTACGATGTTGCGAAAGAGACATTGCGCGCATACTTTGAACCTCAGAAAAATCGCCGGTACGAAGTTTATCGATTTAGGCAAGCCACACAAGCCTCAAAGGAGACCCTGGATCAATTCCATACAAGGCTACCTAGTTTAGCAGAGACGTGTGAATTCACAGATCTCGAATTTGAACTGGAGGAACAAATCCTCATTGGCGGCACTTCATCGAAAATACGGAAAAATGATTTACAAGATCCAACCTATACTCTGAAAGACATGCTCTTAGATGGGTGAAGGGACGAGCAAAGTTCTTGTGAAGCAAACGAAATAGAAGGGAAAACAGAACCTCTTGTAGAGACCAATAAATTACAATCAGGAGTTAAGAAAAGCTATTTAAAATGTCATCATTGTGGAGGACAGTTTCGTCATGATAAAAGTTGTCCTGTAGAGGGAAAGACCTGTTTGAAATGCGATAAGAAGAACCATTTCGCTAAACAGTGTTGCAGCAAAAACAATCGCCAACAAAATAGACAGAATAAAGGACGTAAACCAGCTTTGCATCCCCTCGACCATGACATTTGTAGCCAAAACTCCGAGCCAGATTATCTCTATGGAAATCACGCTGCAAGTACGTCTAGCCCAAGGGTAAATATCACAGCATGTGGCCACACCTTCAAAATGCTAGTAGATACAGGGGCTACAATAAATGTCATTGACCAAAATACTTTTTCTCAAATGAGAAATGTCAAGTTACAAAATACTAAAACAAAGGCTTTTGCATATGACAGTAAAACGCCAGTAGAAGTTGCAGGAAAATTCGACACAATGTTAGAAACAAAGAAACACATTACCATAGCAACAATCTATGTGGTGAAAGGTTCCAGACATAGTGGAAATTTGATGTCTCTTGAAACTGCCAAAGAACTAGGATTGATTAGCTTACATCTCAATCATGTGACTACCAAAGATAGCACTCTGGACATTATCCTGCACAAACACAACAAAGTATTTGATGGTCTTGGAAAATTGAAAGACACTAAAGTGACGTTGAGTATTAACAGCAGTAAAACACCAAAGGTACAGCCTTAGAGAAGAATACCATATCAAGTACGACAGAAAGTCAAAGATGCACTGAAAGTGTTAGAGGAACAGGACATACTTGAGAAAGTACCAGATACTGAAGGAACACCATGGGTGTCACCTATAGTTGCAGTCCCAAAGAAAGATGGCGGAGTAAGGATTTGTGTTGACATGCGCCTTGCAAATGAGGCTATTCAAAGAATACCTCATCCTATTCCTACTGTAGATGATGTTCAATTTGAACTGAATGGTGCAAAATTTGTCAGTAAATCAGACCTCTCTCAAGCTTACCATCAGTTAGAACTGGATGAAGCCAGTCGCTCAAGTACCACATTCAGTGCCCATTTAGGCCTTTATCGTTACAAGCGTCTCAACTATGGTACAAATGCAGCGGCGGAAATCTTCCAATACACGTTGCAAACCCAGTTACAAGGACTGATGGGAGTCAAGAATATTGCAGATGATATACTAGTTTTCGGCCAGACAAGAAAAGAGCACGATGAAAATCTTGATAAATGTCAAACCCGTTTGACATCCAAAGGATTTACGTTGAATAGAGGAAAATGCACTTTCCTAAATGACACCTTAGAATGTTTTGGACAAGTATTTTTGAAACATGGGACACGCCCAGGTCCTAAACAAGTCTCCGATTTGTTAAATGCACCTGTTCCACAAAATTTCCATGAAGTACGTAGTTTACTTGGCATGGCTAACTATAGCAGTCGGTATATTGCTAATTTTGCAACTATCTCTGCTCCCTTAAGAGAGCTTACGAAAAAGAACACAAAGTTTGAATGGACAGCAGTACACCAACAAGCATTTGATAACATTACTCGTGCATTATCGTCATCTCCCTGTATGTCATATTTTGATCCACAGAAGGAAACCTCTATAATAGTAGATGCTAGCCCTGTTGGACTTTCAGCAATTCTCACTCAAAAAGCGCGAGATTCGGACGATAGCAAAGTTGTAGCATATGCCAGTCGTTCACTAACTGACGTTGAACAGCGTTACTCCCAGACGGAGAAAGAAGCTTTAGCCATCGTTTGGTCGGTAGGACATTTTCATTTGTTTATCTACAGTCACGACTTTACCTTAGTTACAGACCATAAACCCCTTGAGATAAGTTACGGTAGCTGTACGTCAAAACCATCAGCACGTATAGAATGCTGGGTGTTAAGATTACAGCCGTATTCATTCCGAGAGATATATAAATCAGGAGCTGATAACCCTGTAGATTATTTATCCAGGCATCCTACAACAACCTCTAGAAAGCAAGAGCACATGACAGAGGAGTATGTGAATTTTGTCGTTCACAATAGTGTACCTAAGGCCATGACACTTGATGAAATCTCTCAAGCTACAGATCAAGATCGCATTTTGAAAGGACTTTGCACAGCTATTCGTTTAAATCAATGGGATTATGAAATAGTCAAACCATATCGCCTAATCAAAGATGAACTTATGATTGGAAAGCAGAATGTCATTCTTAGAGGATCTAAAATTGTAATTCCAACATCATTGCAGCAGAAAGCTGTGGATATTGCACACGAGAGCCACCAGGGAATCTCAAAAACAAAAGCTCTTCTAAGAGAGAAAGTATGGTTCTCTGGAATCGACAAACTTGTAAAAAAACTCTCAAGTCATGTTTAGCGTGCCAAGCCGTAGGAAAAGCAGCACCACCAGAACCAGTTAGACTTACAAACATGCCAGAAGCACCATGGCACTTGGTGCATATCGATTTTGTTGGACCCCTCCCTTCTAGTGAATACTTATTGGTGGCCATAGATCGTTATTCACGTTATTCAGAGGTAGAGACAGTTCACTCCACAAAGGCCTCGAATGTCATACCAAAAGTAGACAAAATCTTTGCTACACATGGCATTCCAAACATTATTAAAATGGACAACGGACTGCCCTTCTCGAGTGACGATTTTCATAAATACTGTACAGCACTTGGAATAAGTCATGAAAGGGTAACTCCATATTGGCCCCAAGCAAATGGAGAAGTAGAAAGGTTTAACCAGCCACTTGAAAAGGTAGTACAAACAGCTTACCTAGAAGGAAAAGTGTGGAGGCAAGAAATCGTCCGTTTCTTATTGCAATACCGTACGACTCTTCACAGTGTAACTACAATTGCACCTTGTGAATTGTTGTTCAATCGTCAAGCATGTGGAAAACTGCCATGCATAGAACGGAACATTGTTATTAACAGACACGCAGAAGCTCGTGAGAACGAAGCCAAAAGTCAGTCATACCACAAACAATATGCTGACAAACGTAGAAATGCGAAAGAAAGCACCATTACTGTGGGAGATAGAGTACTTGTAAAGCAGATTCTCAGAAACAAGATAACTCCACGCTTTAACCACACACCTTGTTGTGTTATTTCAAGAAAAGGTAGCAGAGTTACAGCTAAAAACAAACATGGACATTATGTAACACATAACATATCTCATTTTAAGAAATTTGCTGGAAACACTACTTTTGACGATTCCGAAAGTGAAGATAATGCTAGTGCTAGGACACATAAAGATAATGATGCTGTACCAACACGCCAAGCTGATCAGCAGAGTGACCACGGAGATGTCGAAGAAAATGAACACGTATTGAATCGCAGGTCAGATCGAGCAAGAAAGGTACCAGAACGTTATGGGAATCCCGTTCCATCAAACTTGATTTACTAAAGGACAAATCGCTTTGAAAAGAGGAAGTGATGTATTATTGTAAATAGTCACATGATTTTATAATTTGATTTGTTGTTGTTGTAGTTGTAGAGAGAATAAACATGAGTTAGAGTTGAGTTCTGTTCTGTTGAAAACGGCCATTTCCTTGTCGAATATCTTCTGAATAACGAATGAAGATTTAACAGTAAGAAACAAGCAGCAAAGTTGCTTCAAAATGACTCAATAGATAAATTGTCCAAGCTCCCTGTCTAGATTGAATATGGCACAAACAATGAACTTGAAGCAAGGAAAAAATATCATACACTAATGTAAACTTTACAATGATATCTTCAGGGCTTGACATTTGCATGGATGAGCCAATGAGCATCTGTAAGTTATGTCTTCTCCAGTATACAGCTAGTAAGGTACATGATTTATGCATCAAAATGTGCAGAATGAATAGAGAGTGTCAAATATATGCGTATTTCATCTGATTTATTCAACTTTCTATCCAAAATCTCCATTCCTGTGCAAGGGACCAACCACAATCTTAGCTATACAAAGTACGGTGTTTGGGTTTAGAGTGATATTTTTTCATTGCAGATTGCTATGGACTGCGACAACAAACGTGATTCAGATGAACGCTTTGAATTCAAGCATGCTTTATTAGCTGGAAACAATGCTAATGGTCAGTTTTTGTAGCCTGAGAAGAGAAACCAAGTCAGTAAAAGATGCGTAGCAGCTAGCGGAAGGAGGATCTGGCTGCAACTGCTGAAAAGTGGTCATCGTAAGTGTGAACGTAGTTTCCTTCGAACAAATGACTTATATTATATGTGTTGAACTGTATGGACAAAACAGGTGTTGCAACTGATTTTGCCAGACAAGGTGCAAAGAGATGTGTTTTTGCTTATTTGCACTATCTATATTTGGTTTAAAGAAAATCACTCTATAGATCATGCACTGATTAGTATGACAGAATCAATAAGATCAACCTTAGATGATAAACAGTTTGGGTGTGGCATTTTCATTGATCTTCAGAAAGCATTTGATACAGTAAATCATACTATTCTGATATCTACACTTGAACATTATGGAGTGAGAGGTTGTGCCCTTCAATGTTTTCAATCATATCTTTCAGACAGAAATCAGTTTGTTTCCATACATGGAAGCAAATCTGATCTTCTCAAAGTTACTTGTGGGGTTCATCAAGGGTCTGTTTTGGGCCCCTTACTCTGTCTTATTTATATCAATGACCTGCCTAATGTAACTTCAATTCTATCTTTTTGCAGATGATACCAATATTTATTGTCAATCAAATACTTTAGAGAGTCTAGTTAAGACAGTAAATTGTGAACTAAAGCTGTTAAAAAATGGCTTGATACCAATAAACTTTCACTGAATAGTGATAAAACTAACTTAATAATCTTCCATTCCAAATCAAATAAGCTCCCTTCAGAACCTTTGATTAAAATAGGTAAAAAATATATCAAAAGGGTCAAGTTTGCTAAATTGTTAGGACTTCTTTTAGATGAAAATTTAGAGTGGAAGTATCATCTTAATGAGTTTTCAAAGAAACTAGCTAGACCCTGTGGGATCTTTTTCAAAATTAGATACCTCTTGCCATCAGATGTTCTCCTTTGTCTATATAATGCTTTATTTATGTCCTTTCTTCAATATGGTATTACAGTGTGGGGTCAAACCCACACTCTATCTTGATCCTGTCATAAAGTTACAGAAAACAGCTATAAGAGCTATCTCCTTTCAACCTTACTTATCTCATACACTTCCTATTTTCAAAGATCTAAAGATTTTAAGACTATCTGAAATTTTTGAGCTTAGACTACTTAATTGTGTGTATGAATCTGTGAAGAAAATTTCTCCACTTTGCTTTCACACTTTTTTTACTTTTAACTCTTCTATCCATCAGCATCAAACTAGGCAGGCTTGTCATGGTGACTTGTATTTGACTCAAAAGAAAAGTATTCAATATGGATTAAAATCCATCAAATATCTAGGTTGTAAACTATAGAATGATTTGCCCCTGGTAATCAGAAATTCTCCAACAAAAGAATCATTCAAATCCAAAGTAAAGAACCACTTGCTAAATCATCAATGTTAAAAATCATGATTTTTCTTCTTTTCTCTGCCTTCTCCTCAGTATATCCTATTAAGCAACTGATGCACAAAACATTAAATTGTTAAGATGGGGGGGGGGGGGGCTCCCTTCTCATTAGTAGCGAGCTTACAATTACACTACGCAGACTAATACGATGACCTTGTGAGTGGAAGTCACGTGGCACTTTACGTAGTGGATGTTTTTAGCTTACGAAGCCACTACGTAGGGGACTACATATGAGACTTTCCCGCCAAAAGTGTAATGTCAACATGGCCACTTTTGATCAACTAAAAGACATTTTGGGGGGAGCACACGAAGCGCATTTGATTGACGATGAAGACAGTCTTTTGTTACACAATCTTCATCAAAGAAAAACTCCCGTATTTCCTTATTGGAGATATGAAAAGTTCGATTTAGACACATTGGACAATTATGAGTGTAAGGCTGAGCTTCGATTGTGGAAGAATGATGTTTACACCTTGCTTGGGGCATTGAGATTTCCTGAACAACTTTGTTGCTATAATGGGGTCGTTGTAGATTCAGTTGAGGCCCTGTGCATTTTCTTGCGAAGAGTAGCATATCCGTGCAGATATGGTGATTTAGTTTCACGGTTTGCTAGGCCAGTTCCTCAGCTATCTATGATCACCAACCTTGTCGTCAGTGAAATGTACAATAGGTTTGGGCATCTTCTGTGTACAATGGATCAGCCATGGCTTTCCAGACGTAATTTAAAGTTATATGCAAATGCTGTTCATGCCAGAGGAGCTGCGCTCGACAACTGCTGGGGATTTGTGGATGGAACTGTTAGACCCATTTGTTGTCCAAAAAGAAACCAAAGAATTGTCTACAATGGCCATAAGAGAGTCCATGCTCTCAAATTTCAATCGGTAGTAGCACCTAATGGACTACTTGTACATTTTCATGGTCCAGTTGAAGGGCATAGGCATTACAGTGCAATGCTTGCTATGTCTGGGCTCCTAACACAAGTAGAAGAGTACTCATTTTCACCTGAGAACCAGCCTCTTTGTATCTATGGAGATCCAGCCTACCCCCATAGAATTCACCTTCAATGTCCATATCAGCAAAGACATAACTTGACTCCAGAGCAGCAGGCATTCAATCACTCTATGAGCCAAGTTAGAGTATCTGTTGAATGGATATTTGGTGAAATAGTGTCATATTTCAAATGTGTGGACTTCAAAAAAAATCTGAAGATTGGTTTGAGTCCTGTAAGCAAGATATATGTTGTATGTGCACTTATGAGAAATGCACCAACATGCTTATATGGATCAAATACTTCAGAGTTTTTTGGAATCCAACCTCCAACCTTGAATATGTACTTGCATGGAGACAGTGGCGTAGTGTGACTTTGTCGACAGGGTATTCTAGCGTAGGGTGTGGCTGGGTGTGACTGGGTGTGGCTAGTTGACGTCCCATGGCATTTATCACCCTGAACATAAATATCTAGTAAAAAACTCAATCTCCTACCCTGTATTCATCAGTCGGTCATGATCACATAACAGAAAGGAACCGAAAATGAATACTAGACATTGCATCTAGGCTGTGTGATGTTATTGCAAAGCTTCGGCCTCCCCTTATCAACAATCCTCTTTTTTCAGCAAGTGATAAGTGTGAGAATGAGTTTTGAATCAGCGATGTGACGATATCACCACCGCTTATTCCCCCATAGTCAAGTTAAATCCATCTAGCAAATCATGAACAGGGCCTATAACAACAAAGCCTAGAAGGATCTCGAAGCCTTAACAAAACAACACTCTTTACAATAGCAACTAGACAATAGCAGAGAATGACTAATAAGTCAGACTGTTGATAGGGACAATAGTATATGACTTTGCATACCTTTGGATTGTGCAAATCTAGCAGCACGCATTATGTAAACAGAAAGAGACTAAGCCAGGGAACTTTGCAAATCTAGTAGCACAGATTATGTAAACAGAAAGAGACTAAGCCAGGGAACTTACATATATTTAGAAATATAAGGGGAATGTTTGACGTCTATCGTTATACTATTCACAAAAGTAAAACAGTTATAGGCTCCTCCTAACACCGCAAAATGAGACATTGAAGAACGTGGCCTAAGTGCGATTGAACCTCTACGAGCTACCTGCCTTTCACTTGTCTTTCTTGCTGCTGCTGCCACATGACATAATGTACATCTGACCAGAACGTTCTTCCTAAAAAGTCAGTCTTTCAACTCACCTATTATAAATGTCACGTGTCGTATTTCCTTCGTATTCGATAACTACTCCGCCACTCCAAGTACTCAAGGTCATTGTTTATAAGCCTCTATGTGAGGCTATAGAAATATGAGGCTGGACGCTGGCCATTTCTCAGTGTATTTTGAGATTGTTTTCGCTCATTAAAGACAATTTTATTCATGACATGGAGCATTTTGATTGGTGGAATCACCCTACCGGGTATTCACTGCGTATTCGTGATGAACTTCTGTTTAACATGACGTTGTTGTTCTGTCTTCTGCATTATCTTTACAAATCTGCTTGCTTCCAAACGATTCACGTCTGCACACTTACACAGGTTGAACAGTAAGGCAGGTAAACTCGTTACAAGGAGTTAAATTTGCCATTTGAATGAGCATTTGAGAAGTAGTACTGTTATCACAACGTAATGCAGATTATTATTTTTTCTGCAAATTGTAGGGTATTCACTGAATACCTTGAATACCCTGACGCTACGCCACTGCATGGAGATTAGTTCATAGAAGCAGCTCAAATGGCAGTTTGTGAATACAAAAGAACTCCCCTGAAAACATCTGCAAATTAAGATCATACTTTAAGAATTTCCTTGAAACTCTTTCAATATTATTTTTGTGCTTTTGGACAAAGAATTGTTCTTTAGTAAACATATCCTGATTATGGGTATGATCCTGACTTGTCAAACAGTAGTTACAATTGGACAGAAATGATGTGGTTTCCAATTCTTAGATGTCAGTGTCAAGGATAATGATTCTTAGATGATAGTTTCATTTTTCAATATCTAAAGATGAATTATGTCAAATGTTCTCATAAAGAGTGTTCATTCAATGTTATCAGTAACCTAGAAGAACCTAATACTGAATGCAAAAATGATTGTAGAACGGTTACATGATGGAATTCAAACGACTGGGGAATGATTTTATATGAAATTATACGTACTGTATTGCATAGTAACCAGTACGTGATCCTGCCAGATGGTACGTAGTGACTGCGAGTAGTACGAGGCTCCTTCTAAGGAATCCCCCCTAAATGACATGCGCAGATGTCAAATTCTCACTGTTGCAACATCTCAGTAGAGCTGCGTAGTGAAATCGTAAGCTCTCTAATATACCTACTTAGAGAGCTCCTCCTTTAAATCATTCTTATACATACTAATTTATTGTTTGTCCTCTGTGTAGTTTCGTTTTGTACATTGTAGATGTGTTATTACAGTATAGTTAATTGTATGTAACGCAATCTTGTTAAAGTATTATTTGTATGTATGAGAATGTAAAGAATGACAATGAACTGAACTATGTGATAGATAATGACTGGGTGCAAGGTGCATTGTTGATTGTTGCAATGGAAACTCTGAAGCTCATCTTGAACTACAAATCGTAATTTAAGCAAATCAAGCACATTTTCTGCAATTTTTGAAACACCTACTCTGACATTTTGATATGAATGGTTGGGCCGTCAAGTCACTAATTGTACTAACAAGTGTGTCTATATATTCTTCTGTGCTGGATTTAATTTTTATAAGGGTTGGCCGATCTGTACTTTGCCACTGACTGTACTCCATTTCATCAATCTCTGACTTAACTAAATCTGCTATGACAAAATCTCCAATCAGCTTTGTTCCAGGGCATTCTGAACAGTGATGTGACATGCATTCATTCCTTTGAACATCACCTCAAAATCTCTGAACAGCTTTGTTCCAGGGCAGTCTGAACAGTGATGTGACATGCATTCATTCCTTTGAACATCACAAACAATCATCTTCATCAAATCCTTATAGGTACATGGTGCACATAAAGCATTAACTAAAAGAATTGCATTTTGATGATGCCTGCATACACATACAGTATGAGACCCAGAAGCCCCAACATTTACGCACCACTTTGGACTAAGATTGCAAAATTCTGAAAAGCCTATTTCCATTTTTGGGTTCTTCCAGTTTGAAATTCAACATACAGCTCTTTCACGTTACATAATAGAAGCCTCTTCTGCTTGTGTATAGTTTGGCCAATACTGACAAAGTCGTATTTTCCGGGCATTGCCCTTGAGTATTCAACATCGTCATAAAACAACCGCACCACCTCCTCCACACACTCTGCGAGTCTTTTTCAAATTGTCAGGTTTGGATCGGCAAGCACGTTTGGCTTCATTTAATGATGAAGCTGTCCAGATACGATATTCTGACACATCAAAAAATCTTGCAGCATACTCCCTTTACCATGACTCAGGTACAAGAGTAGGAATCCTTACATGTTCTCTGTAGGATAACTCTTTCAATCTTTCTTTTAAGAGGTAAAACAACTTATCAAAATCATATGCCTTGGCATCATTTATGGTTGTATTTGGCTCTTTTCTATAGCATTAGTCTAACTCTTTCCTATGAATGCCAATACTCATTGTTGCTTGCATTTCATGCCATCTAAAGGATCTCTGACGCTTCTCCTTTACACTTGCTACTCTCCTTCTTTTCTTGATACCATGACACATTATGGGAGAAACACCAGAAATATCAAGACTGGTATTTCCAACATGCATGACACTTTCTGGATTATCATTATGAGACAATGAATCTTGATAATTGCAGTCCATTTGACTTTCATGCAATGTTCCAGTTTGCTCTTCATCATGAAAGTGAACACTTTGCTGGTAGCACTTACGACATAATTTCCATCCATTGCCAGATCCAGAGATATTTTGTGAATACTCTTGTTTTTCTTTTTGTTTCAATTGAAAAGATCACAGCAGTTTACAGACTTTCACTTGAATACAAGCCCATACATCATTTCATAGTGTCTACATATACTTGTGCTGTCACAAATAGACCTAATTCTGCTACGCCATAAGAGAGATTCTTGATTTTCCTGTGATAGGTCAGAAAATGATGATATGTCAATGTTTCGTGTGAAAGAAGTCCTATGGCATGGTTCATCGAGCACAATTCCAAAAGTGTAGGACTTCATATCTACCTTGCATTTAACACTAAACTAAACAAGATATCTTTTTCCATTTTATTGCTGCAAAGACCACCCACATTGCGATGTCAGTCAATGAAAGTATTTTTATGAAAACATTCTGTCTGAAAAGTAAGAATTCTACAGGTACCAAAAATCTGATTTCCACGAAAAATGTGGCGATTTTCATTTGCATATAAGTCCATGTGTCGTCATATACAATTGATGAAAACTGGCTGAAATAAGTGGGAACTCTTACTGTTCTAGTAGGTTCATACAAATCGAATGTAAATATTTGGGCACACCCTTACAGTTTATTGAATATGTAGACATAACAAAATTCCAGTTTATCCAAATTAAACTGCTAATATCTGTACTTGGCATGTATCAAACACAATTAAAAAATAACATGTTTGAAGTTTTCAGGTGTTAGAATGGTTTTCTGCCAATTTTCAGCCAATCATCTATTATAATTGTGGAGAGATGAGAATAATTTTGCATTCAGAGCAATGGATGCAACACCCATTTTATCTTTACTTTACTGAATGGCATAACTTTGATATGGTATATAATACTGCACTCAAACTTTGGATTATGTTCTACCTCATTAGGAGTTTTATATTTATAAAATAAGAGCAAATTCCATGACATTGTGGTTACAGGTGTTGGATGATTTGATACGGAATGACCCCTATGACTCAAGTGTTGTTTCTGTCCACTAAAACATTCTCTTACCCCACCTGACTTTCCTGACTCCCTAGCTTATCCTCAATACTTTGTGCACTGATATTAACTTTTAGATATTTAACCAACTAAGATTTCAAATGTTTCAAATGAAGGTATTACTTCGGTGGGGGCAAGTGTCTTCAAAATTATGTCCAGGCAATAAAAATGATGGTCATATCTAGTACTAATTCATCCCTTACGAGTATATCATCACGTGCAGAATGATCTATGGAAGTCAGTAATGGACTTTATATCAAATGATCTGAGAAAGAAGGGCAACTGTGTCCCAACAAAAGAACATTTAGTTTAGTAGAACCCCTTTAATATGACTTCACCAAAATACCTCTACCATCTGTAGTGGAAATAACCATGAGGCCTACCGTAAATAGAGCAAAAACAAAATGAAAAGAGAGTTACTGAGCTGAGAATAAAGTTGGTAACATCCTAGAGTTTGCCTGTAAAACATGTATGATAAAATCAAGGAGTAAATTCGAATTGAAGGGCAATATCCCAAACGTAAACAAAGTGGCCTAACTCTTGAGACATCCTAACATCCAATTCACGTGCATATACAAGAAGTAAGAGCAACCTAAAAGCTCCTAGTACATAAGCAAATAGTGCATCAAATCATACTGAATGTATACTGCACTTATTATTGTGCAATTGCTTCTTGACCTTCACCCTTTTCCTATACAACCCCACAGCCTAGCGCAGGAATTCGAGCATTTTTTGCACAAGTGTGTCTCGCAATTTTCTTTGATTTGCACAATGCACCGCCGAAGGCCACGTGCTCCATCACAGAGGTCCATGATGTCACCTTCTCGTGATCCTATGTGACCTGTTTTGATCATTGCTCATCAAAAATGCAAACCATGCAACTTTCATGGGGGCACTGCGTTAGTCTTTCCAAGGCTAATCTGCAACTTTTGAACTGAGTAAGGGGAGCCCGCATTTAGTGGGCTATCAGTACTAAGCTAGTGCACTGTATATGAAATAAGCACATAATCCTTCAAAATGTTCTGTACAGTGAGGCATTAATGAACAACCTCATGTATTGTCTCCTGCATACTTCAATTCTAATGTAGAGAGTCTTGTAAAATCTAGTACTATAATTTGAACAGTGTATAACATATACAGTATAGTCTATCAAATGACAGGTATGACTACTACTGTGATCTGTGGGGTGATCGCAAATCTTGCCCAAAGGGTTACACAATTATGTCTGAACTATACACCTGTAATATGGTCGCATCTAGTTATCCTTTGCTAACTGGTATATTAGCCTTATTTAGCCAATAAAGTAGGTTGTATAGAATTCTAATACCTCAGAAGACTCCATAGTCTTACTTCGTAAAACTAAAAGAATACTGCTATGTATAGGAAGCATGTTATAAAACATAAATCATCAACCCAGGTTGCGAACAATAGCAGTATTTGGGATGGGAGGTGATAGTAGGGGTTTCAGAGATCAAGTCTACACAATAGGAATGATCATACTATCTAGTAGTAAGTAATCCCTGAAAACTATATCATCATGTACAGACAGATCAATAGAACTCAGTAATGGCATTTATAACAAATGAGCTGAGAAAGGAGGGCAACTGGTTTCAACAAAGAAACATTCATATTGACTAAGAACTATGAAAGTGTTATAAATAAAGAGTGCTGGGATTAAGCTACAAACTGTACTGGGAGTAAGGAAGGCATCAGCTACGGGACTGATGGTAATATGAGGCGCACTTCACAGTTTTAGAGAGAATGCATGCTATAGTTTCCTCAACATAATGCAAGGAGAAGGAATGGAAAGAGATGCATCAAACTGCAATAATCTACAAAATAAATTGAATGACGTCCTAGATTTAGCCTACAATAACCACGTTGCAAACATAAAGAGGTATGTAGAAGGTACACACAACATCTTATCTGTAAACAATGCCAGAGTGGCCTAGCATAGTGACATCCTTTCCTCCAACTGTCGCGTATAAGGTAAAAGTGGACAGCACTCTAAACATCTTAGCAATTATTAATTAGTCCAATGGGTTCTACCAAACAACTTCCAGAACTCTCTGCAGTCTCAAATCTATTATGTAGTTGTTTGGAAGCACAGGATTGAATGTATCTGCAATCGTGAGATGAACTTGGGAATCCCCTCGCATATCTCCTTACAAACCACAGCAGAATAAAGATTGAGGGATACCAAAACGCTATATGGCTAAAACCCAAGAAACTTAGCAAGTAAAGTACAAAATATTCGGGCATCTTGTAAATGAATGTATCACTTAGTTTTGAGTAATCACACTTGACATGAAAGACGAAGAACAGTCCCACTATTGTTTAAACTATAAGGGGGCCTACAAACCCCTCAGAGTTATAGTAGAGAACACCACAAAACCTCATACAAAAAAGCAGGTAAAACAGTAAAGAAATAAGAGAAAACAATTTCAGTACTCTACTGGTCGATATTTTATTACGGCTTACTTTATTCTCCTCAAAATAAAACTGGAGCTTCACCTCAAGCAAAAACAACCAAAACTGAAATCTTCCCGAATGTTATTCTATGTCAGGCAACAAAGCGTAAAAAGTAAGCAAAAATACACAGCGATATACCACAAAATACAACATGAAATATCTTCTACATGGTTTATCACAACATATGGCAAAAACACTATATATATACAATTAAAGTCTTCTTCACTGTATTACCTGTCCATTACTTTACAGATCAAAGGAGATTATTTATGTGACGATAAAAGGGAAACGAAGGAAACCTAATTTTGATGGTGAAAGAAAGAGAACCAACTTAAAAGACAAATTAAAAGGAAATAACACACAAAGACCTAAAGAAATAAAAATTTTAAAAAGAAAAATCAATAAGGAAAATAAAAACAATATACCTAAAATCGAACATCTACATTTTGGAGCAGTTGTCAATATTTCTAAGTGTACTTCGAGTTTCAACAACATGCAGAACCGTTGAAAGTTTTTTATAATTTAACGTATGTGCAGACTTACATGCCTTCATTTATATTGTGTCTTGAGTGATTTAAGGGTGTTCTATCCCATCAAAATCAAGGAAAACTTTAAATTTTGTCATTTTTAGGTTTGTCTGTCCTCTTGTAGAGAAATTGTTAGGCTTTCTTGCAATGCAATAAAATTTTTGATAGCATTTTCATACAAAAAGGTATCCCTCAGTACGTAGAGGTCAGTATATAACTATTCTCTATAGTTACCATTTTATCAATTGTTGCCATTGCTAGAGGAGAAAGAAGTTCTCTTGGAGAGAACACCTTGCCCCTCCATGATTTTGTTTGCTTTTCTCCCTGTGGCCATTACATCATTGGATGCACATTCAAGTCAATAAAATTAATGCACCTTAAGTAAAAAATTTGCACTGATGATATGGGATTAGCAACGAAATGGTTCCAAAGAAGTATCAAAGTATTAGAGCAGCTAAGGCCAGGAAGAGGAAAGGTTTCAAAGGAGTGCAGTGGCAAAACATGGAAGCTTTATGTGGGCTTGATAGTGTAGACAATGCCATTGGCATTGCAGATAGTATTAGTAGTCAACAACATTGTGAAGAAGAAACTCTTAGGCCATGTACTCCGTCACAGGAAAAACTGCTACACAGCTCATTCAATACTGATGAAGACACCAAGTCTCCACTCACAAGAGGTGTATGTGAAGAACCAAACTGTAGTCTAAATTATGAAGGATCTTCTGGTGCAATGGAAGCAGGGATATCATCATAGCTGCTGGAATAAGCAATGTTGGCCTAAACACACTTAGAATGCTGAGGAGAGAAGATTTCTTGAGAACAAAGACATAATTATAGAAGGTCACCATGAAGTATAAAAGATACCGAAGTAGAAAGAAAGCAGATAGAAGAAAAGCTGCTACATCTTCCAAAAAGCATTATTCCTCTGGTGCTTTTGATATTTGTAGGCTGGAGGAAAATACAAGAGAGGAGTCCCGTGAATGCTCAAATGCTAGACAGATAGGGAAAAAGGATTAAGAACAGGAAAAAGCCACTCTGCTAAGCCATCTAAAAAGAAAAGGACAGATTTAATTTTTGATCCAGCTATTACTATGCCAGTTCCTTTGGCAGTCATCAAAAATTGTAAAAGCTAAGTTATTGGTGCCTACTTGGTTTTTCTTTGGACAGTAGTTTGAAATGGGTGTATTACTGTCATGCATAGCAATCTAGGGTTTAAGCCCAATTTTCTCACAAGTAGAATTTTCTGTGGTACCTTAACAGGAATAGGAATATATTGAGTTTCATTGCTAAGATGTCATTGAAAGTTTGCAGAGACCCTTGTAGAAAGACTTAAAAGGAGATGAATTGGAAAATTTTGTAAAATATTCAAAATGGTAGGTGTTTCCATGGAAACAAGCCTGTTGAGGATAACATGACCTTATATAGCTATTATCACAATTTTAATCAATACACCACTTTCACGGACCGCGCACTAGAGGACTGGGCCGAGATTTGGGGTGAAAGAAATTTTTGGTTGTATACAAATACTTATGAATACGGCTTGATGATTGTGAATATCGTTGGGTATTTCACGTGTCTCTCATCGTTTTCATTTGTTATCTGCTATTATTTGTTGATATGTGATCTGGCTACCTTGGGAAGAGTGTTTTCTCAAAACTTTTACGAGTAATTTAGGCTCACAGCTCACAGAAGTAGTATCTTGCACTGTAGTGGCCTAAGCCTACCCAGTCATATCGTAATGGTCAATGGAAACTGTGTTGTAGTTGGTTGCCGAAATAGCAACTACAGATTGAAATAGTGGAAGAAGAAGGACTTTAGTGAGTATAAAGATCTTTCTCAGAAATAGCCCTTGTCCAAGACCTTCCACGCTGCATCACTCCCACAGTAAACTTCTCAACTCATAAACGGGAAAGTCTGGATTTGTAAAATGAGAAGGGTATCTGGAAAGAATACAGCTTGGACCCCAGGTGAGAGTGATATAGTTTGTTCAGAGCATTTTGTTGATGGACCACTAACTGTTGAAAACTCAGATCCAACTTGGAATTTAAGATACATAGCTGGAGTGAAAAAGCAAAGAAAAGTTTTGGTATGTCAAACTGAGCTTCCAGCAACTGAGACAGTAGAAGAACTGAATTCAAGTATCTCCATGGGTGTTATCTTGCTGAGGAGTCATCCTGTGTAAACCGTCCAAATATGGGAGCACAAAGTGCTGCTTTGCAGAGTGAAATTGAAATACTTAGAGCGGAACATTTTAAGCCAAGTTGATAAAGTATCACATACACTTTTAAAAGAAAAATCTGCAAGAAAGCCATTTTAATGGGTGCATAGAAAACCTGATGCTAAAATGCAATTTTACACTGGCTTGCAAACTGTGACTATATTTAACTTAATATTTGATATATATAGCCTAGCCTGCCAACAATAATATATTGGAGAGGAAAGCAAACTCAGTCACCATCAAAAAGTAAGTTCTCTAGGAGACAACATAGAGTGACCCATAGAGATCAGTTTCTAATGGTTCTTATGTGGATTAGACTTGGCATTTTCAATGAGGATTTAGCAGATAGATTTTGTTTTTCCTTTTGTGTATGCTCAAAGACATTTACCACATGGATCAAAATGTTGGCAAGCTTAAATGGGAATGCTCTCATTTTCTGGCTTCCAAGGGGCCTAATTCAATCAAATTTGCCTTCTGCACCCAAAAAGTTTAGCCCAAAAACAAGATGCATAATAGACTGCATTGAGATTTTGTATTGAAAGATAAAGGTTTTTGCATGTTAAAGAATGAACTTGGTCAGATTATAAGAATCACAACACAGGTAGATTTCTAATTGTAATGTCCCCAAATGGCTACATCATAGTCTTATTTTGATTTTATAATTATTGCTCTATGAATATGTCGCCTGGGCTAGAGTAGAGTCTCAAATGATGGCAGCAGACTGTGAAAAGACAAAGCTAATTTCAGAATTCATGTTGAACTTGCCATTAATAGAATAAAAGAATTCAAGATAGTTAAAAATGAATTGCCAATAAATGCATTACCATTAGTAGAAGGCATTATGAAGCTGTGTAGCAATACGCAATATTCAAGTACCATTAATTAAAAGTTGAGAAAGAACTAACGAAAAGAAGTTATACTATTCACAAATTAGATGTTAAGTGCAAAAGATGAAACAGGCTTTATACTTATTAAAGCTCAGGAAGCCAAGTGATAAGAATAGTTTAACATATTATATTATGGAATAGTATATGATAGTGAAGTATAGTATAATATAGCATAGTACAGTATAATATTGCATAGTGTAGTATAGCATAGTATAGTATGCTTTAGAAATGTTATATGATTAAAATGGTTATATACATTTACATACACTTCTTTGCTGAGTGTCTGATTTCCAAATTTATG
This sequence comes from Mastigias papua, assembly GCA_964019165.1. Lineage (NCBI taxonomy): Eukaryota > Metazoa > Cnidaria > Scyphozoa > Rhizostomeae > Mastigiidae > Mastigias > Mastigias papua. The sequence goes on from OZ025276.1 coordinate 2,264,173, forward strand.
AAAATACTGAAGGAACATAATGGACTAATGTAAAATTCTTCTGAATTCCTTTCCAACTATAGCCAGTGCTCTCTATCAAATTCCAACTTGTCAAGAAAATAGCTATGGTCATTACTGGCAAGTTCATTAGGATGAAAACTATGACTTAAACCTGCCCATGTACAGTGTAACTGGCCAGTATCTAACCCAACCCTGATCCAATTTGCACGGCTCTGGAATCATATGGCTGCCATCCACATACAGTTTTTTCACAATGTCTAGCAATATCTGCTTGGACTTCCTCAGCTGTTGTATTCTTCCTTCTTTCCACTAATTTTCAATCCCCGAAGATGTAAGAAGTCCTTCAATTCATCAACTTTCTTTGTAGATATCGTTGCCAAATCCATGTTGCTCGATTAGGCCTATTACCCAACGCAGCTTATCTATTTCTGTGAGCTGTGAGCCTAAATTACTCGTAAAAGTTTTGAGAAAACACTCTTCCCAAGGCAGCCAGATCACATATTAGCAAATAATAGCAGATAACAAATGAAAAGGACGAGAGACACGCGAAATATCCTACGATATTCACAATCAACAAGCGGTAGTCATAAGTATTTGTCTACAAGAAAAAAATTTCTTTCACCCCAAATCTCGGCCCAGTCCTCTAGTGCGCGGTCGGTGAAAGTGGTGTATTAGAGGCACAGAATAATGGGAAATTATTCAGAGGATTTCAATACTTTTTATGATATTTAGAATCTTGCCTAGGAATTTACTTGCTAATTGTTTGCATAACTTTGCATAAATTAACATATTTATAGAAAGCTCTGTGTTTTTTGAATAACCACCCTACAACCTAACTTGAGGTAATATTTCATCATCTTCACTCTTGCAGTTCTAAACTTAAAAGTCTGTTGGTACTACAGAACTTCACTATAGCACGAAAAAGTGGGAACATTGCTTTAGCATATTGAAAGCTTTTTTCGTCCGACACTCGTCAGAGTATGAAACGTCGGATAGCGACCGAAAGGTGAAACGAAATATATAGCCAGATGTGGGTACACGTGATGTGATGAATAATGCGTCTATTTGGCTCTATGATTGGCCAATTAGCACCTATTCACCATTGTTTACTTGAAGAGTCCAAGTGAAAAAACGAACTCTTTTTGTTTACACAAGACTGGGTTTTGAGTCTTGATGTAAACCAATTCCAAAACACCTAAATGAAAGGACGATCTTGCTTGCCCAATGATCCGAAAAGTATCGTCTGTATATGTTTTGGCGCATTCTGGATTTGTAATAAGATGGTGTCCTATGGCCGAATCACTTTTCATTTTAGAAATAGAGTTTTTACACATACGAGGTGGCTGTTCTCTTGTTGTTGTGTTTTTCGTCCTGATGCTTGTGGGGACATGTTGTTTTAGTCTGTCTGCTAGTCTCTGTGTGGTGCGCCCTACCTACCGAGCATCACATTGGCACGAAAATTCGTAAACTACACAACTTTTTTGAGTGGTAGGAACGCTATCTTTTTTAGCAGATGGTAGCATGACTCTAGTGTTATAAACCGCAAGGGGCTTCACAGCATAGAAGCAAGATGTAATGGCTTTGTTAATGTGGTTTTCAAATTTTGAAGAAACATTTCCAATCCAAGGCAATTTTAGGTAGACCGGGCACTTTTCAGGACCAAACTGTTTTTCTGATGACATGTTGGCTAGTTTTTCCGTAATGCAAGAAACAAGGACATCTTCTGGATATCCATTGTCAATAAGCAGTTGTTTTATTGTGCCCAGCTCAGAATCTAACTTGGTTTTAGAGCAAATCATAAGTGCCCTGTGAACTAAAGCTTTTATAAGGTTGATTTTTCTAGCTTTTGGGCTAAAGGAATTCCAACGGATGTATTGACCAGTAAACGTTGGCTTCCTGTAAATGCTGGTGAGAAATCCAGTGCCCCCTTTCTCAACCGAAACGTCTAGAAAAGTCAAGGAGTTGTTTTGCTCCTTCTCTACTGTAAAATTTAGGGCTGGATGTAGTTGGTTGAGGTTGACGTGAAAACGGTCACATTCCAGCTCAGAACCGAAAATAACAAAAGTATCGTCAACATAATGAAAGTAGACACCTGGCTTTATGGTGTTATTGAAAAGTCTACTTTCATGAAAACCCACGAAAATATTTGCCAAAGCTGGCCCCAAAGGGCTGCCCATTGCCACTCCGTCTAATTGTATATACATCTGGTTGTTAAAACTACATTCCACTCCTCGCGTAGCAACTAGCATCAATTCTTTGAAAGTATCCTCGGGGAATGGAGGGCAATCAAGCTGACCTCTATACAAAGCATCAGCACAAATCCCTATGGTGTCATCTAATGGCACGTTGGTGACATCAGCAGTCTATTCACCAACGTGCCATTAGATGAGACCATAGGGATTTGTGCTGATGCTTTGTATAGAGGTCAGCTTGATTGCCCTCCATTCCCCGAGGATACTTTCAAAGAATTGATGCTAGTTGCTACGCGAGGAGTGGAATTTAGTTTTAACAACCAGATGTATAAACAATTAGACGGAGTGGCAATGGGCAGCCCTTTGGGGCCAGCTTTGGCAAATATTTTCGTGGGTTTTCATGAAAGTAGACTTTTCAATAACACCATAAAGCCAGGTGTCTACTTTCGTTATGTTGACGATACTTTTGTCATTTTCGGTTCTGAGCTGGAATGTGACCGTTTTCACGTCAACCTCAACCAACTACATCCAGCCCTAAATTTTACAGTAGAGAAGGAGCAAAACAACTCCTTGAATTTTCTAGACGTTTCGGTTGAGAAAGGGGGCACTGGATTTCTCACCAGCATTTACAGGAAGCCAACGTTTACTGGTCAATACATCCGTTGGAATTCCGTTAGCCCAACAGCTAGAAAAATCAACCTTATAAAAACTTTAGTTCACAGGGCACTTATGATTTGCTCTAAAACCAAGTTAGATTCTGAGCTGGGCACAATAAAACAACTGCTTATTGACAATGGATATCCAGAAGATGTCCTTGTTTCTTGCATTAAGGAAAAACTAGCCAACATTTCATCAGAAAAACAGTTTGGTCCTGAAAAGTGCCCGGTCTACCTAAACTTGCCCTGGATTGGAAATGTTTCTTCAAAATTTGAAAACCAAATTAACAAAGCCATTACATCTTGCTTCTATGCTGTGAAGCCCCGTGCGGTTTATAACACTAGAGTCATGCTACCATCTGCTAAAAAAGATAGCGTTCCTACCACTCAAAAAAGTTGTGTAGTTTACGAATTTTCATGCCGATGTGAAGCTCGGTACGTAGGGCACACCACGCAGAGACTAGCAGACAGAATAAAACAACATGTCCCCACGAGCATCAGGACGAAAAACACAACAACAAGAGAACAGCCACCTCGTATGTGTAAAAACTCCATTTCTAAAATGAAAAGTGATTCGGCCATAGGACACCATCTTATTACAAATCCAGAATGCGCCGAAACATATACAGACGATAATTTTCGGATCATTGGGCAAGCAAGATCGTCCTTTCATTTAGGTGTTTTGGAATCGGTTTACATCAAGACTCAAAACCCAGTCTTGTGTAAACAAAAAGAGTTCGTTTTTTCACTTGGACTCTTCAAGTAAACAATGGTGAATAGGTGCTAATTGGCCAATCATAGAGCCAAATAGACGCATTATTCATCATATCACGTGTACCCGCATCTGGCTATATATTTCGTTTCACCTTTCGGTCGCTATCCGACGTTTCATACTCTGACGAGTGTCGGACGAAAAAAGCTTTCAGTATGCTAAAGCAATTTTCTCGCTTTTTCGTGCTATAGTGAAGTTCTAAAGTTATTTTACTTTTTGTGTTTTGGCTGCTGAAGGGATAGAACACCCTAAAGTCTCAATACCACATTTTCATATTATGTCCAATAGTCTCCAATATTAATGTCACTGAAATTAACAAGTTTCTCTCTCTTCATTCCATCTTTCTTAAGACAGAGGCATTTTCAGTTGACAAGTTGTCATTTCTCACGTGACCTAATGAACAAGACTGCAGTAACAGGACTCCTGAATAAGCTAGGAAAATGCAGGAAATGTCTATGTCTCAAAAATATAAATATATATATATATATATATATATATATATATATATGTATATATATATATATATATATATATATATATATATATATATATATATATATATATATATATATATATATATATATATATATATATATATATATATATATATATATATATATATATATATATATTATATATATATGTATATAACCCAGCCATTGGGAAGGGCATGCCCAACTCAGTGCTGATCCCAGGCCCAGATAAGTAGGGAGGGTTTCCAGGATAGGGCTAGCAACCCACTGGTGTAAAAACCACTTTATGCTCAAGAACTGTATGGTGAACCTAGACAATATGGCCCCCAGTCCCCAGTAGCCTTTAACAGATTCTATTTCTGCACGTCACTTAATGGCTACCGTAGAAGACTATCTATGTTAAGGAGGTGTGCTATATCATTTAGATCATGGTCGAGCTCGATCTAGACATATTATCCATAAGCAACGTGTCATTCCTAGGTCCCTGAATGATGAACTCATGTTATCCTTACATGAGGAGTTAACTTCAGTTCATTTATAGTTTATGAAGACATATTTGACATTAAAGAGCGATACATTTGGACGGGCATGTATACGGAAATAGAAAAATGGTGTGCCTCATGTGTAGATTGTGCTACAAAAAAACACCTAGAACTCTTGCCAAGGCCCCATTACAGCCCATTCCAGTAGAAGGTCCTTTTGACTGGGTAGCCGTAGATGTCCTAGGTCCATTTCTGACATCTGAACGGGGTAACAGATATGTTGTCCTTTTCACTGACTAGTTTACAAAATGGCCTGAGGCTTTTGCTATTGAATGTGCTGACACGGCAACAACTGCCAAGTTATTTGTTGAAGATATTTTGTGTCATCATTCAGCTCCAAGACAATTACTTTCTGACCATGGTAAGACCTTCCTAGCAAAATGTCAGATTGTTAACACATCCAAGGTTAATACAACAAGTTACCACCCTGAATGTAATGGACTTGTTGAACAATTTAATCATACCCTCATGACTATTATTTCCATGTACGTCTCTGAACATCAAAAAGACTGGGATTTGTGTATTCCTTATGCCTTATTTGCCTACAGGACAGCCGTACAAACCAGTACTAATGAAACACCATTTTATCTCATGTAAGGGAGAGATCCGTGACTTCCCATCGACGTTTCACTGATGAAAGCCCAAGAGATGTATAGTAACACAAACACTTACAGAGGTGTCATTGCAGACCGATTTCTTGCAGCATGTCAGTTAACACATGACAATATAGAACTTGCTCAGCAAAGACAGAAAACGCAATATGACAAAATAACTAAGGAAAGATCATATGACATAGGACAACAAGTATGGTTGTACACTCCTACAAATAAGAAAGGTCTCTCTTCCAAACTGACCCACAACTGGCATGGTCCATACTGTATTTTAGCTACAAGATCACCTGTACATTATCTTTTAGATGCAAACAATGAACATACTTATTGTCAAACAGTACATGGTAATCAATTAAAGCCTTTTATCTCAGCAGCAAACAGACCTATTTTAGCTCCTACAGTCAGTACTTCTGATGAAGATACTGACACCACCGCAGAAGACAGTGAAGAAGATCCAGCAGAAGTCGCCGTCAAATCTATTCTTGACAAGAATGTCTTCAAAATTCAACGATGTGAGACTTTTTATTTGATTGAGTGGGAAAACAAAGATCTTGAGCCATCTTCGGAACCATTAGCGAATAGTCACTGTGGTGAGCTTTTAAACGACTTTGAATCTACAGTCCAAAGTATGACAAATTGTTAATTCATATGTTGGTATCGATCATAGCCTGAAAGTATCAAGGACACTTGTTTTCCCCTAACCCGGGAGGGATGTAATACCACTCTTCACGCAGTATCATATCCACATTTCCTTTTGCACAATTCATTTGCTTATTCATGCCTGTTTGTGCGTTATTTTGTATCTAGCGCCTTCGTCTATGCATTTATCACTAGGTAATGCCAAGTCTGCAGGAGATACTTTTGCATAAGCACCATATACGCTCGATTATGGTATTATGTTAGCCATATCTATGTAGACACATCTTACGGCTGTCTATATTGATACTTTTATATGCCTTCTGCTGTTGTAGACATCAACAATTTGTAAGGAGATACAGCCATTGTTTGCAGAAGGACTAGTAAATATAAATACTGTCGTATATTGGAGTTAACTAGTTAGTTAGTGCTAGTGTGTCATGCGGAGTACACTCTGCTCTTGTGAAAGGCTTAGTGATACAAGTCGTTGAATGATGTACGTTTGGAAAAACTATATCTTTCTATGTTTGTTTTGTGTTGAACTGAATCTTTTCTGGAAGGTGTGCTCAGAATCTGCCACCACAGTTCACAGATGTACACTACTTCCTTTTCAGCTCATGTGGAACTTTGATTAAAGATGCCTTTGTCCACTGTATTTTTCTGTCATGTATTACCTGTGCTTATTTTTATAGATAAGTGTATTGTCCATACCCCCAATGCTTGATGAATATAATCAAAGGTTTGGGGTGTATAACTCCATGCTAAAGAAGGTTGCACTTGGGATGGGGTTAGATTACATCCACCAGTGGGAGAATGTCCCATTAGACCAGAGATGGTGAGACAGCATAGATCCAAGCAGTGATCATGGATTGACATTGCTACTAAAAGGCATTCACTGCAAGATAAATGATATTTCTACAAGAGGCACACCTTGGGATACATTATCTGCGAGGAACTGCAACTTTGATACAGTACCAGGAACTGAGACATGAGTGTTACATGCACACTGCCATAGCTGGGGAGATGTGTAGACTTAACTCTTTAAGATGTATGCAGTTTTCCCTTTTCTTGCTAATTACACCATGTCCTCAAAAGGACATAGTTCTGCACCTGTTCTTCTATTTGTACTATAAGTGCATTGGCTTTTTATCTGTATTGAGCTACGATATGAGGGTTTCTTCTCTGTAATAGGTAAGCTGAAAAACGCACCATGAAGAATCGGAATGACTCCATCCAACTGCATGAGCTAGAAAACAGTATTTTAAAGTCCAAGTGTTTCATTTACATAGATAGGGTGATTATTACCAGAAGCGTTGGTAATACAGTGAGCATAGTAATGGACATTAAGTACAAATTGATTTGTTATTGCTATATAGCACTTCATTGTCTCTTCTCAACTACATTACTTTCTCTTTGACATCACAAAGCAAACTTCAAATAAAGTGTTGCAGGCAAAAAGCAGAAAAAGAGGAGTAAAGGTACTTGAATGTCAATTCATACCATTCTATGCATTTACAACTATGACAACATGGAAACCAGGCCTAACAGCTAGTAAAAGCAAAGATGGATTGATCATATAGATCTAACATGTGTTTTGCATCATAGTACAATTTCAGTATGGAAGTTGCTCTTACTTCATCAGTTCAGTATATGCTATGACACTTTATGACTGCCTTTTCTGCATTGTCTACTTACTATCTTTACTTATTCCCCAGGGAAAGGTCCAACCTGTAGACACACAAAAGAGAAAAAGAATGTTGTGCTATTAGAGGTTATTACCTTTATTTATTTTGTACTTATATGTAATGCCTCGCAATCTGGATATACTTTTGTGGTGATTTCACTTTAAATTTTAAATAGGTTTTCATTGTGTCGATGCAGTTTCTATCATCATGTATTGTTAAGCCAATTGTAAATCCGGATACTAGCCTCATGCCATAGTTTGATAATGCATTGTCCTTACAGGATGACTTTAATGTCTCGTTTCTGTCTCCACCTCGGTATAAAGAGAAGAGAAGACAAGCAAATGTCTATGTACCACACAACAATGCATTGGAGGTACATCACTATAATGATAAGTTAATTGTGCAATATACTATTTCACTACACTCAGTGTCAACCAGACAACCGCGGATCCTTTCACCAACTGTTCTCTTCCCTCCAAGATCCTTTCTGAACAAAGTATAAGTTACTAATATCTGTGTGTTAATAAGGAAGCCTTTAAACTGCCATATGTCTTCTACTTCCACGGGCAAAGGAACAGGTGGCGGTGTAGACACAATGGAGGTCGTCGATGACTCATGTGAGCAGGTGATGGTGAGAGGAACTGCAGCAGAGGAGCCATCGCTTCAAAGACTTTTCCGTATATGTCACTATATATCAAGTATTATGTTCTCAAAAATGATTGTACGCTGTCGGATATAAAGGATTTGAGCAACTTGCCTCCAATAATGCAACTGGAGAGGATAGCAAAACACTTAGAAAAGCTACATTGAAGGCATAAAACCATGAGTTCTCAGTTGCTACTAATAATACATTTTCTTATCTAACTTCAGTTAAAGACATGCGATCTATCCATACTGCGATCTATCCATACTATGAAGGATATAGAGAATGAAGTAAGGAAGGAAAACACATGGTGTCAACAAATTGCAATTAATGGTGCACAACCATTTGGTACTCCACTCCTAGACAAAGCTTTGGTAACAATTGTTGAAAGCGTTCTACAAGATAAGAGAGAGGATCACTTTTGGCCACATTTGCAATTGAAAACACGCGAAAGTAAGTGATTAGCTGCTAACCACTGGGTTTTGGATTTATTAACATATCATATAACAGAGCTAGTAAAAGAGTCCCACCCAGACATTTTCGTCTTTTATTACAATTTCATCAATGTCATGGAATTGATATGCAATAAGCTTGGACATGCAATGCCAACAAATAATCTTTGTGATAAATGGTGGCAAATCAAATGGAAATGGTATATACTGCCTTCCGGGTGTCATTTCACGATGAGCCTTTACTGCCAGGGGCAAAATAAAGTATTTCATGGGGATTCCCAAGAATGGCCAATGCCAGATAGTGTATATGATGGATTTAATAGGTTAATAAACCTAGTTTACAGTGAAAGTACAGCCCAGAGTACTTCTTTCTCTATGTCCCATAATCCTACTAACAAGGGAAGCATTCATTCGTGTGACACTTATTGTTGGAGATATTACCCACTCCAAACCTGTTCTAACATTTGTGGTGTATCCATTATCATTTCAATGTGTTTGGCAGCTACAGCAGACAATTCTTTTCTATCACTTAAAGGGTCATCTGAAAGAGTGTTTAGTGGTTTCTACTATTTGCAGGATATTTCAAAGTATAGTGACTTCTGTAGGTTTGTTGTCATGCAGTGGCTACTCAATGAAAAAATTGAAATTTCTGCATTGAGGTGTACACCTAGTGAATAGTGTAGTGAAGAACCATCAGCCTCAAACATAGAAAGTGTTGAAGCTCAAACATACAAAGTGTTAAAAAGACAATGCATGTAATGTATCAGCCTTTGAACGAGCTTGTAGGAAAGCACAGAAAAGGGCACCATACATTACACATATGAAGGCAGTGTTGTCAACATCTCGTTAAGTTCTTAGGACAATCAGCATGAATGTGGATGTTTGCCATTAGGAAATAAATGTAAATATACACTATCATTGTACCTGTAGCAATGATGTATAGTCACCGCAAAAGATACCACTATCACTCCAACAGTGCTGCATAAGAATTTCTCTGAGCAGCACTTGACAATTCCTAAGAGTGATGTAAATACAAACAGTCAATTCCGTTTTCAGTTCAAAGAAATACAACAACTACTAGCAAATCTAATGCTAGTGCTAGTAATAATGGTGGGATAGAATAAGGCCTACCAGTAAACACAAACACTGAAGTAGAGATGATTCAGGAACTAACTGAAATAGGAAAGGTGAGGATACCGTTACTGCAATAGTGGACAAAAGTCCTGGGACACTTTGCACTTTTTTAATCTGCGCTCATCTCTCATCCCCCTCCTCCCCTTAAACAATGTTGGTTTGTGGAAGGAGTATATATGATAGCGGAAAAATGTCACGTGTGCAATAGCGTCAAGTGTCCCCTCCATCAGCCACCATTGTTCCTGGGGGGAGGGGGTTGCCTATAAGGTGTAAAAGTAAGGAAGGTCAGAGGAATATGGTATTTTTTACTTTTTCCGTAAGTGTCCCAAGGACTTTTGTCCACTATTGTCTGCTATCAAATTTTCGCTATAGACACTACTGAGCTGCAATCAGGTCGGAACATGGGGTTTTCGGGGGTGCTGAGTGTGATGGTGTGAAGAGTTTTCCCATAGGTCTACCCTGTGATGTCATACCAATGTCATGGGGTAGGTTTTATGGTCCTTGCCTCCTTAAAGTGCAAATAAAAGGCACATTTGCATATAGTAGTTCAACTTTAAGTCGTGTTTAGCAAACTACAAGAGTATACCCTCTATACGACACAAAAACAAGGGGAGTTTGAATAATGTGGTGCACACAGCAAAGCACCAAGGAGGTAGCCTCGTAATCATGCAGTTCACTGTGGCTTCTAAAGTGCTTTCATAATCGGTTGCCCCTGGCAGCAAAATTCGACTGTAACGGTTCTCAACGAGTGAGGTGTCATGGCGAAATACGGTAAGATAACAGATTACAAAAAAGCTTACGTTACCTTATTGCGACAAGAGGGTAAGTTGTCGCTTCGTCAGATTGCTACTCTATGTAACATCTCTAAGTCTAGCGTCGAGCGCATCTCTAAATTGGGTATGGAGTGTAAACTGCCTAAAAAACGGACTGGTAGACCTCCAATACTCAACAGAAGAGAGAAGGATCGCTTTCTCAGAAAGTTTAAATGTATGAGAGAACAAAATCCAAACTTGACGGTAGGGGCTATTGCCATGGAGTGTGAACTCCATCATGTTAGTACTAAGACGTTGTGTAGACTTCTCAACCAGTCTGGGTATAAGTATGTTCGGCCAAGGAGAAAAGGCATCCTCACGGCCAGTGACAAAAGGAAACAGGTTGCGTATGCAGTTAAGGCTGTAAAACATACGACTCCAGCTTTCTGGACAGAGGATGTTCTGCTGTACTTAGATGCAGTGTCGTTTGTCCACAAACGAAATCCCTATGAGGATGCATTGGCACCAGCCACCAGGGTGTGGAGAACGCTTGGTGAAGGTCTGGAGCTAACAGCAAAAGGGAGAAAAGATCTCAGGGGTGGAAATATTTGTCACTATGTAGTAGGCATTTCTTTTGGGGGCAGAGCGGTACTGGTTGAGGAGTATACAACAATGAACGGAAACTACTTTTCGGACTTTATCAAAAAAAGCTTGCATAAAATACTTATTGATCGGGCTGCTGCAAAAGGAAAGGATAAATTGCTTTTTCTTCAAGACAATGACCTGAGCCAAAACAGTGCGAAAGCAAAAGATACACTAAACAATATAGGGGCAGAGGTCGTTAAAATTCCGGCAAGGTCCCCAGATTTAAACCCCATAGATAATTTCTTTCATAACGTTAAAAGGAAGCTCAGGCAAGATGCCTTAGATAATAGGATAGTAAATGAAGATTTACTTGCATTTAAGCATAGAAGTGTGCGCACACTTTCTAATTATGACATAGGTATCATAGATAAAACAATAAGTAGCATGTATAACCGATTAATTACAATGACTAAAAATAGAGGGTGCCGAACGAAATATTAACTATGTTCGTGCACTTGGATACTCTTATGTAAAACTGTACACAACTTATTTAGGACAGAGAAGATGCGTACAAATGTAAGTGCTGTAACACCTACATAATACTTAGGGACTCTAATGATAACACAAGGGACTCTGAGGGGCAGGGGGCCCGATACCCCCATGGCTAGTAGTTCTCATAAGTAGTATATAAGTAGAGTTCTTGTCGATACTAAACCTAATACTCTAGAGTTTTAAGTCTTTTCTAGGTTCCTTTCCAACGTGAACAATCATAGTACATTTGGAGAAGATGCCGAAACCTTGACTATTTCAATGGAAACCGTGGACAAGCAACTGTCTGCTGATCATACTAAATCACACGCTTGTACGTGCTCCCATAGAACTCATACTCAACAACAACAACTGGTAGTAGCAACGGTTTACACTCACAGTTTACACTTGAAAATCTACTGAAAAAGGCCATTTCACTTGAACTAAGGAGGAAACTGACTACTGTACCAGATGTACGCAATCGTTGTACATCTGGCAGTGATTTGTTATTATTTTTTTCATATACATATTTTGTAGTAAGGAAGGAAAACTGCACGGTTTACAAAATTTTTCTATCAAAAGTCACATGATCTGAGTCTTAAGTCTTCAGAAGTGTAAACCGTCAAGAAATGTCGATTTTTCTGGTACTACAGCGTGTTCTACATGCTTTTAAGAGCTCCATCGGATGTACACAAACTGTGTACATCTTTTACATAGTTTACAAACGTTAAATACATATTGTAAGAAGAAATATAGAGCATTTTACAAGTGTAAACTGTGGGTGTAACCATGTAAACTGTAGCATAAATGACAACAAGACACAGCAGGATATAGCCCGCAGTGTCTTATTGTCAAGGCGTATGTATACAATAGCACAGATTCCATAAAGACTGTGGGGGGCTATTATACCTATTGCTACCTATCATTCTACCACGTCGAGTATAAGGTGTGCAAAACAAGTGCCACATGGTGTCACTGTCTTTTGAGAAGAAATGGGAATCTGATGGAAAAAGTGAAACTGTCTCCATCTGACATCCATCATTTCTGTCTCTCTCTCATCAATACTGGAGCCTTTGATGAAAACTATGGGAGACTTGGATGTGGCAAAAACTGGAGTGTCGCTGGTAAACTCAATATCCCTAGCATAGGTGGTTTTAGGCGCAGCGAAATGGATGACGTGGCCTAACAACAATAGCATGTCATTCCAAGGTAAGATAGCTGGAGTATACCGAAAGTCATTCAAAAAGATAACTTCTTTGTCTTCAACCCCTAGCCACGCATACGAACAAGTCGCAGGTGAAAGGAAAGTGTTATATATAACTCGTAAGGGGTCAAGAATGAATGTTTTGCCACAGTTCGCTGGACCCGTAATATATATATTATGGCCCTTCCCACGACCCATGGCGAGTAACGTAATAACAGCATCAGCAAATATGCTTCGCTGAATGCCATTGTTACAGAGAATCTGCTTGGCACACTGCAACCACTCACCTTCACAGACACACGTATTATCATAGGCCTGTTTGAGGAGATCAGTGCGGGACATTGACCTCCTGTCCAACGTTTGCTGCGCCCTTTCCATTGACCATACAGACTGTATGAGTTCGTTCACTCTTTTTTCACCTCTATTCAATACAAACTCATACAGCCTGCTGTCACCATTCGTTTTTCTCTTTTTTGCCAGAGCAAGGAGATGTAACTTGGAGTCAATGCTGTGCGAGACAATGATGTTGGAGACCTCCACGTTACTAAGCCGTTTTTTCTGTGCACCTTTGCCTTTCTTATGTGATGACCGGTTCTGTATTGCCGAAGACGTCTTAGGGAAAGCACTTGCAGCTGGGTGATTCTCGCTTCTCAGAACCTGGGTATCCTGCTTTGTAACATACTGGTAAGCTGTATGATACCCAGAGTGACCTGAGAAGTTACCAACAATAGTTCCATGCTCCTGGAGATATTTCTTAACTTTTTTCCATCTCCGAAGCTTGCTCAAAAGAACACACATATGAAAATGGACACCCGCATCCATATGATGTTCCATGCAACATGCCCATTGAATGATGAGAGCTGTTGTTACAGCTTGGAAAGCAGTTGTTACAAGTTTTGCGAAGGACTCACGATTGAACCTTTCTGTATCTGCTTGACTATATGTTAGCAGATACACTTTTCTAACTTCATTGTTATTTAATTGAGCCATTATGATATTACTATCTCTGTGATTTTCTTGTCGTTCTCTGTATGCAAGTGCTACTTTTGCTATACGATGAATAATTGGACTATTATGTCTGTGATTTTATTGCCGTTCTCTGTAGCCAACTGCTATGTTTGGGCCAGGAGGAATAATTTGAATATTCCCGCCGTGTGTTTATTGTTTGAAAACGGAAGTTTTCCAAACACTGTAACGGTAATGGACATATGCAGTAGATATTGACCATTAACATGGCGCTTTTGCGGTCAAAAAGCTTATCTCTCTCGTAAAAATACAGGTGAAACACTACATGATGAGAAGCTATTTTCAGATTGTACATACTACCAAATAGCCAAATTACTTGTGTAAAAATGTATAAATGAAAATCTGCATCTAGATAATGATGATGATTATTATTAACAGAGGATTGTGTGGTAGCCTCGTTTGCAATTTTGTACACACATATACCACAAGGGCATTACTCACGTATATAGAGAGCTACTTTGCTCCCAAGTTTGTACATATTCTCAGGACATGTTCCACGATGCTTGATCTACCGATAAAAGTGTGTTCCAGCAATAACCCTTTCATCGTATTATCACTTTAGGCAGGTACACTGCCACAGAGGCAATCCGATAGACCCCCACGCGGTATGACGTCACAGAGGTGACTTACAACAGTGTTATCATCGCCATCGTATTCAGCACCATCGATTACCCCTTGACCGACCAATACATTGCAGGTATAACGTGTTTTGAACAAGTCTACCTCCAGACAATAGTGGACAAAAGTCCTGGGACACTTTGCACTTATGTACTCTGCGCTCATCTCTCATCCCCCTCCTCCCCTTAAACACTGTTGGTTTGTGGAAGGAGTATATATGATAGCGGAAAAATTTCACGTGTGCAATAGCGTCAAGTGTCCCCTCCATCAGCCACCATTGTTCCTGGGGGGAGGGGGTTGCCTATAAGGTGTAAAAGTAAGGAAGTTCAGAGGAATATGGTTTTTTTTACTTTTTCCGTAAGTGTCCCAAGGACTTTTGTCCACTATTGTGGGTTTCATGACTTGAATGATATTGGTAGTAGTAGCCAGCAGTTACACTTAAGCGTTCTATTAAGCCTAGAGTTACAAGCCAACCATGTGGCAAGTTAATGCTAGAAAAAAATTTAAAACGCCATTTAACCACTGCACATAGCAATAGTACAATAACATCTATGTGTTGTTATCTGGAGGCTGGCCTATACATGGTTTGCAAAAATGCAACAGGTGGCATCAGATATCCAGTTCATGTACAAAAAATTATCCATTCTAGTGAAAAACTTTCCGTTGACTATGGTGATATTTAGTGCCAACTGGAGATTCAGATTGTGGGCAGAGCCAAATTGACAGGTTGAGAATGTAGACACTTGCTTCAGGTAAACAATTCTAGTTACCCTTAAAATATTAATTTACTTGACAGTAGAATATCAATGAACTTGGAGAAGATAATGACTTAATAGTGCTAAAAAGTGGAACCATTTCCAAATGTATTCACTTGACTAGGCTGAATGTACTGGAACGTGCGCCTACTGTTGTGCAATGGTATGAAGAAACTACATTCACATGTCTGTGTATGATTTCAAGCAAAGTGACATTCCATATGGAAAGTGGGCAACTAGATTGCCAGTGTGGTGAAAACTGCTATTTCTGCATCCATCGGTTGATGGTGTTATGGTTCTTCCACCAAACTGATCAGTTGAAGTCATCAATTAAAGAGGTTAATGAGAACATGATGCCAGATCATTTTACATCAGATGGTGATGACAATATTCCCTTGCCTCAAAAGCCCATGGTATTTGGCGAATTCATATATCCTCCAGAAGACAGTACTGTACTAAGTAGCATGTTTACCCACCTTAAGAATGAAAAGTAAATACCTGTTTACATTCCACAAGATTTAATATCTATGTCCACTGAGAGTATACCAAATGCCCTTTTGCCCATACAGACTGTGTGTCATGAGTGCAACAGAAAACTGACAGGTCCATCCTTAGGTTGTACTTAATGGGATCATGCACGGCTACACTACTTCTATTACACTTTGTCCTTCTTGCCAGATGTTACAGGTATCAAGAGTATAGTGATGGAGTCCACTAGTTTGACAATAAATTCCTTCTCACTCTAAATGTATGTGTTCTTATTCGAGAGAATGCCAAGACATGTGGCTGTAGGAACCATTTATGAAATACTGGAGGATTATCTTCATATAAAACTTAAACAACAAACAATTCTAAATGTATATATGCACTGTGAGGTGCTCAGTGCACACAGTTACGATTTCAGCTGTTTATTATGTGGATTCCACCCCCTGTCCTAACAGCTGATTTAACTAGAAAAGTTGTGTTTAAGTGCCACAACATAAACAATAACGTACAAGATAGTGATGACGATACAGCTGACTATGTGGACTGTGGCCAGTTATGGGGCAAGGTTGATATCAATATACTTATGATTTACAAGCAGTATACTGTCAAACATCCATATTAAGCCTTCAATTCTTAATTGGTTGCCATATATGGGACAGCTTACAAGGGCCAATAACTTTATGGTTAACAATGAACATAGAGAGATGCATAAGCAAAGTGTGGTGAGTTTGAGGCTGACTGTAAATAGATGTCTGAAGAAAGGTTGATAGAATTTATGCATAAAGTGTGCTAAATGACAATGGACCCCCACAGAAAAATGATATAATCGCTTGTCTAGACATTACATTAGCTTTCTAATATAAACGCTGACACATCGTTGTTCTGGAATGTTCAACCATGATGAATGTTATCAGTTACTATGGTGACTGTTACGTAAATTTCAAAACTTTGCTATTGCTTAATTCCTTGTTATAGAAACTTATAAACAGTTTATGCAACTTTGATGATGTAATATTGCATAAGACTATGATGTAATACTCTATTTTCAGTACTTATTAGCTCTAGAAAATTCCACTAAAGCTTATAAAAGGCAGAGCATTTAGTCAAAACAGCAGTTGTGAGTTGGAATGTATGGTGTAACTACTTGGATAAAAAGCTGTACACAAGCCTACAAATTGTGATTTATTTAGTGTCACAGGGAATTCTATTCGAGCACAGGGCATTCTACGCAAAAGTCCCCACACTAAAGTGGCGACCCTGCCAGGACTGAACAAGGAAACACAAGGTTAAAAATATTTTCAACAAATTGGCAGTTCAGAACAATTTTAAAAGAGAACTATTACTGAAACAAATACTTTTGGAAGAAATCGCAGAGGATTTGCAGTCACAGGACATCAATGAAGTGCAGTTATCACTGGAAAGAGTCAGTCAAGCAATACAAGAACTAGAGATCGGAAAGGACAAAGCAATGAACAGCCTTATGGAAACGGAAGATCTAAACATCGAAACACTACGGGAATGGTCTCAACAGCAAAAGAAAGAAATCAATCCATTCAAAGAGATGAGAACACAATTAAAAGAGAGAATAAGCATACTACAGAAAAGGGAAAAGGAACACAAGCTTCAGGAAGATCTCAAAAAACAGCAACAGATGATGGAAGAAGCAGCAAGGCTTGCAAAACTGCAACAACAACAACAACAAGAGGCACGCAAAAGGCAAATGCAAATGGAAGAAGACTGGATGCACAGAAAGCTACAAATGGAGCAAGAAAACGTCAAAGTGCAAAACACGGAACCAGTCCAGAAACAGCCAACAGTAAAATTGCAGAAATACACGATAACACCATTTCAAGGAGATTTCAAGGATTGGCTTCGCTTCTGGAATCAATTCACAGTAGAAGTAGACGGATCAGGAATAGCCGAGATCAGCAAATTTAACTACTTGTTAGAATTGGTGCAAGGAAAGCCTCGTGATGATATCCTCGGATTGCCACACACGCCTGAAGGATACAAAGAAGCAAAGAAGATTCTGCAGACCAATTATGGAAAAGACATCAAAGTCAGGAAAGCGTTGATTCAAGAACTTGAAGGCCTAGGACGAATAATCAACATCAACCAAACAAGAGATATTCATGAGTTCTACAACAAACTGGCCAGAATTGTACGAACCTTGGCAACAATGAAGAAACTACAGACAGCACAAAGTCATGTCTACACCGTTATGGACAAGCTTGGACCAGTAAAAGAGGCCTTGGTGTCTAAAGATGATGACTGGGAAGAGTGGGATCTGGAGCAGCTCGTTGAGAACCTGAGAAAATACGTGGACAGACACCCATTGGCAGTAGAATCCAGTTTGCAAGCAGCCAGAAAGCCATCAGAGTCTAAGAGAGACTTCAAGGAAAGCCACAGGGTGATGTTGGCCAGTGCATCGCAGAAGAACTTCCGAACTTGCTGTGTTTATTGTGGAAAAAATAACCACCGTAGCAAGGACTGCTTTAAGGTTTTGGATGTGGCGCATCGGAAGGAATTGCTGAAATCAAAAAACCTATGCTTCAATTGTACGGGTGCTGGTCACGTGGCACCCAAGTGCAGATCTAGAGGGTGTATTAAATGCGGAGCATGACATCACACATCGTTGTGTGACAGCAACAGCCCATTTGGTGCAGACAAGGCCAGTGATTCAGCATCTTCCCTTGGTAACGAGAAGGGAAAGAGGGCGATGGACGAAACAACGACGATTCACACAACCCTGATGGCCAAAGTCAATGGCATAGACGCAAGGATAATGCTGGATACTGGCGCTGGCAGCTCTTACATCTGCACAAGTCTGATCCGACAGCTTGGCATACGCCCTTACAAAACTGAAAGAAGAGTGATTGAACAGATGTATGGCACAGTGGTTAAACAGGTGGAGCTGTATCGAGTTACAGTAGCATCCAATGCCATAGAAGGGTTCACTATGGAATTAAGGTGCATTAACGGAGAAAAGGATGTGTTGACATTCCTGGCGAATCCCAGCATCAGTGAACTGAAGAAGAAGTACTCGAAACTACGAAGACTGCGATTCAGTGATGAACAAACCACTGACAGCATGCTACCAGTTCATATCATTCTAGGGGCAGCTGATTACCAGCGTATAAAACAACAGAACCAGCAGTGCTAGGATGGGATGTGGATAAAGACCCAGTGCTGAATTTACGATGCTGGGCTGGACACTCTCTGGTATGGCAACAGAGAAGAACACACAGACAGAAAAAACGTTCTTCGCCAAGTCAAGCAAGGAAGAATTTGAACAAATGTGCTCACTTGAGGTTTTGGGCCTAAAGGATTCCAGTGCAGAAGAATTTCATAGTGACTTCATGGAAAGGCTGGAACGTCTTCAAGATGGAACATATATGACACGACTCCCATGGAAACAGAGCGCAGTATCTCTACCAACAAACAAGGTCTTGGCTTCAGCAAGGCTTGCAAGCACAGTACGAAGACTGCAAAAACTGGAGAAGCTGGAAGAATACGATAGGATAATGAAGGAGCAGTTGCACGAAGGAATCATAGAGAAAGTTCCAGATAAACCTACTGGTGAAATTGAGCATTGGATTCCACACCAAGCAGTGATAAGGGACAACGCTGAATCCACCAAGCTTCGGATTGTATACGATTGTTCAGCAAAAAGCACTTCACAAGATCCTTCATTGAACGACCTGCTGGAAACCGGACCTCCTTTACAGCCGTTGATATTTGACATTCTACTGAAGAACAGAATGCACCAGTATTGCATCACAGGAGACATACAGAAGGCCTTCCTTCAGATCAGAATCCAACCAGAAGATAGAGATGCATTACGACTATTGTGGTACAGTGATTTGGACAGCAGAAGAATCGAAGAATTCCGTTTTACTCGGGTGATATTTGGGTCTGCTTCAAGTCCTTACATTTTGGGTGCGACACTGAGCAAGCATCTGGATCTTTACAAAGAAAAGTATCCAAAGACTGTGGAACATTTACAGAAGAATACCTATGTTGATGACGTCCAGTGCTCAGCTGACAGCAAGGAAGAGCTGATCAGATTCAAGGAGGAAAGCGAAAAGATTATGGCGGAAGGTGGCTTCACCTTACACAAATGGCACAGCAACGCACAGATAGCAGATCATGATGAAAAAATGCGTCGAGAGGTCAATACAGAAGAAACATATGCAAAAACCATTGTTGGAACACATGCTGACGAAACGAAGATACTCGGCATACTTTGGAACAAGTTAAACGACAAGATAGAAATCTGTTTCAAACCTTGCATACAAAGCTTGGATGGTGAGATTGTTACAAAGAGGAAAATGCTGTCAGCAATAAACGGAATTTTCGATCCATTGGGAATTGCAGCACCTGTGATCATTGTCGGGAAGATCATATACAGTGAAGTCTGCCTACTGAAGGTTTCTTGGGATGAAGAATTACCCAAAGATATCCAGGATCGCTGGAATCAGTGGAAACATGGATTCTCAGATGCTAGTAAATTGGCAGTTGCTGTAGCTGTATATGTGGTTTCTCACTATGAAAGCATCCAAGCAGAAAGCAGGCTGTTGGTAGCGAAATCAAGAATTGCTTCGAGAGATACATCAATCCCACGACTCGAATTAACAGCAGCGCACATGCTCAGCCGACTGATGGGTCACCTGAAGATCACACTGTCTGATTGCACAATAAGCGAATTTCACGGCTGGGTAGACAGTACAACCGTATTATATTGGCTAGAAGATCAAGGACGATGGACGCAGTATGTGAGAAACAGAACTAAAGCTATACAAGAGAAGGACTTCATTCAGTGGCACTACGTCCCAACCGATGAAAACCCAGCAGACCTTGGAAGTAGGGGAGTCAGCCCCAAGAAACTTGATCAATTTTGGAAGTAGGGACCTCCTTGGCTTGCGAACAACGAACAATGGCCCAAGCAGCCTGAAGTACAGGAGACGAGTCAATCACTGAAAGAGAAATTGGTAAGCAAGGAAAAACAGCTGAAGGCCACAGAACCAGAAGCAAACAGCCTCGAAACATTGCTCCTTAAACACCCTTACAACAAGATGCTTAGACTTACAGCGTATATCATGCGGTTTATAAGAAGATGCCAGAGGAATGAGATAGCTAATGACAACTTTATAACAGTAGAAGAAATCGAAACAGCTGAAACAGTTTGGATCAAAAGGGCCCAAGAGCAAATTGAAGAAACAAAGGATTGTCACCTGACAAAAGACGAATGTGGTGTAATGAGGTATAATGGCCGAATTCCAAGCTATCATCCAATTTGGCTGCCGAGAAATCACAAGTTAACAGAACTGATTATTGCAGCAAACCACAAAAAGGTGTTACATAACGGCGTAGCAGCTACTATGGCCAGCGTCAGAGACCGATTTTGGGTTCCTAGACTGAGAACAGTGGTGAAGAAACTCGTCCGAGAATGTAGCTGGTGCAAAAGATTCTCTGCAAAACCGCTAAATCCCCCAATAAAATCAATGCTACCAGAATTCTGAGTGGTGATGGATGAGCCATTTGCTGTAACTGGAGTGGATTTCGCAGGACCAATCGAGTACAAGCAGAAAAAGAATACTGTTGGGAAAGCATATGTGGCACTTTTCACTTGCGCAAGTACCAGGGCAGTGCATCTTAAACTATGCAAAGATATGACAGCAGAGGAATTCAAGATCGCATTTAAAGAGTTCATGGCAAGACGAGGAACACCAAGGATGATGATCAGTGACAACGCAAAGACATTCATCACAACGAGCAAATGGCTTAAAAAAACTGAAGAGTGATCACACCTTAATGACTTATCTGGCAGAAAAACGAACAAGCTGGCGATTCAACATGGCAAGAGCCCCATGGTGGGGAGGATTCTTTGAACGTCTTGTCGGAATAATGAAGAAAAGCTTAGCGAAAATGATTGGAAAAGGAAGGCTGCATTTCCATGAGCTGGAAGAGGTCCTATTGGATGTGGAACTTGCGATGAACAACCGACCAATCTGCTATCAAGGTGAAGAGTTCGATCAACCAGTAATCACACCCAATCTACTCATAAGAGGAGGGCATTCCATCCCCCTGAAGGAAGACTTTGATAATATGGAACCGCTGGAGAGGTCAACTAAATGATTGATTCATCTACACAAAACCAAAGAGCAATTGCGTAAAAGATGGATGGGGGAGTACATAAAGGCCTTAGAAGAAAGGAGAAGATACCAAAGCGACAAGAGCCAGGAAATTCCACAAGAGGGATCTGTTGTGCTGCTAAAAGACGACGTGAAGAATAAGGCTCATTGGAAGATCGGGAGGATTGTGAAGTATATCCAAGGCTCTGACAGTACAGTTCGAGGATTCAAGATATGACTGGGTAACGGTTACATTGTCGAGCGACCACTACAACTCGTCTGCGATTTAGAAATTAGAAGAGATGCACAGGAGACACCACTGAATCCAGAAGCTCCGATTTTTGTACCTAAGCCATGTCAGAATACCTCAGAAATCAGTCGTCCTCACAGACAGGCAAAATCAAACGCGAAGAATCAGATCATGGGCGTGGCACTTCAAGAAGAAGATGACGACTTCAGTACAGGCTATTAAAGTAGTAGTCACACTTTAATAGGGGGAGTGTGTGCTAAATGACAATGGACCCCCACAGAAAAATGATATAATCGCTTGTCTAGACATTACATTAGCTTTCTAATATAAACGCTGACACATCGTTGTTCTGGAATGTTCAACCATGATGAATGTTATCAGTTACTATGGTGACTTTTACGTAAATTTCAAAACTTTGCTATTGCTTAATTCCTTGTTATAGAAACTTATAAACAGTTTATGCAACTTTGATGATGTAATATTGCATAAGACTATGATGTAATACTCTATTTTCAGTAATTATTAGCTCTAGAAAATTCCACTAAAGCTTATAAAAGGCAGAGCATTTAGTCAACACAGCAGTTGTGAGTTGGAATGTATGGTGTAACTACTTGGATAAAAAGCTGTACACAAGCCTACAAATTGTGATTTATTTAGTGTCATAGGGAATTCTATTCGAGCACAGGGCATTCCACGCAAAATTCCCCACAAAAGGAAAAGTTGTTGAAATAAGAAAGAGAGCTAGGAAACAAGGTGTGAGTGACAAAGGCTTCACATTAGGGATAATACATAGAGCTACAAAATGTGCGTCATGGCAATGATACTAAATTTAATACATTGTTTGAAAAGCTTTGGGGGTGTTGTGGATGATGGCTTACTGTAACGTGTCCACACAGAATCATTTATGGGGTGACGTTTCTGTTACGACCAGAAAGTCCAAGGGACTACATTGACATGCTTAGAAGCATGCAGCATAGACCAAATGTGATCGTATGTGATATGGCACACATGGTTGCTGCCCAGGGGAATAGATATAATGACATTTTTCACAGCATTTGGACTGTTGAGATATTGAAAGGGCCAAGTCTGGTAACCTAAGTGTGTCTTTTCCTGTCCTAAAGACAACACACCAGCCTGACAAGAAGTAATGGACCTTGATTGCCACCCAATAACTGGTAGTAATGTCACACTTGTTCTTTTTGATGTTTTCCATCAAAGCAACACGAAGAGCACTGTAGAATCTTTGCGTAGGATAGGCTGTGTGAAAGATCTTACAGGAATGGTAAATAGCCAAACTGCTGAGCAGCTACACCATTCATTTACTAAGGATATGCATTTCTTGAATCAAATGACCCCCCCTCTACCATATCGTTATGTTTTGCTCCATGATAGAGCTGTGCAACCAAGCTAAAAATTTGAAAATGGGCAACAAAAGTAAAACCCAGGCTTCTGCAGCAGTGAAGGTGGATCAGTTTGGCAGAGGGTATCTTTCCACTTGTGATACTTGTGAAGCTTCCAATAAAACTGAGTTTGAAATCAATGATTACTTTACTGGAAACACTTCAGAGACAAATTGAAGCATTCTGCATGTTAGTGATGTCCAAGTAGAAAATATCAATAATGCATCTGATAGCTCCCCTAGTCAGACCAGTCCCATAAAAAAGGCCTTGGCAATCCATGGTCAGTCAACATCATTCTACACACAATGCTGCATATAATAGTATATGGATCAAAGCTAAAGTTATCGTATGGTGACAAGCATTTAATCAAAAATAGTTGCAGTATAAATGCAGCAATAATAAATGCTGCTCTCAATTTGATAAGGCAAGAAAATAAAGAATTACAAGGAATGCTAACAATAGCTCAAAGCGGTGGTACAATGGTAATGGTGGATTATTCCTTCAAATAGTGAACTGCACTGGAAACCATTGGACAGCAATGTCCAAAGTATTAACCAAACAAGGCAATCTTTCCATCTATGACAGTGCCATGCGCTTAAACTATAGATGAGGAAGCAGGGAGATGAGATACCCTATATCCATCTATTTAGATGCATGCAACCTGAGAGGGCTTCCTAATGACGATATGACTTTAAACGTAGAGGACACTGCACAAGTGGAAAAGGATTATGACAGTGGTTTTGCTGCTATCATATTTGCATTGACCATAGCCAGAGGTCGAGTTCCCCAAACTATACATTTCACCTTTAAACTCATGAGCAGGAGATCGATCCATTGCTTTGAAGATGCAAACTTCAAATGCATATCATTTGATAATAGTTCTCATAGAGAATGCGAAAGGACAGTTGAATTTCCAGTACATCTATTTTTCAATCTGTTGCATTGCTTTGAGGAGAACATCACATGTACTCTCTCCAAAACCCTTATGGGGCGTTTGATGTTTCATATTACTCTCAGTCCTCTTAGGTGATGCATTCCTTCACCCCAGTACAGTTTTTATTCTAAATCACTGCTGTATTCCTAGCTACATTTGCCAAATCTTATTCAGACATGACATTCATATCATGCTCTAAAGTACTGTTGTATTGAACACCTTTAAGTAACTTATTCACAAGACCTAACCAGTTTATTACTTTAGTTATAGTCTCTTTATTTACTATAGGTTCATAGTCATTTTGATTATAAGTGATAGTGTTTGGTGGAGTCAGTTAGGGGGCTCTACTATGCTGAATGTTTTCAGCCAGGAAGCAAGTCACCTCCATTCAAAGATAATGGTTTATAAATGCCATTACTGATTTATATATATCATTCTGCATATCATGTTATAGTGTTAAGGGATTAAGTAGTACTAGATAGCGTGATCATTAGTGTTTTGTAGACATGATTTCTTGAGCTACAAGCTTCTACCCCCACCCCAACTACTCACACCATGTCCCAACTAAGGTACATTGTCTGCTTTTTTATGATCAAGGAGAAAGAAGCTAGCATAGGATTGGTGATGTCATGGGTCTATGGAATAGAGAATGCGTCATTGAGCCGTCTGTTGGTCAAATGTAAAACACCATAGTCATGTCATCAACCAATCATACACATAGTCAGAAAAAACCATAATCATGAAAAGTCATGGGCCACACATTGTGCAAAACATGCTCAGCAACCTGCACTAGGCTATAGGGCTTTTGGCTTGTCTTTTCATTGTATATTACGACAGGAAATTAGTAAACACAATGTACATGATAAGACATGGGCTAACAGGACTGGGTGGATTTGATTTAGACTTAACTAAAGCTACAAACATATAGGTTCAAGTCTGTTCAAATGAATGTGAAAGGGATAAATGAATTCAAATGGGATAGTGTTACATGAAAGTGTCAGGGCAATAAGTAATGCATGGGAATTTAATGTAGGATGCTCTCTGGAGACAAGTACTCCCTTCTGTATGAACAGATTGTCCCTATTTTTTGTACAGCTAATGATGCTATAATGAGCAAGGGAGAGAGGGTGGCCAGTTGTAGGGAGGAATGGTAATAAACAGGGGAAGAAGTATTGTTAAGTTGTTCATGTGTTTCACAGCCATACATGCTCTCTGCAGCAATTGAGCAAACAAACACAAACTCGACTACCATCACATATATACATGTTCTTACAAACCTCTACTTATTCAATTTTGCATGTAGGTACTCATTTGTACGTTAATATCATCATATTTAGATTTATTAAGGTGTGAGAATATGTCACATAATACCTGACTTCACAATCAATGCAGACCATTACAAAATGCAGTGATAGAGGACAGGGGGTTAGGTAATCCACATCCTGTGGTCTCTTTATAAGCCTATACCAGTGTACGTCTACCATTAGTGTCAAATTCTGGAACAGCAATGGAAGGGAGGACAGTCACACTGAAGCCCAGTGACCAGAATGAGGTAAACCAATACTGCTTGTATTTATCAGATTCCTTATTGCCTAACTCCCTTATTTCTTTCCTATTTCTATATACTTATGCATACCTGTCATGTCTTGCAGACACTATTTATCAAGAAGGGGGTGGGGAGTTGGGCTCATCAATTGCCTGCAAAAAAGTGCATCTCGCTAAAGATGCCAAAGTCACTTTTGTCACTGACAAAGATGACAGACTTAAAGATTTAAAATATGTTTAAAGTTTGTGTCGGTAAGCTATGTATGCTACACTATATAAACTGTAAAATGTGTATGATAAAATCAAGGAGTAAATTGGACTTGAAGGGCAATATCTCAAACGTAAACAAAGTGGCCTAACTCTTGAGACATCCTAACATCCATCTCATCTGCATATACTAAGAATCAAGAGCAAGCTAAAAGCTCCTAGTACATAAGCAGATATTGCATTAAATACAGCGTGAACATCATAATGATACTTCTGCAGTGACAAAACTGTACTTTAGTACAGAAAATCAAGCAAAAATGTAGGGGAACTACCGTGATCGTAATGGTCCTGAAGCAAAGGTATGGATTCACCCTTAAAAGACCGCAAGTAAATTCCGAAACAAAGGACAGCAGGTATTTATGATTGTGAGATAACTTGGGAATCCCCATGCATTTCACCATACAAACTAACACAAAGGTAAAGAGTGAAAGTAGAAACTGCAAAAGTAGGCTATCCAAATGTAGCAATAGCCCTATACATACTTCAGTGAAAGCATTCCACATACCAAGACTCTATGAATAAATTCCAAGCTAGCAAGGGGTACAACAGTAAACATACCGTACTCATTTCATCACAATTTAGTAAGAAAAGTAGGATAACTTGGCGAATGAAATCAAGCAAACAAAGCATAAAACTGGAAGAAGAAGGACAAAATTCCCCTCCTAGTCACATGGCAGCATTACCGTAGTGGTAATCAAAACATTCCCAACTGAAAGCAGCACGCACACATTTCTATGTCATCTAAATAGCCATGGAAGCAAATAAACTGCCATAATCTAGCCCGGAATATAGCCTTAAACATATGTTGAATATGTTTTCACTATTTAGCAGTAAAAGCACGGTGATTTAGCACATAGAAGTGAACAACTTGTAGAAGAACTGTCATGGTGGCAATACCCTTGAGGGAAGGTCGTTGAAACTGGTTGAAAGAGATGGAAATAAATGGTTGGCAACAGTAGAACACAGATGAAATGGACAAAGGACATACAATATAACTACTACCGTAAAGCCTCCACATGTCACCTTTTAACTCTCATCCTTATCTACAACGTACTTTACTCGTTGTTTCCCTTGTATACTATTCTCTAGAATTAGGAACTACCGTCCTATTACTTACTTACTTACTTACTGAGGTGCCATATCCAGCCAGATGTGGGCAACCATGGAACGCCAGAGGTTTCTATCCCTCATCATTCTTCTCAATTTGACCATCGAATGATTTCTTCCCGTGATCTCAAGTAAGCTATCTGTATAGCTTTTCCTTGGGCGGCCTCTTCCTCTTCTCCCATTCATCATACCAACCATGCATAGACTTTCCAATCCATCTTTTCTTTCCATGTGACCCACAAAACGTACTTGCCTTTTGTAAATTGTTGTCATTACGTCTCTCTGTGTTCCCATTCTTCTCAAAATTTCTTCGTTGGTGATTCTCTGCGTCCATGATACCTTCAGCACATATCTCCATATTTTCATCTCAAATGCTTGCAATCTCATTCTTGTTTGATTGTTGATATTCCATGTTTCACATCCATATAACAAGGTAGACCATATATAGCATTTTACGAACCTTTTTCTTGAAGTCATAGATATTTTCCTGTTTGTACTTAAGTTCCTAAGTTTTCTCATGTTGTTATATGCTATAGCTATTCTTCTTCTTATTTCCTTGTCCTGTCTACCATCCCAGTTAATAAGGCTTCCCAAATACACAAAGTTATCTACTTGCTCAATTTCATCATTGTTAATTCTCAAATGTATTGTGGGGCTTCTATCTTTTTTTGTAATCACCATTGTTTTTGTTTTCTTTCTGTTTATCTTTATTCCCATTGCTTCACTATGTTCACTACCTTTTTGTACCAACGCTTTTAATTTTTCCTCTGAATCCGCCATTAGAACTGTATCATCTGCGTATCTGATGTTGTTTATATTTTTACCCCCAACCCTAAGTCCCTCCTCCTCGATGTTCCTCATTATACATTTGGCATATATGTTAAATAGATCTGGTGACATTACACACCCCTGTCTTACTCCTCTTTTTATATCTATCCAATCCGTCAGTTCTCTGCCTAGTTGTAAAGCTATTCTTTGCATCTCATAGATGTTCTTAATTAGTCTTAGATCTTTTCCATCTACACCTATCTGCTTCAAGATGTTCATTAATTCATTATGCCTGACCTTGTCGAAAGCCTTTTCATAGTCAACAAAGCAGAGATATACATTTTGTTGTGCTTGTATTGCATTTTCAAGTATTCTATTTAACATGAAAATTGCATTGGTGGTTCCAGAGTTGGCAACAAAACCAAACTGTTCATCTGCCATTTCTGGTTTGATCCTACTTCTTATTCTTTCAGTTATCACTTTGAGGATTATTTTTGTGATATTATTTATTATGCTAATAGTTCGATGTTGCTCACATTTTAGAGTGCCTTCCACTTTTGGTATTTTTATCATACTTGTTTCCCTCAGTTGATTTGGAGTCGCACCATTTTCGTAAATTTTGTTTGCAATTTCTGTTAAAATATCAACACTCTTTTCTCCTAAAGCTTCAATCATCTCTTTTGCTATTCCGTCTGTTCCTATCGCTTTACCATTTGTCATATTGTTCATAGCTTTTCGAAGTTCTTCTTTTAGAATTTCTGGACCTTCATTATTTGTTTCACAAACTATGTGTTCTCTAGTGTCGTCATATAGTTCCTTTATATATTCCTCCCATCTTGCTTTTACTTCGGCAGAATCCATCAAAATTTTCCCATGTTTGTTCATTATGGTGTTATTCTGGCTTCTCCTTTTTCTCTTATAAAACGCTTTATTACTATTTGCATACATCTCTTTTGCGTTACATTTTGCCATTTGCTCACTTTTTGTACAATTTCCATCCATCCATTCCTCTTTTGCTAACAGGCATTCTTTACGTATTCTTTTAGTAATGTCTTGATATCGGTGTTCATCTGTGTTCTTAACCGTCCTTCTGTCATCCATTAGATTCAAGATATTTTCAGTCATCCACGGTTCCTTTTTCTTTCTTTTCGTCATAGCTACTTCTTCACAAGCTTCTTCAACTGCTGTCTGTAACGTAGCCCATTGTTGCTGTACATTTCCCTCTTCCATCTCCATTAGTACTTCGTATCTATTCATAGTCTTAATGGCAAAACACTCCTTTATACTCTGGTTTTCTGTTAAGATGTTTATTTCCCTTATCGTCTTTGTTTTCTGATTTTGGTGTTTCTTCAATCCTACCTTGACTTCTGCCACTACTGGATTATGGTCAGTGTTGCAATCTGCACCTGGGTATGTTTTACCTTGAGTGACTGCATTTCTGACTCTTTTGTTGATGGTAATATAATCGATCTGATTTTTGTACCTTCCTCCTGGACTTCTCCACGTCCAGAGTTTTCTAGGATGATGTTTGAACCATGTGTTTGATATCACTTGCTGGAATTGTGAGCACCATTCTATCCATTTTTCTCCTCTTTCATTTCTTCTTCCCAGTCCATATTTCCCCACTGTATCATCCTGCCTTCCCCTACCTACTTTTGCATTTAGATCTCCCATAAGTATATTTATCTCATGTTCTTTACACTGTTCTCTAGCACGTGTTAGTTTTTCATAAAAATTTTCCAGTTCTTCCTCTGTACTATCCTCCGTTGGAGCATACAGTTGCAATACATTCATATTAAATGGGGTGCCTGTTAGTTTGATCATTATGATTCTGTCAGATATTGGCCAGTACCCTATAACTTTATTTGCAATTGTTCTTTTCATTATGATTCCCACTCCCCTATGTGGCGTTCCTCCTCCAGAATGTAGTAACTTATTTCCTTCACCTGCTGTTATTTCTCCTGCTCCTGGCCATCTCACTTCTGCACTTCCCATTATGTCAATCTTGAGTCGTTCCATTTCCTTTTCAATGTTTGCCAGTTTTCCACTTTGATAACCTGGTCTTATGTTCCATGTGGCTATTTTCATCTTATTTATTCTTGATTTTTGTTGTCGTTGGCATTGATATTGGCTAGCAGTCGCTGGATGACGATCGAGTGCTACCTGCTGCACATAGCTACCTCTACCGAGCGAGGCAACCACACCTCTTTTACGGCTCCCATTAACGCTGTTATCTACGTTCCTTATATTTTGACTTTCCATGATATATTCTTGGAATAATACGTGGTGAGGTCTCCAGTTCTCTTCCATGCCGTACTTATCAGTTACAGTCCTAGCCTTTGCCTAAACAGGCTAACTACAAGGCAGTAGTGACTGGGCATATTTGAATGCAACCCATACCCGCCTTGTCACGATATCGTCATGGATATGGGGCATTTTAAATGTAGAAAGGTGTCATTCTTTCCACTACCCCATCTCACACATGAATACATGACAATGACAAGGAAGCACGTGTAGGATTGAGCTCTCGCAGTCTGCCTAAATTTCGATGCAGATCATCTTGTTTTATCAAATTTTATCACTCTAAATCTATATTAATGCATTAAATTCAATTACGGAATGCCTCCAAACAAAAAGCAGGACAGAATCCTAACTGAAGAACAGACAAAAGCCGAAGGAGCGAAGGTGGGCCTAAGTCAACTAGACCTTTCAACGGAAATGTCTAGTACAAACGTACCCGATGAAGAGCCACTCTGGTTTAAAAAGGCTATGGTTAGCTTTATGCAACAGGTCTCTGAGGTAATTGATAAGAAATTTACATCCCTTGATGCACAAATAACAGAGTATATCTCATCCCTGGACACTAGACTTGAAACTCTGGAAAGTAACAATGGGAAAGTTAACTCGGAAATTTCTGAGCTTAAAGCTAAACTCTGTGAAAAAGATGCTGCAATCCAAAAGCTTGAATCTAACTTAAATGATCTTCAAAACCGTCAGATGAGAAAGATGTTAGTATTTCGTGGTTTCCCTGAAGGAGCGGAAGGAGCTGATACATGGAATAACTGCAAAGACTTGATTCAAAATTTTGTAAGCAATCTCAACATTGACCTATCTTCTGATATAGTTCCAAATGAAAGAGCCCACAGAGGCAGATTCAGGGCAGGGAACAAAAGTAAGCCAAGGAATGTATTTGTAGAATTTCTGCGGTGGGGAGATGCTGATAAGATCCTCAGCTCAGCTCAAACAGCACAAAAAGATGCGCCATATTCATTTAATGGTAAAAAAGTGATGATCTTCGTAGACCAGATGACTACTAAAAGAACTCAAGATGCACACAGTACTTGTATGCGGGTAAGAAAATACCTGAAAGTAAAAGAGCATCCTGACTGGAAGATGTTTGTTACGTTTCCTGCAAAACTTATGTTTAAATCTAGCTCCATGAAGTCCTATAAACCTATTGAGATAACAGATGAACTTCAAGGTAAAGCTGATGCTTATGCAAATAGTGAAGTGAAAAATAAGGTGGGGGCTGTGCATTGATTTGATCTTTTGGATCTTGTGGATGGATAGTAGCCTGGTGCTATTCTAGTGGGTGCCTGGGCAGCAGAGTCCTTTTTTGCTGCAAACGGTTGCTCATTGGGGGCTTTGATGGCTGCTGTCTATCTACTTATCAGTGCATTGCCATCCACATTTGTTTGATAATAAGGTAGTGGGCAGATTGTCTGAACTCATTAATAACACTGTTTTAGGTCTTTTAATAGACTTAAGTGTTTTTTTTTCATTTTTCATTTTTGTTTGTTTGATTGTTTACAACCAGATGTCTACTACTATTATTAATCAACTTGTTGAAAGGTTACGTCAGCCTGAACCTTTTATACCTACTTGTCAAGGTCCTAGTTTAATATGCACCATTTGCCAAAATAAGTGTTCATAGAAACCAAAACTCCTTTACTTGCAGCCAATGCAATCACAAAAGTCATATTAAATGCAATGATATTTCACCTTCCCAATACGGAGCCCTTGCAGCTACTAATAGTGATGCATTGAGCTGTATAGCTTGTGTAATATTCAACAAGTCACAAATTTTCCCATTCACTCTTGAAACCGATGAGATCCTGCTTGGATTAAATGTTGCTGAACTACCTTTAGTTGATTCTCTTCCAACTCTGGAAATACTCTCCAAACTTCAAAACCTTCCCAACCTCTCTGATTATGATATAGATGAGAATATCAAGCCTAATATCAACTGTGATTATCTCAATGTTCAAGAAATGCAAGTTCTAGAAGTGTCACCAAATGACTTTAAACTACTGCATTTGAATGTAAGAAGTCTTACACTTCATTTTGATGAGCTATTTTCTCTTTTAGGAGGTACTGGTATTAATTTTCACGTTATTGGTCTTTCTGAAATTAAGGTTTCTGTCAATTCACCCATTTCTACTAATATTAACATTCCTGGGTATAATTTTCATCATACTCCTTCACTGAGTGCTGCTGGTGGTGTTGGTATCTATGTAAATTCACTCCTTAAAGCCAACAAGAGACTAGATCTTAGCACAAACACCTGTGATTTTGAAACTGTTTGGATTGAGATTGAGAATGCCAAATCAAAGAACATTCTATGTTACTGTGCTTACCGTCATCCAAGCTCTGAGGTTGCCAATTTTAATAACCACATACAAGAAATCTTGTCTATAATTGCTAATGAAAACAAAACTACTTTTATTATGGGAGACTTTAACTTAAATCTACTCAACTCTGAGAATCATGCCCTCACTAGCGATTTTATTAATACTATGTTTGCTAACCACTTCCAGCCTCTTATACTCCATCTGTTAGATGTGACACTCACCTTTATATTTACAATGACTTCGTTACTACCATTATGTTACCTCGTTTTGTTGATAATCTCGTTCAGAGTTATTTTATGTTAGATTGAAGAATACAACATGGCGCTGCGAGCACACGACCTTTGTTAGCCGAACGTTTTTTGGATTTCACACTCTACGCAAACTACTACTGCATCATGACGGATCCGTTAAAAAGTGGCTTGACTCTTTAGCAATTCTTGATTGTATTGCTTTTAATTTTTCAAAACTGAGAATTAAAGTTCTTGTTATAATTAAAAGAACGATCTCACCACTGTACTTCTCTTTACTTTGTACAAATGCACGTTGCAGGCCGGTAGACAGTAAATCGTATTTGTGTATGTAATCTTCACCACGATAGAAATCAACTGACTATTTACAAATTATGATTTGGTATATCTATTTGCTCCCCGGAATTACGTATAAAGATGAAGTAAATAAAATCTCTGTTGGAAAGGAAGGGCTAGGTAAAGTTTGGCAATGTGTTGAAGAAAAACTACTGTGTGAAATTAGACCTGAACAAAGAGCAAGGTGTTATGACGCAATGGAATGTTAGTGTGATGTTAGTCGAGAGGAAATGATGGCAATGAACTGTAGAAAAACATGCAATGAATGAATGAGTGGAGTGGAGCATAAGGTAACTAAAAAATGGAATTGCTACAACTCCTCCCTCTTTGGATCTACCCATGGATCGCTATGCTGCATGGACTATTTGGAGGAGAAAATGGCTTGATTACTCGTTATTAACGAAGCTATCTGAACAACCCGTGGAATACCAATGTGCATTGCTTCGATACACCTTCACTGATGAGACAAGAAATATATACGAGTCCTTTAATTTAAGCACAGAGGATGCTACAAACCCAAACAGGATTTTAGACGCCCTGGAAACGTTTTCACTGGGTATGGTCAATGAGACACCTGAGAGGCATTTGTTCAATTCAAGGAAGCAGGATGATGGTGAAAAATTTGATGACTTCCTCACGGACCTAACGATTCTCAGTAAGAATTGTAAGTTTTGTGCTGATTGCTACCCAGGCTTGCTGAGAGATCGCATTGTAGGTGGCATACAGGATGACAAGATAAGGCAAACGTTACTGGCTGATAACAAGTTGACTTTAGAACAGGCTGAGCACATTTGCCGGGCAGGAGAAAAAGCTGTGGAGGGTATGTCCACCCTAAAGGGAAGCTACAAAACAAGGAAGATGAAGTACGTTTTGTTGATTACGGGGGACACAAGAGACAAGGTAAGAAACAATTTTCTTCATTACCTAGAAATGCTGCTGCATCATTGCACCCACGCCCTACACCAGCCAAGTTATGCAAATTCTGCCTGCGCAAACACCCATTTGGTCGCACCAAGTGCCCCGCAGTTGGCAAGCGCTGTAAACACATGCAAACAACGTGACCATTTTGCTGGCAGTTCTATATGCCCACAACCACCTGTATCCGAAGTAGAAGAAAGTGCCATTGAAGTAGGCCACCTGTTCCTAGGACATGTAAACGTGGGTGGTGTGGAGGAAGTTGCCAGTAGCAGCACAGAGAATGATTGGCAGGTTCAGATGAAAACCACAGGGGGGTCTGTGCTTGTCAAAGTGGACACAGGGGCAGATGTCACTGTGATCGGACAACAGCATCTGCCTAAGTTTAAGGTATCACAAACAGATATCCGCAAAACACGAAAGTCGCTGAGAGGACCTGCCAACCAACCATTACACTGTCTTGGATATATTAAGACACACCTTTCTTGGGGCACAAAAACCACATCTCAAAGTGTTTACGTTTGTAAGAACATGACCACCTGCCTGTTGGGAAAGCCTGCAATTAATGCCCTGGACATGCTGAGACTCAATGCCGAGCCAGAACTCTCTTGCTGTTCACTTAGCTGTCAAGAGGGGCAAGATATCCTAAATGACTTTCCTGAAGTATTTCAAGGGCTAGGAAATATTAAAGGAACCCCAATTCATATTGACATTCAGGAGAGTGCCACACCATACCACTTATCCACACCACGCCATGTTGCCTTTGGTCACCTAAAAAAGGAACTAGCCAGAATGGACAAGATGGGAGTTATCCGCAAAGTCGAGGAACCCACGGACTGGTGTCACCCCATTGTATTGGTCCAAAAGGAAAATGGTAGCATTCGATTGTGCTTAAACCTGACACGTTTAAATAAAGCTGTCAAACGCGAATTCTATCAGCTGGAAAGCGTTGACGAAACCTTGGCCAAACTTGGTGAATGTAACATTATGACTAAACTTGATGCAAACTCAGGGTACTGGCAGATGCCCCTAGATGCAGAAAGCCAGTTAAAGGCTACATTTATTACCCCATTTGGTCGTTTTTGCCCAACCCGTGGTCCATTCGGCCTATCATCCATGCAGGAAATCTTCAACATGCGGTTGGATAAGATAATCAATGGGTTACCAGGTGTAGTTAAAAGCACAGATGATTTTTTAGTCACCGGGAGGGATATGACTGAGCATGATGCACATCTTAGAGGCTTACTTAAGCGACTCTCAGATCACGGAGTTACCCTCAATCCAGCCAAATGAGAGTTTTGTCAAACTACAATAGATTTTCTGGGGCACAACATATCTCCAGCTGGGATAAAACCACTCAGTACCAAGGTGGATGCTCTACTCCACTTCCACACTCCAGAAAACATCACCGAGCTGCGAAGATTTT
The DNA here is from genome assembly GCA_964019165.1 of Mastigias papua. Taxonomy (NCBI): domain Eukaryota; kingdom Metazoa; phylum Cnidaria; class Scyphozoa; order Rhizostomeae; family Mastigiidae; genus Mastigias; species Mastigias papua. Next base: position 2,299,884 of record OZ025276.1, read on the forward strand.
TTGGCATGGCACAACAGCTCTCTAAGTTCACACCAGAATTAGCCAGCACTTCTGAGCCATTACGAGGCCTACTCAGCACTAAAAACTCATGGGTATGGACTGATAACCATGAAGTAGCATTTCAAAAAACCAAACAAGTTTTGTCTAAGGCCCCCATTTTAGCCCATCTACACTTCTTGAAAAGAATAAGCCCCTCCCAAGGGCTTACCAGAGATTTTACAGTAAATATATTAAAGAAACAAAATAAAACACTTCGTTACTACAATTACACAAAATTGAAAATCTTTAGCTAATGGTGCCTTGCACTGGTTTCTTATAAAAAATAGATGCAATTCAGATTATTATTATTGCTCAGGTTCCCATTGAGAAATACAGAGCTCTTGAAAAAGTGGATTATTGCTGTCAGGAGAAAGACTTGGAAGCCAACCAATGCGTCATTTCTGTGTCGCAAGCATTTCACTCCAGAATGTTTTTATGATTCCCCAAGTCAGTTTGTGCAAGTAAATGGTCAAAGAAGAAAGCTCAAGCCTACTTCTGTGCCATCTCTTTTCGATTTTCCAAAACATCTGCAAAATAGTAAAAAGAAAAGACAGTCACCAGTGAAAAGAACAAATCCAGGATTTGTACCTGAGCAAAGTTCTTATGCTCCTGCTAAGAAAGTACCACGGCTTGACCACGCTTATACTACATCACTAAGCAAAGACAACAAAAAACTGAGACAAGCTGTGGCAAAGAAAAACAGAAAAATAAGACAACTTAGAAGAAAAAACATAAGATTAGCTAAAAAAGTAGATAACCTCCTCAGCAACTTAAAAAAGCTACACTTGATATCACAGGAAGGAGAGAACTGTATTAGCAGTCATTTTAGTGAACTGACTTTAAGCATCATAGAAAATGAAAGAAAAAGTAGTGGTGCCTCCTTAGGATCACGGTACACAGAGGAAATACAGCAATTTGCAATATCTCTGCACTATTATAGTCCAAAGGCCTATATGTTTGTCAGAAAAGCTCTTCATTTACCTCATCCATCAACTCTGAGAGCATGGTCCAGTACTGTTGAATGTGAGCCAGGATTTTTAGCTACTGTTCTGGAGTCTCTATCTGAAAAAGCAAAAGATGCAGGGAATGATTGTGTTTTGCTTCTTGATGAAATAGCCATTACAAAGGAAACTGTCTGGGATGAGAAGAAATGTGCAGGTACCTGTGACTATGGATTCATGAAGGCAGAGGAGCCAGATTCAGCAGCACAGAATGCATTGTTCTTGATGGCAGTAGGTATGAAAAAACCATGGAGTTATCCACTTGGCTACTTCTTGACCAATAAAATGAGCTCTGATGTCTTAACACAGATAGTTCTTAATGGTATCAACCTTTTGACAGAAGCTGGAATGGAAGTCCATGCTGTACCATTTGATGGTTGTGCAAAAAATCTTGCATGTGCAAAAAAGCTAGGCTGTGACTTCAACAAGTTTGATGGTAGTTTCCCTCATTCATCCAGACCTGATCATAAGATATATATAGTTCTGGATATATGTCACATGATCAAGTTAGCAAGGAATGCTTTTGGGTATATGGGTGTTTTTAATGATCAGAATGGCCACTTGATTGAATGGTCATACATCTCAAAGCGTCATGAGGTACAGAAAAAGGATATCCTACATTTAGGAAATAAGATAAAGACACAGCATGTTAGGTGGCAAAACCACAAAATGAAAGTGAAAGTGGCTGCCCAAACACTTAGTTTCTCAGTGGCAGCAGCAATTAGCTATCTCAGGGGCCTGAAGTTACCTAAATGTAAGGACAGTAAGCCAACAACTGACTTTATTGAGATAATGACTAAGTTATTTGATGTATTCAAGTCAAAGAGCAAATTTGGCAAAGGTATGAAGGCACCATTGACACCAGAGAATTGTGAAGACACAAAGGACTATGTAAATAACTCTATACAGTATTTAACAACACGTACTGATGCTGCTGGAAAGAAGATCATTGATGGTCCCAGGAAAACATTTCTTATTGGCTTTGGTACATCAGCACAGTCACTTTTTGCTATTGCAGAAAGGCTAATGTACAGAAATAATTCTGCTTTTGAGTATGTTTTGACATACAAATTGTCACAAGACCCCTTGGAAATGGTCTTCAGCAAGATTCGAAGCAGAAATGGCTGGAATAACAATCCAACTCCGTTGCAACTAAAGTGGGCCCTTAGAGCACTGTTAATGAAAAACAGCATAGAGGCACCAAAAACTGCAAAGTGTGTTATTGAGAATATCCCCTCTCCTGAGACATCTTCATTTTGTGTTGATGATAACTTGAAAGTTATTTTGGATTCAAATCCCATCTGGAAGGATGGTGTCCTGTTCTACATAAGTGGTTTTATTGCACGTTCATTGAAAAGAAACTGAAATGTCCAGAATGTGTTGCATCACTTTATCAGCCAGCTGGTACCAATAACATCACTTATGGTTCTTCATCACTAACCAAATGTAAAGCATATGGTGACCTTCTTATTCCTTCACCATCTGTTTTCAAAGTTGTAAAGGTCACTGATAGATTGGTCAGAACGTAGCTAATGAGCTGGGCAACAAGTACTGGTAGCTGCATCAGCAAAATTGTACTTAAAACCCTCTCTGAAACAAAAAAGATCTGCATTCAGCTCACTGGAACAACACTCCATTGAAAGCCATATTCAGGATTCAAGCCTTCGAGATGATCATATAACAATAGTGATAAAGTCTGTTGCAGAAGTGCATATAAAAATCATTTTTCACATGTTCAGCAGGATCTACACTGATCGGGTTATGAGACAGAATAGACCTTCTAGGAGACAGATACTTACCAAGCACATATTATTTTACTAATATTGATACTAAGGTATCTCAACATGTGTAGCTGTTTCTTTTACACTTAGAACGATAAATCATACAGACATTTCAATCCTTTGCAGTCCTTAAATCAGTCATAAGGTAGCATATAGATAGACTACTTGAAGATTGCCTGTATAACTTGGACAGCTCCTTGAAACGAACAGCATTAGATGGCAGATGAATCTCAGACACATTTAAAACTAGATTTACTGCTCTTAGTAGTACAATTAGTAAAGAATGTAAATGAAATACCTTTTAACATTCGTAGAATAGTCATGAGGCATCCAGAGGGCATCCACTGCACCCATCTGAAAAACTAGAGTTAGGCGGTTCACGCCACAGAGTTATGGCGTACAGAATGTCCAAGTCTGTTGTACGCCCGTGTATTTTCATAAGATAGCAGAGGTTTTCTATGGAATTAAGTATGCAAAGACTATATTGGCGTACATATTTTGAACATGTGGTGCAGAGCAATGGCGTATAAGACTTCCCGATTCCAGATTGGCCACTGCAATGCAGCAATCACTTCTCGATTTTGGAACCATCGCGGTTATGTCCAGGAATATCATGCTCACAAGTGTCCCTGCAAAGCATGAAACACTCTTTGCTTACCTCCAAAGCCATAATGTAATATAATCTCCACGGAATAGGCAGCGGAGAGATGGTTTATCCCCTTTTCTCTGTAGTTTACCTTGAGTTTCTGCCTGACTACGGCGCCATTATGGACTTACAAGAGAGCCCACTGTTTTCTATTCTAGAAATTAGCCAGTCAGCGCTCTAGTTTTCCTAACTCTATGGTTTTGCATCATAGCACACTTTCAGTATGGAAGCTGCTCTTACTTCATCAGTTCAGTATGTGCCATGACACGTTATGACTGCCTTTTTTGCATTGTCTACTTACTATCTTTACTTATTCCCCAGGGAAAGATCCAACCTGTAGACACACAAAAGAGAAGAAGAATGTTGTGCTATTAGAGGTTATTACCTCTATTTATTTTGTACTTATATGTAATGCCTCGCACTCTGAATATAATTTTGTGGTGATTTCACTTTAAATTTTAAATAGTTTTTCATTGTGTTGATGCAGTTTCTATCATCATGTATTGTTAAGCCAATTGAAAATCCGGATACTAGCCTCATGCCATAGTTTGATAATGCATTTTCCTTACAGGATGAATTCAATGTCTCGTTTTTGTCTCCACCTCGGTATACAGAGAAGAGAAGACAAGCAAATGTCTATGTATCACACAACAATGCATTGGAGGTACATCACTATAATGATAAGTTAATTGTGCAATATACTATTTCACTACACTCAGTGTCAACCAGACAACCGCGGATCCTGTCACCAACTGTTCTCTTCCCTTCAATATCCTTTCCGAACAAAGTATAAGTTACTAATGTCTGTGTGTTAATAAGGAAGCATTTAAACTGCCATACGTCTTCTAATTCCAAGGGCAAAGGAAAAGGTGGCGGTGTAGACACATTGGAGGTCATCGATGGTTCATGTGAGACGGTGATGGTGTAGAGGACCTGCAGCAGAGGAGCCATTGCTTCAAAGACTTTTCGGCATAGGTCACTATATATCAAGCAGTATGTTCTCAAAAATGATTGTACGCTGTCGGATACAAAGGATTTGAGCAACTTGCCTCCAATAATGTAACTGGAGAGGATAGCAAAACGATCAGAAAAGCTACATCGAAGGCATAACCATGAGTTTGCAGTTGCCATTAATAATAAATCTTTTGATCTAACTTCAGTTACAAACATGCGATCTATCCATACTACGAAGGATATCAAAATGAAGTAAAGAAGGAAAACACATGGTTTCAACAAATTGCAATTAATGTTGCACAACCATACAGTACTCCACTTCTAGACAAAGCTTTGGTAACGACTTGTAACAGCGTTAGTAGTGAAGATAAAGGGGGTATTAAAGTAATCAGTAAGAAAATTTTTACCGTAAGAAAATCTTTACCGTCATAAGAGAATCTTTACCCTCGTAAGAAAATCTTTACCCCGTAAGAAAATCTGTACCGTAAGAAAATTTTTACCCCGTAAGAAAATCTTTACCCTCATAAGAAAATTTTTACCGTGAGAAAATCTTTACCCCGTAAGAAACTCTTTACCCCGGAAGAAAATCTTTACCCCGTAAGAAATTCTTTACCCCATAAGAAAATCTTTACTGTAAGAACTTCTTTCCATGTAAAACTAATCTTACCCATAAAAAGTGTTTACTGTAAAAAAATTCTTTATATCCCCATCTATACATTGAATGAATCGACATCATTTTTTCAATCCTAGCTTTGTACCAAGAAGTAAAGTCAGCTTTGAATCAAGAAAAGATGGAGAATATGCCAGCAAATTATGCAGTTGTAACAACAGACACTGAACGTCTAACCATACGCAATGAAGGCAAAGATATTGCTCGGATGACTGCTAACATGAATACTTGGACATTACCAAAGAAGTGCCTGCAAAATTTCCTGAACATCTTGGATTCACATGTTTATTTGAAGACTGATAACGCTGATAGTTGTGAAAAAGTCTACATCAATCCTAATAACAGGTTGATGATGTTCTGCTGATCAGTGAATATGTTGAGTTTTCCACACTTATAGAACCATTCATGAAGACAGTTACCGAGAAGAACTATGAAGGAGGAAAAACAAAGAAATTCATTTGTCTTTTCAATGGTAAAGAAGATGGAATGAAGCTGAAAGAGTATTATTCATGCAGCGTTTTAGCTGTCTCAACTGAGGGTAGTACAGAATGGAATCTTCTATTGGATTTCCACAAGGTATATGAGATGGATGATGGTGTAGTGAGGCTGACAAGAAGTGGAATCACACTATCAGAAAAGTTATCGAGAGAAGTCACTTCTAATATCAAGAAGCTGAAGAAAATTATTACCACTTTCCCAAAGTCTGTGAAAAGAAAATCGCAAGATGATCATGATAACACACCTGCTAAGAAACAGTGTAAAGAATCATATCAACAATACAAAAACTTTTATTTGAAAATTAAGAACCTGCTTAATGACTTTGATTTTTAGTGTTTTTTCATTATTTGAAAATGGCTTATTTGTAAACATTAATGTTCATGTAAAGAAAATGTTACGAATGTTCTATAAAAAACCAAGCAATTCTCTATCTTCATATCATTTCTGTTTTTGAAACAACACTGTCAAGTTGATCAAATGGAAAACATGAACCGTATACAACAGTTCAGTACAAGTATTCCTTCCAAAAGACTTGAATTTGAGTATGCACCTCGTAAAGTCAAAATTCGTATGGAGAAACAAAAATCCTCAATTAGTTATCTTGGCTTAGAAAAACTACAAGAACTTATTGAGAATTATTTAGTTGATGATAAAACATGGGTCGGGCCAAAGAGTAAAATCCTTGAATGGAAGACAAGAAATCAAAGAACAAATCAATGTTTACCGAGGAAAGAGTGCAATGCCACAATGATGATAATGGTGATGTGTATGCTTTACTTCAACTATGGACTAACAGAACAATACCATATGAATTTAGATTGGATAGTATAACACTTCAACAATGTAAAAAAGTATGTGTTAGAGAAAAACTGGGGACGAAGATTGGACCCATTTGGGTGTCAGATTGTATAATAAAGATGTGATGTAAACATGTCTTTACAATAAAAAAATGTTACATTATTAAGATATAAGAGCATTGTTTTTAGAAAAAACAGTATTCATACTTTCTTCTTTGTCCATGTATGAATTAAGCGGTTAGTTCATATACAAACTGTATTCATACCAGATACATATTAAAAATATTGAACTAAGTGGTGAACTGAGAAGGAATATAACGGAGCGAATAACAACAATTCGAAACGCGGAAGATCTTATATATTGTGAGAAAAGATATTGGCCTCTCAAAGATCAGATAATGTATAAACCTAAAGTCAACAGAGAGCAGGTGACATTCATTACAGCGTTGAACTATCTAACTTATTATATACCTCCACTAAGTACGATTCGAAGAGGTAGCTGCATGCAGTTTGATTTATTCAAAAACACCAAGTAACGTCCAACTTGTTGGAATGATGAGCCCGACAAAGCGATTTGATGATCTTCAAGAGTTTGCTCCATTCCTACGTGTTGGAACAATGCAATACTGTTTAACATGCGGAGTTTTTGTTTAACTCGCAGAATAAATGTATTTGTCTTGATGGTTTATATATCGATGATTAGGAAATGTAATCCATACCGGGTTTATATATCAATGATTAGGAAATGTAATCCATAACGGATAATCAACTTTACTGTAAGGAAAACCTTACCGTAAAGAAAACCTACAACAGAATATTTTTACAGAGTAAAAATGTCTTTTCCATGGATGAAAACCGTCATTACATAAGAGTATAAATTCGAGAGACATCACATTTCTAGACTATTTGTTTGAAGAATTTCACAGCAACAAGATGAACACTGGTAAAGAATACTAGTATGATGGAGGTTTCATACCTGACCTCAGGTTTGATTACAAGAAAGTGCAAGATATTATTATGTTAATATCTGGGAAACAAACATATGAAGTCAAGAGAGATCACTTTCTCAAAATGATGAAATATCTGTATGAAAATACGTACATGGAGAATGATGATATATACATGACGAATAATTACACTGATGGGAAGATGCGATCCTACCCGGATATAATCACTAACAATCTTTATGCTGTATGGGCCACAAAATATCGAGGTATAACTACAAAAACTATTGAACTTTTATCATCAAATTTTGAAGGCATGAAACAAAACCAATTCCAGTTACTCAGTAGTAACAGTGTATGCAAAGGTGGCAACTGGGAGATCAGTTTTCACATTTGATCATATAAAGTTGGAAATAATGATGTGGTGAAACAGATGAAAAGAAGACTCGAGTTATCGCATGAGGCTTCAAAAAGAATTATTAGAAATGCTGGAAACCTCATATTTTCGTGGAGTAATATGTGGGATCATGAGAAGAGTGTGGAAACAGCATTAGATGAGTTATCTACAACAGCACTAGATGAAGTATCTACAACAAGAGATGAGACTACAAGCAAACTCGGTATGGACAACACATTTAAAGATGATGAGAGATATCCCATGAATCAAACAATGGATGATGCCAAAGCAATGCAACGTACAATTGGTACAGAATTCACACTGACCGATTTGATAATGCATAAAGTAGTTAACAAGAGTGCTGATTATTGTAACGGCTGTCACGATGTTACTGGCGCTATATATAACCTAACATATATAACCACAGCGAAAGATATGTTATATTATCTGAAATATCTCCCACAGAATGTCATAGATATCCCACATCGAAACGATTGTTTGGTGGAAAACACGCTAAAATTCATACCATTATTTCACAACGGTCTGTCAAGATATTGCCGTATCACCTATCCCCTCAGATGAATGGACAGAAGGAATTTCACAGTTGAGAGAGTACACTTTTAATCATAGTATGGATCCGAAGGCGCTCACATATCCCCAAGAGAAGAAAGTGGAACTCTATTCCAATACGCAAAGAAGCTGTCTACAAATGTTGAACACTATTATAGCTATTTATTTGTCATAGAGGAACATGTGTTATTCTTGTAGAGGAATAAAGGTTAACGTGTTATTGTTACTGTTGTTGTAGAGAAATAAAGTTTAACAGTTCTTTATAAATATAAGTTCTCTTTTTTCTTGTCGATCATCTACTGCTATGGAAGAGTATACAAACTGCTGTGTCTTTAGGTAAAACACACAAATCAAACAAATAGTTTTATTAACTATTTAAAAATAGTAACAGGCTTGGCTACACTATATAAGAAAGACTATGTCCGTACTGCTCACATTCAACAAGTACTTATCATCTAGAACGCTACCGTATTTATATACATTCAATAGAGAATTCTAGAAGGCTAACGAAAATCAATTACGTCATATGTCGCAATTAGATGCTACCACGTTAGTCTCGTAAGTTCTGGTAACTACTTTGGAATAGAGGGGAATGACCCGTACGCATACTCAGTCTATTTACATAGCAGATTAAGGTTACGTCATTAGTGTCTCTGTCCATAACACCTCCTCACTCAAGATGAGATTCTCTCTCCGAAAAAGTCAGGCTTCTTCTGGGCTTGCTTGGATCTTCTTGGATTTTCTGGACCATATGACTTTGTCCCAACATTTTCAGACTCTTGAGTATCTTGCATTTGTGACGTAGCTATCTCTTTATTTGTACCCTTGGCATTATTCAAATCACCTTCCATTTGGCTCTGACTTGTGTTGAAGTCATCCCCAACACTATTGTCCTCCAAACTAGACCAACGTGGTCTGAGTTGATTAATATGCCTCCTCTAAGTAGGGCCTTTGGGTAGCACACGCACATTAACACTTCTGGTTCCTAGGACTTTGACAACAGTAGCTGGTACCCATCTTGGCTGTTTATGTTGTCGTGGACTGTAGTACTTTGCATAACAAGGTGAACCAACTACGTACTTGTATGCAAGTTTCTGTACTGTTTGTAGGCTTTCTTCAGCTTGCTCTTTGGATGCTTTAGCTGCTTGTTTTCCTTGTGCTGTGTGCGCTGGTGATGGTACTATAGCATCTAATGTAGTACGGATTTGACTTCTATTCAATAATTCACTTGGTGACAATCCCTGATCAAGTGGAGATCGTCTATATTGCATTACAAATTCCTGTAAAGCTTCTTTAGGTGGACGCTTTGACTTTTTAACTGATTGCTTGAAGGATTGCACAAGACGCTCTGCAGCTCCATTGGTAGCTGGGTGATATGGTGCCCCTGTCAGGTGAGTGATTCCTCGTTCTTTACACCTTTGTTGGAATTCTTCAGACTTGAATGGTGTAGCATTGTCTGACACGATAGAGTGAGGGTTACCAAAATGTGCAAAATCTTCCTCTAATAGACAAATTGTGGCTCTTGTTGACACAGCTGTAGTTGGATGACTTATGGGATACTGTGAATATGCATCCACAACTACTAACCAATTGTCACCCATACAGTTAATTGCGTGATCCACATGAACTCGACTCCATGGCTTTTCAGGCAGCATCCATGGATGATTTGCTGGCTTTGATGGATTGTTCTGGTGCTCAGCACAGGAAGTACATGACTTTGCTACTTTTTCAATATCTGCATTAATGTTGGGCCAATATACTACAGATCTAGCTAACTGTTTCATTTTCTGCATTCCAAAATGACCCACATGTATTAAGCCCAGAACTCCCATGCGTAACTGTGCAGGTATAACTATACGTGCACCAAGGAAAAGACAACCGTTTTCAACACATAGTGAATCTGACATCTTCTTAAAGATCTTGATTTCTTCTGAGTCAATCCTCTGAGGCCAACCTTCCTGCACATAGCGCATTACTTGAGCAATTATAGAGTCGAGCTTCGATTCTTTGACGATCAGACCAGGTGCAGTTGGATTCAACTGTAGACTCACTTGTTTGATTGTCAACACTGTACTCACTTCTTCCTTCTCTTCCTCCCTATCAAAGGAACTGTCTTCTCCTTGAGGTAGCCTGCTTAGTGCATCTGCATTTCCATGGTCACTTGTTTTCCTATACTCAATGGTATAGTCATACTGGCTCAGGGTCAATGCCCACCTTGCTAGTCTATTGGCTGCAATGGCTGGAGTACCTTTTGAAGGGCTGAAAAGAGTCAGCAACGGCTTGTGATCAGTCACCAGAATAAATTTCCTGCCATGAAATTTCTTCAAGCCAAATATTACTGATAAAGCCTCTTTGTGTACTTGACTATATTTCCTCTGAGTTTCAGTCAAAGTCTTTGATGCATTTGCTGTAGGGCATTCACTACCATCAGAATATCTGTGAAACAGTACTGCACCACTTCCTACACTTGAAGCATCACAGGCAATACCAATAGGGGTTCCTGGGTCAAAGTGTGCCAAGATAGTATCACTGGACAGGACTTCTTTCAAGTCTTGGAAAGCTCTTTGTTCCCTTCCAGTCCATGACCATGGTTGATCTTTCTTTGTGAGGTCAAACAATGGAGTTGCTCTAGTTGACAGATTAGGGACCTATAAAACTGAACTGAACCAAGAAAAGACCTTACCTCATTTACATTTTTTGGCGCAGGCATCTTTATTACTGCTTCTACTGTGTGTCCTTTGCTAACACCTTTACGTGAAAGAGTGTGTCCCACATATTCAACTGATGGTTGTGCAAAGGCACACTTCTCCAATGTGCATGGAAGACCTTTGTCTTGTACTCTTTGCAGCAGTGCACGAAGGTTTTCAAGGTGATCAACAGCATTGCAACCACTAACTAGTATATCATCCAAATATACAGCCACTCCAGTTAGATCTCTTGTGATCTTTTCCATTATCTCTTGGAAGTATCCTGGAGCTGAACTAATACCAAAAGGTAACCGTTTCTGCAGCAAAACACCTCTGTGTGTACTTAGAGCTAACTTTTTCTGGCTCTCAGGTGACACTTTCACTTGATTATAAGCGTCAGCCAGGTCACTCTTGGAGAAGTAATATCCTCCTGATAGACGATGTATTAGCTCATCAGGTAGTGGCATAGGCTGTCTGTGGGTTTCTAAGTGCGGATTCACTGTTACTGAGTAATCCCCACATACCCTTATTTTGGCTTTGTTCTGGCCTGGAAGCAAAACCTTCTTGATTGGCACTACTGGAGTTCCATATTCACAGAATGTAGTAGGTTCCCAAACACCTCTCTTGATGCCGGCCTCATATGCCATATTCAGATCTTCCAACATGGCGTATGGTACAGTTCTTGGCTTGCAAAATACTGGCTTTGCATCGCTTTTGGACTTAACATCGAGCTCAAAATCTTTTAAGCAACCAAGCTCTTCTCTACTGAGCAGTGGTGTATTGACTAAATCATTTATATCCAACTTCAGGGTGCGCATTGCTTTAAGTCCCAGCAAATTACCAAAGTCTTCCCACACATTACAATTACTGGTTGCTTTTGTCGGCACATTTTCCATCCAAACTTCGGTGGAAAATGTCCCTAATACTGGAATCTTGTTCCTAGTACAGGTCAAATACTCACACAATGGTGGCTCTAAAGTTGGCTTACCCACTTTTTCCCATATATCTTTGGAACAGAAACTATCTCAGGAACCTGTATCCACATCAAACTTTACCGGCTCATGATTCACTTGCAGTGATACTTGTAGCTTATCTTCCTCTGATCCTAAGGTTGTGCTACCAGTTTGTGGTAATTTTACTATAATTGATCCTACTTTTGGGTTAGTCTGTGTTGTTTTAGACCTGCAGACTGCTGATAAGTGCCCTTTCTTCTTACAGTTGTAGCACTCAGCGTCTCTGAATGAACAGTCTTGGGGCTTGTGACCTGCCCTTCCACATCGGTGACATGCCTTTGTGTCACTCTTGCTGGCACCACCCTTCTTGCTGGATTGTTTCTTCTGGAACTTGCTTTTGACCACTTTATTGACAGGAACTGCACCAATGCCATAAGTGGTTTCTTTGGCTGCTTTGGCTGCTTCTTCAGTCTCAGCTGCTATTTCAACTGCTCTGCTAAAAGTGAGTTCATCATCCTTCACTGTGAAAAGGGCCTTAATGACAGCTTCATTCTTGACAGAGCAAATACACTTTGTTCTCATGCTCTCATCTTGAGGGTCCTTTATGGCAGTAAAGTCGCAAGTTGCAGCTTGTTGTCTGATTCTTGCAGCCAACTCTTGAACGGTTTCACCAGGTTTACGGTTCATGTCAGACCAGATTTTATATCTTTCACGGACCACGAAGCGTTTTGGATCGAACTGCCCCTCCATCATTTTACTTATCTCGTCCAAACTGAGCTCATTCACACCCTTTGGTGGGTTAAAGTGACTGGCTAATGTACACAACAGCTTGTAGATTGTAGCAGACTGATTCGTCAAAAACACTTGGGACTGTTTTGCATTAGGGATGGAATTAGCACCCACAAAAGTCTTGAATATAGCCAAGTAATCCTTCCAAAGGTCAGTAGGAGGCTCAAATGAGACAAAGGTTGGTGAACCCACCTGTGCAAATAGCGATGGCCCTGCTCCGGCAACACCACCAGACCCCAACTGAGATGCTAGAAGCTGCATCTCTTCTCGATGTTGCCTTTCTTGTTTTTCCATTAACTGGAGCATTTGCTGTTTCTGGGTTTCGGCTTGCTGTTGAAGTAAAACTACCAATTCCGCCAGTTCTGACATTTTAGCCATTCAAGGTTGTCCAGAAGAATGTAGCAGTAACCGTATAAATATCCTGTTAGACTATCCTGTCGACTGCGCCAATAATTTGTTGTGTCTTTAGGTAAAACACACAAATCAAACAAATAGTCTTATTACATATTTAAAAATATTCACAGGCTCGGCTACACTATATAAGAAAGACTATGTCCGTACTGCTCACATTCAACAATTAATTATCATCTAGAACGCTACCGTATTTATATACATTCAATAGAGAATTCTAGAAGGCTAACGAAAATCAAGTACGTCATATGTCGCACTTAGATGCTACCACGTTAGTCCCGTAAGTTCTGGTAACTACTTTGGAATAGAGGGGAATGACCCGTACGCATACTCAGTCTATTTACATAGCAGATTAAGGTTACGTCATTAGTGTCTCTGTCCATAACACAAACGAAGCTACAAATCTTAGAGATGATTACAGAACATTGAAGGAGATAGGGTTTACAGATGAAACCATATGTTATATCATAACTAATAGTATCGGAGATTCTCATCAGCCTATAGAGTACTGGGTTAACGTATATATAGAATCATTTTTCCGTGAAAAGCGGGAAAAAGAGCTTCGAATTACATTCGTAAGAGTAGTACTGAAAGAGAAGATGCTACCGCTTGATCCAAATGAGTTATCAAAACTGATAGAAATGATGGCGGATGATGTACGCCTGAAATTGTATCAAAGGAGTTGCAAGTTTTGCAGATCATGCAAATCAGAATATGATAAAATGATAAAGATACTACAGGGTAGTGATAAATTTGTTGAAATGGAGAAATTAACAGCTCAACTACCGCCAAAATATCATGAACCCGAGTGTTACATGACCGCCCCCATTTCTAATACGACACATAATTTTTATGAGGTTGTGAAGACTATGTATCACGAAGATTATAAGAAGATAACATCAATGGAGCTAGACCATGTTTTCGAGATGTTGGATTGTTATAGAATACTCTCACCATCATGTTGGTTTATAGAGAACCTATTTCTTTCTCCTGAGATGAAGATTGAAAATATTCCAAAGGAGAAGTATATACCCTATGAGATAAGGAATAACTATTCTCTAGAGTATCATGTTATAATCTTAAAACTACTACTAAAGGTTTTAACCAAAACTCTATAAATAGAGGCATGAGAACTACAAAAATAGAATATGATGATATACCATATCAGATTTAAGACCCCAGTTTCATTGATATTGGCTGGAGCAAGTGGTTCAGGGAAAACGAATTGGCTGGAAAATTTTCTGAAAGTATTAGATAAGATAACAGATGGAGGGGAAAAATACCAAACATTGTTGTGGTTCAGCGGAAGCAACCAACCAGAACTAGTCAAGAGGATTAAGAGTAGTTTTAAAGGTACTACTAGAGTTTTTGACGCACTTGATAAAGAAATATACTCAAAGATTGAGGAGGAGGGGAAAAACTCCATAATTGTCATCGATGATTTAATGCATGAGATGTCGGGAAATCAAGATATCGGGAAACTGTTTACGAAAGGTAGATCACATTTAAACTGTAATATAATTTTGCTCTGGCAAAATGTATTTCCAAAAGGACCTGAGATGAGGAACTTATCTATAAATGCGCAACACATAGTAGTATTCAAAAACCCCAGAGATAAAAGTCAGATAAGATTCTTCGCGCAACAGGTGGTGCCGGGGAAAGTGAATAAATTTTTGGATGGTTTTACCGATTGTACTGAGAGAAGTTACGGTTTCCTGCATTGTGATGTTTTGCAGAATACACCCGAAGAAATTCGATTTAAAACAAATATATTTCCCCACGAACATCCCGTTATAGCATATAAAATATGAGTTATGCAAAGATGGTACTGATTCCTGTAGATGGTTACAAGAATAGTCTAGGGGGGGATCATCAACCCAATGGAAGTCAATTTGTTGGAAATGGAGAAAATATAGTTGAGCCATCACCCAGAAATCCTGAAGAACAAAAGTCTCAACAGAAACCGATAACATGTGCGAAGAAGAAGAGGAGAGGAAAAGTAAGGAAAAAAACATCATCATCATCATCAAATACGTATAAAAAACGCGAGGGAAAGAGGTTTATTCACAACATCTTAAAGAGAATGTCAAAAAAGCAGTTGTCAGCAATTATATCCCATAGAAAATGAACGAGAAAAGTAGCGAATTATATTACAATCCAAGCTTTCCGGCATCATTTTCAAGTCTTGGTAACTTCTATAAAGAAGCCAGAAAGGTACTTAAACATCTAACAAAGCATGATTTGAAGAAATGGAGTTTAAAATCTAATACATATACAATACACAAGAGCGCAAGAAAGAAATTTCGTCGTGAACGAATATACACAAGCAGAAGTGATTACTTATGGGAAATCGATTTAGTGGATGTGAGTAGATTGAAAGAATTTAATGATGGATATACGTTTCTTCTAGTATGCATAGATACATTTAGTAAATACGTGTGGATACGAGCATTGAAAAGAAGACAGGTAAAGATACCACAAGTGCTTTCCTCAGCATTCTAAACGATAGTAGAAGAACACCTTCAAATATCCGATATGATCAAGGCACAGAGTTCAAGAACAAAGACTTTCAACACCTGCTAAAACTGGAAAAAATTAATGCATATGAAGCAACCAATGATACAAAGGCAGCAGTTGTTGAACAGTTTAACAGAACACTCAAAAACAAGATGTATAAGTATTTTACTGTCTCAAATACATTAAGATACATAGATGTACTGAAAGAGTTGGTTGAGTCTACAACTCAACGTATCATAGATCTATTAAAATGAAACCGATACAGGTCAATAAAGCGAATTCTGATATTGTACGACGACATCTGTTTCCAAAATCCAGAGTAAGAAATGATAAAACCCCTTCTTCATTGCTGCCAGGTGATTATGTAAGAATCAGTCGTCGTAAAAGAACGTGTCAAAAAGAGCATGCCCCACCTGGACAGAGGAAATATTCAAAATAACAAAATCTTAAAGAAGAGTACACCAATAACGTATATAATAGAGGACTTATTAGATAAGGACATTAGCGGAAAATTCTATAAAGAGCAGCTTCAAAAAGTAGATATGCCACTCACGTTTGTTATTGATAAGATACATAAAAGACGTACACGTAAAGGGAAGAGAGAAGCTCTTGTACGGTGGAGGGGATATCCCGTGCACTTCACACAATGGATTCCCTTGGAGGATATTCAAGAAATACCCCATTCCACTTGATACTAACTCCACCTCTTGGTGATGGAAGTCTATCAATGTACAGAATGACTTATCAAGCTCCTATAATACGTAATCCTGATATGCAATGGGAAGCAGCAATAAGTGATGCTTATATTCCGACCTCATTAATAGTAAAAAACAATACAAGGAGAAAATATCAGTGCTTCCTATATGTTTACAAGTACGATATCCCACAACACCCGCTAAGAAATAAAATATATATCTCATATCCAAGATGGTATTACGAACCGGAAGATGAAGAGACAGCTGCTCATTCGTGTATAAAACAGTTTAGTGAAGTCCAAAACTGAAGACCTTTATGGTGACTTTACAAATCAAAATCCTCCTGCAAAACTTCGAATATATGTTGAAGATGAATATATGTGTATCACGGTTGTAAAGGCGATGGATTTTGACAATGAAATGATACTACTTAAAATGGGAAAGGAGGAATAAAGACATTTATTTGGTAAAATAGCTCACTTTGACACGTACTATAAGGGACAACTACTTCCAGTAAAAGAGGGGGAAAATCGTTATGCGTATTCGATGAGACAGATAGCGAGATACAAATAAAATCACTGATTAAGAACCCTTATATAACAGAAGCAGGATTTGATCCAACAGACAATTCATTGTTGGGGTTATATTGAAATCTACCGAGAAAATCGTAAGAGAAACAAGAGGAGAAGAAAGATCCAGTTCTAGAGTTATTGATATTGACTGCAGTTTTATCGAAACTACAAGGCTTGGAAGTATAGAAGGAGGGACAAACGTACTAGGTATTGTTAGCGGAGACTCGCATGAGAACTCTAATCTTAACTATATAACGTTGGAAACAAATGTTAGTAATTCTATCCTTGTAAACGTTGTAGATTCCATTACAAAAAGAGCTATTACTATTATTGGAAGGTCTTATGTTACTGTTCACTTTAGACCCAGGATGTTCTGATTATTGTTTGAAAAAGAAACGTTGGACAAGAAGACTATTTGTTTCTATATGTTTTCTCTTTTAAAAAATATGTTCAGAATTAAATCATTAAAACAAGCAAACGTTTTTGTTCGTGAAAAAACTAGTGTTCAATAATCGTCATCTTCATCATCACCATCATAGTAGCACAACCACCAGAGTTTTTCATCATCTTCATCTTCGTCATCCTCCACATAGTATTGTACACCGTTATACTCTTCTAACTGTACTTTTATGCCATCCTCCTCCACCATTAAGCTCCAATCTTTTTCAAGTTCGTTAGCCTCCTCATCCTCATCTATAATGAGTATGTCCTTCATCTTTTCATCCTTTGTCTCATCATCATCTATGATAACTATGTCTTTTTTGCTGCTTTATTGTTCGGCCATGTTGATGTTATTCTGAAGGTTTCTTCCTGCTGCTGACTTTTTGGTTACACTGATGTGATGTTGAAGCATTTCACCACCAGATAAAAATCCTTATTTATAGCATCATCGAGTCATGTGTTCATGTGATCTTGATGACGTTATAAAAATCTCTTTGTATTTTCACTAGTAAAAGAATTTCCTATAATAGTCATGGGTCATATGACCCTCAAGCATCTTGTATTTTTACTGAAAAAATCTCTATAATATCCATGAGTCATCTGCTCATGTGACCCCCTCTTTGTATTTTCACTAGTACAATCTATGAGTCATCTGCTCATGTGACCCCTCAACCCCCCATGATGTTCACGTCACCCTCCAAGGGTATTTAAAGCGATTTTTTGTTAACTCATCATCACATCGCTTCAACCACATCAACAAAGTCAAGATGGTTGGCAAAGCACAGATTCCAACAAGCTATAATAACAGGAATATCTTTGATAAAGCCAAGACAAAGTTCATAAAATCAATCAAAAGCAATGTCGAGAGGGCGCTATCAACGTACCTGTGGGAACCCTACAAAGAGAAAACAGGTTTGAACATGCAAATCAGTTTACACTTTTCGGCTGCAAACTTTACTCTAGTACTCAAGGCGATGAGTGATACGGTATACAACCGAGTAGGTGATGTGTTAATAAAAGACCTCCTACCCAAATTTGAGGAAATTGCAGTGGAAGAAGAAGTCCCCGATGCTGCAGAATGGTGCAAAGAAGAGGTTCCCAATGCTGCAGAATGGTGCAAAGAAGAGGTTCCCAACGCTGCAGAGCGCAAAGAAGAGGTTCCCGCTGACGAAATCCCCCTTAGATTAATGAAACAAGTGAAGAAGTGATTCCATGGAATAACATTACTTTTGATAATATGTTTAATGCTAATAATGACATTGATACCTCTTATGACGATATATTGGATTTTCTTAACAGTTTTAATTAGTTTCCTATTCAACAAATATATACTATTAGTGTGGTTTTCCTCTTTAAAACCTCTTGCTTGTTAAAGCGCAGCAGGTATCATTCATTTAATAAAGAAAAATGTGTAAAAGTCATGTAACCCTCTCATTACATCAAACAAGATTCTAGTCAACTAGTTTCGAGATATGTACGTTCACTCGCATACATTTCCCGAGATTGTTCATTTACTAAAGAAAATGTGTAAAAGTCACGTGACCCTCTTATTACTTCAAACAAGATTCTATCCATCTAGCCGCCGATATTTTGGAATTTTACACATTCAAAGAATTTAATGAACTCTAAGAACTATGTAATTTTACACATTCAAAGAATTTGGGGGGAAAATGTCACATGTGTTTAATGGGAAAGTCTAATTGGTTGAATGTTATCACGAAATCAAACTATGTGATTATATATTATTTGTAAGACAATTTCATGCTAAACATTATCGTCGAAATATAAAAGCAGATATTATTATATCTTTACGTAAGTTAGGTATTAAACTACAATGGCTGCTGAAAGTATTGAACTTATGCGCGTGCCGATGCATATTTTGGTGAGCCGCACAGTGCCTGAGGGCAGACGCGTCATTGTTGACCTAAATGCCTTAGGCGTTGGTGATGTACTTTTTATTAATTCGAGCGGTGAGTTTTATCGTATTTTTTATAGTTTAAAGTCTTTCATTGGATACGTTATACTATCATATATTAATGTACTATCTTGAATGTTTCTTCTTCTATATTTTAGATGGTAGACTCTTACAAGCAAGGGGGAGCAGCCAGCAACGCTTGCAAAGAATTTACGCATACAAGAGAATAAGATATCAAGTCCAACTGGTAGTAAGTTTCTTGAAAAAATGTTTTCATGAACACACAAAACAACCCACTATTTTTGTAGGTGATGTTAAATACTTTTATTCACCTTTCTAAAAAGCTATTTTTAATACTGTTTAGACCTGGTTGAGAAGGCGTCGACAGACACAGGAAAGAATGCAAAGGAGGAGGGAGCACTTGGTGGAGGAGAGGAGACGGAGGATAGAGGCAGGGAGACAAAGGAGAAGTTCGAATGAAGAGGCAGAAGACTGTCTCATTTGTGTTGAAAATGTTGAGAATGAGTCTCGCTACCAACAATGCCGGAAAGGCTTTCACTTCGCATGCACCCTGTCATGGGTAGCATATGCAAGTGAAGGGGGGGGGGGTTGTTTCCTGCCCTCATTGTAGGCATTTACCTGCTTCCTTTGTGCCTGCATCTTGAGGGCGAAAAACAACCCTATCCTTTCCAACATTGTTGACAGCGGACCTATTTCTCATTGTTGTGAGAAACATTTTGAGGTTCGTGTCCCCTTCATTTGTTCTTATGGTGATTGTTACAAATTGCATTTAGAAAGTATTTTAATTGTGCATAGAATTATCTAAATTGTATATAGAACCATTCGAAATTGTATATAGAATTATTTAAATTGTTAATAGAACTATTCGAATTGTATATAGAAGTATTTAAATTGTTAATAGACTATTTAGAAAAATTTCAAATTGTTATTTATCAGACTTATCAAAAACAAAAAACAAAAAAATACCAAGATCGGTCCGCAGACTGCACATGATAAAAAACACACAAGCCTACATTTGAACTATAATAGTTGACATTTACCACAGTACGTATTCATATACATTTCATTCCACGTATCATTACTATCTACCCATGGTTTTAACCGTCTCTTGTAAAAGTCATTGAATTTATCCAAGACCTCGGTCTTCCCAGCAACAGTGTAAACAACTGCATAGACAATATAACCATATGCAGAAACAAGTAGTCCCAAATGGATGTCATCTCGGAATAATTCTTCAAGTATATTCTCGATAACACCAGATGCACTGCGTTTTGCTAGTGTCTCGAGGATATTACTCCTCATAACTTCTTGCTTTTTAATCACAGTTGTGATGACTTTTGCACTTCTTCTTTCCTTATATGAATATTGGTCTATATTATTGTTGTTCATTAAATCGATAACGCATTCTATAAGTTTGTATTCATCCATGACCCCTCGTTGTGAAACAGCTAAACATAGTAGTAGTCACACTCATTATATATACACGTCTGGTAGGTTTTTTCTTACATGGTAAGTTTGTTCTTACATGGTAAGTTTTTTCTTACAGTAGGATTATTCGTATGCTGGCGCTCAGAATGCTAGTAGAACATGCGAATCTTCCTCTGAGACATTATTAATTACTTTATTCGAAAGATTTGTGGCCAAAAGTCTAAAATCTGTTGCTGTAGTTATACGTATTCTCTTCCATCTAAGTATCTCCACAGGTGATACTTCTCCTCTACTTGATACAACCTCAAGAAGATGCGGTTGTCACAAGACATGATCAAAAGCAGCTAAGTTACAATGTAATCGCAATACCTTTTGTCTTTCACCATTAATAACTATGTAATAACTATGCACACAACATTCCCACTTTGTAGTTAATCCCGGTAATAACCGGGATACATCAATAGATTTATTTAACTCAACAGAGATTATTGCAGATCTGCAAATAGGAGATAAATCTGGCAATGGAAAAAAACTATCAAGCTATCTAAAGGATGCCAAGTATGGTATTTGCAATAAATGTGGGCATGCATTATTCAAAGAACTAACATTGCAGAAGGGGGATACCGAGATGAATAAGTCAACCGGTACGTATCCATATCAGGTAGATTTTGAGAATAGACTTACATATGATGAGAGAGGTTTAGAGGGGAGAGCTAGACTAGAAGGTTAGAAAGTGTTGAAGCTCTATGACAGAACGATGCATGTAATGTATCAGCCTTTGAAGTGAGTGTGTAGGAAAGCACAGAAAAGGGCACCTCATGTTACACATCTGAAGGAAGTGTTTCCAACATGTCGTTAATGTCTCAGGACAATCAACGTGAATGCGAATGTTTGCCATTAGGGAATAAATTTAAATAGACACTATCGTTGTACCTGTAGCAATGATGTATAGTCATTGACTTGTTATTGGACAGATTCAGACTTCTTTATGCCCCTCCCCATTGGTTGTAACTAAAGGCTAGCACAACTAGCATTTTAAAAGCAGACATATGACATTGTAACTGGAGAGTAGTTGTATTTTCTGGTGTCTCACTCTGCTGAATCTACACATCCAAACCAGACATTACATACCTTATGCCCCCTGTGGAAGCATTTCCCATCCTTATTTCGAATCACTTGCCATGTCCAACAAACTCATATGAACCCTAACAGAACCTGTGATTATGGTGGTTTTCAAATATTGCCATGCAAACAACAAAATGCCAACTTCCAATATAGTGATTCCAGTTACCACTATCACTGCCCTACATGTAAGAAGACTGTGCTGCAGAAGAATTTCTCCGAGCTGCACTTCAAAAGTCATAAGAGTGATCTAAACACAAAAAAGTAATTCTGCGTTTGGTTCAAAGAAATACAACAACTACTAGCATATCTAATGCTAGTGCTAGTAATAATGTTGGGATAGAATTAGGCCTACCAGTAAATTCAAACACTGAAGTAGAGATGATTCAGGAACTAACTGAAATAGGAAAGGTGAGGATAACGGTACTGGGTTTCATGAATTGAATGATATTGGTAGTAGTAGCCAGCAGTTAAAATTAAGCGTTCTATTAAGCCTAGAGTTACATGCCAACTATGTGGCACGTTAATGCTAGAAAAAAATGTAAAACGCCATTTAACCACTGCACATAGCAATAATACAATAACATCTATATGTTGTGATCTGGAGCCTGGCCTATACATGGTTCGCTAAAATGCAACAGGTGGCATTAGTTATCCAGTTCATGTACAAAAAATTATCCAATCTAGTGAAAAACTGTCAGTTGACTATGGTGATATTTAGTGCCAACTGGAGATTCAGATTGTGGGCAGAGCCATAATGACAGGTTAAGAATGTAGACACTTGCTTCAGGTAAACAATTCTAGCTACCCTGAAAATAGTACTTTACTTGACAGTAGAATCAACGAACATGGAGAAGATAATGACTTTATATTGCTACAACAGGGTGTCTGCCAAATCAGGGAAGTCATTTTCCCTGATATTTCCCTGATTTTCCCCTGATTTCTACCCTGTTTTCCTGATTCATTACAGGTCCTGAGCAAATACTACATATTAGGCTTATCAGAATACAAGGCTAGTTAAGCAAAGTGTCGTCTATTTGAGCAAAATGTGCTGTATTCCACTTGAGCAAAATGTATCTTCTCGTTGTGTCTTTGAAGAAGATCTTCAAACGGGGTGTCATATTCATTTACAGACTTCGTAGAGCAAGTTTATGGATTTTGTTAAACTCCCTGCTGGCAGTTTAAACAATGTCTTGATGTTAGCTAGCTTACGTTGCAAATACTCAGAGAAAAGTAGGTCACTCCTAATTGTATTGATAGCTTCAAGCTGAAGAACAATTCATGAGAAGGTGCTTGGCAACAGAGAGCTCCAGAAATGGAATTGAACTTTCGAAGGTTGTGCATGAAGAAAATTTTTATGATTTCATACAGCAGAAACGTGGAGAAGCAAGTAGACATACCGGAGTTATAGAGATCTATTGATTTGTTGCAGGTTCTTTGCGTTTGGAAATGCAGTTGAAATGCATGCCTGAGGTTAGTTTCAGTGCTTTGATATTATAAACTCGTGTTGACAACTATTTATAATTCAAAGTAACAGTACCAAAAGTGGGCTTCATTGACATCTTTTGAATAATGTCACATTTCCTATGCAAGTGTGTTTTGATGCTTCGAATGAATGCTTCAAAAATCCTTTTATGTCAGTCAAGATATATGCTTTCAAACCAATATCTAATACATTCTCTATCAGAATGCAACAACCAGAATTCATTTTTGGAGATAACTAATTTCCCTGATTTTTCCCTGATTTTCTCCAGATTTAGTGGATTTCCCTGATGTTTCCATGATATTTTTAAGTCTACTCTCATTCCCCTGATTTTTCCCTGATTTGGCAGCCACCCTGTAAAAAATGGAACCATTTCCAGATGTATTCAATTGAATAGGCAGGGTGTGCAGGAATGTGCTGGAGAAGAGCATTAAGTGCAAAAGCAAACAGATACAGAAGTTTCTATAAACCGATATGTGGAGTAGGCCTAGTTGGTTAAGGATTAAAAGATTCAAGTAAGAAGGCCTAATGAAAACAAATTTCCTGGGATATTAGCTTCCACCAATAAAACACTACAATAAACATTTATGCATGTGACCCCTTCTTTGTATAGGATGAAAGTATCATCAAAGGTACCCATTCTCTAAGTCAAGACTTGTCTTTCTGGCCATTGTATTTATTTTGTTCTATTGGCGCCAAGAAGAACAATAGGCTGATGTGAACGTTAAACACATGACAAGTGCATCTGATAACGATCTGAAAATAATTTGCATTTACATGGTGGTTTTAAACTGGGGCAACATTTCACATTGATGTGAAAAGGCGAGTTGAGATTCACCCAAGTTTCAGTGTAAAATCGGCTTTTCCATGTAAACACTATAAGAGCTGTCACCAAAAACTGAGTTCATTTCAGACCAGGACACACTTTCAAACCGGTTTGGGTTTCTCATGTACATGGGCCCTCAGTTTCACACAGTTCTTAACTGTCCCTTGGAAACAAAGAAAACTGTCCCAAGCAGTTCATTGCAAAAGGGAGGCCTAACAGTAAAGCCTGGTTTCAATATAGCTCTGTCTTGTCTTTTCTAGTCTTGTTTTGACTACAAAAGACATGCAAAGGCTGAATGGAAACAACGTCTAAAGACTAGAAAAGACAAGAAAAGACACAGAAGAGCCGTGGTTCCAGGTTTGTAAGTTTGCCCCTCTGTTCTAATTGCTCAATATAGCCTGTGTCAAGTCCCCAATGGTCCTTCTATGCTTCTATGCTTTCCCAGAGCTGTGATAGTCTGCAAAATACAGGCGCCCATGAGAAATGCTATTACATCCATTTTTGAAGAAAAACGCCAGGATAAATATTCATGTGATCACACACTTTTCCACTTGATTTTTCACCACCACTGAAGGTTATTACAGCAAGATCTCATGCAAAGTCAACAGTGGGCAAAGCTGAGTACCTTATCTCAGGAGTTCCTTGCCACATTAATGTTTAGCAGGTGAATGACAGATCTTCTTTGCTATACTAACAGATATCGTAAGTGTTTCAAGTAGTATTTCAAAGTAGACTGTTGAATGGCTCCTTCTGCTGTCCCACCATGTAAGGATGACAAAAGCAAAGACTCATCACTCACCACTTCAAAAGCACATTTTATCTGTGTAGCAACAGCTGGTGGAGTTGGGTGCTTCTGTTTAAAACTCCTGGTACTCTTTGCAATGTCTCTGTGACAGCCACATTTCAAAATGCTCCCTTTAGGAAAAAGTTATGATGTGGACCCACATGGGTAGAACACACATGATTCCAAGTTGGCATGGTTGCTATCTTCAGTCCTTCAACACTGTGAGCACTTTCTTTGATAGCTTTACCACAATATACCTGTAGTGAATCAATGATCATGTCTACAAACCTGCCTTGCCCTCCACTGGTCTTGCCATCACATAACTGTGTTTTGCCAAAATGTTTTCCATAGCCCACAACTGAGAGCTCAATCTTTTTCGAATATGACCTATGCATCCCAGCTTTTTACCTTACACACCTCCATAAACTCTATCTTCTTCAAGTTTGCTATGTGCCTTGTTGTTCCAATCCCCCGGATATTCCACATACTTTAGGCCATGTGTTTCTATCGAGCATTGGACTATTTTCGAGTAGCTTTCATTGTCCATTGCACCAGAATATCCCTGACAATTTGCATGGCATTCATTTTTGTGATGTTCCTACCATTCAGCAAGTCCTCATTCCTCTTTATACACAACCCCACATGAGGAAGTATATCCTCTTTTCATCCATGTGCCATAACCTGACACAGCACTATTATGGATACTAATGTCATCATGCTGATACATAGATTTCACTTCTTCAGCTGCATCACCCATGCTTTCTTCAGCAACATGCTCTGCAGTCTCCTGTATAACACATACAGTCCTTCTATATGCCACCTTGTCCATTTGTACTGGCATGTTCATTACAGAGGTAAAGCACTTTACATCTCCAAGCCCAACACCACTGTTCCTACCTGCCAAGACTACCCTTCTGTTTACCTCATGCATGTCCAACTAGAAGATTCCAACTAGAGAAATGTCAGAAGATCTATTGTGTATTATGTTACATTAAAATGAGCACCAAGTCAACTTTTCTGAATACCTTTTTTCTTTTAAAGCACCCTTGGCGCTTTTCCAACTGCCATTTCATCAATATATTATGAAAATCTATAAGTAAACATATCACTATAATGTAATGTGTACTCAGCTGGTTCCAAAGAGAATGTATATCAAATGTTGAAAGCACTTTGTAAAAATAGAACAATGATCATACTAGTTCAAGAACTGATGTTGACTCTTTTTTGTACTTCTCATATAACATATGAAGTAAGTTGTGCAGACATTATAGCTAACTTAATGCCAATACATTGTGATGATGAAAAATGCCAGTTTCACTACAGATTTGGAGAAATGGGTAATAGGCATTACCAAATATACCAAGACAGCTAATGCAGAGAGCTAATATGTTTTTTTCAAAACATCATACTTTTTTGAGGAAACAGGACATAAAAGCAATCCATATCCAGTAAGCGCTTAGCCATGGGCCAACATGCATAATAAGTGGGGTTTGCGAATCACAATCGAATATGTCAGACCAAATGGCTAGTGGCTTGTAATTTGGGATGTATTCTATTGACTTTAAGGGTAGCACATTTATCTCCATGATAGACTGAAACGAAGAACAACGAAGACGACCACTGATTATTGAAAATAAATTCCTGCCAATCAATACGTAAACTGAAATACAACGATTATATGATACTAGGAGAATTAATTTATTTGCAAAATACAATCAAGAAACAATCAATATCTGGCATAAGAGTATATGATGTCTCATAAGATCAAGTAATTGAATATATAAATGAAGCAAAGGGGTAGTTAAGATACCAATAAAACAGTACTTAGCGATATTAACTAATAATGTATGAATAGAAAACACGAGACTAACAAAACGTAGTAAAACAGGGGGCGTATAAACAACAATTAAGCTAAAGATACAGATACATATTGGTCCCACTTGCCTCTATGACCAACAAGTTATAGACGAAGACACTATTTTTGTATTTCTTTAAGCGATAACCTTTTAGCGAAGAAAGTTGAACCACACTGACAAACGTGTTATGCACTCCTTCTTGCTCTACATGGTAACTACAGGTGGTATAGTTAGTAGCTGCAAGACAAAGAAAATGCATAGCGGGCAACTGTTACACCTGATGTGAGGGATTAGGACTGCTATGGGGCTATAGCGGAAGCATCCATAACATACCCTATTACCCCACTTAAGGACACTGCACATTTGCCATGGGCATTCACAGAAGTGGAAAATTTTCAGTAGCAAAAACAAAGACAATGGGAGCAAAGTGGGCAATGATATAAATGAAAGGCAGATAGAAGTATTTTGATAGCAACAGTGCAAATCTTTGACCCTGTTGTGATACTCCTCTTCACATTCAATGTATAATAAGAGACTTTGTACAAAGAACAAAGTAACTAGAAATTTTAAACATGATTTCAAATTTCTGTTACATTGACCATCTGTTCGATAGTTTAAGGGTGCATGCAGTTTGGTCCCCCCCAAGGGCTGTATGGACCTGAACGTCTTTCAGTTTTTTGAGATGATGGTGCTACATCAAAGAAGAGATGGAGTCAAATGTGCCCTTTGACAGAATGTGGCTACAGGAAAGTCAGCAGTGCTTGTTTGTCAAGGAACCTTTCAACATTTCACAAGTTTAGTAGGCCAGAAAGATTGAAAATCCAGGTCATACATGAAACAAGAAAACCATACACATGTAAGCTGGAAAGAACTGCAGCCAAGTATAAGGACTGTACTTCTAAGGAAATGTCCTGTCCGCAAACGTTGTGCAAGGTGAAGAGGTTAAAGCCGCATCTTACTGGTAAGCTCCATAACATAGAAGATACAGAAAGTCTACGGTAGTTACTAGAGAGTTTACAAAACATGACACACCAGGTCATGACGCATTGAGGAAGTCTGGGTAGAGAGAACCTTGTGCGTTTCCGAATTACTTGTTACGAATTACTACGACGCACTGGATTTGGCACCTAAAGTAAACCTTTCAAGAAAATTTCGAAATGGCGGACGAATTATTTTATATAATGGAGGAGAACATGATAGATGAAGAAGAATTCGTTTATGCACAACGAAGATTAGCTGGTATTAATCTGCATCTAGAGCAGCCCTACTGGACGTACCCACGATTTAGTCTGGAAGACATGGCTGATGAAGAATGCTGGGTAGAAATGCGCTTCAAAAAAACGATATTTATAGACTTGCTTTAGTGCTATACCTCCCAGAGACTTACCACTGCTATAACGGTCTAGTTGTGGATTCAGTAGAAGCTCTTTGCGTTTGCTTGACACGTTTTGCTTATCCGTGTCGTTACGCCGATTTAGTCCCTAGGTTTGGGAGGCCTGTGCCTCAGCTAAGCATGATGTGCAATACTGTTTTGGATGACATATACAGCAGGTTTTCACACCATTTG
The DNA here is from genome assembly GCA_964019165.1 of Mastigias papua. NCBI lineage: Eukaryota > Metazoa > Cnidaria > Scyphozoa > Rhizostomeae > Mastigiidae > Mastigias > Mastigias papua. The sequence goes on from OZ025276.1 coordinate 2,328,248, forward strand.
ACAGACCTGAATCAACCATGGCTCTCCAGAGAAAACCTTAAGTCGTTTGCAAATGCGGTGCATAACAAAGGCGCTGCATTAGACACCTGCTGGGGCTTTGTTGATGGCACTGTCAGGCCTATATGCAGACCGAGCCGAGATCAACGTGCTGTATACAATGGTCACAAAAGGGTCCATGCTCTTAAGGTCCAGTCAGTTGTGGCTGCCAATGGAATGATAGCAAGTCTTTTTGGGCCTGTCGAAGGGAGAAGACACGACAGTAGGATGCTTGCTATGTCTGGGCTATTAGGGCAGTTAGAACAGCACTCCTTTTCCCCTGATGGCGAAGCTCTCTGCATATATGGCGACCCTGCATACCCACACCGAGTTCATCTTCAGCGTCCCTTTGCAAGAAGAGCAGCTCTCAATCCTAATGACGTTGCTTTTAATCAGTCAATGAGCCAAGTTAGAGTAGTAGTAGAGTGGGTATTTGGAGATATCATTAACTACTTTAAGTGTCTAGATTTTAGACAGAACCTCACGATTGGTCTCAGTTCTGTTGGCAAGTTCTACATCGTCAGTGCGTTACTGAGAAATAGCTTACCTTGTTTGTATGGCAATAACACGTCCCGTTTCTTTGACATTGACCCCCCACCATTGGAAGAGTACTTTTTGCACAATGCAGATGCTTAGGTGAGTCAGAGTTTGACAGAGATGATGCTGATCCACATAGACCTTACATAAAACAGTTTTTTTAAAAGCTACCACATCTGACCAGTGGGGTGCTACCCTGAAACTTTCCATCCACACATGAAAATATCACTTTCAAATTACCTTCCCCACTTAATAATCATGACATGAAAATAGCAGTATGAAATAGGTAAGAGTGTAGAATACTTACAAATACTTGTGAATAGCAACTGTTTTGGAAACCTACAGCTATTATCATTAAAGTCAACTTGCAAAGTGAGAAAATTACAGGGGTAAGGCAATAGCTGTCTCTGTCTCTGCTGTAATGCAACATTTTCCAATTCAATTGGTGAAAAATTCCATAATCAGCATAAAGACATGATTTAAGCCACAGCTGTAAAACGGCATGGCATATAAGTCCAAGTAATGATATATAACAAAAGTCAAGAAACATTCCATAACAAGAGAAATTTACATAAATTTGTCTAAATGCTTCTTCATAAAGTCAAACAGTAAGTTGTTTTGCCCTTGCATCTGTTTTGTTAGTTCAGACTGTTCCTTTAGATGATGTTGCATAATAGCCATCATTTCACTCTCTCTCTTTGCTCTAGCTTCCCACTCCTTTTCTTTCATTTCCAACTCCCTCTTCTTGATTTCCCATTCTCTTTCCTTCTCCTTTTCTTTCATTTCAATCTCTCTCTTTCTCAGTTCAAGTTCTTCTCTCTTCAGGTGAAAGTCTCTGTCATTTTTTCCTCTAAAATATTCCATTACTTCCTTATCTCCATCATTCTTCTTTCTTCTCTTTCCACCTTCCTGACTTTCCCTTAACCTTGTTTCTGCCAACCTTTCCATTGACCTTTGTCTAACAGACTCAGTAGTCTCCCTTTCCTTCTCTATTGCACTTTCATCCCCCTAGCTACGTAATTTTGCACCTCTTCCCCCCTGTCAATAATGTCCCTTATTGCCATATCAAGATCTGTAGGCTCTGGGGGGCTAATGCCACTTGCTCTCTCTTCCTCTGCCATCTTCCTTGTAAAAGCTCTTTCTAATTTTAAGAATCTGTCTCTTACAGCTCTCGTGTCGACCCAGAAACGTGGACTTCCTAATCTATTCAGGCTACTTGCTATTTTATCCCAGCATTGGCTACGCTCCCGGGTACCAAGTTTAAAGCGATAGGGCTCCTCTACCAAGAACTCCCTGCACAGCAGTTCATCATGCTCACTGGTCCACACCATTTTGGGCGTGATTGATGAAATGTCAGATCAACCACAATGAGAAAAACAAAATTGTGCTCTAATATATTGAAATTCCACACAGGTGAATTAAGCTCTGAATACTATTTACAAACAGTATTATACTCCGATCAAAAGTTACATTGAGATAATGTCTGACATAGATTAACAATATTCTGTTTTACTACCATTATAACAAGCTTATTAGAATACAAAAACTGTCATCAAGCATTCTCCTAGTGGCTGCTATAACTACAAATAGTAATCCACACATACTGCTTACAAATACCTATGATAATGTACAATTCACAGGTGCTGTTCCAAACTAAGTAGGTAGGCCACATAGCCTGAATATGGAAACTAATTCTAACATCAATATTTCTGTAACTCGTACATTTGAAAGTACTGAAAAGTGATACAGACTAATTACGATGATACTAGAACGTTCACCACTTTTGAAGTGCTCTGCTGGTTGATCTGCTGGATGTTCTGTTGACTGCTTGATAGCGCCATTTTGTTATGCAGCTCGGTGATTTAACCTGCATATGATATGGAATATATATCTTTAAAAAGGTGATATAATAGATTTCTGAGTCGAAATGCAAACGAAGTAATGTACTCATATACACATATAAACTATCAGCTTGTACTTACAATGATAACTCTCGCATTGTGAGGATGACGTGCCTTTGCCCAAATCGACAGTACAGAAGTATGGTTGACGCACTGTGATTTGAGAGGATGACGTGGCCGCGCTGATTCCAGTCCTTTCTGGCTCTTCATGACCTAGTGCGTCGTGTTTCGTAAACTCACTACTGTTGAAGTGGAAAGGGACAGTACCACAACCAAAGAAAGAAGTCCACATTTTTCCCGTCTACTCCATTTCCTACTTCAGACTCAAGTGACAATCTGGTGGATTAAGGCCCTGTTTCCACTGACCCAGATATTTCTGAATATGGAGAACTAGTTATCTTTTGAGTAGCATATTAGTGGAAACACCAAGCACATTCAGATCTCATTTTATCCTTTTTCGCCTATTTCCACAGACCCAGTTTTGCAGAATATCTCCGGATATTTCACATTGAAGTGAGACAACTTACATCATTATACTTTGAATGAGGGTGTTCCCACCAGTCTGCACGTGAGTTCCTGACGTTATCGGCAAGTTAGCTGAATGGCAAGAGAAAAAGCGCAATCTAGTAAAGAATCCTCTTTTGTCTCTGCAAGTACTTTATCATTAACAGTTTTTGATAGCCCGCTAGACGTGGGCTCCCCTACCCCCAACCAAATCTGGAGATTAGCCTTGGAAAGACTAACACAGTTGCCCATCAAAGCAGCATGGTCCGCATTTTCGATGAGGATCACGGGAAGGTGATGTCATGGGCCTCTGCGTTGGAGCACGTGACCATCAGCATTGCAGTGGTCAAATCGACAAAATTGTGAGAAACACTTGTGCAAAAAATGCTCGGATACCTGCGCTAGGCTACGGGGCTGTATAAGAGAAGGCAGAAAGCCCGTAGCCTAGCACAGGTATCCGAGCATTTTTTGCACAATTGTTTCTCGCAATTTTTTCGATTTGACCACTGCAATGCTGATGGTCACGTGCTCCAACGCAGAGGCCCATGACATCACCTTCCCGTGATCCTCATCGAAAATGCGGACCATGCTGCTTTGATGGGCAACTGTGTTAGTCTTTCCAAGGCTAATCTCCAGATTTGGTTGGGGGTAGGGGAGCCCGCGTCTAGCGGGCTATCAAAAACTGCTAGTCTTCATCATATCAATAGGGAATACATGGTGTCTAAAATCCCGTAGACGTGCATAACATATAACATATTGTGCATAACATCTAATGTGTCCATACAATACAAATAATATACTACATATACAGCTGTGTATAAAATGAAAATGAATACCTTTCACTGCTATTGGGAATAAACTTAGCAAATGAAATGTGTGCTGCTAGCTTGTACTAATTCATTAACATACCACAATCACATGCATTCTCAAGCATGGAAATCACTTCTATCATAAGGAGTCTGGTTTTAAGTAGCAGGGAAAATTTATATTGTACCAAGGTTACATAGTGTGCAGAACATTGGTGTCTCCACAGAATACAAATAATATACTACATATATAGCTGTGTACTAATGCAAATGAAAAACCCGCACTGCTATTTGCATGAAGGGTACCAAATGATTATATGTGGTGCCAATGTGTACTACTTAATCCCTCACAATAGTACAACCACATGTCACCTGTATTCATATGCATAGAAATCAATTCTAACCTAAGGAGTCTAGTACAATGTAGGAAAGTAAATTTGCATTGTATTAGAGTTTAAATATTGCATATAAATTGAAATACATGAGTGCAACTGCCATGTGGTTGTAACCATTAATTTTCCCAAATCTCCTACATTGTGGTAATGGAAAGATATAATATATTGTCTCTTGCAACTTTGTTTTCATACAATAGAATACTCTGCTACATACGTTGCTGTATATCAATGCACATGAATAACTTTCCCTACTATTTGAAGTAAGAATATGAAATAAAAAAATATGAGCAATATGCAAAAGCTTGTACTATGAAAGCCCTTAAAACACCATCAATTATAGGTACACATAATGGCATGGATATGACCTGGTAACTGAGGAGTCTAGTACTATGTAGCAGTTTACCTGTTGGTTGTAACCACTAATCATCTCCCATCAAATAACACTAAATTAATCAAACTCTATACAATATTATATTATGTATTTTCTCTCTAAATGCAATGATACATTTTACTGGATATATAACTGTGTGTGACCTAAACCAAATAACTCACACAGCTCTTTGGATTACAGTTAACAAATGAATACATGTGGTGATTGACTTTACTGACTCCTAAACATCATCATCATCATCATCATCATCATCATCATCATCATCATCATCATCATCATCATCATCATCATCATCATGTTAATTTTTTAACTACTATATTCAATTGTCAACTTGTGGATACAAATAAAGTCTAATCATTAACACTGTGTCATAGATAAAGGTTTCCTTCCAAAGTTAAATGCAAGATTGTCTCTGTCATCTAGTATATTATTCTTTTCTGATCTCACATAAAATTCTGCAAGGGGCATAAAAACTTAGCAACTATACAATTTTAATACCTCAAAGGACTTCATAGCTTGTGTTCACAGAATTAAAATAATATCAAATACATAATATATATTATACCCTCATATAATAACTGCAGAAGTGCTTATTGCATGACTGAGTGATACACTGTACAACATGAATAACAAAATCAGATTTCAACAAAAATAGTAGTTGCAGGAAGGGGGGGGGAGTTGACAATACACATGATGTTGCTAAGTACTACTTATTCATGCCTGAAATCTATATCATCATGTGCAGAATGATCTATGGAAATCAGAAATGGTATCTGTAACATATGATCTCAGACAGAAAGGGACATATCTCCCAGCAAATACACAGTCTTCATAAGAGGAGAATGTATCTTCACTACACAAAAATAACACTACTATACACAGTGAAAACTACCACGACCTTGATATAAAAACCAAGGTAATATATAAAGTAATACAGTGATTAAGTTCCCATATATGGAGTACTTAAATACATACACAACAATGTATCCTGTAAAACTGGAAGGACACCAAATGGGAAAGCAGAGCTATTAAGCTACACTGCTGCAACATACTACATTAAGCAAATTTGTAGCTGTGGTTTAGAATGACTGTGTGGCAAGGCTATATGCTAATTAGAATTGAATAGCAATATAAAAAACGTAAACATAACGGCCCAATTATGAGAGATCTTGAAATCTAATATATGAGGTTAACTAAAGGGGGAAGAGCATGGTACACATCCCTAGTGTAACAGGATGTAATACAGCAGAAGCTTATGAATACCATAACTAAACATTAGCAGTGGCTTATCGGCAATTTTAAAGCGAAAAGCAAGCGAGCCTAAATACAGTTGGTTAGATGATAATGCCCCCCCCCCACAACAGGGCAACCTCATGAGCTCTCACTCAAAATCCAGTAAACAAAGTCGTGTTAAAGGCAATAAAAGTAACCATTCTCAGGACTAAATGCTTGCACAGCTATATGGTGTAATCCCACATAAAATACACCATTTAGCCATTGCCGTAGAATGAATCTGATGCTCTCTCATTCCTTGATTTTATATTCTGCAGCAGAAACATACTAATAAATCCTAGTGCCGTAAGGAATAATACCGCCAGTGCCTCATGAATTGTGCTATCAAACTGTAGTAGCAGTATCACGATGATTTACAACGAAAAACGAACGGAACTTGAAGGAACATAGTCTAGATACCAAAGCGTGCTAGGCAAACTGACAGAAACTCGCTCCAAATCTGGCAAATAACATTGAAGCGGTTGAAAGGAAAGAAGCCCCTTACCTCTTAGACAATGCATGAAACTCGAACCTACATTGCTAACTTGACAATCGCAGCTGTGGAAACTCCCTCAACCACGAACATGCGGTCTTGCATGCAACCCATTGTTCCGACACAACAGGACTGCTCTCGTAAGATCAACGCTGGAGTCGTCTCGAAGTTCAGCGCCACGTAGAACAGAATCGAAAGTCAATTGCATTAAAAAGGCTGAGGGGTACTACCCAGCAAACCTACAAAGTAATAAATAACCAATTCAGAATCAAACTTTTAGTACAAATCACCAAAGGATAAAGAGTAATCATAGTCGCCGTTCACAAAACACCCGCGGGAACTGGATTTGATTCGATCGAAACTGAGCTTGGCAAACCCCGCAAATGTATTCAATCTAGACACAAAAAGACAACGGGTTAAGGTAAACCAATTCAAAACAAATCTGTTAGCACAACTCACAGAAGGCTAGAGAGTAATCAGAGTCACCATTCACAAAACACCCTCGGGCATTGCATGTGAGCCGATTGAAACTGAGCTTGGCAAACCCCGTAAACTGTAGTCAGTCTAGAAACGAAAAGACAATGAATTACAACAAATGACAACGTACATTTTAATAGATTTTATAACACCTACCATGTCATGAGGCGCGCACTTTCATAACATGATCGTGGAATTTCCTTGAGAATCGGCGTAAACTCTAGTCGAAACTCTACAATAAAACGCACAGAGAATAAATACGACCTCACAACAAATATCAATGGGCTTATTACAATATTTATAAAAACTTACATAAGCAGTTTCCAAGTGACGCCAGGTTGAGAATCCATTGCCCCACGGTGATAGCTCCGATTTCATCTAAAGTGACTCGCAGAAAGTTCTAACGATTGTCCTACACCTAGAATCAAAAATTAAACATGAGATCAAAGTAAAGTCGAGACAACCCCTCGCTCATAGCGGCACACATGGGCAAACTGTTTGAGCATGATTTAGTAGCAAAACAACGACTATTTAGCACAGATTATGACAGGGGCCTCGAGCAATCTGACACTGCCAACAGCCATGCATGCTATCTCGTGGGAATTTCTCAAAAATATCTCATGTAAAAGTCGAAAAAGTAAACAATCAATAAAGGACAGAGAGGGGCTACCATTAATCGATTCATTTAAGAGCACGAAGAGGACTCACCTGCCACATGATCAATGCTTTCTCCTTGAGTTTTCAAGCGAATCTACAGTCTGCGAACACTCCCTAAACTGCCAATCTCTAAGTTGAGCACGCGGATGCATCATATTGCTAGCGGGGGAGGTTGTGCAATACCCAAAGCGCAATGTAAAGAACTAATGTAAATGTAAGTCATACAGAGAAAGTTCAACGTGAGACCCCCTGATATAAATACGGATGCTCGCAGCTACCAGCAGGAAGGAGCGTCTGTGGTGCAAGCATACAGTAAGAAAACAAAGGAACCCATGGAGAAGGCAATAAGGAGATGGGCACGTGACAGAAACCACACGCGGTGTTGCTTCTAATGCCGATCGCGAATTTCCGAATGCTACATACAGGCTTCAGTATGTAGGGTAGACGAAAAGTGGAATATCTCGAGAACCACAGAAGCTATGGAAACGATTTCTACAGTACGGGACGTAACTCGGAAAGGAGCACCAGCTGCCGAATTTTTAGCGATAGCCCCCGGCCCGTTTGGGAGGAGAAGTGTTCACCGGGAATAGAGGGTCACGTGGTACAATCCGAGCCCTGTGATTGGTCTGGCATAAATTAGCATATAGGGATCTTAGTATATAGAGATGACATGTTCCCACTATGCATTCGTGGTTCCTGGTCGCTTCCAACATCTATGGATTCAGGGCTTCTTCATATTTAGGCCTAGCGATTCTACAATAGCTGTCCTTCTTAGTATATGCATAACTAGGATTGCACGCAGTTTCCTTCTTTTGTAACTAGTAGTTAGGGCAGACATTACCCCCAAGCAGGTTATGGAGGAAGCTAAAACATGTCAAGATATGCTGAAGGTGAAAAGCACTTGGATATTCATGTTAAGCTCTATCAGAAAAGTGTCCAAACTTTTGCCGCCACACCGATCAAAACTTGTTGTTGAAGTTGCAGCGTATTCCAAAATATCCATGCGAGAGTGTTTCCACTAATGCGCTGCATATTCAAATATCTCCGTAGTCAGAAAATACGCTCTACAGACCGTATTCCAAAATCTCTGTATTTCATCGTTTCAGTGGAAATGCAAGGCCAAAGTCGATAACTTTTTCTCCGTATTCACAAATATACGGGTCAGTGGAAACGGGGTCTAAGATACCAACAGTTCTTCCAATGATTAAGATGTTATAACCTATTTTTTGTAGTGCTGGTGTAATGATTTTATTTACTATTACAGTAACTACATATTTGTCAGACTGACTTCACTGTTGATATTTGATGTAGTGGCTATGGCAACCAGACATGATACCACTGCATGACTTTACATAATCACTTAATATGGTTTGTTACAGTCACAGTTGTTAAGTAAACTGTTTTATGATTTCCAGGATTTCTACTTCAGTTAGGCAAACACTATCATGTATAAAAACAGTAGTTTAGGATGCACAGTTGCGAGTGGGGAGCTGAGGCCTATCAAAAGTGTATGTTCTGAGTGTTGGCTAGAGTCCCATTACTCTAAATATACAAGGAGTTTTCATAGTAATCACATTTTGCAATAACATAATTCTTAAGTTATTTTTGGTTTATCATTTGTGTTATATTCCAGAGACTACTGGGTGTGGTTGGGTGTAAGAATGTGCAGTAAGCAAGCCCTAGATCCCTCATATGCAAAGTCAAGGATTTGCAGATTCCACACATAATGAATACCTATACTGTAGGTGCTATCCTGAATAATGTCTATCAGTGACTGATTGTGACAGCAAGGATCAGCATATAGTCCCCAACATCAATCCCACTTGCATGCTATACTCAATGGACACTACCTCATTGACTGATTGTAAGGTAATAACAGAAAGGTTTCTGAAGCTTCACTGCAGCAGAAACAAATGTGGAGCTCACACAATAAAATAGTACCTGCAGAGCCTGAACTATATCTACAATTTCTTTTTGTCTGAATACACCTCTCTTTTCGAGAATGAACTGCTAACACAGTGGTAAATAAAAGTTTGTGACTGAATAAACAGCTTTCAAAGAGAGTGCAGCTTGCAAAAGCACTTGAAAGATGACTACGAGGATGATGCCATCCTCACTGCTAAAAAGATACGGAAGTTTGAACAGAGTGAGGTATGTAGAGAGGCCATTCTCCTTCTTGGGAAGCTAGTAGAGACAAACAGAGCTGCTATAAATGTGTCTCAGCAGTCTTGTACCAATATACGCGACTTCATCATGAGTGACATTCTCATAAATAATGCTCATCACTCTGGAATGCTGGCTAATGTAACATACAGTGAAGCACAAGTTTTATTTTAGCACACAATTTTTATTTTAGCACAAATTTAACACAAAATTAGTTTAAGCACAAATTTTTATAACTAATGAAAAAGGAAATTGAAGCACAGGAATTGCGAATGTGTATTGCTATATCTGACAGAAAAACAGCCAAACCAGCCAAGGCAACCAGCTTCAACCAGACAAGCATTTGTCACTAGAGAGGAGCAAGGATGTGCAAAATCAGGACTTCAATGCTATTTGTGCAGCAAAGGACATTTATCTATGTACGACATTGTGACCCCCAATGGTTTAGTTGCTTTAAAGTAGTTCCTTTTGCGTTTCTCTTTGTGTTTGTTTTTTTTGCTGCTGCTGAGAGCCAACTGTGTGTACCAGTTGGCAATTACTTGTTTGATTCAACAAGAAGTAACTGATAAATGGGCGTATTTTGACAATGGAATAAACTTGTCGCTGAACTCTCAGAATAAACTGGCTTATTGTGACATGGAACTCTGTATATTTGAATAATTCGCTCTATGAAGTAAAGCTCTCTATTGACATCACAGCCATTCAGTTGAACTCTTTCTATATTTGTTATACATGGCTTTGGATATGCATATGTTGCTGCGACTATTGATTATCTTCGGACACCTGACAGTGCTATCATTATTTGTTGTTTTGTTATATTACACTTTTTGGTTTGTTATTTAGATATACTTTTATTGTTAATGTACTATTATACAGTCCTCAAACTACGAATTAGAATCTTGAATCGTGGATCTATTACGAACCCCTACCGGATGGATTCGAGAAAGCAAAATTCCTAACCTGCCATGTAGGCCTTGCCTACGGACCAATAACTTAGGCAGGAAAGTGTACACTTTAGCAACTGCAAGCAACTCACAGATATAGCTGCTTGCACAGAGATTTTACAGCAAGCAAAATGTCTAAATGTGTAAAGTAGGGGCATTATGCCAAGCAATGCGCTCAAATGTACAGAAAGTTTTAGGGGCTGTCATCAACTAATATGCAAGGGAAAAAGGCCAGCCCCCAAGATGGACTGTGTATTGTAAAGATGCCAAGGCATCTATGCTTTTGGGCTGCAGAATCACGATATGCTCCACTTGTAGATGTAAGTAGCACAAAGAGGTATGAAAAAAGTAGGAGGTATCTCCATGCAACTGACAACTCTCTCCTCACTGCAGAAGAAAGCAAAGGAAACAGTATGTATAGAGTTCAGCCAATTTTGCATGCATTATGGGACAACTGCTTAGAAAGTGAGCAAGAAGAGAATCAGTCACTTGATGAGCAAATACTTCCAGGAAAGAACAAATACTGTGGCATTAGACAGTACAACACATTGAAACCACACAAGTGGGGATTTTCAGAGCTTTGTTAGAGCAGGACAGAGTGGGATGATATATGACTTCTTCCTTTACATAGGGGCTCATAGTGCAGATGGCAGAAAATGCACTGCAAAAGATATGGTCATGAAACTATGCGAGGATTTTGAGCCTTTCTGCAATCATAAAATATTTTTTCACAACTAGTTCTGATAAGTGACCATTGCATTGAACTAAAATGCAAAGGAATCCTTTCTTGTGCCACAATTCACCAAAATAGGCTAGCTAAATGTCCTCTAAAATCAGAAGCTGAACTAAAAAATGAAGGAAGAGGTAGCTATTCTTTTCGAGTAGAACAAAAGCTGGCATTGTTAGTACTAGATGGTATGACAACAAGTGTGTTCAGCTCTTCTCAACATTTGCAGGTGTTGAACCATCCAAGACACCAGTACACAGATGGGATTCATCAACACAACCCTATATTGATGTACAATGCCCCTCAGTTGTTATTGTTTACAACAGTTCCATGGGTGGGGTAGACATTGTAGACATGTTAATTCCTTCATATAGAGCAAACATAGAGGCAAGGGGATGGTATTTGATCCTACATTTTCATTCCATTGACCTTTTGAAGGTGAATGCTTGGCTAATGTACAGGAGATATTGCACTTAACTGTGGATACCAGCAAAAAGCAACTGTCGCTATTGACTGTTGTAAGCAATATAAGTGAAGCTCTTATTAAAGCAGGAAAAGAAGGACCAAGTAAGGGCCCTGTTGGACATCCACCAAAGTGGACAGCTGCTGAACTTGAAACCTCAAAAGAGGCAGACCCCCTTAACTTGCCTACCCAGTCCAGAATTGTGATATGATCATATTGGTCATTTACCTGAGTACAAAGCAAAGAAAAACAAGTGGAGGCTCTGCAAGACTGGCTATAGCCTTGTGTATTGCCACAAGTGTGGCATATGTCTATACTTTATGTCTAATAAAAACTGTTTTGATAGCTTTCATGAATGCTAAAGAAGTGATCTTTTATCTGCTTTAGGCAGTCTTTGAACCTATTCATAGTGTTCATTTTTACTATCCTACAGTACCGGATAATGGGGAGGGGTGGGTTAGAACCAGCATACAAGAATACTTTCTATAGACTAGTTATCTGTATTCATGCACTATGCACATATTCACTCATATTTGCTTATTCTGTCAACTAAAAACCTAGGTAACTTTTAGCCATAAAAATATCAAAAGTAATGAATGGCAAGGATAAAATGTAATAAAGGGCTTGGACAACTGTCAAGCAACAATGGTGAGCAGGACAATTATTTGTTACTCAAGAGTATGCCTTTACAAAATGTAAATTTACTACAAAATATAAGCTTCTATGTCTATGTATTTAAACTGTTCAAAAGAGAGTGCTGACTTTTCATTAAAATGAACTCATAAGTGAATTTTAGAAAGGGGATGGGTAAACAAATTTCTCTTGCCGATCTCTACTCTGGCATTATTTTGACCCCTATGTGGCAAATTTGCAATAGGACAACTAAGTCTACACAGTAGCTATGTTTAGATTTTGACAAATTTTTTGGTTAGAACGGCATATTTGACCCCTAAGTGATCCAAAACAGGTACCAACAGCATGATGCAAGCTTTCAAGCTTTTACAGCACAACTTCGCAAGACTCACAGATATAAGGACCATATAGACTGTTAGTAACTTTGAGTAAGCATTCTTTTTTCTTTAAATTTACATGTATTTCAAGTACATAACAAATAACTCTACTTTTGCCCCAGCTCACCCCAATACCATAAGGATAAACTACAAGAAGGTCTAAATAACTTTTTAGAAGGATTAAATTAAAAGCCCACTTTGGAATAACTGAGTATAACCCTATAAATAATAGATAAATTTAAGGAAAATAAAGCAAATTCAGGCCTATTAACATTGACCCAATGATCGAAACTGTTCACATCACAGTCAAAACAGGCATAATAGATCACAAAGTAACACACTTACCATACCAAAACCTCACCAAACCTCAAAGGTATACCATTTACCAACTTTCACAAAGAAATGACATGAGCAGACAAAGGAGGAGCAATTGTCATCTGGAGCATAGAAGAATACCTTAATGAAGCTAATAGGCAACTTAACAACACTGAATTCTATCAAGAGCTACTATTAGACTTATCCCTAGATTATCAGAAAATAATGTCAAATTCACTTTCAGAAATGCATATGAATAACCTCATTGATAAAGTAACAATGGATACTGTTGCACCCTTAAGCACCACACCATCCTGCTTTTATCTGCTCCCTAAAATACATGAGAAGAACAACCCAGGTAGGCCAGTTGTCACCTCAATGAACTACCACACCACTAAAATATCAAGATACGTAGATCATTACATACAACCCCTAGCTAAATATGGGAAACAACTGATTTCTTAACCAAAATCAAATCTCTTAAGACAATACCAGAAAATAAAACCCTTGTAACATTAGACATCAGATCACTATATTCCAATATTAAAACATGATGAAGGACTATCAGCTCTGAAAGAATGGCTGGAGAATAGAACAACTAAAAATCCCCCCACTTTAGTTACAAAAACCCGTATGAGTGACATGCAAACACTCAACAATGTTACTGTCAACAGAAGACACTTTCTTCACATCAAAGTTTGTGCCATGGGTACTGTAACAGCCCCCTCCTATGCCACCATTTTCATGGGTAACTTTGAAGAGAAATACATTTATCCAATAATGAACAGTGAATGCTTTGCTTATTATAGATACATTGATGAAATATCACTTATCTACAGGATGAGTAACAAACACCCAGCACATCTCCAATAAATTTGACTGTGAAAAATCTCAGAAATCTGTTGCATTCCTTTATACATTAGTATATGTTGACAACAAAAGACAGTTACAAACAACTTTATACACAGAACCAACTGACACTCACAATTGCATACATTTTAGTTCAGCCCACCCAAAGCACTTAAAACATAGTCTACAATACTCTCAGGCACTTAGAATTAGAGGAATCTGCTCACATATGGTGAATTTAACAAACACTTACATAACCTTACAAAACTATTCTTAAAAACAGGTTTGTATGTCATAAACACTATATATATATTTTCCAATGTAGAACAAGAAACAAGATATAGGTTCTCAACACTGGAAAAAATAAAGTTGAGAATGACCAGCAAAATCAACCAAAAAACAGAGATGGAAGAGAAGGGGGCAAAACTAGAGGAGGCTACCAACGTAGAAAATCATATACTTCCGCAGCCCCCTATAACAGGGATACCACTAAAAGCAACACCAAACAACTGGCCAATAATACTCCAACTGTCAATGTGTACTTGACAGTTGGACTTAATGCTAGGCGCACACTGGAGAAATTTGCTTAAGAAAAGTGCCATTCATGCCATATTGCTTAAGCACATTTCTCCAGTGTGAGGTGGTAAAACCGGAAGCACTATTGCTTTTCAAGCCAAAAGTAAAATATCTATCATGTTTGATATTGTTTTCCTTTCGTGCCATTTTGCTTACAGTGTGCGGGGGCAAAAGCACTATTGCTTATAACTCCGGTGTACAGCACATGCGTCTTTTGCACATTTGCGCAGTAACAAAATGGCGGAAAATGCAAGCGAATTCTTAAATGAAGCTATTCTAGAAGAGAAATTGGTGGACTTATGGCAATATTTCCTGTGTCTATATGATGCTAGATCGGCTGAGTTTAGGGACAGGGTGAAGAGAGATCAAGCTGTACATGAAATGGCTGAAAAATTAGAACAAACAAGTATTCTCTACTATATACTTAGCCCTCTAGTAGAACAATGTCAGGAAAAAGCTATTAGTGTGTGTGCCCTATAGAGTATACTACAGTGCCAATATGTTTTTTGTGGCAAGAGATATACATATGAAGAAAGATGAAGAATAAATATCCAATATTATTTTCCACTTTCAATCTGGAAAAAAACAGATAATAACAAAGGAGATAAAACATTATTTGGTTATATAAAAGCTTTAATGATTAGTCTTGAATTATTGCATTTTTATAAACAGATATAATATAGTTTACCTAAAGAGGATTGAGTCAAGAGTAAGTTAAAATATCTAAGAAATAGTGTTACCAAAGCTAAGAAGCCACCCAAAAGTGGCATACCTGGTAAAAGTGGCAAGCGAGCCACCTGGCTGTTGGAAAAGCTTCAGTTTTTGTCACCATTTGTGGCATCAAGAGCATCATTATCAAACATGGATTCTACGGTAAGTCTAGTAATTTAGTTCCTTAAGTTACTTGCACTTGAAGTCTTAAGCTGACTTAATACAAATGCCAATTGCCTTTTATAGTACAAAATTTAAGAAGAATAGACAAAGTTTAGCCTTTCTAGTCCATGCAGATAGTATTCCAATCAGTAGCAAATACCAGGAAAGAAGAACAACATGCAAGTGTTTGCTTTATAATGAAGTTCAGCGACCATAAATGCAAGTGACCATAAATCAATGACCACTATGAAACGTCTAATGACTTAGATTTACAACAAAACTACTTCATGTAGGAAGAACATCAGGGAACAATAGAACAACCACCCATAGCAAAAAGCCAATAAATGTTCTAGTTGCCATATTGCAACCCTGCTGTATAAAGGGTTAAGAATAACCTGCAAGTATTGCGACTCTGTTACTGGTATCATACTCACATGCTCACTTTGAGGTCCAGAGTGCACAGTGGAGCAACAGACAGGTTACACTTTTTACAGCTGTTGCTTGGAAGCAGGAGAAAATATATTCTGTTTTTGCTGTCTGACTATTTATGTTATGATAAATATGCTGTCACAGTGTTTCTTTTGCAAATAGTGAAATATTTTCAACACGATATGACCAGCATGACCAACCTTCAACTATTCAGTGATGGTCCATCATAGCAGTCTAAGCAAAACTATATTTTCCTGTTTATCACACATCTCGGTCAAGAGTGTAAGATTAAAATGAGTTGGCATTTCTTTGCTAACTCCCATGGTAAGGGAGCAGTGGATGGTGCTGCAGTGAATGTAAAATGTGCTGTATTTGAGCAAATGAAAAATAAGCAGCAGTTCATCAGTGGTCCTTAGCAGCATGTTACTGTAGCTCAAGACGTGGTAAAAGCAGTAGAAGTAATGTATGTCAGCAAATCCATAATCCACACTTATGCCTCTTTTCTAGATAATATATGCTCAGGTGTATTGGCTGTACCTAATACACACACATTACATTGTTCATGTTGTAGAATATGACGTAATTGAAGGTGCTGACTAGTCATCAGAACATGGAATTGGGCATCGCTTCCTGTTGACCCCAAAAGTATCCAATGCATATACTATGGTTATTGCCTAAGGACACTCTTTGGAAATTCTCGTTTATTCACCAAGATGATCAAAATGTGAACAAGTTCTTGAAGGCAGTGGATAGAGATTGTGTTGCTCATTGAGATGTTTTTGTTAAAGTTAATCCTCCTGCCCTCTACTCATCATCTTGTTTTGACCAATTTTGTTTGGGTGATGATGACTTTCAGCACATTATAATGGTGTTTAATAAACCGTAACCAATGACTAAAGAATTAGATATGGAATGAAAAGACGTTTTAGGCACCACTTTTCTATGCATTTAGTTTGTGTTTCGGACCATTGCTTTTGCACTTCAGCCTTGCCTTGGTTCTTTCTGTGTTTTAGTTAAGCAATATAGCCACTGTTTTCTGTGATAATATCTATTACCAACTAAATTCCTTCACCTGAAATAACAATACTATGTGAAACAAGTCTCCTTTGAATGCTTATGGGGAACTGAAACTGCTGCCTTACAAAGGTATAGCTTCATAGAATACGATTTGTCAAACTACAATAAAATCCTATTTTCGTGAAACAATTTCCATATCAGGCAACACTTTTCACAAGTATGCTTCATTCACATTTTATTTTTGGTATAAAGGTAAATGAAAAGAAACATTAATGCTAAGGTTTAAAGTAAGTAGAAGTAATGAGAGTCTGTTACAATTTTTAATTTGTGAGTCCGTTACCATGGCCATTTTCATATTCCCGCTCAAGGTTTCCTTATGAAAAGTTACACTTAGAGAAAATGTGTAGGTTGGTGACACTGAATGAACTATCTACATACAATATGAATCTTGATAGAACTATTTTATGAACAAGGAACAGCAGTTTTTCAGAAATTTGTGCACACCCGTAAAGTCGCTCTACTGTTAATGGCAGTGATTTGTTGACTCTTACTTTCATCTTTATGAGCAGTTTGATAGTAGCCAGAGATCTTTGAAGATGTGGCATTGCAAAGGCAACATGCATGAGTTGCATCATATATGCTCTGCGAATCAAACCCTCATATTCCCCTTGGACTTGTAAGTACTATAAAAGTAATATATCAAAATCAGCACTGTCAAAGTAGAATTTACCATTTGCCAACAAGTTGCATCTTAGCAAGTTAATCATGTTTTAATATATGAAAAGGTAACACTGTTCACCATACAGCAATACAACTTGTGATATTGCTGATATTTTACACTGCAAGATAAGAGAGAACTGCAAGAGGAGAGAGATAACTTCGCCATGAAAAGTAAGAAAAATGGATACATGGATGTATGGGGCTTTAAATGTTGGGACTGGAGGCTGCTTGCCCTTGCCTGAATACATTTTATGTTGCCTGAGTGAGTTATTTTCTCACCGTATTGAGCTACAGCTATTTTTTAGAAAGACCTATTGTTTTTTCATAAGACATTGCCAGAACAAAATTACATTCATGACTATTCACCTAGATTACATCAAGTATAGTAATTATAAGGTAGCAAACACATTTTCTAAATTCTCTGACTTTCTTTCAAAGTCATTTAGCAACATCACCTTTACTTTGTCACAAGATACCTTCGTTTCTCTGATGGCATCTAATGCTGTGATTAGCGGCATAAAGTCATCTGGCAAACTGGCCAATAAAGTCATAGCTAGCTCTTTATCATTGATCTCAATGCCCATTTCATGTAACTGATCATGCAAGTGTTTTAGGTAACCTATGTGCTCTAACATATTTCCATTGTATTGAAACTTGCAAGAGTAACACTTTTGTCTTAACCTTACCTTTTGTAGGATTGAGTCACCAGTAATTGATTCTTCAAGGCATCCCACGCCTTTTAGCTGTTTTCGTATTGCAGATGTGGATTTATTGACTAGGCTCTACTGCTAAACCAATATAGGTTGACACTTTTTTGGCTTTTAAACGAAAATTCCGTTTTTAGCTATTTTAACATCAGGATCAACAGTGGTACCATCTCCATGTTCAAATAAATCATTGCTTTCCAGATACAATCTCATATTGAAAGCCCATGATCTATAATTGCCACTATTCAATTAAGCAAATTTCAGAACATTTTCAGAAGAGTCATCTAGCGAAGCCATATCCACATAAATGCCAATGAACCCTTAAAATGGACAAGCACCAAAATATGGATGACAGTATTTGAGGATAGGCCTGTACTTGGCAGTAAGTGCTTCTTCTTGTATAAGTCCTGTGACGTTAAAGCTAGATGGCTAAATAGGCTACCATTGAACTGTACTCACTGAGACCTATCAAATGGTATATGACTTATTGCTGTAGGCTGTTTATGTGAATAAGAGGTACACTTAAGGCATCTTTAGGGGATAACTCCTTGAAGAGTTGAGATATAGGGTAAATGATTCTATCATTGTAATGTACTCATCTAGAGCTACTGAATGGTGCATTACTTATTGGCCTAGGATGTTGATTTCTAGGAGAGGTACGATTCTGCAATAGCACCCCTATGGTGGAGCATGGAGCAACTATTGCTTCACTGCATACTATGGAATATGGTTTGTCATAAGTGCAGACACAGGACAGGTACTTGACTTTGAATTTTGTAGCAAGTTCTGTCAACTTTGTGACAAGAACCCAGATGCAGATGATATATGGGAGCTACTTCGCATGTCTGTTTGTACAATAAACCATTTTGTGTCAAGCAAATCTATCGAAACAAAGCAGCAGAGAGATTGTGAGGCCATTCCATTGTGTATAAACATTAGATAGAAATGGATGATTTGTGATGGGGACTCAGCATCATTTAATGCTCTTTGGGACACCTATTGTAGTTGTGATTTGTGCCATAAGTACTTAAAACTGAACAAATCAACAGAAGGGAACCTGAATGATACAGATGAATTTAAAGAATGGCAAGAAACACATGACAATGAAACTGCAACAGAGTATGTAAATTGGACTGTGTAAGTCGTGCAGAAGAGGATGAGGAAACATCTCTCTTGGAAAGAGATGCATGGAGCCACTCCATGGAAAAAGACAAAAGAGATAGTAGATTCTCTTGTCCAGACTGATATAGAAGTCATTTACTGACTATGAATGGCATAAAGAAGTTTCAGATTTATTATGGCAGGGCCATTTGCCGAAATGTTATCCCCTATGGGTCTTCAGAGAATGAAATAGATGCTGTGCTCAGCAACATGGAAAAGCAGTCATAGCAATAGTGTGACATAGTCTACTACTAGATGACAATGAGAGAAATACAACTGGTCAGAGGTCAACAATGGAAACCATCTGAAGCATAGGGAGTACTACAGATGGAGCCCCTGGTCAGGTAGTATCTGATCTGGAAAATATGCTTTCACATTGTTTAATGCTATAAGTAAACCTCAAAACAATACAAAGCTGCAAACTCCCACATCCATTTGTTATGGTCCTTCTACGCTGGTTCTCCTAAGGATAACAGTCCTTCTTTTCAACCAGATCATATTGTCCCAGTTTTATTGTAAAATATTTTCACACTTTATCTTAGTAAAGGTGCATGCTTCCAAGAAGGGAAAAGGCACTCTCTTCTACTATAGAGGTTAAGGTCACATAGTTAAAGACCAAGGTGCTTTCACCGATGATGGTCTTCCAGTTTAAAGGAAGGTAAGATCTGTTTTCCAGTTGCCACACAGTTAAAGTCTTTACCTGATGAAAAATGCAATACACAGAGTTCATCTCTGCATGGTCATAGGCTTAAAATGAAACATTTGTGGAAGGTCTCCCTACAAATCATAATGACATAGGTTATTTTTGTAACAAAATAGAGTCTCTAACTGCTGACCAGAAATATGACATCTGCACTACTGTTAGGAGGCCTGATGCCAAATGTGTCTTTCCTGAGTCAGTATACTCTGGGAAGAATAGGAAATTCTCTTTCTCTTGGCTTGAGGATCATACTTGGCTTCAGTACTCTACAGTTCTTGATTGTGCTTTCTGCTTGCCTTGTATGATGTTTGGTCACCAGACTACTGTCAATCCATCTAAAGTAGAGAAGCTAGTTGTTAGTCCTTGCAGGGACTGGTCCTGTGCAGTAGCAAGGCTCAGGATGCATATGAAGTCAGGCAGACATCAAACAGCATCATTGACTATGCAAACCTTCCTTGGTGTGAAACAGAACAAAATAGTATCTATAGATAGAATTTACAATAAAGCAGTAAATGATAATAATTGCAGTAATATTTGAAACTAAGTCCAATCATTAGAACAGTTCTCTTTGGTACAAGACAAAATAGTCCATCACGTGGCCACAGGGATGATTCCAAACACTATGAAACATTGGATAATGGCACCTTTCAAGCTCGTCTTGATTTCAGAGTTGACAGTGATGATGTAATTCTCAAAGAACACTTTGCTACTGCACCCAGAAATGCCACATACAGATCAAGATCTACCCAGAATGACATAATATATTGTTGTGCTGATGTAGCCAACGGAAAAATAATGTCTGAAATAAGACAGTCTAAACACATCTCCATTCTTGCTGATGAACTCACTGGCTACTCGAACAAAGAGCAAATGCCCATTGTTCGTAGATATGTTGACAGTGATAACTCCATCAAAGAGAGGTTTATTTGTTCACTGCAATACTGGTACAACTGGCCAAGCACTCTCTGATAAGATACTTGATTGCTTAGTAAATAAGTATCAATAGGATATTAACAAGTGCCAGGACCAATGGTATGGTGGAGCTGGCAATATGACTGGAAAGTATTCTGGTGTTTCATCTCGAATTCTTCTAGTAACTCCGCTTGCAATTTACACCCACTATGCATCACATAGGGTTAAATTATGTGTAGCCTCTGCCCTCAATGACCAGAATGTAAGCAATATGATATATGGAGTAAGATGCATATCAGATTTTTTTTAATGACTCCCTAAAGTGACAGCAGCTTTTAGACAACACAGTCAAAGAACTGAAGTTAGATATAAAGCACACTAAGCTATTGGATGTTTGCCACACAAGATGCATCAAGTGTATTGATGGTTTAGCAAGGTTTCTAGAAATGTATGAAGCTATTGTTGAAACAATGCTAATAATAAGCCAGAATAGACAGAGAATTTGGTATTCATGTGCTTGAGATGCTTCCTCCTTTCAGTCACTGCTGTTAAATGTCAATTTTTTGTTCACAATCACTGCTGTATGAAACTGCCTTGGGTATACCTATTCAGCCACTTAACAACTCCAAGGTCCACAAATGTATACTAGGCATCCAAATTTATTCGAGAGCAGGAAGGAGGCTTCTATTCAGAGCAAGTCCGATGATGATGAAGTTGCATTGGAAGGTCATCAGGAACCTGACTTTGATGGCAATGGCTGTGTGTTTGGGCTAGGCATGATAAAGAGCTCGTCAGCTGCATTATCAAAATCAACTACTTCACCAGCTGCCTGAAGCAATGCAACTCAGTATCCAGTGACAATACAACAACTCCAGTGAACAAGGGAAGGAACCCAGATTACATAGGAGGAAAAAGAAAAACGAAGAGGGATCAGGTACCAGTACAGAGAGTACTATTAAATGTCGCTAAGGGATTTGCTGGTCCTGGGTAAGACATTAAACTGCACCCTGGGGTGTCCTTGAGCAAGACTAGTACCCTATTAGCTCCCCATACCAGGGTTACGGTGAAGCTGTTGGCAGCAGGACAGCTGATTTTGCGAAAGGCTAGATGGATGCAATCCTTCAGAAGGTTTTCGTAAACTATCACTGGCGTAAGTACAGT
The DNA here is from genome assembly GCA_964019165.1 of Mastigias papua. Lineage (NCBI taxonomy): Eukaryota > Metazoa > Cnidaria > Scyphozoa > Rhizostomeae > Mastigiidae > Mastigias > Mastigias papua. Next base: position 2,350,444 of record OZ025276.1, read on the forward strand.
TCAACTGGAAAAACGGTAGGGATAAACTGCCTAGTTAGTTGGCACTGCGAGCAAAGAAAGAGCCTTGGGGTCCCTACTTTGTTTATCTTTATCACTCCTGACTACTCTCCATGAAATGATAAAAAGAAGCGATATCTCATGCCACATCGGTCGTCGCGTCGATCACTAAGGGCCGCGTTGTCCAGTGGGTAACCAGGCTGGCAATGAAAAGTATGTGACTGGAAAGCAACTAAGAAGCAAATTTAGAATTGGAACCTGGAACGTTAGGAAGTTGAAAGAATTAGGCAAACTTAATACAATATGTCGTGAAATGGATAGAAATAACATAGAAATTCTCGGTGTAAGTGAAACTAATTGGAGTAACAATGGCAGTTTTAAACTCAAGACAATAAATTGGTAATATTTTCTGGGAAAGATGAAGGCAGTGGTTACAGTCATGGGGTTGCTGTAAGTGTATCAAAAGACACCAGCAGAGCATTATTGGGTTACAGCCCGATTTCAGATAGAGTGCTAAAAGTTAGATTCCAAGGTAAACCGCATAATATCAGTATCATTCAATGTTATGCACCTACAGGCAATGCAAGCGATGAAGAAATGGAAGAATTTTATAATACACTACAAGACACTATTGACAGCATTCCAAATAGAGATGTAAAAATCATATCTGGTGATTTCAATGCTAAGGTTGGAAAACAAATCAGAAATAGTGAATGCAATGGGAAGTTTGGATTAGGTGAAGAAAATGAAAGAGGAACAGACCTTCTTGACTTTTGCAGAAGTAATAACCTTGTCATAGCCAATACACTTTTTGAACACCATCCGAGACATCTGTACACTTGGATATCCCCAGATAGAAAGACACGCAATCATATTGATTATATTATCATAAATCAAAAATGGAAAGCTAGTTTAAAGAATGCAAAAACAAGACCAGGTGCTGATTGTAACTCCGACCATCAGCTCCTTATAGTTGACATGCAGTTCAGATTAAAGAAACTACCAGTTTCTGAAACACCTCTAAAGCTAGATTATACTTCTATCGATGAAGCATACCGAGTAAAAATCTCTAACTCTTTTGAGGCTCTATTAGTGGCTGAGGAGGAGAGATCACCAAACGAGCTCTGGGAAGATGGGAAGAAAATAATCTTAAGCGTAGCCAAAAGTAACATTCCCAAGAAAAAGAAAAAGAAGAAACAACTTAACAACACTGAATTCTATCAAGAGCTACTATTAGACTTATCCCTAGATTATCAGAAAATAATGTCAAATTCACTTTCAGAAATGCATATGAATAACCTCATTGATAAAGTAACAATGGATACTGTTGCACCCTTAAGCACCACACCATCCTGCTTTTATCTGCTCCCTAAAATACATGAGAAGAACAACCCAGGTAGGCCAGTTGTCACCTCAATGAACTACCACACCACTAAAATATCAAGATACGTAGATCATTACATACAACCCCTAGCTAAATATGGGAAACAACTGATTTCTTAACCAAAATCAAATCTCTTAAGACAATACCAGAAAATAAAACCCTTGTAACATTAGACATCAGATCACTATATTCCAATATTAAAACATGATGAAGGACTATCAGCTCTGAAAGAATGGCTGGAGAATAGAACAACTAAAAATCCCCCCACTTTAGTTACAAAAACCCGTATGAGTGACATGCAAACACTCAACAATGTTACTGTCAACAGAAGACACTTTCTTCACATCAAAGTTTGTGCCATGGGTACTGTAACAGCCCCCTCCTATGCCACCATTTTCATGGGTAACTTTGAAGAGAAATACATTTATCCAATAATGAACAGTGAATGCTTTGCTTATTATAGATACATTGATGAAATATCACTTATCTACAGGATGAGTAACAAACACCCAGCACATCTCCAATAAATTTGACTGTGAAAAATCTCAGAAATCTGTTGCATTCCTTTATACATTAGTATATGTTGACAACAAAAGACAGTTACAAACAACTTTATACACAGAACCAACTGACACTCACAATTGCATACATTTTAGTTCAGCCCACCCAAAGCACTTAAAACATAGTCTACAATACTCTCAGGCACTTAGAATTAGAGGAATCTGCTCACATATGGTGAATTTAACAAACACTTACATAACCTTACAAAACTATTCTTAAAAACAGGTTTGTATGTCATAAACACTATATATATATTTTCCAATGTAGAACAAGAAACAAGATATAGGTTCTCAACACTGGAAAAAATAAAGTTGAGAATGACCAGCAAAATCAACCAAAAAACAGAGATGGAAGAGAAGGGGGCAAAACTAGAGGAGGCTACCAACGTAGAAAATCATATACTTCCGCAGCCCCCTATAACAGGGATACCACTAAAAGCAACACCAAACAACTGGCCAATAATACTCCAACTGTCAATGTGTACTTGACAGTTGGACTTAATGCTAGGCGCACACTGGAGAAATTTGCTTAAGAAAAGTGCCATTCATGCCATATTGCTTAAGCACATTTCTCCAGTGTGAGGTGGTAAAACCGGAAGCACTATTGCTTTTCAAGCCAAAAGTAAAATATCTATCATGTTTGATATTGTTTTCCTTTCGTGCCATTTTGCTTACAGTGTGCGGGGGCAAAAGCACTATTGCTTATAACTCCGGTGTACAGCACATGCGTCTTTTGCACATTTGCGCAGTAACAAAATGGCGGAAAATGCAAGCGAATTCTTAAATGAAGCTATTCTAGAAGAGAAATTGGTGGACTTATGGCAATATTTCCTGTGTCTATATGATGCTAGATCGGCTGAGTTTAGGGACAGGGTGAAGAGAGATCAAGCTGTACATGAAATGGCTGAAAAATTAGAACAAACAAGTATTCTCTACTATATACTTAGCCCTCTAGTAGAACAATGTCAGGAAAAAGCTATTAGTGTGTGTGCCCTATAGAGTATACTACAGTGCCAATATGTTTTTTGTGGCAAGAGATATACATATGAAGAAAGATGAAGAATAAATATCCAATATTATTTTCCACTTTCAATCTGGAAAAAAACAGATAATAACAAAGGAGATAAAACATTATTTGGTTATATAAAAGCTTTAATGATTAGTCTTGAATTATTGCATTTTTATAAACAGATATAATATAGTTTACCTAAAGAGGATTGAGTCAAGAGTAAGTTAAAATATCTAAGAAATAGTGTTACCAAAGCTAAGAAGCCACCCAAAAGTGGCATACCTGGTAAAAGTGGCAAGCGAGCCACCTGGCTGTTGGAAAAGCTTCAGTTTTTGTCACCATTTGTGGCATCAAGAGCATCATTATCAAACATGGATTCTACGGTAAGTCTAGTAATTTAGTTCCTTAAGTTACTTGCACTTGAAGTCTTAAGCTGACTTAATACAAATGCCAATTGCCTTTTATAGTACAAAATTTAAGAAGAATAGACAAAGTTTAGCCTTTCTAGTCCATGCAGATAGTATTCCAATCAGTAGCAAATACCAGGAAAGAAGAACAACATGCAAGTGTTTGCTTTATAATGAAGTTCAGCGACCATAAATGCAAGTGACCATAAATCAATGACCACTATGAAACGTCTAATGACTTAGATTTACAACAAAACTACTTCATGTAGGAAGAACATCAGGGAACAATAGAACAACCACCCATAGCAAAAAGCCAATAAATGTTCTAGTTGCCATATTGCAACCCTGCTGTATAAAGGGTTAAGAATAACCTGCAAGTATTGCGACTCTGTTACTGGTATCATACTCACATGCTCACTTTGAGGTCCAGAGTGCACAGTGGAGCAACAGACAGGTTACACTTTTTACAGCTGTTGCTTGGAAGCAGGAGAAAATATATTCTGTTTTTGCTGTCTGACTATTTATGTTATGATAAATATGCTGTCACAGTGTTTCTTTTGCAAATAGTGAAATATTTTCAACACGATATGACCAGCATGACCAACCTTCAACTATTCAGTGATGGTCCATCATAGCAGTCTAAGCAAAACTATATTTTCCTGTTTATCACACATCTCGGTCAAGAGTGTAAGATTAAAATGAGTTGGCATTTCTTTGCTAACTCCCATGGTAAGGGAGCAGTGGATGGTGCTGCAGTGAATGTAAAATGTGCTGTATTTGAGCAAATGAAAAATAAGCAGCAGTTCATCAGTGGTCCTTAGCAGCATGTTACTGTAGCTCAAGACGTGGTAAAAGCAGTAGAAGTAATGTATGTCAGCAAATCCATAATCCACACTTATGCCTCTTTTCTAGATAATATATGCTCAGGTGTATTGGCTGTACCTAATACACACACATTACATTGTTCATGTTGTAGAATATGACGTAATTGAAGGTGCTGACTAGTCATCAGAACATGGAATTGGGCATCGCTTCCTGTTGACCCCAAAAGTATCCAATGCATATACTATGGTTATTGCCTAAGGACACTCTTTGGAAATTCTCGTTTATTCACCAAGATGATCAAAATGTGAACAAGTTCTTGAAGGCAGTGGATAGAGATTGTGTTGCTCATTGAGATGTTTTTGTTAAAGTTAATCCTCCTGCCCTCTACTCATCATCTTGTTTTGACCAATTTTGTTTGGGTGATGATGACTTTCAGCACATTATAATGGTGTTTAATAAACCGTAACCAATGACTAAAGAATTAGATATGGAATGAAAAGACGTTTTAGGCACCACTTTTCTATGCATTTAGTTTGTGTTTCGGACCATTGCTTTTGCACTTCAGCCTTGCCTTGGTTCTTTCTGTGTTTTAGTTAAGCAATATAGCCACTGTTTTCTGTGATAATATCTATTACCAACTAAATTCCTTCACCTGAAATAACAATACTATGTGAAACAAGTCTCCTTTGAATGCTTATGGGGAACTGAAACTGCTGCCTTACAAAGGTATAGCTTCATAGAATACGATTTGTCAAACTACAATAAAATCCTATTTTCGTGAAACAATTTCCATATCAGGCAACACTTTTCACAAGTATGCTTCATTCACATTTTATTTTTGGTATAAAGGTAAATGAAAAGAAACATTAATGCTAAGGTTTAAAGTAAGTAGAAGTAATGAGAGTCTGTTACAATTTTTAATTTGTGAGTCCGTTACCATGGCCATTTTCATATTCCCGCTCAAGGTTTCCTTATGAAAAGTTACACTTAGAGAAAATGTGTAGGTTGGTGACACTGAATGAACTATCTACATACAATATGAATCTTGATAGAACTATTTTATGAACAAGGAACAGCAGTTTTTCAGAAATTTGTGCACACCCGTAAAGTCGCTCTACTGTTAATGGCAGTGATTTGTTGACTCTTACTTTCATCTTTATGAGCAGTTTGATAGTAGCCAGAGATCTTTGAAGATGTGGCATTGCAAAGGCAACATGCATGAGTTGCATCATATATGCTCTGCGAATCAAACCCTCATATTCCCCTTGGACTTGTAAGTACTATAAAAGTAATATATCAAAATCAGCACTGTCAAAGTAGAATTTACCATTTGCCAACAAGTTGCATCTTAGCAAGTTAATCATGTTTTAATATATGAAAAGGTAACACTGTTCACCATACAGCAATACAACTTGTGATATTGCTGATATTTTACACTGCAAGATAAGAGAGAACTGCAAGAGGAGAGAGATAACTTCGCCATGAAAAGTAAGAAAAATGGATACATGGATGTATGGGGCTTTAAATTTTGGGACTGGAGGCTGCTTGCCCTTGCCTGAATACATTTTATGTTGCCTGAGTGAGTTATTTTCTCACCGTATTGAGCTACAGCTATTTTTTAGAAAGACCTATTGTTTTTTCATAAGACATTGCCAGAACAAAATTACATTCATGACTATTCACCTAGATTACATCAAGTATAGTAATTATAAGGTAGCAAACACATTTTCTAAATTCTCTGACTTTCTTTCAAAGTCATTTAGCAACATCACCTTTACTTTGTCACAAGATACCTTCGTTTCTCTGATGGCATCTAATGCTGTGATTAGCGGCATAAAGTCATCTGGCAAACTGGCCAATAAAGTCATAGCTAGCTCTTTATCATTGATCTCAATGCCCATTTCATGTAACTGATCATGCAAGTGTTTTAGGTAACCTATGTGCTCTAACATATTTCCATTGTATTGAAACTTGCAAGAGTAACACTTTTGTCTTAACCTTACCTTTTGTAGGATTGAGTCACCAGTAATTGATTCTTCAAGGCATCCCACGCCTTTTAGCTGTTTTCGTATTGCAGATGTGGATTTATTGACTAGGCTCTACTGCTAAACCAATATAGGTTGACACTTTTTTGGCTTTTAAACGAAAATTCCGTTTTTAGCTATTTTAACATCAGGATCAACAGTGGTACCATCTCCATGTTCAAATAAATCATTGCTTTCCAGATACAATCTCATATTGAAAGCCCATGATCTATAATTGCCACTATTCAATTAAGCAAATTTCAGAACATTTTCAGAAGAGTCATCTAGCGAAGCCATATCCACATAAATGCCAATGAACCCTTAAAATGGACAAGCACCAAAATATGGATGACAGTATTTGAGGATAGGCCTGTACTTGGCAGTAAGTGCTTCTTCTTGTATAAGTCCTGTGACGTTAAAGCTAGATGGCTAAATAGGCTACCATTGAACTGTACTCACTGAGACCTATCAAATGGTATATGACTTATTGCTGTAGGCTGTTTATGTGAATAAGAGGTACACTTAAGGCATCTTTAGGGGATAACTCCTTGAAGAGTTGAGATATAGGGTAAATGATTCTATCATTGTAATGTACTCATCTAGAGCTACTGAATGGTGCATTACTTATTGGCCTAGGATGTTGATTTCTAGGAGAGGTACGATTCTGCAATAGCACCCCTATGGTGGAGCATGGAGCAACTATTGCTTCACTGCATACTATGGAATATGGTTTGTCATAAGTGCAGACACAGGACAGGTACTTGACTTTGAATTTTGTAGCAAGTTCTGTCAACTTTGTGACAAGAACCCAGATGCAGATGATATATGGGAGCTACTTCGCATGTCTGTTTGTACAATAAACCATTTTGTGTCAAGCAAATCTATCGAAACAAAGCAGCAGAGAGATTGTGAGGCCATTCCATTGTGTATAAACATTAGATAGAAATGGATGATTTGTGATGGGGACTCAGCATCATTTAATGCTCTTTGGGACACCTATTGTAGTTGTGATTTGTGCCATAAGTACTTAAAACTGAACAAATCAACAGAAGGGAACCTGAATGATACAGATGAATTTAAAGAATGGCAAGAAACACATGACAATGAAACTGCAACAGAGTATGTAAATTGGACTGTGTAAGTCGTGCAGAAGAGGATGAGGAAACATCTCTCTTGGAAAGAGATGCATGGAGCCACTCCATGGAAAAAGACAAAAGAGATAGTAGATTCTCTTGTCCAGACTGATATAGAAGTCATTTACTGACTATGAATGGCATAAAGAAGTTTCAGATTTATTATGGCAGGGCCATTTGCCGAAATGTTATCCCCTATGGGTCTTCAGAGAATGAAATAGATGCTGTGCTCAGCAACATGGAAAAGCAGTCATAGCAATAGTGTGACATAGTCTACTACTAGATGACAATGAGAGAAATACAACTGGTCAGAGGTCAACAATGGAAACCATCTGAAGCATAGGGAGTACTACAGATGGAGCCCCTGGTCAGGTAGTATCTGATCTGGAAAATATGCTTTCACATTGTTTAATGCTATAAGTAAACCTCAAAACAATACAAAGCTGCAAACTCCCACATCCATTTGTTATGGTCCTTCTACGCTGGTTCTCCTAAGGATAACAGTCCTTCTTTTCAACCAGATCATATTGTCCCAGTTTTATTGTAAAATATTTTCACACTTTATCTTAGTAAAGGTGCATGCTTCCAAGAAGGGAAAAGGCACTCTCTTCTACTATAGAGGTTAAGGTCACATAGTTAAAGACCAAGGTGCTTTCACCGATGATGGTCTTCCAGTTTAAAGGAAGGTAAGATCTGTTTTCCAGTTGCCACACAGTTAAAGTCTTTACCTGATGAAAAATGCAATACACAGAGTTCATCTCTGCATGGTCATAGGCTTAAAATGAAACATTTGTGGAAGGTCTCCCTACAAATCATAATGACATAGGTTATTTTTGTAACAAAATAGAGTCTCTAACTGCTGACCAGAAATATGACATCTGCACTACTGTTAGGAGGCCTGATGCCAAATGTGTCTTTCCTGAGTCAGTATACTCTGGGAAGAATAGGAAATTCTCTTTCTCTTGGCTTGAGGATCATACTTGGCTTCAGTACTCTACAGTTCTTGATTGTGCTTTCTGCTTGCCTTGTATGATGTTTGGTCACCAGACTACTGTCAATCCATCTAAAGTAGAGAAGCTAGTTGTTAGTCCTTGCAGGGACTGGTCCTGTGCAGTAGCAAGGCTCAGGATGCATATGAAGTCAGGCAGACATCAAACAGCATCATTGACTATGCAAACCTTCCTTGGTGTGAAACAGAACAAAATAGTATCTATAGATAGAATTTACAATAAAGCAGTAAATGATAATAATTGCAGTAATATTTGAAACTAAGTCCAATCATTAGAACAGTTCTCTTTGGTACAAGACAAAATAGTCCATCACGTGGCCACAGGGATGATTCCAAACACTATGAAACATTGGATAATGGCACCTTTCAAGCTCGTCTTGATTTCAGAGTTGACAGTGATGATGTAATTCTCAAAGAACACTTTGCTACTGCACCCAGAAATGCCACATACAGATCAAGATCTACCCAGAATGACATAATATATTGTTGTGCTGATGTAGCCAACGGAAAAATAATGTCTGAAATAAGACAGTCTAAACACATCTCCATTCTTGCTGATGAACTCACTGGCTACTCGAACAAAGAGCAAATGCCCATTGTTCGTAGATATGTTGACAGTGATAACTCCATCAAAGAGAGGTTTATTTGTTCACTGCAATACTGGTACAACTGGCCAAGCACTCTCTGATAAGATACTTGATTGCTTAGTAAATAAGTATCAATAGGATATTAACAAGTGCCAGGACCAATGGTATGGTGGAGCTGGCAATATGACTGGAAAGTATTCTGGTGTTTCATCTCGAATTCTTCTAGTAACTCCGCTTGCAATTTACACCCACTATGCATCACATAGGGTTAAATTATGTGTAGCCTCTGCCCTCAATGACCAGAATGTAAGCAATATGATATATGGAGTAAGATGCATATCAGATTTTTTTTAATGACTCCCTAAAGTGACAGCAGCTTTTAGACAACACAGTCAAAGAACTGAAGTTAGATATAAAGCACACTAAGCTATTGGATGTTTGCCACACAAGATGCATCAAGTGTATTGATGGTTTAGCAAGGTTTCTAGAAATGTATGAAGCTATTGTTGAAACAATGCTAATAATAAGCCAGAATAGACAGAGAATTTGGTATTCATGTGCTTGAGATGCTTCCTCCTTTCAGTCACTGCTGTTAAATGTCAATTTTTTGTTCACAATCACTGCTGTATGAAACTGCCTTGGGTATACCTATTCAGCCACTTAACAACTCCAAGGTCCACAAATGTATACTAGGCATCCAAATTTATTCGAGAGCAGGAAGGAGGCTTCTATTCAGAGCAAGTCCGATGATGATGAAGTTGCATTGGAAGGTCATCAGGAACCTGACTTTGATGGCAATGGCTGTGTGTTTGGGCTAGGCATGATAAAGAGCTCGTCAGCTGCATTATCAAAATCAACTACTTCACCAGCTGCCTGAAGCAATGCAACTCAGTATCCAGTGACAATACAACAACTCCAGTGAACAAGGGAAGGAACCCAGATTACATAGGAGGAAAAAGAAAAACGAAGAGGGATCAGGTACCAGTACAGAGAGTACTATTAAATGTCGCTAAGGGATTTGCTGGTCCTGGGTAAGACATTAAACTGCACCCTGGGGTGTCCTTGAGCAAGACTAGTACCCTATTAGCTCCCCATACCAGGGTTACGGTGAAGCTGTTGGCAGCAGGACAGCTGATTTTGCGAAAGGCTAGATGGATGCAATCCTTCAGAAGGTTTTCGTAAACTATCACTGGCGTAAGTACAGTTCAACTGGAAAAACGGTAGGGATAAACTGCCTAGTTAGTTGGCACTGCGAGCAAAGAAAGAGCCTTGGGGTCCCTACTTTGTTTATCTTTATCACTCCTGACTACTCTCCATGAAATGATAAAAAGAAGCGATATCTCATGCCACATCGGTCGTCGCGTCGATCACTAAGGGCCGCGTTGTCCAGTGGGTAACCAGGCTGGCAATGAAAAGTATGTGACTGGAAAGCAACTAAGAAGCAAATTTAGAATTGGAACCTGGAACGTTAGGAAGTTGAAAGAATTAGGCAAACTTAATACAATATGTCGTGAAATGGATAGAAATAACATAGAAATTCTCGGTGTAAGTGAAACTAATTGGAGTAACAATGGCAGTTTTAAACTCAAGACAATAAATTGGTAATATTTTCTGGGAAAGATGAAGGCAGTGGTTACAGTCATGGGGTTGCTGTAAGTGTATCAAAAGACACCAGCAGAGCATTATTGGGTTACAGCCCGATTTCAGATAGAGTGCTAAAAGTTAGATTCCAAGGTAAACCGCATAATATCAGTATCATTCAATGTTATGCACCTACAGGCAATGCAAGCGATGAAGAAATGGAAGAATTTTATAATACACTACAAGACACTATTGACAGCATTCCAAATAGAGATGTAAAAATCATATCTGGTGATTTCAATGCTAAGGTTGGAAAACAAATCAGAAATAGTGAATGCAATGGGAAGTTTGGATTAGGTGAAGAAAATGAAAGAGGAACAGACCTTCTTGACTTTTGCAGAAGTAATAACCTTGTCATAGCCAATACACTTTTTGAACACCATCCGAGACATCTGTACACTTGGATATCCCCAGATAGAAAGACACGCAATCATATTGATTATATTATCATAAATCAAAAATGGAAAGCTAGTTTAAAGAATGCAAAAACAAGACCAGGTGCTGATTGTAACTCCGACCATCAGCTCCTTATAGTTGACATGCAGTTCAGATTAAAGAAACTACCAGTTTCTGAAACACCTCTAAAGCTAGATTATACTTCTATCGATGAAGCATACCGAGTAAAAATCTCTAACTCTTTTGAGGCTCTATTAGTGGCTGAGGAGGAGAGATCACCAAACGAGCTCTGGGAAGATGGGAAGAAAATAATCTTAAGCGTAGCCAAAAGTAACATTCCCAAGAAAAAGAAAAAGAAGAAACAACTTAACAACACTGAATTCTATCAAGAGCTACTATTAGACTTATCCCTAGATTATCAGAAAATAATGTCAAATTCACTTTCAGAAATGCATATGAATAACCTCATTGATAAAGTAACAATGGATACTGTTGCACCCTTAAGCACCACACCATCCTGCTTTTATCTGCTCCCTAAAATACATGAGAAGAACAACCCAGGTAGGCCAGTTGTCACCTCAATGAACTACCACACCACTAAAATATCAAGATACGTAGATCATTACATACAACCCCTAGCTAAATATGGGAAACAACTGATTTCTTAACCAAAATCAAATCTCTTAAGACAATACCAGAAAATAAAACCCTTGTAACATTAGACATCAGATCACTATATTCCAATATTAAAACATGATGAAGGACTATCAGCTCTGAAAGAATGGCTGGAGAATAGAACAACTAAAAATCCCCCCACTTTAGTTACAAAAACCCGTATGAGTGACATGCAAACACTCAACAATGTTACTGTCAACAGAAGACACTTTCTTCACATCAAAGTTTGTGCCATGGGTACTGTAACAGCCCCCTCCTATGCCACCATTTTCATGGGTAACTTTGAAGAGAAATACATTTATCCAATAATGAACAGTGAATGCTTTGCTTATTATAGATACATTGATGAAATATCACTTATCTACAGGATGAGTAACAAACACCCAGCACATCTCCAATAAATTTGACTGTGAAAAATCTCAGAAATCTGTTGCATTCCTTTATACATTAGTATATGTTGACAACAAAAGACAGTTACAAACAACTTTATACACAGAACCAACTGACACTCACAATTGCATACATTTTAGTTCAGCCCACCCAAAGCACTTAAAACATAGTCTACAATACTCTCAGGCACTTAGAATTAGAGGAATCTGCTCACATATGGTGAATTTAACAAACACTTACATAACCTTACAAAACTATTCTTAAAAACAGGTTTGTATGTCATAAACACTATATATATATTTTCCAATGTAGAACAAGAAACAAGATATAGGTTCTCAACACTGGAAAAAATAAAGTTGAGAATGACCAGCAAAATCAACCAAAAAACAGAGATGGAAGAGAAGGGGGCAAAACTAGAGGAGGCTACCAACGTAGAAAATCATATACTTCCGCAGCCCCCTATAACAGGGATACCACTAAAAGCAACACCAAACAACTGGCCAATAATACTCCAACTGTCAATGTGTACTTGACAGTTGGACTTAATGCTAGGCGCACACTGGAGAAATTTGCTTAAGAAAAGTGCCATTCATGCCATATTGCTTAAGCACATTTCTCCAGTGTGAGGTGGTAAAACCGGAAGCACTATTGCTTTTCAAGCCAAAAGTAAAATATCTATCATGTTTGATATTGTTTTCCTTTCGTGCCATTTTGCTTACAGTGTGCGGGGGCAAAAGCACTATTGCTTATAACTCCGGTGTACAGCACATGCGTCTTTTGCACATTTGCGCAGTAACAAAATGGCGGAAAATGCAAGCGAATTCTTAAATGAAGCTATTCTAGAAGAGAAATTGGTGGACTTATGGCAATATTTCCTGTGTCTATATGATGCTAGATCGGCTGAGTTTAGGGACAGGGTGAAGAGAGATCAAGCTGTACATGAAATGGCTGAAAAATTAGAACAAACAAGTATTCTCTACTATATACTTAGCCCTCTAGTAGAACAATGTCAGGAAAAAGCTATTAGTGTGTGTGCCCTATAGAGTATACTACAGTGCCAATATGTTTTTTGTGGCAAGAGATATACATATGAAGAAAGATGAAGAATAAATATCCAATATTATTTTCCACTTTCAATCTGGAAAAAAACAGATAATAACAAAGGAGATAAAACATTATTTGGTTATATAAAAGCTTTAATGATTAGTCTTGAATTATTGCATTTTTATAAACAGATATAATATAGTTTACCTAAAGAGGATTGAGTCAAGAGTAAGTTAAAATATCTAAGAAATAGTGTTACCAAAGCTAAGAAGCCACCCAAAAGTGGCATACCTGGTAAAAGTGGCAAGCGAGCCACCTGGCTGTTGGAAAAGCTTCAGTTTTTGTCACCATTTGTGGCATCAAGAGCATCATTATCAAACATGGATTCTACGGTAAGTCTAGTAATTTAGTTCCTTAAGTTACTTGCACTTGAAGTCTTAAGCTGACTTAATACAAATGCCAATTGCCTTTTATAGTACAAAATTTAAGAAGAATAGACAAAGTTTAGCCTTTCTAGTCCATGCAGATAGTATTCCAATCAGTAGCAAATACCAGGAAAGAAGAACAACATGCAAGTGTTTGCTTTATAATGAAGTTCAGCGACCATAAATGCAAGTGACCATAAATCAATGACCACTATGAAACGTCTAATGACTTAGATTTACAACAAAACTACTTCATGTAGGAAGAACATCAGGGAACAATAGAACAACCACCCATAGCAAAAAGCCAATAAATGTTCTAGTTGCCATATTGCAACCCTGCTGTATAAAGGGTTAAGAATAACCTGCAAGTATTGCGACTCTGTTACTGGTATCATACTCACATGCTCACTTTGAGGTCCAGAGTGCACAGTGGAGCAACAGACAGGTTACACTTTTTACAGCTGTTGCTTGGAAGCAGGAGAAAATATATTCTGTTTTTGCTGTCTGACTATTTATGTTATGATAAATATGCTGTCACAGTGTTTCTTTTGCAAATAGTGAAATATTTTCAACACGATATGACCAGCATGACCAACCTTCAACTATTCAGTGATGGTCCATCATAGCAGTCTAAGCAAAACTATATTTTCCTGTTTATCACACATCTCGGTCAAGAGTGTAAGATTAAAATGAGTTGGCATTTCTTTGCTAACTCCCATGGTAAGGGAGCAGTGGATGGTGCTGCAGTGAATGTAAAATGTGCTGTATTTGAGCAAATGAAAAATAAGCAGCAGTTCATCAGTGGTCCTTAGCAGCATGTTACTGTAGCTCAAGACGTGGTAAAAGCAGTAGAAGTAATGTATGTCAGCAAATCCATAATCCACACTTATGCCTCTTTTCTAGATAATATATGCTCAGGTGTATTGGCTGTACCTAATACACACACATTACATTGTTCATGTTGTAGAATATGACGTAATTGAAGGTGCTGACTAGTCATCAGAACATGGAATTGGGCATCGCTTCCTGTTGACCCCAAAAGTATCCAATGCATATACTATGGTTATTGCCTAAGGACACTCTTTGGAAATTCTCGTTTATTCACCAAGATGATCAAAATGTGAACAAGTTCTTGAAGGCAGTGGATAGAGATTGTGTTGCTCATTGAGATGTTTTTGTTAAAGTTAATCCTCCTGCCCTCTACTCATCATCTTGTTTTGACCAATTTTGTTTGGGTGATGATGACTTTCAGCACATTATAATGGTGTTTAATAAACCGTAACCAATGACTAAAGAATTAGATATGGAATGAAAAGACGTTTTAGGCACCACTTTTCTATGCATTTAGTTTGTGTTTCGGACCATTGCTTTTGCACTTCAGCCTTGCCTTGGTTCTTTCTGTGTTTTAGTTAAGCAATATAGCCACTGTTTTCTGTGATAATATCTATTACCAACTAAATTCCTTCACCTGAAATAACAATACTATGTGAAACAAGTCTCCTTTGAATGCTTATGGGGAACTGAAACTGCTGCCTTACAAAGGTATAGCTTCATAGAATACGATTTGTCAAACTACAATAAAATCCTATTTTCGTGAAACAATTTCCATATCAGGCAACACTTTTCACAAGTATGCTTCATTCACATTTTATTTTTGGTATAAAGGTAAATGAAAAGAAACATTAATGCTAAGGTTTAAAGTAAGTAGAAGTAATGAGAGTCTGTTACAATTTTTAATTTGTGAGTCCGTTACCATGGCCATTTTCATATTCCCGCTCAAGGTTTCCTTATGAAAAGTTACACTTAGAGAAAATGTGTAGGTTGGTGACACTGAATGAACTATCTACATACAATATGAATCTTGATAGAACTATTTTATGAACAAGGAACAGCAGTTTTTCAGAAATTTGTGCACACCCGTAAAGTCGCTCTACTGTTAATGGCAGTGATTTGTTGACTCTTACTTTCATCTTTATGAGCAGTTTGATAGTAGCCAGAGATCTTTGAAGATGTGGCATTGCAAAGGCAACATGCATGAGTTGCATCATATATGCTCTGCGAATCAAACCCTCATATTCCCCTTGGACTTGTAAGTACTATAAAAGTAATATATCAAAATCAGCACTGTCAAAGTAGAATTTACCATTTGCCAACAAGTTGCATCTTAGCAAGTTAATCATGTTTTAATATATGAAAAGGTAACACTGTTCACCATACAGCAATACAACTTGTGATATTGCTGATATTTTACACTGCAAGATAAGAGAGAACTGCAAGAGGAGAGAGATAACTTCGCCATGAAAAGTAAGAAAAATGGATACATGGATGTATGGGGCTTTAAATTTTGGGACTGGAGGCTGCTTGCCCTTGCCTGAATACATTTTATGTTGCCTGAGTGAGTTATTTTCTCACCGTATTGAGCTACAGCTATTTTTTAGAAAGACCTATTGTTTTTTCATAAGACATTGCCAGAACAAAATTACATTCATGACTATTCACCTAGATTACATCAAGTATAGTAATTATAAGGTAGCAAACACATTTTCTAAATTCTCTGACTTTCTTTCAAAGTCATTTAGCAACATCACCTTTACTTTGTCACAAGATACCTTCGTTTCTCTGATGGCATCTAATGCTGTGATTAGCGGCATAAAGTCATCTGGCAAACTGGCCAATAAAGTCATAGCTAGCTCTTTATCATTGATCTCAATGCCCATTTCATGTAACTGATCATGCAAGTGTTTTAGGTAACCTATGTGCTCTAACATATTTCCATTGTATTGAAACTTGCAAGAGTAACACTTTTGTCTTAACCTTACCTTTTGTAGGATTGAGTCACCAGTAATTGATTCTTCAAGGCATCCCACGCCTTTTAGCTGTTTTCGTATTGCAGATGTGGATTTATTGACTAGGCTCTACTGCTAAACCAATATAGGTTGACACTTTTTTGGCTTTTAAACGAAAATTCCGTTTTTAGCTATTTTAACATCAGGATCAACAGTGGTACCATCTCCATGTTCAAATAAATCATTGCTTTCCAGATACAATCTCATATTGAAAGCCCATGATCTATAATTGCCACTATTCAATTAAGCAAATTTCAGAACATTTTCAGAAGAGTCATCTAGCGAAGCCATATCCACATAAATGCCAATGAACCCTTAAAATGGACAAGCACCAAAATATGGATGACAGTATTTGAGGATAGGCCTGTACTTGGCAGTAAGTGCTTCTTCTTGTATAAGTCCTGTGACGTTAAAGCTAGATGGCTAAATAGGCTACCATTGAACTGTACTCACTGAGACCTATCAAATGGTATATGACTTATTGCTGTAGGCTGTTTATGTGAATAAGAGGTACACTTAAGGCATCTTTAGGGGATAACTCCTTGAAGAGTTGAGATATAGGGTAAATGATTCTATCATTGTAATGTACTCATCTAGAGCTACTGAATGGTGCATTACTTATTGGCCTAGGATGTTGATTTCTAGGAGAGGTACGATTCTGCAATAGCACCCCTATGGTGGAGCATGGAGCAACTATTGCTTCACTGCATACTATGGAATATGGTTTGTCATAAGTGCAGACACAGGACAGGTACTTGACTTTGAATTTTGTAGCAAGTTCTGTCAACTTTGTGACAAGAACCCAGATGCAGATGATATATGGGAGCTACTTCGCATGTCTGTTTGTACAATAAACCATTTTGTGTCAAGCAAATCTATCGAAACAAAGCAGCAGAGAGATTGTGAGGCCATTCCATTGTGTATAAACATTAGATAGAAATGGATGATTTGTGATGGGGACTCAGCATCATTTAATGCTCTTTGGGACACCTATTGTAGTTGTGATTTGTGCCATAAGTACTTAAAACTGAACAAATCAACAGAAGGGAACCTGAATGATACAGATGAATTTAAAGAATGGCAAGAAACACATGACAATGAAACTGCAACAGAGTATGTAAATTGGACTGTGTAAGTCGTGCAGAAGAGGATGAGGAAACATCTCTCTTGGAAAGAGATGCATGGAGCCACTCCATGGAAAAAGACAAAAGAGATAGTAGATTCTCTTGTCCAGACTGATATAGAAGTCATTTACTGACTATGAATGGCATAAAGAAGTTTCAGATTTATTATGGCAGGGCCATTTGCCGAAATGTTATCCCCTATGGGTCTTCAGAGAATGAAATAGATGCTGTGCTCAGCAACATGGAAAAGCAGTCATAGCAATAGTGTGACATAGTCTACTACTAGATGACAATGAGAGAAATACAACTGGTCAGAGGTCAACAATGGAAACCATCTGAAGCATAGGGAGTACTACAGATGGAGCCCCTGGTCAGGTAGTATCTGATCTGGAAAATATGCTTTCACATTGTTTAATGCTATAAGTAAACCTCAAAACAATACAAAGCTGCAAACTCCCACATCCATTTGTTATGGTCCTTCTACGCTGGTTCTCCTAAGGATAACAGTCCTTCTTTTCAACCAGATCATATTGTCCCAGTTTTATTGTAAAATATTTTCACACTTTATCTTAGTAAAGGTGCATGCTTCCAAGAAGGGAAAAGGCACTCTCTTCTACTATAGAGGTTAAGGTCACATAGTTAAAGACCAAGGTGCTTTCACCGATGATGGTCTTCCAGTTTAAAGGAAGGTAAGATCTGTTTTCCAGTTGCCACACAGTTAAAGTCTTTACCTGATGAAAAATGCAATACACAGAGTTCATCTCTGCATGGTCATAGGCTTAAAATGAAACATTTGTGGAAGGTCTCCCTACAAATCATAATGACATAGGTTATTTTTGTAACAAAATAGAGTCTCTAACTGCTGACCAGAAATATGACATCTGCACTACTGTTAGGAGGCCTGATGCCAAATGTGTCTTTCCTGAGTCAGTATACTCTGGGAAGAATAGGAAATTCTCTTTCTCTTGGCTTGAGGATCATACTTGGCTTCAGTACTCTACAGTTCTTGATTGTGCTTTCTGCTTGCCTTGTATGATGTTTGGTCACCAGACTACTGTCAATCCATCTAAAGTAGAGAAGCTAGTTGTTAGTCCTTGCAGGGACTGGTCCTGTGCAGTAGCAAGGCTCAGGATGCATATGAAGTCAGGCAGACATCAAACAGCATCATTGACTATGCAAACCTTCCTTGGTGTGAAACAGAACAAAATAGTATCTATAGATAGAATTTACAATAAAGCAGTAAATGATAATAATTGCAGTAATATTTGAAACTAAGTCCAATCATTAGAACAGTTCTCTTTGGTACAAGACAAAATAGTCCATCACGTGGCCACAGGGATGATTCCAAACACTATGAAACATTGGATAATGGCACCTTTCAAGCTCGTCTTGATTTCAGAGTTGACAGTGATGATGTAATTCTCAAAGAACACTTTGCTACTGCACCCAGAAATGCCACATACAGATCAAGATCTACCCAGAATGACATAATATATTGTTGTGCTGATGTAGCCAACGGAAAAATAATGTCTGAAATAAGACAGTCTAAACACATCTCCATTCTTGCTGATGAACTCACTGGCTACTCGAACAAAGAGCAAATGCCCATTGTTCGTAGATATGTTGACAGTGATAACTCCATCAAAGAGAGGTTTATTTGTTCACTGCAATACTGGTACAACTGGCCAAGCACTCTCTGATAAGATACTTGATTGCTTAGTAAATAAGTATCAATAGGATATTAACAAGTGCCAGGACCAATGGTATGGTGGAGCTGGCAATATGACTGGAAAGTATTCTGGTGTTTCATCTCGAATTCTTCTAGTAACTCCGCTTGCAATTTACACCCACTATGCATCACATAGGGTTAAATTATGTGTAGCCTCTGCCCTCAATGACCAGAATGTAAGCAATATGATATATGGAGTAAGATGCATATCAGATTTTTTTTAATGACTCCCTAAAGTGACAGCAGCTTTTAGACAACACAGTCAAAGAACTGAAGTTAGATATAAAGCACACTAAGCTATTGGATGTTTGCCACACAAGATGCATCAAGTGTATTGATGGTTTAGCAAGGTTTCTAGAAATGTATGAAGCTATTGTTGAAACAATGCTAATAATAAGCCAGAATAGACAGAGAATTTGGTATTCATGTGCTTGAGATGCTTCCTCCTTTCAGTCACTGCTGTTAAATGTCAATTTTTTGTTCACAATCACTGCTGTATGAAACTGCCTTGGGTATACCTATTCAGCCACTTAACAACTCCAAGGTCCACAAATGTATACTAGGCATCCAAATTTATTCGAGAGCAGGAAGGAGGCTTCTATTCAGAGCAAGTCCGATGATGATGAAGTTGCATTGGAAGGTCATCAGGAACCTGACTTTGATGGCAATGGCTGTGTGTTTGGGCTAGGCATGATAAAGAGCTCGTCAGCTGCATTATCAAAATCAACTACTTCACCAGCTGCCTGAAGCAATGCAACTCAGTATCCAGTGACAATACAACAACTCCAGTGAACAAGGGAAGGAACCCAGATTACATAGGAGGAAAAAGAAAAACGAAGAGGGATCAGGTACCAGTACAGAGAGTACTATTAAATGTCGCTAAGGGATTTGCTGGTCCTGGGTAAGACATTAAACTGCACCCTGGGGTGTCCTTGAGCAAGACTAGTACCCTATTAGCTCCCCATACCAGGGTTACGGTGAAGCTGTTGGCAGCAGGACAGCTGATTTTGCGAAAGGCTAGATGGATGCAATCCTTCAGAAGGTTTTCGTAAACTATCACTGGCGTAAGTACAGTTCAACTGGAAAAACGGTAGGGATAAACTGCCTAGTTAGTTGGCACTGCGAGCAAAGAAAGAGCCTTGGGGTCCCTACTTTGTTTATCTTTATCACTCCTGACTACTCTCCATGAAATGATAAAAAGAAGCGATATCTCATGCCACATCGGTCGTCGCGTCGATCACTAAGGGCCGCGTTGTCCAGTGGGTAACCAGGCTGGCAATGAAAAGTATGTGACTGGAAAGCAACTAAGAAGCAAATTTAGAATTGGAACCTGGAACGTTAGGAAGTTGAAAGAATTAGGCAAACTTAATACAATATGTCGTGAAATGGATAGAAATAACATAGAAATTCTCGGTGTAAGTGAAACTAATTGGAGTAACAATGGCAGTTTTAAACTCAAGACAATAAATTGGTAATATTTTCTGGGAAAGATGAAGGCAGTGGTTACAGTCATGGGGTTGCTGTAAGTGTATCAAAAGACACCAGCAGAGCATTATTGGGTTACAGCCCGATTTCAGATAGAGTGCTAAAAGTTAGATTCCAAGGTAAACCGCATAATATCAGTATCATTCAATGTTATGCACCTACAGGCAATGCAAGCGATGAAGAAATGGAAGAATTTTATAATACACTACAAGACACTATTGACAGCATTCCAAATAGAGATGTAAAAATCATATCTGGTGATTTCAATGCTAAGGTTGGAAAACAAATCAGAAATAGTGAATGCAATGGGAAGTTTGGATTAGGTGAAGAAAATGAAAGAGGAACAGACCTTCTTGACTTTTGCAGAAGTAATAACCTTGTCATAGCCAATACACTTTTTGAACACCATCCGAGACATCTGTACACTTGGATATCCCCAGATAGAAAGACACGCAATCATATTGATTATATTATCATAAATCAAAAATGGAAAGCTAGTTTAAAGAATGCAAAAACAAGACCAGGTGCTGATTGTAACTCCGACCATCAGCTCCTTATAGTTGACATGCAGTTCAGATTAAAGAAACTACCAGTTTCTGAAACACCTCTAAAGCTAGATTATACTTCTATCGATGAAGCATACCGAGTAAAAATCTCTAACTCTTTTGAGGCTCTATTAGTGGCTGAGGAGGAGAGATCACCAAACGAGCTCTGGGAAGATGGGAAGAAAATAATCTTAAGCGTAGCCAAAAGTAACATTCCCAAGAAAAAGAAAAAGAAGAAACAATGGATTTCGAATGAAACATTAAGAGAAGTTGAAAAAAGAAGACTATTGACAGTTAAAGGCATCAATAACGACGTTGATGAGGCGAAGTATAGAATTCAAAATGCAACAATTCAAAAAATGATGAGAAAAGACAAGGATAAATTCATAAATGAACAATGTCAGCGAATAGAAGAGAAATTTATCACCAACTCTGTCAAGGACCTCTATGCGGGAGTAAAGAGTTTAACGAGCAAAGTCAGACCTAGCATTGACACTGTGAAAGATGATGATGGAACTAGTCTTTGTGAAAGTAGAGAAGTGAAAAGACGATGGCAGGACTATTGCACTAAAGTATATCAGAAAAAGTGTGACAAAGATGGCCCACAACTCCCATCCTTTGTTGACCCACAAGAAGAACCACCTCCGTTGTACTCAGAAGTCGACAAGGCAGTTAAGGAACTCAACAATGGAAAAAGTCCTGGTGTTGATGAAATTGTGGCTGAATTAGTTAAAAATGGTGGGGATCATATCGTAGCTTACTTTTACAAACTCTGCACGTTGATTTGGAACAGAAAAGAATGGCCAGATGACTGGGTAAAGTCTATTTTTGTGCCAATACCAAAGAAAGGTGACATTCAGCAATGTAGTAACAACCGAACCATAGCACTTATCTGTCACTGTAGTACAATTATCCTTAAAATCATAGCAGGAAGAATGAAATCCAAGATCAATGAGGAAGTTAATGAAGTGCAAGCAGGCTTTAGACCCGAAACTGGGACGCGAAACCACATTCTACATCTCAAAATGATTATAGAGAAAAACCAAGAGTATGGAAAGAACGTATTTTTGTGTTTTATTGATTACAGGAAGGCCTTTGACATGGTCTCTCATAGTGTGCTCTGAAGCGTAATGGCCAGTATGGGATACCCAGCCCACATTATTGACTTACTTAAGCAGCTTTATGGACAACAGAAAGCAGCAGTCAGAACATCTCATGGCCTAACAGACTGGTTTACAGTTGAGCAAGGTGTTCGCCAGGGATGCATTCTTTCCCCACATCTATTCAACATCTATTTGGAACAAATAATGAGAAATGCACTGGATGGTTTTGTTGGTAGCGTCAAGGTCGGTGGTAGAACTATTTCTACTTTGAGATATGCAGATGATGTAGTGTTGATAGCCAATAGCATGGATGAATTACAGGATTTAGTTAATAGAGTCAAAGAGTCAAGTTTGCAGTTTGGACTGGCATTAAATTGAAATAAAACAAAAGTTATGAAAATAGTTAAGAACAGCCAGAACACGAAAGATGCAGACCACATTATAGTTAATACTAATGAAATAATTGAAAATGTAAAAGAGTTTGTGTACCTCGGAACGCTGATCACCAATATGTATGATGACACTAAAGAAATCCGCCGAAGGTTATGTATAGCAAGAATTGCAATGGTCTCCTTAACAAACATATGGAAAGACAAAAGTATTAGTATTACTACAAAGAAAAGGCTGCTACACACATTAGTTTTTAGCATAGCCAGTTATGGTTCAGAATGTTGGGTATTGAAAACTATGGACAAAAAGAAAATTGAAGCTTTTGAATTATGGTGCTATCGTCGTTTATTGCGCATAAGTTGGACTGACAAGAAAACTAATGACTGGGTTCTCAATAAGATGAATGTAAGCAAGAGACTGCTAGCAACTATTAATTGTAGAAAAATGGTTTTCGTTGGACACATACTAAGGGGAAAAGACATAACCACTGACTTATTACTAGGAATAGTTTATGGCACAAGAGGGAGAGGACGGCCAAAAGGTAGATTTAGTGACAATATCAAAGAGATTTCTGGTGGAAGAAGTATGACTCAGCTGTACAGGATGGCACAGGATAGAAGGAAATGGAGAGCCACTGCGGTTTATTTTGACCTCCCATTATATGATGATGAAGGGATTTGCAGAGAATACACCAGAGAATACACGTGATATGTTCCTCAATGGCCATTTGGATCCTAAAATATACTTACAGTATTGTGGGTTATGTGCTGGACAAAAAAGAGGGAGTCTGGCATGGCAGTCTACTATAGCCATCAAGTATTTGTGGTGTATCAGAGGAATTGTGTAGTCCTACTATAAGAATCACTAAATAGTTGTTGAAAGAATAACACTACTTGGGGTAGAGGGTGGTGATAGGGGCCCCAGAACTCATGTCTTAACAATACATATGAGTATGCTATCATCTATACTAATTAATCCTTTAAAACTATATCATCATGTGAAGAGTGATCTGTGAACGATTAACAAATAGGAGGGGGGTTGGAAGAATGTCAAACAGTTACAATGCATGATGGACGATTATGTGGTACTCTACAGTAATGAAGGTTCTTGTCTAATCATGATAATAAGTAGATAAGAGTATGGAAACTATTTAGCATATTAAATATATAAGCTAGTATAATGTATTTCATAACTGCTTCAGTGAATATCAGAGAATAAATGTGAAGTGTTGTTAGAGGAGATTCTAGATCCTAGACATCAGCAAGTTGAAATATATTAACTTGGAACAGCATTCAATGACCTTGCATTTCATAAGATCATCACTTCTTAGCCAGGGTACATGTTGTTGGGAGCTACCTGCGCTCATCAATAGGCAGAGTACAAGTACCCCACTCATGCTTCCCCGCTCAGTGCCATTATGTATAATATGAAGAAACTGCAACACCACCTCCTCCCCTCCAACAATGCTATGAAGAAAAAAGTCAATAGACCTGTTGAGATATGTTGGGCATAGTAAAACATCTACATGTTTCAACTTGTGAATCAACAGTGTATGATTGCAGGGCTTACACTGACAATGCTGGGAAAGATAAAGGAACAATTGGGGAGAATCATGTAGAGAGCCATGCATGGCAGGGATTGCAACTATTTCCACTAGAAGTTGTGGGCTCCAGAAAATATTATAATGCCAGTATTACACTCAAGAATACATTTGGCTTACTATGTACCATACATGTTATTTTTTGCTCAGCATGTACTCCCATCTACATGTAAATCTGTTGCCAGATTTTAGCATCTCATGATAAGATTTGTGTAACTAAGCATCAGGTAATTCATATGATTTGAAGGGGCTGCAAAGTGTATCAAAGGACAGAAAGTACACTGTACAAAAAGATGCCCTTTGAGAGAGTGTGGCCACATAGGAGTACACTCTGCTGGCTTTGCACGACATCTTCATTTGTTTCATAAATTGGACAAGAGTTAACGTAAGCAAGTGAAAGGAATGCTTAATACAAGGGAGCCATACAAATGTAAAACGGAGAGAAACAAGCCAAAAAGAGAGATTACCATAATCCAAAGAACTGTCCTATATCATCATGCAATACCATCATTATAGAGCTTAAGTGGCACCTACCCAGGAACTCTCATGGGTTAAATGATCCAGAAGAGCTGAATATTCTGTGCCAGAGAGCTGAAATGGAGAAAAGCAGCCTTGGCATGCAAAGTACATGCAAGGTACACGTACATTGTGCAAATGTCAAGAGTCTACATATTTCAGATTCTGATGCAAGATACAGCATAGAAGGGGAGCTACAAGAAGGAGAAATGTTTTGTGGACATAAGGGAGGGAAACAATCTGGATAAGTGCTCATCATCGTGTAATACAGAAAGGGGAAGTACTTCCACATCTAAGTCAACCAAAGTGAGAAATTGTTGGGGATATGAGCTGAGAAGCCTATTGTATTTTCTTTTGTACGATCTCCAAAGTTTTAATCCAATCAAATCGCGTGCATGATCTGAGCAGGCGCAGTGAAGATGGATTTTTCCGCTAAGTCACCAACCTCATCTTGCTACATTCTCTTGCCATGCTAAGGCCTAGGTTGCAGTTGTGCAAGTTTTAGTTAGACGCTTCTTCTCAGTGCAGTGTATTTGTTTCTTGGACGTTGTTGGATGTTTTGTAGGGATTGCCGGATAAGGCTTAGATGAAGTGGTTGCCCCACGCCAGACGAGGATACAGCACACGGGGACTGTCTCGCAGCGTGCTTGAAAATTGATACTCGTTATGGCTAGGCCAAGTCACTTATAGATTAGTTTGGGAATTAGATAGCCTTCTGTCTTAACTGTACCTGAGGCATTGACATGGCAGGTTTACCAGTGCTAGACTTTTTTACACTTTTTGTCAAGAGCAATGTGAATGGGAGGCACTGCGAAAATGAAAGCTGTAAGTTTAGGAACAAAGATATCAGCCATTATCACTGTAACTTGTGTTGTTTTGCCAGGCACGGTTATGCTAAGTCACGAATGGAAAATCATATTAGTTCGAAGCATCCTAATGAATCTGAGGCAGCGTTTGAAATGCTTAATGAAAATCCCCAATCTTTACAGCTGTCAGACTATCCAGCGTTACTAGATAGCAGTGCTGACAGGACTATAGTTGGTAACGTATTAGCTGCAGAGCCTCCCTGTTCACCCCTGGAAGTACCCTCAGTTAGTGTACATAGGCCATTCGTTATTAAGAAGAGCAGAGTATCGACACCATTGTCATCACACCAAGTCGAAGCTAAGTTTTTATCACCAGCAATATCACCTCTTGCCCGAAAATCGGCAGTTTCTTTAGTACCATCCATTGATCCAGTGTCTTCATGCAAAACATGTGTTGTTGCAGATTGTTGTGAAAAGGCTAATTTGAAGCCATTGGCGAGGAAGAAGGCAAGAGGCAGAGGGGATATTGTTGACTGGGAAAATGCAAAGCTTCTTTTGACATACCACAGACTAGGCAATGGTGAGAATATTTTTGACATGGTTATTTGTGATAGCCATTGGAGGGAGTGGTACAGATTCAATGTGAAATTGAACAAAAGTTTAAACCCATACATTGAAAACTGTCCTAGAACATCCCTATTCACTAGTACCCTAGCCTATAACTTTTATACATGGAGTGGGAGAAAATTCTTGCAATTGTTTGATTCCAGCAAATGTTGTTGTATTATCTTTCAAGAGCTTAATGTTTTTGAATTAAAAAGCCTGTCAGTCACTTGCAAAACATTAAATGACAAGGTGAATGATTACTTTAAGTACCATCCTGTATCCTGGGAAAAGCTTTTGCAAACCTTCATGGTGAACCAGTCACTTGAAGGGCTTACACACCAGGAAACATTTGCTAAGATTTATTCCAACTTGACTGAGATAAGACATACCCATATTGATACTTGTGATATGCCAGAAATTATTGATCTATTGGGAAGAGAGAAGGGTAATGCTAGCAATGTTAGTAGTGAATTAAGAGTCATTCTTAACTGTTTTGGTCACACTAGGCAACCAACTTCTCTAGAGATTTTAGTCTATGTCACAGGTAAATATTTACAGAGAGCACTTAAAATGCATACATCTTTCGTTAAAAATGTTATGGATGGCAGAAATGAGCTAACAAGTTTCAGGGTTGGAGTTGAAGCATTCAGTCTTCCTGTTGTTTTCAATATTCTTTACCTAACTTTAACTGGACAAGTGGCAGGTTTAAGTGGATGTGCACAGAACCTGAAACAAACACTTTTCAGATGTCTTGCCATTACTTCTATTCTGCAAAAAATGCTTGATTATAAAGTTGTAACACCATTCCATAGAGTACTTTCAAATGAAGCATCTCTAACTTGCAGCAAGGCATTGATTGGTGTTTTGAATAGAAGTGGTATTTCATTTTCATATGTGAAAGACTTGAAAGATTGTAAATATGCTAGGCAATTGTGGAATTCCATTGGTGTGAAATATTCCATGCAAAATACATCATCCAACATCCATTGGATAGAATGCGATAATTTAGAAACAATGCTGAAAACCACCTCAATTCATAATGCTGAAAGGCTAACCCATTTCATGACATCACAATTGGAGTATGTACCAAATTTGATCACAGTCATTGACTTATATGAGAAGGCTACTTGTTATGACATGGACACTCAGTGTTTTAAAATAGGCAGCCATGAAAATATACTTCATAACAACTTCCTACAGGGGTCTTTAGAAAAGTGTGCAAATCTGAAAGAAGTACTTACTTGTGAAACTATTGTTTTTGCATTATCTCATGATTCAAGTCATGATAATGCTGATATCAGACCCTTTAATATAGAGGAGGATGTCAATGTCTCCCAAAGAATCATATCTTGTGGGAGATTATTGCCTACTTCAACATCGGTCTATCTGCGTATGGAGCAACTTTGCTCTTCCACTATTCAAGATGTCAAAAAGCTGTTAGACATGATTGCAGATGATTATGGCTTAAACAGCATCTGTTACATCCCTTCCGTTGCATGCATGCCTTTGCTCTTTGCATCAAGGTATCTTAGTGAGGCTCTGATAGAAGCAAATCTGAGAGGAGATGATATTTTGCCACCACCGTACTTTATACAATGGGGTTTCATTCCTTTGGAAAAAAGTGGGACCCGCATCTCAGCTGATAACTGTGTTTTAGATCTTAACCGTTTATTTATAAATGCAATAAATAAGCTGAAGGACCACCGCAATGGAATATTTGCAGCAACCAAGCTGATGGAGAGTACCATTCAGCTCATAAATGAGGAGCAATAAATTATGCTAGATTCAATACTTGCTCAAATATTCCTTGGTGAGCTTATGAGAAAACAAGGCTATCTCATAAAAGCAAATAGTATACTCCTTGGTGCATTAAACAAGGTAAAGATGTGTGGTTCATATGAGAACTCCCTTTTGTCACAGACCGTTGATGATTCTCTCATTCGGGACATTATGCAGTGCATTGTTATTAATGTTTCCTCAATGTATTTACAACTTGGAAAACCCAAAGATTGCATTGATCTAATAAAAACATCCAGGCCTCTTGGTGGTAATGACTTACTTAGTAAATATTCTGATGAATGTCTGCAATACATTGAGAGCTGTGCTTATGCATCACAGGGTACCTTTGTGACTTCATTAGTTAATGCTATCAACAACGCAAATAGTCTAGCAAAACTCATCCCCCAAAATCATACTATAATGGCTGCAGTACACAACCAGTTGGGGGTCCTTTATGCCACAAATAACCGGCCTGAAGAGGCTTTGCATCATTTGTCACTTTCTCTGAATACATATTCCCAAACAACTGGAAAAAACAGTTTGCCATATCTTCAAACAAGATTCAATGAATTGGTTATAAGGTCACTATTCCTCACCACAGTTACAGTAGAAGAAATAGAAGAATGTTGGAGAGAAATTGTAAGTCTTTACCCTGAAAACCACCCCATGTTGTCAGCCATTGATGTGGAGGCCATACTATGCATTAAGAAGGTTTCATTGCTGTGGAATACATGTTTTGTTCAATTGCTTGACAGGCCCTTCAGCTGGATTGACTACCCGCCTATAGCTGGAGTTGTTGTCCTTGGTGCCGATCAGCAGGTTTGGGCCCATTTGAAGAGCCTTCAGTACTCCTTTCCAAAGAGATATAGCTGGATTTCAGTTATCTTTTTGGGGCCCTTCCATAAACGTGCAAATGCCCATGAAAAACTATGCAAAAGGTATGGGAAATTTCATATTGAGAAACATGCTCTCTCATATTTGGATGATCCCAGCTGGCCAAAAGTCAAGTATCTGCTGTCAATGAAGGACTTTGATACTTCAAATGATTTCTTTTACCATGATATCATATCTGGTCTAACTGAACTTTGTATAGCTTATTTGCAATATAGAGATAACTCTCCACATAGCAATGTGTCACTACATAGCATTGAGGCCAAGGACCTTATTCAATTTTGTGTTGACACTTCTAGGCATAATCCATCTTTGAAAATAGTATCAGACTATTTGCTTTATGATGGACTTACTGTATTAGGACTTTTGGAGGCACAGAAGTATGGGGATTTTAGTCTAGACATGCTTTTCACAAAGATCCTTGCTCCTCTACAGTTTACCACTAGATGACTTAACTATGGTCCTGCTTTAGTATACCATCTCCTAGAAATGGCACAACTGAGACCTGCAGAGCATGAAGCAATACAAAATCTGTGGGTTGTCAACAAGTGTTCAAGTCCTGGGCATTGTAGACCACAGGATCAGAATCTAGAAGCTATGTTCAACAACAGCGCTAAAAACTGTTTTAAACTTGGAACAGTCCAGAATGTTTTAAATAAATCATCTTTGATACAAGAGAGGGAGAGGTGTCATAAGAATTTGAAAGATGACTTAAGCCTGAGCAATTCAACAGCAAAGCCAAAAAAGCATGAATTTAGAATTAGTTCAATAGCTCGATTACGTGCCTCTTGGCGCAAAGGACTTGCACAAATTTTCAAGAAGCTTAAACAGCATAGCCAGGAAGAACCTACTGAACCAAGCATAGTGTCTTTGCATTCTGATTCTGTCATTTTAAATCCTGATCTGGTCAATGCTAGAGAAACTGGCAGGGAAAGGCTTGAAAAGTTTGTAGCAGTGAAGGTAACCCAGAAAAATGGTTGGTGTCTTGAAAATCCTAAAGTGTCTGAAATGTGCTCAGCTCCAAAGGCTCAAACATCTAGACAAAAAAATGCAGCATTAAATCAAGCAAAGGTCCAGGTTGAAGCTATGTCTTCACTTTTGTTGCAGTCAACTGGTATGCAAGCAACATTATCAGAGAATTGCATTCCACCTCAACTTCTTAAGAAAGATGGCAAAAGTTTGCATTTTTCTAAAAAATCTGACATTACTTCATGGTTATTCAGGAATTTTAATGCAGCATTTTTTGATCAAGAGAAGCTTGATGCATACTGCAGTGCTGACAAATGTGTTTCATGTGTGATTCGGGACTGCATGTTTGATTTTAGGAACTTGGATATACCAACATGCACATATAAGGAAATGGCCCTGCTCATGATAAAAAAGACAGTCCTACCCATTGCCAGTGTATATGCAAACAAGAACAGGCACTTTACATTGATTCAGACTTTTGATCGTAGGGCTGATCGGACAAAAGGATGCACAGAGGCTACTAGGGCATCCACTCCCATCTGCAATACAGTGGTATGCAAATTGATGACAATGAGCTTATAAAGTCATACAAAACCAGATGGCTAGATCGGGATTATGGCAGGCAAAAGATAATAACTGCATACGTGCGCTTTTGTCAGAAACCAGATTTTCTAGCATCACTAAATCTACCCCATAACTTCACTCATGTGGTCATTGGGGGTAATTGTGGGATTTATGCAGTGTACACTATTGATTTTTTTGGCACTTTGTCAGTTACCATTCAAGATTATTCCTGTTTCCATGCTGAGACTGATACAGTTGTATTTTATGCTCTAAATCACTTTTTGAAAAATAATACTGATGCACAAGGTAGCTCAATAATAATGCACTGCCCAGAGGCAGACAATGTTACAATACTTCTGTTGGAGCATAGTCTTATCCAAGATTTGCTTAGGAATCACTCTGTAAGGCTATTCTGCTCTATCCATAGAAAGCTTGTTGATATTAAAACTAAGAAACCAACTAGAAAAGTGAAAGAAGCTGCATCTGTTTTGGATTTTAAAGAGTCTAGTTCAAAAATGAAGATCAACTTTTATATAGATGTCCAAATGTTATATGACAAGATTATTGAATCAGAGAGCTTTAGCAGCACAGTTGGTGCCATTGAAAGTCTTGGTGTCTTATTCACAGGGAATGATAAGAATCCTGGTGTGAGACATGTTACAAAAACATTAGCATTACATGTTTACAAAGAGGCATGTGAAAAGGGCATTATTTCATCACTTATAGATCATGAGACATATCAGTTAGTTGATAATATCTACTGCAAGAAAAGTTTCTTTTTGTTATATGCAAGAATATATTTTGTTATGTATAGGGTATTAATAAGAAAATTGCCAGACATCACATGGGATGTGCTTGTAACCAGTGGCAAACCAAATTTAAAACTGTTAAGAGACATAGGCTGTCAGTACTCAAAGGGCCAGTTAGACAAAGTCCTGCCTGTTGAGGGTGTACTGAATGCAATATGTCTCAGATCAGTCTTTCAGGCAAATGAGTATCACCAGATATTTGAAAGGAATATAACATACTTGGATCCAATAAACCATGGGTTTGAAAAATTCAAAGGAGGTTTACGTCCACTACTGAACCTGGCATCAGATTCTGATTCCAGTAGTCAGATAGTAATAAGCAGCATTCACGAGACACTGCTAAATAGCATTAATGATACCAGTGAATCTAACACTCATGCCATGTGTCCGTGTAATGAAGCGAGTGAAGATTTAGAAATGGATGACTTATCAGATAACCCTGAATACCAAGCATTAATAAGTAGCTTTTTTGCATCTTTAGGTAATCAGGTGGCTCAAAATGTCTCCCAAGGAAATATTTTGGAGACAACAATAGAAAATATTGAAGATGATGAAGATCTACACAATAATGATTTAGATAGTGACTATGATTGTTTTGGATTTGATCAATGGTAATTATTAAAATAATCCTGGTACTTGTATAGTGTTATAAATATAGTTTCAAGGTTCAAGGTCAATGGAAATTTCAATGTCTGGTTGCACTTCCTTGCTCAGTTAATCCTTGGTGTCTTGCTTTCTACTTATATTTTTCGCTCGAACTTTACCTCTTTTGAACGCTTTGTACATGGTTTTACTATCAGTATATTGCCGAGTTAAAACTTACACTTCTTCATGAAACAGCACAAAGGTGAACATTTATTTTCTTTAAACATGGAGTCAGTTCCATGGGATACAGTGCTCGTTCAGTGCTTGACTATCCATGTTTGGTCGCCGCAAACTATAATTTGCCCGCCAAGAATTAAGCTTCACTGCGCATGCTCAGATCATGCACAGCTCAGGCTCCGTCAAATAGCTGACACTTTGAATGCTCATATCCCCAACAAGAAATGAGGTATAAGACGACAAGGCTTTATGTTGACATACATCTTGCATTGCATTAATTTTAGACAAGCTCTTTACATAGTTGATTTCTGCAGATTGCAACAACAAAGATCCACAACCCTCAAAAGAACATACAGATGAAATTGAAACACTTTTGCACACAGTGGATAAAATGTGAACCTTGCATATCTAACAGATTCAAAGGCCATTAGAGATACATTTTTGAAGAAATATTGTGTTCAAAGAAAGTTTGGATCATGTACTGTGAAAACTTATCTTCAAAGTATCAAAAATTTGTACAGCTTTTGTCAATCAGAGCTCAATTCCATGTTCTCAAATGAACTGATGGCAGAAGTAAAAGTAGAGATAAAAAATTGGATGAGGACATATCAGAGACAGCCCAGTCAACATAAGCATTTAACAGATTACTCTGAGGGGGAGACACAACTGACATGCAACACAACTTACAAACTGAATAACGTGAGGTATGTAAAATGGTGATAATGCTGCTTGGGCAAAGTCAAGAAGTGAACAGCCAGTAATAGACCCCAGTCAATAGGCCTATAAAAATATATCAGACTTCATAATATATGAAACCCTTATCAACAGTGCTCACTGCTCTTGGGTACTAGCTAGCTTAACTATTACAGAATGTCTGAAATTTCAAATGAAGTAACATAAGACTCTTGGCACCCATGGACCAGCTAGACTTATCCTATCAAGCAATGTATTCAAGTGGTCAGAGACGTAAGTATTCAGAGAATATATCCAATTACTGAGGCATTGAAAAAGGCAGAGAATACAGTTTTGCTTTCTTGTAATGGCAGTGCTCTTACTTCATGCAATCTAGATTTACTCTTATCATTTCAATGCAAACTTTTTGCAAAAGACATTTTAAAACATAAGGCAACATACATTAGGTGTAAAATAGATAGTATCATTATAATTTTTTGCTGATAGCAGTAAGTAGCACAGGTAATATTAATGATACTTTATTTAACACCAAATAATTCACAAACTCAAGTCGTGATGTTATTGGTATTGAGTTGCTTAGTAGTTGCATATACAGATGCAAGTGACTTTAGATCTGCTTGGAAATAAAATTCAACAATTTCTTTCACCTGTTGCATGTTTTTCTGGAGAATCACATAGTAGAAACAACAATGGTTTTTGAGTTGATCTGTAACAGGCTTCCAGCCTATATTACACTAATAGTTATTATTTTGAGTATTATTACTACCTAGGTTTTGCAAGCACTATCAACTTTCTTCAATAGCGTATACAACCAACTGCTAAAATCGAAGCATTTCTAATAGTAAATTCAATACTTTAGGCATGGTCAGTGGTTCAATAAATGCCATATGGAAGAAATCTGGCAGTGTACCTTATCTTGTTAATGCAACAACGTTTCTCAGAGCAGCAGTAACTGCAATCAGAGAAAGAGGGAAAGACTCTTCTTTTGAGGCAGCGGACCTTATGGGTAACATGAAATCAACTGCTGACAAAATATCATATCAGGGAAAAAGATAACACTTCACAGCAAGCTGCTGCACACATGGATTGCCTCCTAAGAGAAGAAGAGGCTGAGGCTGCTATCCAGTGTAATCTTTATGCCTACTACAGCAAAGGACCTGAAGCTGCCTCAAAAAGAAAGCGATGGACATGTGAAGAAATAAATGCAATATATGATATATTTGCAGGTATACAGTATTTTGTAAATGTACAAATAAATATACAAATAAGTAGCCACCTATATATATGCATACATACAAATGCTTGATGTTTACCTTGATATAAATGAATAAATCTGTGTGTATGGGAGTGTGTGTGCATCATCACACAAACTTGATAGCACAGTAAACCACAAATAAGTCAGAAAACACAGTCTACTGTTAAAAAATATGCCAATATTAATGAAGACTTGTCCAAACAGTTTACTCATTGGCAATTAGGACATAACAGCCAGTGATTTAAGTTGATCAAATTAAATACTCATAAACTGCTTTTTACATAGATTAGATGGTATTCGCACAAAAGACGTGACAATTGATGATGTGTGTAGGAAAATGACAGACAATCCACTGCTGTGCACAATATATGAAAAGAAGGTAATTGACAAAGTCAGGGATCTCTTTCAAACAGCTGAAGACTCAGAAATGCTAGAGTTGTTACCACATGAAACTGTTTCCAAAAAGACAGACTGAATGTTTCATGCAACTCTTCAGTTCCAGTTACTGTGGAGCAGTCTACTTCCATTTCAAGGAAAACAGTGAAAGGGATCTTCTCAAAAGGGGATGTCAATACTATACCATGCCTGTCCTGTTACATAAGTCAAAGTGGAAAAATCCATACATTGCATACACAGCAAGCCTTGAATGTTTACAGTTCTAGATGAAAAATAATCAAAGAGTATACAATGGACCAAATTCGTAGTCAGGTTATAATGTGAATATGTTAGTTAACTAGAATATGTAATAGTTAAGAAGTAAGCCCTATGAACTTTTATTTAAACTTGCACAACTGTATGTATCACTTCCAGTAGAGAGGATTTTACAACTTCCTTTGTGATTCTATGATAAACAACATCTCACAAAATCCTTTATTCTATGATATCGATAGAACTTTTAACTCATGACTGAACAAGCTAGAACTGTCTACTACATCTAGAAGTATATTAACTGATAGAACTATACTTTATATTTGTCTAAAAATTCACAACATCTACTGACGTATTCATGCCAATATCATGTAAGTCATTTCCAGTTCCTATCTAGGGGGGGGACATAAC
Organism: Mastigias papua; assembly: GCA_964019165.1. Classification (NCBI taxonomy): domain Eukaryota; kingdom Metazoa; phylum Cnidaria; class Scyphozoa; order Rhizostomeae; family Mastigiidae; genus Mastigias; species Mastigias papua. Next base: position 2,385,541 of record OZ025276.1, read on the forward strand.
AACTGCCACCTTGTCTATGTTTCCTATGGCACCTATCATTCAATGTAAAGCAAGCCTTTTAATTGTATTTAACTTTTAATTATATTAAACTAACATCGTTGCACCTGAGGTATTGGAAAATAATGTGTGCTACTTAAGGGTTAAACAAAACTTTTCAAGCATCATGTAAGTCAAAAATCAATCTATATAGTGTATCTTCAAAACTCAGGGTGGCAACAGATTCTGGAAAGCCCAGGAGACTACTGGAATGCACTTTACCCCTGGAACATACTTATCTGTGTGCCCCCACAGGTACAGACTTACTGTCCTATTGTGCACATGCATCTTCCAGCAATTTGTAGACTATGCTCCTACTTTTTTGGGCAAGCTCGGAAACCTGCGTTTTCCACTATGCTTACTTGTCCACCAAACCACTTTGCCCGCTTGCCCACCCAAATACCATGTTGAGCGTAAGAAATAACATCGCAACCCTTAATGATAATCTGCTTATGAGCAGAACAAACACCTATATCATGCTTCTCCAAGAATGGTTCAGCAACAATGATATCAGAACCCAAATCACGAATAATCAAAGCATCAAAAGTAAATATGTGAGCTCCGCAAGATAAGTGAACATTGTGGGTTTCTCCAACAGTACATAACATGGACTGACCATCAGCCTGGGCTGCCATATGGGTAGTTGGTTTGATAGGAATACCACTTTTTATTTGCAAAAGCTTCACTAATAAGGTTAGACTCAGCACCAGTGTCAATACACATTAAAGCAGTGAAATGTTGGTAAAAACAGCTAAGATGAGGAGATTGTCTAGAACTGACTCAACGAGCCAAAGAAGGAGGTGAATCAAAATAAGGGTCATGAGCATCTTCAACATCTTCAACACCAACAGGACCAGAATCAACTATCTCACCCAAGACATCAACAAGTCTAACTTTCATGTGATGACGGTCACTTTCAGGTAGAAATTTATGTTGCGACAAGAAATGGGACTCAAAACCAGGATGATCGGCCACCCGATACAAACAGCAATATTGATTAATATAACGAGAACGAATGTAACTTCGATTAGGCAGATGAGAAGAAACATGTGAACACATAACCTTCACATCCTCAGCAGACTTAAGGTCAACCAATAAAGAATCTAACACTTGAGAAATCGTAGGCTTACTAGAAGCGAGAGTTTTAGTGCGAAGCTGTGAACCATAATGCTGTTTCACAAGACCTGGAAGGGCAACATGAATATGTCCTAGCCACAAAAAGCAATAAAATTTTCAAGAGAAGGAGATAATTCTTCACCAATATGAGCAACTGCACGATGATGGCATGAACCACTCTCAATAGTAAGCACATTATCATCAAAAAAAGAAAGACGATGTTTATAAAGATCTGGACACTGACCTGCAGCTAACTGAATATGGGACAAGTCAAGGAATCTTGAGCCATTCGTTTGAAAACCATAATGCTCATGAATCTTAATCCAGATGTCATTCAAAGATGTTGACTTTTCCACAATAGAAGTGTGAGAAATACTGGTTGCATAGTTGGTAATCTGACCAAGAATAAAGTCCAACTTTGCATTCTTCTGAACAGCAGTCAAATGGTGTGAAGCAGTGATGCTTGCACCATCGTCAGTAAGGCCACATGTAGGATATGCAGCAGATTTCTTAAGCCATGAAAAGCCATCCACCATAAATGGAGAAAATTTGGAATCCAATGACAAAGTGTATAATAAGTTGTCCTTGCAGTTTGTAAACCTAGTCAAAGTCTCATTCTTGGAAATTTGTCATTGCTTAGGGGCTCTGGTATTAGACGCCGGAACATGCCCAACATGAGTTGTAAATGCCAAAACTATATACACACATCTAAAGAGGTACTTTTCCATGATGTATCTCAACAAAACGTAAGGTAGCGAAGGTAAAACACTAATCCAGTCACAACGTCATGGGGTAAATACACATTATGTGGATTTAAGTAGTGTGACAGATAGAGTCTTGTTATGATGAGAGTTGTAATAGAATGATCACATTATCACATGTACATTGTATATGCAAAACAAAAGACGTCAAAGCAAACGTAAGTCATGGACCTCAGAGAGGTCAAACAAACAACACAAACAATAAACATATAATGGTGCACTATGGTGTAAGGTGCTATTTCTCTAAGTGGTGAAACCTGAAATACTCATACTCTTCCCCAGGCAACCAGATCACATATCACCATATAACAGTAGATCACAAGTGAAACAATGAAATACACATGCAATATCTAACGATATTCACAATCCACAAGCCTTATTAAGTCGTATTTGTATACACATTTCTTTCACCCCAACTCTTGGCACAGTCCTCTGGTGACTGGTCTGTAAAAGAAGTGTATATGGAGCAGCGAATTGGGCCTGTTTCATTTGCTCTTTCTATGTTGAATTGTATTTGATCATACAGCAGACAAGTGCTTTGAAAAAGTTAGGTATGATGTAGTTGCAGTCAAAATATGGTGTATAAAATGAAACAAACAGTGATAATTAAGTATGATGTTAACATAAGTCAGGGCAACAGTAGGCATCTTGAATCGGGGTTTGTTTTCTTGAGCAGACAACAATGTCCTGTCATGAGCTTACTTCTCCAATGCTCCCTCAATGTTTACAATTGTCCCACTACTTCTATCATCAACTTTTGCTGCTTGGGCTACTTCTTCATATATTTCTTTTTTTTCAATTAAATGACATATTTTATTGTCAAGTGTTTTTATATCTTCTAGTCACCGTTTGAAAATAGCTCTTCTCTTCCTTGAGGCCAATAGGGTAGAAGCACCCTTCTCAACATTTTCTATGTGCTTTTGCTTTGCTTGTCAAACCCAACCTATTCTGTCTTTCTCTGCCATCCTTAAATCCAGCTTGGTGAACCAATTTGTGTTTAAAATAGCACTTTAAGTCTTGACTGAGAAAGATCTGGTATACAAAAGTAAGTCGTAAACTCAAAGTCCTACCAATGTCCACGCTCTTCATTCTCTCCTCCCCCAACTCCTCCACAATTACAAATCAGCAACATATATACGTAGCTCAGTGTCAGCATTGAACATAACAATAAGCTAGTTATTTCTGACAAATCCTATCAAGCATGCAAAATCTAAGCATATAAACATATGTTATCATTTTATTCGAGAATGCTACCAACAGAGTCATATTGTGATAGAATATGTACCATCCAAAGAGAACATAGCTGATGTTTTCACTAAACCTCCGAAAAAGCAGTTACTAAAAGTATCTGGACATTAACAAACTTTTCGTCAAGTTTGGGTGTTAGTTCCTGCCATAGTTGTTTATTTGTTCATCATATTAGTTCCAAGTTCTTTTCATTCTGTTTGACAATGTTTTTCCAATATGAAGAGATTAACTTGTTGATTCAGTTTAATATCTGTTGTTTATCATTAGTTGTTTCCTCCATCATGGCTGAGGGAACTATTCTAGCAAGTCCAACTGGTCATCATGTCTTTCATGATAGATGGCTCTTTTCCCTTGGCAGAAACACTTGTGCATGAATTATGTGTTCCCCCAATAGGGGAAACCAATAGTGTGTTCTCCATAGTGGACTACTTATGATCCCAGTTGCTTGATCGGATATAATTTTCCTGATTACTGACCTGATGATACTAAAAGGAGGGAAGGCATAAAAAGTTGATGTTAGACCAAGATAGAGTGAAAGCATCAATGGCAATAGTACCTGTGTCTGATTTCCATGGTACGTACTTATCAGTATGCTTATTTACACATGATGCAAACAAGTCAATGTCAGGTGAAAATGAATATGATTTACAGATTTCTCTGTAAACAGGTGGGCAAAGCTTCCATTCTATGTTATCATTAAAGTGTCGAGACATTCTGTCCGCAAAAGTATTTGCCTTACCAGGTGTGTGTGCTGCAGATATCCATATATTTCTGTCAGTACAAAAGCCCCTTATTGGCTTGGCAACAGTATGACATATATAAGAAGTACTGCCCCCGTAGTATTGATATATGATACTCCTGTCATACTAGAGAGTTTCCAAAACACTATGCACTGCTACACCTCAGGGGAGACTAAGTACTATTCAACCTCAGGTGTAGCAGCTCAGGAGGAGAATTTACTTTATGAGTCACAACAACACCTCAGAAAAGTCGCCAAAAATTTAACTCATGTAAAAATGGATGAAGGCCTACTTGCTCTTTTGCATGATGATGGTGAATGAATGATGACACGTTTTTTGTACTTCTTGGTGCTGATAATGGAAGAATCGTGAATAATGGATTCCCAGAAATATGAAATAGTTAATTGTGAGGCAATGCAAGAAGATGAATGCAAAGTGGAATTTCGTTTCGAGAAACTGGATGTTTACAGACTTGCTGCTGTATTACATCTCTCATAATCATTCAAATGTCAAAATAGAGTGGTAGATGAGTCTATTGAGGCCATTTGTATCTGTCTGAAATGTTTCACGTATCCTTGTCGTTATGTTGATCTGATTCTCACATTTGGTAAGCCAGTGTCACAGTTGAGCATGGTAACAAATCTTTTGATCAGTTAAATTCACAAAGACTTTGGTAGTCTTCTGGTATACCTTGACCAACCATGGCACAGTGGGCCAAGTGGTGGACACCAACAAAAATGTGACATCACCAGACTCTATGAAACCAAGCTGATTTAGAATCAGACTGATAACTTGAATCATTGGAAATAAAAGTAGCTCATTATCTCAAGTCAACAAAGCGTTACAACAGTCTTACCTTTACATTCATCAGAAAATCTGTAACCACCCAACAAAAACGACTACGTTTTGCTAAGTGATCAAAACACAAAGAGAAAGCGCTGTAAAAATGGCAGTTGATACCTCAAACCCACTAAACAGTCTGTTCTTAGGCATTACATTGCTATGCCAGAGTTTTTGGCCCACTTTGGATGTAATATGATTATTTCTAGCCATTTTTCTGAAAACTTTTAACAGAAATCTATGCAAATTGTATTCAATTTTGACCTTAAATGTCAAATAAGCCTGAAAATAGCAGAAAAAAGTGCTACTCTGGCCCTACCAAACCATGCAAGGATAAGAAAGCTACATTCAAGTAGACTTTAGAAAACTATAGTTTATATGGGCTGTAGGAGCACTTTCTGACTTTTTTAGTCTACTGTGGGGTGGACCTAAGTCACTTCACTTATTTTCTTCATAAGTAATGAAACACCATGTAAGGCTTTAGTGCAAAGCACTAGCCCTCATCTTTCTTATTGTGCAAGGCAGAATACACATATACCGTAGAAATAGCAAAAGTAGAGGAGTTCATACGCCATGGAGAGAGAGTTCAACTCATTTAGACAGAATTTTTGTGTTCATATATACATTAATACTTCGTTCTATTTCCTCTAGTTTCTACAATACATCTAAGTCATTTAGGTATTCTTAATAAGGTAGCACCAATGTCCTTCAATGCCTACCATGCAACTTTACTGTTCTGACACGGATCGTTCTCCATGACAAAGACTTTTTGTATTTGACAGCTTCGTGAAGACATGCGTGCATTAATAAAGGCTTGGGGTAACTGTCTTGCTACACAGTTTGCAAAACACTCTCCAGTCATTTTCTCATATGGTTCTGCCACACTTACTCCACCATGATATGCTATGGCAACCAGAAAGTGCACTCGTCTTCCCCCCGCCAGATCTTTTGACCCTGTTGTTGTATACTGGAGACCCTCACTCCGCTTCCGCCAAACCTACCCCCTTGGTTTTGAAGCCTCACGTAATGGATTGTATTTGTGCACAAATGAGACAGCATCTAGATAGAAGGCCACTCTGTCTCTCCAGAAATCATCAGTGAATTGACTCAGTGACTGTTTCGCGAATACTTTTCTCATGTATTTGTCCTTCTTGGATAGCAAGCCCTTCTTCCTTGGCTGTAGCTTTTTGTATCCAGCAGTATTTAAGACGCGCACAAAAGATCTATAGCTTCCTCTCGTCATCCCACTTTCTACCACAGCAGTTTTGACTGTAGGATTTTGTCCATCATCTCTGAGTTTTCGAAAAGTTCTCATGAACTGCGTTGCATCGTGATTCAATATAAGTCGTGGTCTCCCTCTTTTTCCTACGTTAACATCCTTCTGTCCCATTCCCTCTTTGCGCAGCAATGTACCGAGGATACAGATATTTTTAAGCTCTTAGCAACTTCTCGGTAGCTCTTCCCTTCGGAGGTAACCGTAAGATATGCTAAAGCTCTAGTTTTCCGCATAACTTTCTGTTGAACGTCATTGCTGTACTGCTGGTGATTTCAGGTAGAACCTTCTTTTATACATGTAGCTACTCATATCATATAGTAATACGTGTAATGGACCGCTTTATTGATGTCCTCCTTCTTATCATAATGTCACTATTGAATAACAGGTTACCATAGCCTCGTTCCCGTCCTAGTACACTTACTCTTGTCCAATCCGAATGTTTGGCCATGAGTGTACTTTCCTCTCAATAAAATGGTGGAAAATAACGTAATTTCTATGTATGTCCTTATGTTACGGACACATATTACTTTCTGCAGGTAATGAAAGACTGTTAGAATAATAAACCTCGTTCCTATGACTGATAGTTGACAAATTGACATAACAATTTCCATAATAACCATGGGCTTCTACGTGCAAAATCTCAAATATCCATCTCACATTGTTATTTCATGTTATCTGGGGTCATTTTTAGCCTCTATGTGTACATAGTTCCTTGAGAAACTGAAACGATAGCACTCACGTGAAATAGTGTGAAAAATCATTGGTTTTCACCCTTACCAGTGCCATTTTGATACTAATGATACATTTTACGTAAAAACTGACTTCAAATTCAGAATATACGGTGTAATTTTACCCTTACATGAGTTTATCTCTCACATATCTTAATATTTCTTTTCCACCCTCTTCAGACAATCGTTGCCAAAATTGTTGGAACGAATTGCAGATTTTTCACACTTTTCAATACCTAGCTTCCCCCCTCCCCCGTACAATGTTGTGTTACTGTCGTATATGCTTGGTGTCTCATAGAAATCAATCGGTTTGACACGTAGCAACGTCTTATCTATAGAATTCAACATTGTTCTGGTGGGAGGGGGCTTTAAATCACTTACACAGCCTGTTTACTTATGAGCACTAGTTGTGTCAGTATCATGCCGTTTAATCTCAGAAATGTGTTGTGTTCCAAGTAATTTTGGCAATGATTGTAGATGCAACTACATACATATAAATGTAGACTCATACAAATACATACATACAAATACATAGATTCAACTACGAACATAAACGTACATACATATACCTGTATATACAAAAAAGCAGAATACATACAAATGCATACGTGCAAATACATACCTACAAATATATACATAAACGTCTACATGCATAACCTAAGCATACATAAAACTATACATTTAAGACTACATATATACAACAAAATAAATACATAAACCTACATTCATTTCACACAATAATTTTGTATATAATCTCTTTTAATGTGTGAAGTGATGTACAGTGACACAGTTATTGAGGCAGGCAGACAGGCTTTGATCGTATCTATGGCGTTAAGTATAAGACGATGAGGGAAAGATATAAGTAAATCCTATACATAATGTGGCAGAGCCAGGCGATTGATAACACTGAAAGTCATTACTTAAAGCGTTAAAATACACATGTATGATTACTGACAAATGTATGCCAGTAGTAGAGCATTTATCGATTGCGATAAAGGGACACATTTCAATTTTGACCATAACGATTTGAATGTTACGAGGTCTTTGATGATCTACCTAACTTGAATTGCTAACTATCATTGGACATTAGTGTTATCGACTTGTGGTATTGTGGTATGTGGTAGCTATTAGATCTTACTGTAAATCATGCAAAGTGCTCCCCCTCTCATCTGTTAGGAGGAAGTCGTCGGCCTCCTTAATTTCGAATACTGTGGCACTTCTTCTTTTAACATAAGGCACGCTAGTGCCATACCAAATGATTGTCTACAAATTGAAAGGGATATGTATAGATAAAATGATGCAATGGAGCCGGAGAGCAGATGATTACAATACTATACCTACAACAATACAGTACTATACAAATTTTCACAGTAAATTTCAAAAGTGTCAATGTGACACCGAAATGGACAGAGATAGATGTATGTCAAAGGAAAGATTATCCTGTTATAAAGACAAGGATAACTATGAGTAGTTGGAATGCATTTGTCAATGAATATTAGGTATCTGGATTAATGCAAATCTCCAATATATAGATATTACAAAATAGCGTAAAATATATGACACATGGGAATACAGTAAGCAATATCTGATTTATTTACATATTATGTACATATTGAATTACATTTGTTAAAACCGAAAATATGTATAGTAGACTTAGTAGTAGACTTACTGCAGTAGGTAGCCTAATGAAGGGAAACAAACCTGGAATTGAAGCCCACAATGGACTTTGTGTACTGTTGTGTGTGTTTCTTCTCTATTTTGTGTTGTTTTGCACTCATACTTACTAACAACAGACAATCCATTACATCAGTTAATTGGGAAAATTTGTATATTTGAAAGGGAAATGAATGTCAGCAATTCAATTGGTATATTTATATAATGATATGTATACATATATGAGATTGGAAATGATATGTATGATATATGATATGATATTAATACATGACATTAAAAATTGATGTTTTATTTCAATGAAAGCTGGACTTAGCTGGTTCATAAAAAACCTCGCTCATTCGCCAGTAACAAAGTTTACATCTGAAAATTTTTACAAAAAGCTACTTAATAAACAAGACATTGACTCCAATGGAGACCAGTTAAAACGAGATCGATTAAGTGTTGGAACGTAGCTGGCGCATTAGATAACCCAAACGGTAGTACATTGAACTCCCAGTGACTCTTACTAGTAGAAAAAGTGCTCAGTTCTTTTGACTTTTCCTCTAATGCATCCTGCCAATATCCACTCTGTAAATCAAGCGTTGTGAAATATTGTGCTCCGCCTAACACATTCAAGGTATCGTCTATCCCAGGTAAAGGGTACGCATCTTTCTTGGAAACAGAATTTACTTTTTGATAATCTATACAAAATCGAACAGATTCATCAGGTTTGGTAACAAGAACTATAGGTGAGGACCATGGGCTAACTAAAGGACACATTATTTCTTTAACTAGCATTTGATCAACTTCCATGTCTACAATTTCTTTCTTAGCAATCGGACCTCTATATGGTTGCTGCCTGATAGGTTTTGCCTCTCCCAGGTCAAGTTTATGCTCTATGATGTTAACTTTACCAAGCTCAAGTGATTTCGATATATTCACCTCCTTATGAGTTCGATTAATTTCCTTCTTTGCTCAGTTTCAAGATGGCCTATAGTTAGGTCCTTTTCTGAGAACCAACGACTTTCAAGAAGAGGGGGTTCTTTCCTTTCAAGGTTCGTATTGTTCTCTTTGACAAAAAGAATTGCATCAGCAATTTCGGTATTTTTCAGTAAAAATAGACGTCTCTCCGTAAGATTCAATATCTGAACTGTACTTGTCTTATTCTTTGGTTGAGCTTTTGTTATAATTCTAGCAACGAAATATGAATTGTCTTTAGAGAATCCGCCCTCAATAAAAAGATCAGATGTTAACGAAGTTCCGGAAGTCAGCTGCGTTTGAATAGCAATGGTAGTTTTAGCATCTATACTCAAATCGGAAAACTGGTGAAACAATAGTTTGTTCTTTCGTAGCGACAAAACTGATTTCAATATCCGAAAGTTTCAACAAACAACTTGCAAAGTCGATACACGCTTTATTCTGCAACAAAAAGTCTTTCCAAGCAAAAAGTTGTAAGAACAATTTTCAACGACAACAACAACATGTTCATAAGTACAATCACTCAAATGAAGTTCTATAGTAGTGTTTCCTAGTATGCTCATTGACGTTCCACTGGTAGTAAATAGATCAACGTCATTTTGAATCAAGACAAGTGTTTCTTTGATTTGATTGAAAAGTACGCTAGATAACAAGGAAATTTCTGCCCCACTATCGATTTAAATGATTGTCGTAATACCATTTATATCACCTTGGACATACCCTTGCTCCTTAATTTTCGGTTTCGTTTGGTTTCTGGGATCTTTCCCCAAGTAAGTTTCTGGCATAGATTCTCTGAGACGGAGATTTAAACTGTTGTGTAAACTCTTGTTTTATTTCTTCGATATTGCCTACTATCTCTGTTGGCAATGTTCAAAAATACTGCAATGCTCTTCCAACAATATATAATGGGAACAATACTGATTCATTCTCTTGGCTCCAACCATTTGCTGTAGCCACTTGATTCCAATGTTCCAGCCATTCTAGTATATGTTTGTTGTCTTGACCTGAAAACTTCGGGATTTCCACTATAGATCTCGCTGGTGGTTCCGCTCTCCTGAGTCCACCCAACTGTCCTATCTCAAATGGTTTCAACAACCGCATACGTGGTACATGGCTTCCCTCAATGTCCAAACCATATTGTTCTGCCATTCTTGTCTCTTCTTTGACCCACACTGGCCACCAGAAATGTCATGAACTCGACATTTGACAGATAGGGTTCAAAGACACTATATTCTGGGAGCCATAAACAGACTTGTTATTTGTACCAACTCTGAATGTAACCTGTTCTCAACTAGCTCAGTAACAACTAACTAACTAACGTCACAAGAAGACTGTTGCTTCTCAGCAATGCTCCAAGCTGTTTCCATTCACGTGACTAATATAGAAAAAATCCAGTAAAAATATATAAAATAAAGGTTAGGTCTATTATGTACATTACACTCTCAAGACTGGTTTTTCCATGGACATGATAAGATTAAAGAACTGTGTCCAATTCATGAAAGTGATTATAAAACTAACAAAACAGTTGTGAGCTGTTGATCAGATTAGAATAGTCAGGTCTAATCAAGGCTTGATCAGAAACTTGGCAGTCATCACTGCATCTCATATGACATCTACACAGAGTGCTTTGTCCTTATAGTAAACATCAAATTGACGAAGCCTACTGTCCAACGATCGAAGACTCTATGTATAGTCTGGGAAGTCACACATTACAAAGTCTAATGTCACTTGTCTTGTAAGGCCTTGACCGACATACTCCTTCAGTGCCTCTTCAAGATCTCTGTCATCTTTCCAAAGTGCCTCTGCCATTTTGACAACCAACGATTCAGTGTGGCAAAGCATGCTGGGCTCGGTCGCTCATGAGTGCAGTGCATTTTTGTGGTGGCAGCTTTCTGCCATATACCTTTTCACTTTCACAATCTGTATATAGAGTGGCAGCTCTCAGCAATTGTGAAAATTCACTGTGACTTTAAATTGATTTGTGTTTTGACATTGAAATCTATATCACTTAGCATTTCAAATCTAATGTGCTTCTGTTTGCATTCTATATTGATTTTTGATTTATTTCTAGTTTAAAATAGGAATAAAAGTAAAAAGACATAACTTCTTCTTTATGAATGAAATGAGCAGCAAACATGAAAGTAATATATACTCAACAGCAAAACAACTTAAACGTAAAATAAAATGAAACATGGATGAATTAGGTCAAAGTGATGTGGCAGCCATAGGCCACGATAGACCAGTGTGCTCGTGTGCTATATATGATATGAAGTATGGAGAAACAATGCAGTATTGGTAGTGTGTTACAGGAGAAGTGTAGCAGAACTACATACACTAGACACATTGCTTGGAAGACTTTGGGGTCTCTGCCAAAAGATAATAAGGAGGAAATTCTTTGGAGATGTGGACTTAGAGAGTATACTTTCTCTGAAGAAAGTGTTACAATCTGGATTCATCATGAACTGGTTTATGGGAACATGTATGAAAGATGAGCATCAGACAAATGCTGCAATGGTCTTATGACATATCACAAGAAAGGTAAAGGTCAACCTGTTGTAACACTAGATGTGGCATAAAAACTGAAAGCTGATGGGTTTAATGTAGTGTAGCTGGAAGCGTTGCAGGAACTGTTATACACAACCATATCAACACGATGAAGTGAACATGGAAAGTTCAGTTAGCAATGAAAAACTGGAGGACAGAATACCTATATGTGGAGATGGTAGTGATAATGACTTAGATGTGTCATGAGGGTAGTGTCATGAGGGCAGTTAGATATTTCATTCAAGTGCAAAGTATTTTCTCCTTTACAGGTACATGGAGCCACGAAATCTTGCCAATGTGTGTCAGCAAAGAGAAAACGTACTAGGGCCCATAAGTATCATACAGAGCAAGCAACAGATGTTACTGGGGTGTCTACTGATGTTGTTGAATCACACAGTGATCAAAACGAAGACCAGGAAAGAAGTGAGAATAAAGAGAAGGCATTGGACCTTGACAAGCTCTACTTGGCAATAAAAGAAAAAATTCAATATCCATCCATCGAGAGAAAATTAGGATATTAGCACTTGCACCAGATGGTTGGTCATGCAGACGAACAGCAGAAGTCTCCACTGTTTGTGTATATTTAGTTTGAGCCTCCCATAAACTGAAAAAGAAAAAGGACTGTTAGAGGTTGTTATGTAGAATGTTATGTAAACAAAATACAATCATATGACAGTTTTGCATTCAATTTCTATCAACCTTTCCTGAAAAGTATCTCAGAACTTAACTCTTGCTTGCACTTTAAATCGTATGTGGGTTTCCTCAGATCCGATTATAGATTTTGAGTGTCAGAAGATGCTTCCATTCTGTTCATATTGTAATGAGCATGGACATGGTATCTGATACTGTGTACAACAGAATGAAGTTGATTCTGCGGTAACCTAGGAAGACACATTTATAGCTGTGCTGCTTACTGCACAAGAATAATATTTTACATTGTAACAAGGATAAGCTCTGATTATGGGCCACGTGTCAAGAGCCTTGTCACAAGATTGACAGTTTTGACACTCTCGAAAAAGTATACGATAGTAGCATTGAAGCGACATTAGCGAGACTAAGACAGAGATACTGGATTTATAAAGGAAGGAAGAGTGTTAAAGATGTTCTGCATCATTGCATCATCTGTAAAATGTCTCAAGGTAGAGTGTTGCTACCTCCCTTGTCGCCAGATTTGCCCTATTATAGAGTGCAATACCTTATGTCACTGTTCAACACAACAGTACTTGATTTTGCTGGATCTTTATACCTTAAAGACTTCAATGGTAGAATGAAGGTCTATATACTTCCTTTGAGTACTGTAGTTTCTAGTTGTTTCAACTTGTCCAATGCTCTCTACTACTCGCTCCTTATAGCAAATATCCTAGTGAGAAATGTAGTACTAATACAGAAGGACCATTGGCAGCATGTATCTAGTATAAAACTGAAGGCCAGACTTACAAAACCATCTGGTTCTATTGCAATATGAGTGGGGGTGTACACATGTGGAAGTGGGAAGAGATCAATGAAGAGTCCAGGCTCATCAAAGATGAATGAACAATGCTGTGCTTTCATGAAAGTCATTATAGAAAAAGCAACACAAAGGGTGGAAGTGCAGCACTCCTTAACACATATTGGTCATGACATGAACTATTACCATCTACAGATGTCGAAAGACCTGAGAACATCTATAGTAGGTACATTAGAGCAAACAATTCCCATCAAAGCTATCCTGGATGAAACTTGTGATAATGTATGCAGTATATTGAACTGAGACCATCTAGCTACCAAGCAGGACATACACAATATAAACCACCAATTCAACATAAATCACGTGCAAAAACACTCTGAAGATGCTACCAGAGTTACTTGCTGAGTTCATGAACTCAAAGACCATACTACAAGCTACCAGCTACAAGCTACAAGCTACCAGGGCAGACTTCATATGGTGTCCCCAGCAACGACTTTCCAGAGAGATACAATGTTTTGCTTATCACTGTACTGACGAAAGATGACTTTGGAGAAGGAGTGCCGGTCGCTTGGCTGATTTCCAATTGTGAAGACATCTGTGCCTTGGATACTTTTTTGGCTGACTTGAGACTCAGAGTTGGCAGCATAAAGGTAACTGATTTTTTTGAGTGATGATGCTGGTGCTTTGTACACTGCTTGGACAATATATGTCCCCATTCCAGATAGAAAACTCCTTTGTGCATGGCATGTGGATAAGGTAATCCGCACCAACATTCTTCTTCATGTTTCTAACAGTGAAAACCAAGCAAATCTGTACAGTATAGTGAAGGTTTTTCTAATAGATACCAATAGGATGGAGTTCAAGAAGTAGCTGCAATCTTTCTGGGCCTTTGCTGAACAGGAGTATACTGAGTTTTGGAAATATTTTTCATCTGAGCTCCTGAGAAGATAAGAAATGCAGGCACATTGCTAACGTGCTTCTGCTGCAGTGAACACAGACATGCCATTAGAAAGTTGTCATAGAGTCTTGAAGACAAGGTATTTTCAAAGGAAGTGTAACAGGCAAGTGGAACATCTCCTAGCAGTCCTGTTCACATCACCAGAGACAAGCATTTGACGCCTGGGGAAAATGGACGAAAGGAAAGAGAACAAGCAAAATCAAGGAGATCAGCAAGCGCCATAAGCAATCCTTACAATGTGATGGAAATAGAGCCAAACGAGTATTAACAGGAGAGTGGACATTTCAATCATCCTCCATAAGTACAATGTACTCTGTTGTTAAGGAAGGGAGATGCAATAACTGCAGAAGTAAATGTACCTGTTGCTGTGTCTGCATACATGAATATACCAGCACATGTCCAGACTTCACTGTCCATTCTGTTGCATACAAGCATATGGAGCTTCTTGATTTTCTTCCTTTCCCTTTACTGCCCCATAGCCTAGTGCAGATATCCGAGCACTTTTTGCACAATGTTTTCTCGCAATTTTCTTCAATGTGCACAATGCAAGGCCAAACGTCACATGCTCCATCACAGAGGCCCATGACATCACCTTCTCGTGATCCTATGCAACCAGACCAAGCAACTTTCATGGGGGCACAGCGTTAGTCTTTCCAAGGCTAATATGCAACTTTTGAACAGGGGCTAGGGGAGCCAGTGTGCAGTGGGCTATCAGTACTAAGCTATACTAAATGCTAATCTTGTTAGTGGAACTAATTTGATGCACATCTCTGATCATTTACCTCAGTTTCTTATATTGCAGAATATAAACGTTACTCAGAACAAGACAGCAGTATTAATATCAGATTATTCCAACTGGACTGAAGTAAATTTTGTCCATGATTTCAATGAAATAAATTTTGGGTACTTGATTGAAAGTTCTAACATTTATGGCAATTATGATTGATTTCTTAAAGACATGATGTCACTCATAGAGCAGCGTGTGCCAACTGACAAATGTTCCAAGACAGAATCAAAATTCAAGACAAAGCCCTGGATTACCAATAGAAGTCAAAGGATGATATAAGTCCATGATAAAATTCTACGGAGAATGAAAAAGAAACAATCCTCATCTACAGTAGCCTTGTATAAAAAAAGGTAGAAACCGTGTGACAAATGAATTGAAGGAAATCAATCTTAAGTACTTTCAAAATTATTTTGCAACATATAGACAAAATATGAAGGAAGTATCATCAGGAATTAAATCTATTATCTCTCATAAAAGCTACAATACACCACCTATAAGTAATATAATGGACAAAATGGCAAAATCTTGTCCAAACCTACTAAAATCTCTAACATATTTAATGAATATTTTGTAAATATGATCTCGAAAATCTGATTCCAAATAATCATCTGCTATTTGCAAAACTCCTGATGCTATGGCTGCTTCCTTCAATTGCTGTTCTGTTATTGGAAGACCTGTAAAATACAACAGATATAAATTAAATAGTTTAATGTAAAATACAGTGGAGTTTATAGTATGCCATCCTCTTGTCACGAACTTGACATTTGAAAGATAGGGCTGAGAGAACCACTATTCCTGCAGCCATAACCAGACTTTTTATTTGTATCAACTCTGAACGTAACCTGTTCTCAACTAACTCAGTAACAACTAACTAACTAATGTCACAACAAGGCTGTTGCTTCTCAGCAACGCTCCAAGCTGTTTCCATTCACGTGACTAATATAGAAAAATTCCAGTAAAAATATATAAAATAAAGGTTTGGTCTATTGTGTACATTACACCTCCCCCTTAGATTCCATTTCCCGCTAGCAGGAAATGAAATCTACTAAGGTGGTGAGTCTAATCTTGTCCAAGAAAACAGTTAATAGGTGTTCGAGTGTTCTTCAAGTACAATACTTTCTGTTACACCACAGTCTATAAATCTTGCACAACCAGCAACATAATATCTCCTTGTGACTCTACGGATGCTTGTCCTCTGAGATATGCCATTATATCATAAATGAATCAAGACTATCACAAGACTTTAACAACGATCTTGTCTGCAGGAATATAACGACTTTTCTCAACAGCACGAAAGCAACGGGTGAATAGAGTGCAATGTACCTCAAACTCAATGTAACAGTAAGATTTCCGAATGATTGGAAGTAACAACCCGTTGCTGATTATAATAGGAGTCCTTTTGCTCAACAAACCATTGAAAAATAGCGATAATAAAACCAATATGGTAGTCTTAAGTCTTTAGGCATTAAATTCTTCTATTACTTTCTGATCAATGAAATTGTCTGATATCCACATGGTTTCTCCGGTTTCTAACTGAACGAAATATTTTGTTTCCAATCTACCCTTTTCATTTCTTGTTCTCATTTTGTCAAGTACCTTTTAATCGATTTGCTCACTTCCATTAGCTTATCAGATTTATCGAGTTTTAATCTGTTTATGTTTACAACTGGGTGTCTTTTTGAGTCGTGTATTTTCAATTTAACGTTTTTCTTTTGATGCAACGTTGTAAGGTCCTAACCAGTGAGTACAGTCTAAGCCACTCTTCGGTTGGCCGGCTTTTAAATAAACTGTATCTCCAATCTTGAATTTCGATATTTCCATGTGATGCTTCTTGTCGTATTTGATTTTATGTCTATTTTTCTCTTTCCTGTTCAGTTTGCGAACTACCTGATATGCTTCTCATATATTATTTATTCTTTTGCTCAAAAAGTCAGTATTATAATGTCAAATTGGTGCTTGTAACTCACCTGTTGGGGAAACTTTGAACTGTCTACCAAACATAAGAAATGCCAGAGTTTTTTTCGTGACAGTGTGCGAGGTAGTACGATACAGCAGTATCAGCAAAGTCTTTTATAAACCATCTATAATACGATGCGGGACCTTAGAAAGCTCAAACGTCAGTTCTATTAGTTGGTATTGGAAAATCCTGTACTGCTTTACACTTTGCTGGATCAGGTCTGATTCCTGTTCCGTCACTTAATTGTCCGAGATATGTCACTTCAGTTCTAGCCCACTGGCACTTAGATGGTTTCAGCATTAACCCCTCTTGATCCAATCGTTCCAAAACACTTCTTTACTAAGTCAAATGTTCCTCAAAAGTTTTTCCAAATATGATTATATCATCTAAACCAGTATCCATGTAAACGTGATGCTCCCACAGGTCCTTACCCCTCCGATTGGGGGCCTACATGGATAAACCCGTAGCGGTCGGCGACTACAGTAGGCTGGCGATAAACAGCCTGTGCCATCTTATCATCATAACAATAGATCAAAGGGCGCGAATCACGGGTCAAATTGCTCGGCTCAAGACAACCTTCTCTACTATCGAGAAAACTTACTTGCCCGCCTGCCTATACGTAATGTAAATAATAGAAAATGCGGTATTGGGACTTAAATCGCTCGAGCCTTGTATAAATGAAGGTGTGTAAATCTGCACATAAGGTAGATTATAATAAAATTTTATCGATTCTGCATATTATTGAAACTTGAACTACAATTCGCAATAGTAATGACTGGTCCAAAATGAATATGTTCGATTTTATGTTGATTATTATCAGAGGTAATGTTTTTTCGCTTTATGATTTTGATTTCCTTAGCTCGTCGTATTTTGTTCCCTTGTGAGTTGCCATACCTGTCGCTTGTTTTTCTCTTTCTCTCATTGTTTGTTTTGTCACGTGTTCCTTTTATGGTTATATGTATAACCTCCTTTGATCTGTAAAGTAATGGGCAGTTAATACAGTGGAGAAGGCTTTGATTGTATATATATAAACATGTATGAACATACAAATGCATACATACAAATACATACCTACAAATATATACATAAACCTCTATATGCAAAAATAAACATACATAAAACTGTACATCTAAGACTACGTATATACAACAAAATAGATACATAAAGCTACATACATTTCCTGCGATAATTATGTATATAATCTCTGTTAATGTGTGAAGTGATGAACAATTACAAATTTATTAAGGCAGGCTTTGATTGTATATATGGCATTAAGTATAAGAAGATGAAGGAAAGATATACGCAAATCCTATATGTAATGTGGGAGAGCCAGGTGATTGATAACGGTCAACTTCATTACTTAGAGCCCTGCTTAGAGCATTAGTATACACAACAAAGATTACTGAAAAATGTATTCTAATAGTAGTAGAGTATCTATGGATCGCGATAAAAGGACAAATTTCACATATCGATCATAATGATTAGGATGTTGTAAGGTCTTTGATGTGTACCTAAATAGAAGTGTTAAATATTATTGGGCATTAGTGTTATCGACTTGTTGTATTGTGGTATGTGGTAGCCATTAGATCTTACTTCAAATCTCGCAAAGTTCTCCCCTTCTCGTCTGTTAGGAGAAAGTCGTCGGTCTCCTTCATTTCGAATACATTGGCAATTCTTTGTTTAAAATAAGGCACGCTAGTGCCATGCCAAATGATTGTCTAAACATTGAAAGGGATATGTATAGATACAATGATGCAATGGAGCTGGAGAGCAGATAGTTACAGTACACCTACAATAGTACAGTGGAGTGCACATTTTCGTAGTAAATTGTAAAAGTGTCGACGTGACAATGAAATGGAAAGAGACAGATGTACGTCATAAGATATACACTTTTAAGAAAAAGATAACTACAGTATGAGTAGTTAGAATGCACTCGTCTGTGAATATTAGATATCTGGGTTAAATATATGTGAAATATATACATATTACAAAATGGTGTAATATATGGTACATGGGAATACAGTAAGACATATCTGATTTACATATTATGTACATATTGAATGACATGTCCTAAAACCGAATAAACTTATAGTAGACTTAGTAGTAGACTTACTGCAGTAAGTAGCCTAATGAAGGGAAACAAACCTTGAATTTGAGTCCACAACGGACTTTGTGTACCGTTGTTTGTTTTCCTTCTGAATTTTGTTTTGCACTCATACTTACTGAAAACAGACAATCCATTACATCAGTTAATTGGGGACATTTGTATATTTGAAAAGGAAATGAATGTCAGCAATGCAATGGTGGTACATTTATATACATATAAAATGATGCTTTATTTCAATGAAAGCTGGACTTAGCTGGGTGTATAACTCTACTGTTATTGTTGTCTTGAAGCAATGTCTACAATTTTCTGATGGCATAGAGAAATGGACATTCATGAGGAGAGATAAATAGCAGAAAGTAAAAAGGAAATGTCAGTTGTTGCCCTCTGCGACTTCCGAAATAAGTTGCGCTTGCACACACTGTTTTCACAGGCAGCAAAATTGACATCATAGGTATGCCCTCTGCAAAGAACGGAAATATATAGAGCTATACATTTCCTACGGACATTTGATGTCGCATAACTCGCCCTCTGCTCAGAAATGTGGAGGTTTCTATTCCTCCGTTACAGGCAAGGTATGTGAAGAGACATTTCCGTTGCCCTCTGCAAGAGACGGATAAAGTGAATTTTGCACACTTTATACAGGCAACGGTTGTGACATCCAAGTTATACCCTCTGCAAAGTTAGGAAAGATGTAGAAGTATCGTTCCAACGGGTAGTTGATGTCTAGTATTCTTGCCTTCTGCTCAGACTTTGCAGAGGTGTTTTTACACCTCTGATACAGGCAAGAAAATATAAGAATGTAGAATGTAGAAAAGGAACAGAGAGCAGAAATTTTTAGAAAAGTCAAAATCAATATCCCGGCTACAAAGTATAGAAAGTGTTTTAGGATTACGAATAGGTAGATGATACCTGACTGTTTCCTGTTTCAATCAAATATGTAAAACCAATATGGATGAAAGAAGTGATGTGCATTGATAGCTACTTACCATTGACCATATTTGCTATAGATTCTTGTAGATTGAGCAATGTGCACGTATGGGAAGAGTGCACAAATACATGCGTGGGTAAATGGATAATAGTTTGCGTGCATGTGTTTTTCCAGTTATTCAAAAGAATAAATAGATGCCAATTTACTCCTGTCTAAAAACTTCATGAAAATTGAAGTTATTAGTTTGCGGTACAGACTTGTCAAGGGTCTTCTTGAGTTTTGAACTCTGGTGTTTGGGCTAAATATGTTGTGCTGCCAAGTGCCCAATCTCCTAGCTTGAAACATTGATTGTAAAGTTTCGAAATCACACTTATCAAAGAAAAATGCACCGGTTGAACTATCAACGAATGAATTGTAACAATAGAGGTGCCTATTCAAGGCATCTGCCAGTGCAGAGAGAGCTAGGTCTGTTATTGTAGTCTAACTTGTGATGGATCTTAATTTCTTGTCACTTTTGTTGTTAATTCGGGAAGGTGTTTAGTGTGTAGAGTCCTATGTGGGGTATTACTGTGTATAGTTGACTGTTATCTGCAATTGAAATATGTATATATCTGTTTATTGTCCTGCCAGAACTTGATGCACATTAAAATTGTGTGTTTGTGGTACCAGGTCATCATGATTGCATGACTTGAATAAAGCTGTGAAGTGGTTTGTGTGAAATATTATCTTGAAGGTTGTCGATGGTTTGCCTGCATTGTTAAAGGAGAAAATATATTGTGTTGCCATGTTCCTTGAGCTCTTGCTGCAAAAAGTGCTGTGAGGGTGTCAAAATCATCGGTATCAAAAAAGAACCTTCCCGTTTCACTGTTGATGAATGAATTGTAACAATAAATTTGCCTTCCAAGTGCCTCTGATAACGCTGATAATGCTAAGTCGCCACAGAATCTACCTACTTGTTGTATATCGTTCAAGTATTGCTGAAAGGTGTAAGTGTAGCCTAGTGAATTGACCATTTGTCTGTATCTGTTTTCATTGCGGTATATGACATATAGCGTAATGTGTCTCATGAATTTTGCTGTATTAGCATCTTCTGTTAGTTGTGG
Source organism: Mastigias papua (assembly GCA_964019165.1). Classification (NCBI taxonomy): domain Eukaryota; kingdom Metazoa; phylum Cnidaria; class Scyphozoa; order Rhizostomeae; family Mastigiidae; genus Mastigias; species Mastigias papua. The sequence goes on from OZ025276.1 coordinate 2,406,748, forward strand.
AAATAGCCGCTTCCAAATGCTATGGAACAGGCAATTACCATCACCCAGAGTTTGAACTGCTAGAAGGTACGTTTGCATAACTGGGTGAAGTAACTGGTTCTGATATTGATCAATTATCATAGATGTGGGCTCAAACATTGCTATTGGCAAATGTTGCAGTACGTTTAACAGTGCTTCAAATTGGAGGCTAAAATGAACTGTGTATGTTTTTTTGTTGGCTTTTTAAGGGAGGTCTAATGCCTGCCATATTTCATGATCTATCTGAGGTTGTGGTTGGAATATCTTGTGCGTTGTGGATTGCTGGTGTATAGGTGATTGTGTATTGTCTTTATTTTTAAGGTCACTAGTGAGGGGTTCTGCTGGTTGCGATTTACTTGCAGCTTGTGATGATGGCGGCTTTGAGTCAGAAGAGCGTATATATTTTCGTGGTGACTTTTTGTTGAGATTTGTAGGTTTTGTTGGATAGTGGAAGGGGGCATTTTCGTTGGCATGTGATTTGGAGATGTTTGTATTTTGTCTACATGTTTCATCCATTTCAGCAGGTCTTTATAGTAACTATCTAAATAGATTGGTGTAGGATCATAGTCGAGGAGATGTAAAGTATCGATACACTTTACCCTTGACAGGGAGACGTATGCTTGTCCACTAGTGAAGAAGTTTTTATTTAATTGAATATATGCTGTGTTTAGGGTCATACCTTGCACCTTGTGGACTGTTAGTGCCCATCCTAATATGATGGGACATTGCGTACGTACAAAGTGTGTGGGTGATCCTGGAAATGTTAAATTTTGTCTCATCCTTCTTACAACAGTTGTTTTGCCGGTACGTATGCTCTGAATGGTTATGCAGGTGTTGCGTATGTGTCTAACAGTGGCTAGTGTGCCATTTAACCACCCATTGTTGGTATCGATGTTTTTGCAAAGAACCACTCTAGCGCCAACTTTTAAGTCAAGAGTGTCCTCAAGTCGTTCTCTATGGAACCATTTGATGCGTCGCTTGTCTTTTTCTGGAAGTGGATTGCCCGTTATATCTGTATCTTCTGCCTCAAAGGTATACAAGTCATTATGCACCTTGCCAAGGAATAAGCTATTCCAAGCATCTCTCTCCTTTCTGAGTGAACAAATAATTGCAGCACCAGGGTGTTCAATGTCAACTTGGGAAATGTCAGTTGTTGATAAGAGTCTTGACTTGAGAATTGTGTCACTTTGCGGAGTGGTGTTGCCCATGTGCACAGTAGATAATATATTTTGGAAGGCATCATCATCTTGTCGTTTAATGTCTTTCAAGAGGTCAATTTCGAAATTTTTCTATAAAAATGTATCGAAAATATCTTCTCTTATTGCTGGAAGCTGTGCTGGATCACCCATTAGAATGACGTACTTGCCGCCAAATGGCATGTATTGTTGATTTGTCATGTTTGCCATTCCCTTTAGACTTTTATCTACAGTTTAAGAATGGTTTCATTTCAAGTAGGGAAAACTCGTCAAGTATTATTAAGTCGGTATTTGATACCATGTCGTATTCAAATGTGCCTGGTTCTAATCGACTGCGTGATTGGATATTTATCTGAAAGAAGTGATGTAATGTTTCACCGCCTATTAACTGTGCAGCTACACCAGTTGTCGCTAATTTCCGTGCAGTTAGTATAGTGAAAAGAATGTGAATATGAGCAGGTAAGAAAGTATGATAATGTAGTGGTTGAATATGGAAACTGGTACACATGTGAAAATGAAGACTTGAAGAGTACTACTTACCCTGGTCTGTAGAGTGGTAGGTTGGTGTTGAATAATATGACCACTAGGTGTACTATAGTGATAGTTAAAAATAGGTCTGGATAATAAATGCAGATAGGTGTATCCTTATTAAACATCTAGCAACAAATCAAGGATAGTACAATTATTTGTCTGTGGAACTAAGTCCTCATGGACGCAGGTATTTACCAGAGCAGCAAAATGAGTAACGTTGAATATGATTTTGAGAGGTTTTCTTGTGACATTATGTACTGTAGGAGGGGTAAAGATATTGTGCTGCCATGTACCTTATGCCCTTGTCTCAAACATTAAGTGAAGCATCTGAAAATCACAGCTGTCAAAATAAAAGTTGCCTGTTGCATTGTTCATAAAGGAGTTGTAGCAATAAATTGGTCTAGTCAGTGCACGTGATAATGCTGATAATGCGAGGTCACCGCAATATCTGCCCATATGCTGTATGTCTGCTACATGTTGATCAAAGCTGTAAGTATACCCCAATGCAGTTACCATTTGTCTGTACCTATGCTCATCTTTATAAAGTACGTATAATGTGACCTGTCTCATGAATTTTGCTGTGTGAGTGTCTTCCAGGTGTTGTGGGAACAATTGCTTCCAAATGCTGTGGAAAAGACAATTGCCATCGCCTAGGGTATTAACTGCGACAAGATATGTTTGCATTGTTGGATGTAATACTTACCCAACTAAACTAGCACTTACCGTGCGAAGGTTGGTTGTAATTATTTCCATGATGAAGGGTCCAGCTTGTAGATAGGGTTCATATGAGTGACGACGATTGCTCCCCAGTCCTTCTTCAAAGCAGGCGCAAATTTTGTTTTTCAACCAAGTATATACCAGATGGGTGGGAGGTGTGGGCATATGAACCCTATCTGCGAGCTGGACCCTATATCATGGAAATAAGTACAACCAACCTTCGCACGGTAAGTGCTAGTTTAGTTGGGTAAGTAGTTTCCACGTTGGGGTCCAGCCCTCCGACAGGATCCATATGAGATTTTAAAGAAGGTTGAGAATAATAAAACAAAATTTGTTAGTGAGATGAAAAATCATTTAACAAAACACTAGATATAACGCCATTATCATTCACAGGTCTGTCATAAAAACGTCCAAAAGTTGCAGCATTTGTCCAACCTGCTGCATTGCATATATCCTTTACAGATATTGTTTTACCGTTCAAAGTTTATTGTATGTTCCTCACTTCTTTAACAGCAAACTTAGAAACACAATTAGATCTTTTCCATGTCATATTGTTTTCGTCCAAAGGATAGCTATAAAGAGTACTAGTAGTGTTCTCCCCTGATCTGCCTCATTTTCGCTCATTTAGTCCAATATGTCGGTGTGTCAATAGAAGTACCGCAAAAACCCACGTATAAGTCGCACCTTGTTCCTCATTTTGCCCCCCAAAATTGCAGGTGCGGCCTATGTGCGGAGTGATCAACTTTGACCCTCATTATATCTAAAAACGAGGCTTCCTATTGCTATACTAAAAAGGCTCACAAATGCTACACTCATTTCCGCTCTGTGGTTCTAGCAAATATGTTGTCTCGAATTTCATATGCAACCGGTTTCAAGTGTAAAGTTGTTATGTTTGCAAAAGAAAATGGAATTTCATGGATTTTAATTACTAATTATGTTTAAAAATATGTTTAACAATAAAATAGTAGACAAAACATTTTGTCTGATTTTTCAAGCTCTAGATTAGGGGTGCAGCGTATGTGCGGGGGCACCTTTTATGCAGGTTTTTACGGTGGTTGTTCTGAAGGAAGGCTCCACTTTCAACTTTTACTTTAGTCTATTCATCATCAGGCAGGGTAATTTGCCCTGACATGTAGTAAGTTAGTCAGTCAGTCAGTCAGTTGCTTAATACTTATGGTGTGTGTGCAGCATAGTCTAAGATAATTTATTTGATTTTTTGAAAAACCATACTTTAGGCATTTTATTCGTGTAGTGAATATGCAGTACGCACTGCTAGTATTTTTCTGTCATCTGTCATGCTCCTTCCAAGTAGTTTTGTTTTCACAGTTTTTCCAATACAAATTAATGGATTGCACCATTAATGACGACTTACTTGCATTATTCAAGTCTCTAGCCTGTTATTCGCTTTATTATTTGCTTTGTTTCCTTTATCGCTGATATGTAACTTGTGATGTTTTATGACTTATTTAATCTTTTCATTGCAGACAGAACGTACATCACTTTAGAAGAATTTTGAAATTTATTGTCAGCTGAGCAAAAAGGATGCTGGAAAGGCTTATATAGTTGTAATGACCATCTTCTTATAACAACATATTCCACTTTAACGTAAACAACAGCAGCATATGCACACTGATTCGCATCGGAGAAACCATGGATGTCAATCTTTTTAATCGATTGGTGACTGCCTATTGTAAGACCTCTAGGGATAGAAACATTATTACATAAATGAAGATCCTTAATCAACGCATCATATGATTTCTGATAAGATCCTTGAAGTTCTTGATCCCAGCTTACCTTGTCAATGCACAGTTGCTGAAACAAACTTTTTAAGTTGATAGTGAATACGATTAAGCAACCAATAGGATCAAACATCTTAGCTGCGATTTTAAGCAAGGAACGTTTCGTTGGAGGTAAAGTGTTTGTAAACTCCATAATACTCGTTAAGTCAAAATTAAGTCGGTCTGTAAAGCTATCCCATCCAACCCCCACTACCTTAGAGTTCCCTGTACCTTGGGGAGTTCCTATGGCATACTTCGTGTAAGTCTGATCATCTTCCATAACCTTGCCCATAGGTATTGCACATTGTGAGTCATGCTTATTTGCGAGACATGTGATTTCTTCAAGCAATGCCTTATTGTTACTGTTCCATTTACGTAAGGTAAATCCACCCTGACTCATGATTTCTTTACACGAACGATATATAGCAAGTGCTTTCTGAGGGTCATCAGTGTCGCAGGAAAGATCATCTGCATACAAGCGACTTAGAATTTTAACAACTTCGGGAAATGTCTCTTCATACTTCCTGATATGATATCGAATGGTTTCCGACAAAAGAGCGGGACTACTAGTGAGACCAAATAGCAAACGTTTGTAACAATATTGACCTATTTGCAGATTAGGTCGACGTACATCATCATACCACAAAAATCGTAAAGAGTCTCTATCAGACTCTTGAATGCCAACCTGCAAAAAGGCTTTCTCAATGTCCGCCGTTAAAACAATAGGGTGTGCACGGAATCGAATTAAAGTATCGAATAGTAATGGCATGTGATTAGTTCCTATTTCTAATCTATCGTTAAGAGACAATGACGAAGTATGTGATTTAGCCGATCCATTGAAAACAATTCGCAATTTTGTCATTTCCCTATCGCTTCGGGTTACTCCAAAATGGCACAAAAAATGAACCCCGTCCTGGTTTTCTTCGTTGGGGGGTACCTTCTCTATTACATCTGAAGCTAGTTGCTCTCTAAAAATGTCATCATATTGGCGCAAAACATCAGGTTTGAGTTTCACTTAATTATGTAACGATGCTAATCTACTATGACATAATTCATAATCAGAGTTTAAAGGCTCAGTAATATCTTCCTTCCAAGGAAGTCCTACTTCATACCTGTTGCCTTTCTGTTGAATGTCGAATGCCCTTGGTTTGTTGTTTGTCTCGCCTTCTCCGTTCACTGCTAACCCTGAGGCTTCATGCTTCCAAAACTGGTCGAGGGAATCAACAATTTCTTGCACTTCATTGGTAAACTCGTCCTTTGAAGGTAAGACATCTACAACAAAACTCGTAATAACATTACAGCATACATTGTCCGTTTCATGATTTGATGTTGGTCCTGAAAGCAACCAACCTACTTTACTAGATGTAGCTACAGGTCCTAAACTACCTGTTATAACTTATATATATATATATATATATATATATATAAATATATATATATATATATATATATTTTATATATATATATATCGACAGCCTACTGTACTTGCCGAGACCGCTGAATGATCTTTTCATGCTAGTTGAGCATTTTTTACAGCATTAAGACTGTTTTTGATACCTTTTGATTTTGAATAAGGCTGAAGGTGGAATAAATTGTAGCCTTCCTTACAATATAATGTTTCTGTGTTAACAGCAACTGTCATAATAATCATAATTTTGAAAATAAACCAAGAGTACTTCCATTCATATTTAGGGTGACAATGGAGTGGAGCTACACTCATGACCTCCATCTATGTAGAGAGATTGCTTTCCAAAACCCTTTCAAATTTAAATTTGGAAGCAGAGAAAGAGGGTAGTGCTGGGACAGTATTGCAGATAAGTTGAATGAAGTAGAACAGCCAAAATTGAATGTAGACCAGTGAGGAGTGAGGGAGTGATATTCCAAACTGGAGAGAAGTGTCAAAAACGGATGGCACTGCAGGAGAAAGCAAGTGGTATCACAGGGGAAGATGTCACAGAGCTTGACTAAGCAATTGAAACAATTCTTGGTCTGATTGAAGCAGCAGAGCATGAGTCAGTGAAGATTGTGGAAAAGACAAATAAGGAGGTTGAGAAAGAAAAGGAGACAGCTGAAATTGTTAGAAAGAGGTCAAAGGAGAGGCTAGGTGAGACAATGTGTAGAGAGAAAGGAAGGGAGAAGTAAGGCAGAAGAAGAAAGGTGGGTAGAGAGAAAGTGTTGTATCTGAAAAAGAAAGGAGAAATGGAGAATGAGCTGAGGAGGGAAGAGGTAGATTTGAGAAGAAAAGAGAAAGAGCTTAGGAGTAAGGAAGTGAAGTTCAATAGAGATAGAGAATGTCATGAAAGGGAGCTGAGAATTGTGGAGAGAAGAGAGAGAGACATTAAAGAGAACATGATCCTTCAGCAGCAACAGCAGATCATGATGCCACTGCAACAATAAAACAGCAGCAGGAGCAGCAGCAAAACAGTGTAAGGTTTGGTACCCCCATGTTTTGTTTACTCACGTGACTTCGCCTAGGCTATATATATTTCTTGATAATCCAGGGCTTTGTCTTGAATTTTGATTCTTTCTTGGAACATTTTTCAGTTGGCACATGCTGCTATATGAGTGACATCATGTCTTTAAGAAATCAATCATAATTGCCATAAATGGTAGAACTTTCATTCAAGTACCCAAAATTTATTTGATTGGACAAAATTTGGACAAAATTTACTTTATTACAGTTGGAATAATGTGATTTTAATACTGCTGTCTTGTTCTGAGTAACGTTTATATTCTGCAATATAAGAAACTGAGGTAAATGATCAGAGATTTGCATCACAATATTTCCACTAACAAGATTAGCATTTAACTTTTGATTTTGAATAAGTCTGAAGCTGGAATAAATTGTAGCCTTCCTTACAATATAATGTTTCTGTGTTAACAGCATATAAGGATATGTGCTCTGATCAACGTATGAATTAACCAAAATAGTAACTAATCTAAATATTATTTATTTTTGCTCTGAATACCTTAGACTCGTGCTTTGAAGTTCAACCGAGTTAGGCCATCACCATAGACAGTGGATCATTTTGTAACTGTTCCAGTATTATTTTATTTCTAATACATTCATTTAGGCATTCATTTCGTGCACGTTCATTACTGTTTCTTCTGCAGCAACTTACTGTTATCATTCCCCAACAATAATACTAAACTAGAAGTATGCGAACGTTTCCATTCCATCACAACATCTTGCCCTATGTTCCAGCCAATTTACATACCATCTTACCATCAACACCTTGCCATATACATCCTACCCCTTCCTCTTTAGAGCAGCATTGTTTACTTCATCCTTTCTAGGTAGGCCGGATATAAAAGTATATTTTTTACCAACAGTTATAAACTAGTTAGGTAGTATGAATTCCAACAGAGGAAAGGCATAACACAAGCTTCAGATGCCTCCAAGACTTAAAACAGTCGTACTACTGAAAAGTCAGACAGTTGTGTGGATTGCACATATAGTCTAGTCTCACTTTCGTAAACAAAATACGAAGGTGGCACTCATTTTCCACACATGAAACAGATGCTCCAGATCAGAAGTATGAAGGAAAATGACTTATCAAGTGAGCGAGTGAATTGAATATAGGGGTACTTAATCCAGTGTAGTGTTGAATTTTGTAATTGGTTAAGTTTTTGTATGAAAACATAGCTTTCTCAAATGTTCTGATTTTAAGATACGCTTGTTCCAGTTCTACTGCTACTTTGTTGAAATGATTGTTGTTTAAACTTAGTTATTTGATGTCCCCCCTTCCCTATCTGGAGAGTAAAAACTTTCCATATAGGTGGTTCATTCTTTATTGCTCTCCAGGAATATGGGAAAAGGGGTTTAGCGGATCAAAGGCCTCTAGCTGGAAACAGTGTTTATCCTCTTTTGTATACGTTCATCGATCACAAGTCCATGACGATTTGGGATAGGTATCGACCCGCTCTTTACTCTTTCTCTGCATGTCTCCAAGGGCATCACTCTTACCACAGATAACTGGTCTGACGTGCAATACCTACTACACACGTAAGATGTGGAAGTTGAATTGAATCCCTCCTGGAGTCTCTCACTACCCACGACCGCTTCGTATGGTGTTCAGATGGATATTGGAAAATGACTCGATAGATGTAGCTAAGTGATAAATTGCAGCCAAACACAGAACAAGTTTTTGGCATTTTGTAAAGACAATAAACAAGTTTTCAAAGTTGTTGTGATTTATGTTCAAGGGCATGATATCCCATAGGCCTACGCTACACAAATCTTCGAATCAACGTTTGTAGGCATTAAAAATAAGGAAAAGACAAGTCTAAATACCAAAAGGTGACGTCAAAACGACTATCAAAACAGATAAAATCAACTGCTGGCTCTGAGTTCACAAAATAGCTCGATAAAAGCGATCTTCCATAGACTCATAAAACGGAATGTCCACATACACCACATATCACACTTGAACGTAGGTCGGTTGCTACCACGTAACTAAGGACTGAGCTATTCGACCAATCTCATTCGATCTCACTTTACAGCCATATATACATAAATCTTGTATCCTGTTCTTGTTAATGTTGATTGGTAGAAATTTATAGATTCGCTCAATGTGTCAGCAAAAATAGAGACGTGGAGAGTAAGACAGGTGGATAGTTGACCAGAGTCAAAGAAAGAGATGGAAGTAGAGAGAGAGTAGGATAGATTTAAAGTTTTGAAGTTTGATTTGAATTGTTTCAAATGAAGAGTAGCAAGATACAAAACTTGGCGTATCTCTGGTTCTTTTGGCACTATCAAAACTACATCCCTGAATCAGCAGATAGTCAGTGTTGGTGCACTGAATAATTTCTACAGGAGCAAGGTTGTTGAGGGACTTACTACACCATCGTTTATCATTCTTCAAATTAGCACATTACATTAGTTTATCTCTGAATGTGAATGAACTAGTTACTTCACCTTGACAGCGTGGTTAAAACGTTCATTATCTAAGAAATTTAAGAAACATATCAGAAACTTTTGATAGCAAAATAGCCAGAAATTTAATGAACCTCTACCGGCACCAGACCATACTGTCTTATAAAAAAATTGTGTACCACAGCCTCACTTACATGCTTACTCCACTTACCTACAACGTACAATATCTGCTTTACTAGTACATACAAGGAACAGATAGCAATATTACATAACTTACTAGTCATAAAGGTATAGAGCCATCGATTACATATTATTCTTGAGGTAGAATCCCCCTCAATTGTAGCTAAAATAAATTTTTGGTTGTTTTTTGTTTTTATTTGTATCATGTAAAGGAGTTTTTTAGACCTTCACATGATATGAATGTTGTGACATTTTTCAGTAGCAAAATGACAAAAAACAATAATTTTTTGAATGGAGGTGAGCATGTCAATTTAACACTTCCATAGAAACACCCATAGCAATGGATGTTGATTAATAATCTTGTGACACATTACTCTAAAATTCCTGATTTTTCCTCTCCTCACGACTTCCAAGTGACTTTGATAACAGAGGCATATAGCCTCATTTACAGGTTGCATAATGGAATCTCAATGAGTGACTACTATCTCAATGGTAGTATTTTCTCTAGTGATAGTGTACAGTACTTTTTTTCACTAAAATCGTGATGGGCAAGCCAGTTAAATGCTCAAAGCGCAAATTTATTGGAAACCAGTTTGTTGCAAGGAGTAAAGATGCTAAAGAAGCTACTAAGGTGCAAGGGAAAAGAAGAGGGTGACTACTTACAGCTAGTTTCTCTGCTTGACCAAGAAAAATCTCAGAAGATGCTGCTAGGCCAGGAATGGCAATAACAGGATGGATGAGGTTAATGATCTTGAAAGTCTTCCACAAGTGCAATCAATACCAAAACCAACTAGATAAAAATCTGTGTTTTCAAGAAAAATACAATGTACAAGAGAAATCTTCCCCTCTGTTGAGCAATATTCCAACACTGCTAAGGATGACATTTGTGATGAAGGGTACAGATTCATGGATATTAATGTGTCATCAAACGTTTTCAGCAAGCTTCCATCTACTGATTGGTGAGAATTTAAAAAGAGAGATTGCCTTTGCCAGTTTACTACTTCTTTCTTGCAAAAGCTGTGCTTGGTCACATGAACGTCATAAGTCAGATTTGAAAAAAGGGGGATTTCAAGTGAACAAGCGTGTTGGTTATGCCATGCATAATATAGGTCAGGGCTACTCAGGGGCATAGAGGCTCTGCTCAGTCATGACTATTCCAAACTGGCCAACAAAGAATAGCAAGGTTCTCAAGTCTGCAGTTTTCACTGTTGCTACTGAAAGCATGGACAGAGATAGTCAAGACGTTAAGTTGTGCATCAGAACTGGATCATGGGCTGTGCTGTGTGTGTAGATGGTTGCTGACAAAAAGGGGCTATGTTTCAATGAATGGCTGTTTAGCAGCAATATCTATTGATACAGGAAGTGTGTTGGATGTGGTACCAATGTCAAGGTTTTGCCAGGAATGCCAGGTATATGACAAGCTTGACAAAGCATCAGCAGCATACCAGAAATGGAAGGCAAAGCACAAGGGTGTGCACCAGTTATGGAGCCAGAGGGCACAGAAAGAATTTTCAAAAGAACTTTTGAAAAGCATGGCCTCCATTACACAAAGGTTTTTGGTGATGGAAATAGTAAGAGCTTCCAGCGAGTACAAGATACATACAAAGATATAGGGAAAAAGGTTGAGAAGTATGAGTGTATTGGTCATGTTCAATAAAGAGTTGGCACAGTGGTGAGAAAATCAAGAAAAGGTAAAGGAAAGTTGACAGATAAAATGATTGACAGGATGCAAAATTATTATGGCATTGAAATAAGGAGCAATGCAAACATAAGAATGCTTTCACCAGCATACCATCAGTGCTCTCTACCAAAGGAAATGTAATACCTGTTGACTGGCTTTTCAAGTTTAATATGGCTTTGTTGGCATCATGGATAGCTCTGACAGTGGATTGCTGTCCTATATTGGTCATTATACATGTTTTAAATCTTAAATACTTTGCTTTTCTCCATTTATATATTTTTATTTTTCCCCTTCTTTCCATTCACACACATATGTGCCTGTTTACAATATTTTGCTCTTACATACTATCAAGGGACTTAGTATTGGAGTGACTGTGGAAACACACAGATATGTAGAAAGGGGAAAGTGGACGAAAATGTATGAATTGCTGATATGATAAACAACACCAATTTTCTGGGTGTAATGGTGCCTTATCCCCACACATTGAATGCAGTCAGGCTAAAAACCCACATATACTCTTATATTTTTGAAGTACATATCGCATTGTATGTAATCGATGGTTAAGACATAGTTAACAACGTCTTATTTTGAATGTTCTCTATAGTTCAAGTTTGGTTAGCTTCTATGAGTCAATGAGCATGTACCATGCTGCAAGTAATATGCCAATAAATATGATAAGGTACCAACAATGGAGAATGGCCTAGTATTCATTTTTGGATCTGTTGAGCATCGACTATAGCAGTGGCGTTTCGTGCAGCAAATGTGGTCAATACCCTTCAGTAGTTTCTTGCGATGCAACAACACTTGGGTGTACGAAGATGTATGCGTGATCTTTGAGTATTCTGCCTGAGGAAGATGGGAATCTATTGGCTGGAAGATAAGTATTGATGTAATGCTTTCAATGTGAACTGTCTAAAGCTATTTGCACAGACTTTTCGTAAATTACTGATTCACTGATTATTGATCAGTGTGAACTATTTCTTGTTTACAAAAAGTGTACAAACAAGTTTTAATTTCTTTATTCATTATATTCAGTGAAGACTGACAGTCATTATATGCATACTGGCGATCTGTGTAGGCCAAGTGCAGTACTGTCTTCCCTTCTTCAGTACTCCCTTTTCTTTTCTTGTTATTTCCATACCTTTCTTTTAATTCTGCATACTTTATGTCCTGTAATCGTTTCTTGTGTAACTTCTGAAGTTGTATGTGAACTGTGTATACTTCTTCTCAGTGTCATTATAATAAAAAAATGAAGCATACATTGGGGGACTTACAAACATACACTCATAACTCATCCATCCACTCAATATTCATAGAGTCTGAATCCCCTCTCTCCCTACATGCTGTTCTACGTTTCGATAGAAGCTCTCTCCTGAGTGTACCTACATTCATGTCATCATTCCACCTGCCTAAATATTAGAATCTATTGCTCAGCGCAGCATTTTCAACACAGGATGTATTGCATGCCCAAGACATGTCAAATATAAAAGCAAGGTTTTTCAGCATTAGATTTGCGCTTATTGTTTCTCAAATATAGTATTTGGCATTTAGGATGCATCACTATTAATATGCCTTGAAGCTTATATGGGTAGGCGCGGTTTTTGAAAGAACCCTCCCCTCTTTAGTGTTGGTACTTTTTGATAAACTATACAATATAATGACTTCATGGCCAGAATTCATGAATTCATTTTCTCTTTTCATGCACTAGTTTTGAGAAGCGAATGATGATAAAAGAAAAGAAGACCAGACTTCTTATGAAGACATACGCACAGAAGCTGAATGACCGTAATGATATTGCTATCTTAATCAATAGCCTTGAAAAAGATTATGGTACTGTTGGCCAATTCCTTAAGTGGTGCAACGCCATGTTTAATACTTGGTAGGATATTCCAAAGGCAATCATCAATTTACTACTGTGCTTGTCCTCCACCTCTCCAGTAGTCTCATATTTTCAACCATCTGATTCATTCTTCTCTGTGATACGGTCAATAAATAGTGACTACGATGTTGGAGGAAATGTAGATGCATTATTTGAAGTTCAAAACATTTCACCAATCATTTATGGTGCACTGTGCACCTTAAAATCCTCAGTATTGCCAAAAGAATGGAGTGATCTTTTTGACTTTCTAGAAAGCAAAAGTAAGGCAACTTGTCCCAGTGCAGCCAAGACAGCTATCTCCGTCAATGCCTGTTGGGAGACACCATTACTGCATTATAGAAAGTGGACACACCGAGAAATATATACAGAACTTGATCATTTGCATCCATATGTACATAAGAGTAAACTGTAATAAACCCACAGTATATTGTGCATATTTAACAAGGGATAGTATAAACAACTATGGATAACATACACCATTACTTTACATGACTACACAAGTACATTTTAAAAGGACTATATATAAAGCAGAGAACGGTAGATGAAAGATCCCTAATCATGTCCTGCAGCATATATGTAAGTTCGAAACTAAATTTCGGTTTCTAGGGATTTGCTTTGGTTGTCAAGTAATGGATCGCCAAGAATCCCCAGATGCTGCTTATACCACTTTCAGAACAAGATATCCTCTTGGTAGGTGCCTGTTTACTGTTTTGAAGTAGGGAATATCAAGTTCATCTTCAACTTGGCATTATGTTAAATGGAATGCTAAATGTATAGCAATATTCAGTACTTGCATGCTGCATGGACTACACTTTCGATATGGGAAACATAGATGAGACAGAAGTATAAAGTTGATAGAAGTATAAAGTTATTGAAATCACTGAGTATGAAGAAGTATTCTTTTCAGCACCAAGCACCATTATCTACAAGAACTCCTGCAATCTGCATGCATATATTTTGAATAGGGATGCTGGATTCTTCAAAAGTACATGTTTTGTTGTCAACAGATTCCATGGGAAAAATCACTCAGGTGTGATACCATGAGAGTTGTCTGATAAGTAGTGCATGCTATTTGCAAGATTTTTCTTCACCCTCCTGTAATGTACAGTCAAAGCTATATCGATTGCACGTATTTCTTGCATCAGTGAATTGCCAGTATGTCACTACACCAGAGACTGGAACATTTAGTATTCTAATATAAAAACTGTATTCTCGATAGGATGTGCAAAATCATACAACATGTCATGCTATCCTTAATTCAGAAAATTTAACTCACACATAACGTAGCAAAGAAATGCTGAATGTAAAAAGTTGAAGAATCAACCATTGTACATGACACACGAGCACTTTCTAAAACATGTAGCCATTTTTCCATAGTATTGAAATGCAAAGGCAGCGGGGGAAGACTTTTGTCTCCAAGTACATGAAGTGGCCTATGACAGCCCACCAGGTGAACTCTTTGTTAGAACATTGACTATATTGATTATATCATTGTATACATCATTGCAATACCGTGGAACATTGCAATGCATATAAGATAGTGATAAGACCTTTCATAAAAACTGGTATAACACTTACCGAATAGAAAGATGTATTTAAAAAAAGTAAAGGCAGACAAAGAGTAAAAATACTAAACTATGCATTTAGCATATGCAGTTTGGATCTTTCCTCAAGGCTCCTCGCATAATACCGTAATGCTTCGATCAAATGCCCATTTCTTTCCAATGCCCCTCCTCCAATAACCACCCCCTATGTTAAGGTTCTTGTTCAATAAATGCCCCCTTCTATTAAATGCCTCCTTCGAATAGACGCCCCTATATCATTACCAGTTGATAGTAGCAAAGATGAGATGATTCCCTGCTAAGAAGGCAACAAGTGGTCTGATGGAAGAGCTTTGCTGCAAGCACAAATGCAATATCTCAACAAGGGAAGCTTACATAAAAACCCATTCAAAGTAATGGAAGAAGATGTAACCGAAGCTGCTCCTCCTTTTAACATCATCGAGGCAGAAGATGTTGATGATGACTTTAAACTAGATTTAGATGCTTTTTAAACATACATATATATACATATATATGTATATATATATATACATATATAAATATACATATTGCCTAGGAAGGAAAAGGTACAAAAATGAAATAAACGCCTCCCTCTTTTAAACGCCCACTCGAGTAGACACCCCCTACAATATCAAGAAAGTTAATAAATACCCCGGGCGTTTAATCAAAGTATTACGGTATAGGGAAATGTCTTTCTCCTTATGAATCAAATAAGCTATGACCTGTAAGGCAATCACAACGTGCTTCAGGATACAATAAATAAGAACAAGAAAAAATGCCTTGTAACCAAGTGAACATTGGATAGAAAGTCTCTTCTGTCTTCTCTTGTCTCAATTTCAAGGACTATAGTGTGTTGTAACATAGGGTGAAAAGTGTTGCTATTATAAGAGGACACAGTTTAGACAATGGTAGAAGAACGTATTGCAAAACTAGACTTCTGCGGTCAAATTCCAGCCAAGAAAATCACTTATTGCAGCTTGCAATCCTTTCCACCTCATGCAGGAGGGAAACAACCTAGAAGAGAAGATGGGGAACAGCTTATTTGAAGTACTGAAATTTTCACAGCTACCTTTCCCTGTAAGAAATCAGGAAGTTCTCTCTAGACAGATGTGCTCCATGCCGTGCTTCTTAGATACCTACACTGAATTGAAAAATCTAGGTAGCATATGAGGAGAAAATCAAGTAGATCTGTAACTTACCCCGATTGTGTCAAATACCCATGAAAAGTGCTCTGGACAATGGTTCAACATGGAAGCTTCATCTTCTTTCCCAGTAACTTGCAATTGAAACCAGAATATCTTCCCCTTCAGCAAGTTCGAAATATACAGCTACAAATTGCAAGAAATAACCAGTTACTCAGTTACTTCCCTGACCTGAGACTTACTGCTTACCTATCCTTCAAATACATTACAGTATCCCTGCCCAAATTGCACAACCCTGCCCACAAAAGGAACACAGGGAGGGGTTGGACCCGTGGCATGGATAAACCTATCGCAGTCCAGCAACGCAGAGAGCAAGCAGATGCCACAACTCCCTTACCCCCTAGACATGACACAACTGGAGGACTTAACATTTCTTGCCACTTGCATAAAGCTGATCTATTACATTGTAATGTTTATAAGTTTAAAAACCGGATATAAAAATACAGGTGTGTGGTGCAGAAAAGTCTCAATAAAGAAAGTATTATCGTTTTCATAATGAGTGTTATGTGTATGAAATTGACAACTTACTAATATTTATACAAATAGGTATAATAACATCAATGTTAATTGCAAAGAAATATACATATCTAACAATACTGTGTGATGCTGATCTACTAAAGAAATAATGATTGAATACGTGCAATTACAAAAACATTTCAGCAATTTTAGGAAATACGTTTTGTATGAATTCATAGAGCATGGGCATTATCACGTGATTTTGGATCCTGACTGTAAGTGGTGTATCTCATGTATATGATTACCACCTTTAGAAAGGTTAATTAAATGTAAGGCATGTGGTGAACTGAGGAATCACATTTATGCACACACATGATGATGACTGGTAGTAAGAAGCATGGAGAGTGTGGAAATTGCAATGTCTACTGTTTTAGGTAAGTGTGCTTCTTATTTAAGTCAGATTTTGTATTAATCAGTGTAGAAGAAAATAGCAAGGTGCTTGATAGTGTATCTACTGTAGTTATACCCCATGTTGTTATACATGACTGTAATACTAATATTGGTCAGTCCTACATGCAATTGTACGTTATGTTACAGAAATGTGGGAGAGTAATGCCGTCCTCACAGTGAGTGGATATTTGATGAAGCAGCAGCAAAGTTACAGCATATTACAGTGTGCTTGATGATGAATATGCTAAAGTAACAGTTAAACTTGGGGCCTTCCTTCAGAACAACTAGTTCTAATGGCACACAGACAAAGTGAAATGAATGGAAATTGAGGCAAATTAATGCACTTGGCTGTGTATGTATCTGATACACTGGCATGTAATAAAAAATCATTAATTTTCAAACTCTGGTCTTAAGTACCCAACGTATATGTGAGGAAGTTGGTGTGCAAGGAATAGGTACACACCTGTAGCCAAGGAGGATAGTATCTGTAAGTCGGGATAGTTAGTTAGGATACTCATTGAGAATTCAATTCATCCTATTTACATCATCAATAGTACTAACATACATAGACTTAAGATTCGATAGCATTAATCAACATTTTCACGACAGATACGTTGTAATCGTAGCATACAAATTAACCAATTCAATGAGTCATAACAGGGATGGACTGGCAGACGAGTTTTAGGCACGCTTTGTACAATATAGAACTGCATTTAGTGTAACGCTTTTTGTATGTCCTAAACTACAAGGTAGTGGGACATAATTTAGCTAAATTGCTTAAGATAATATGGGTGCACTAAACTGAATAGGCAGGGTGTCGTACGAAATTTATTTATGCAAATATCAGCATTGTTTGCAAGTCCATCATTTGTGGTGTAAATTATTTGCACCAGGAACATATGCGTCAGAATGCATGTACACTTGATGAATTAGGTGGATATAACTAATTGCGATAATTTGTAACATACAGAACTTGTAACAGGTTGAAACACGGTGAAATCAATAACAATACAGTTAACCTTGCATAATGTGGATCGGTTTTCTCCGGATTGTTGTATATTCTGGACAGAATTGCTAGGTCCAATTTGTTTCCTATGAAAGTGCAACACCGACAAAGTTTTTACGTAATCCAGATTTTCTGTAATCCGGACAAAATCAGCCATTCCTGTGTGATCCAAATTATGTGAGGTCGACTGTAGTAGCAGTGTATTAATGGGCAATGCTAATGGGATGACATTAGTAATAAACAATGCATAGTTAGATTTACATTTAAATTTTTTTGTGACGTTTTTTGGAAATGGCCAGGAAGGAAAATTTGTTAAATGTATCATTCAAGTAAATATAATACCCTATATGATAAGTGTAGGTGCAAGCCTATATGAATAAGTCTTTTCTAAACTTTGTTGTAAGATTTAATAAATATAGTATGCACCTAAATAATATTAATTTACTTCATATACATGAAATAGTATCAATTATGTACATTAATTACATTACCAACTAGGCATTGTTTATAAATGTCTGCTCCTACACAAATTGCCTGAAGATCTATATCTTCAGAAGAGGAGGCAGATCGTCTTTCGTTTTTATCTAATGTAGTATTATTGTGACTAGTAAATTTATTTTTATTATCTGTCCATATACCCCTCCCTCTCCCCCTTCCCATACTCCTATCACTTTGACTATTAGAACTATCTACGCTCTCTTGTCTTCCCTCTCTCTCATCTTCCTTTCTCTTTTTATTACTGCCTTGTCTACTCTCACTATCACTCCGATCTTCATTGACATTTCTGCTTTCCCTTTGTCTTTTATTTTAATTTGCATACCTCTTCACTCTCGCTTCGTTCTCTCCTTTTATTCCTCACTTTTTGTTTCCCCCGTCTTCTTCCTCTTTCCTCACAATCTGTACTGACACTATTGTTGTTAATGCGATTTAGAGTTCTAGGACCTTGTCTTTTTACATTGATATGATAGCATCTCCTAAAAAGGTAGTAGAATATATATATACATACATACATATATATATATATATATATATATATATATATATATATATATATATATATATATATATATATATATATATATAGACCCTCAAGAAAAAACTCCAACTCTTAAAACGTTTCGGCACAAGCCTTCATCAGTTATAACATTCCAGGTACATACAGCGCATATATAAGAATAAAATATATATATATATATATTTATATATATATATATATATATATATATATATATATATATATATATATATATATATATATATATATATATATATATATATATATATATATTTATATATTTATATCTTATACATTTGCCAGTAGTTACAGATTATTTTGTATCAGTGATAAACAGCAATATATGTGGTAAGGTAGCCATACGGACTTCTTGTATAGACACATTGTTGTTCATTTTTAATGGATATCTTTGGAATTTTGCGAATAAATATCTATGTACATAAGTCATATTTGTAATAGTTCCATATAGATATATACACTACCGTTCAAAAAGTGTTGGGATGATTTGATAAAAGAATGATCGCATCAACTTTGCTTCTATGTGGCAATGTTAAGTTATTGTGATTAAGTTTTGTTATCAATGAAGATTTTTGTCTTATGCGGCTTTAAAAACTATATTTTTGAATGATTTTTCTTGCTAATGTTTCAAAAGTTAGCCATTTGTGCACACCAACACAATGTTTTGCAAAGGTTCAAACCTACTACATCACAGCACTCTCAATAAAGACCTTTCATGTCTTGGTATCTTGATCTTCATTGGTCTACAAACCTTTGGAAGATTGTCTATGGTTCTACATTTGAGGAACTTTTTGCATACAGCGAAAGCTGTATTCTTTGAGCAGCCCATAATTGTTGCACATTCTTGATAGCTTTTACCATTAGTTTTGTAAACAAAAATTTCCAAACACTTCTCATATGATATGTCATGACGTTTGATAAATGCCATGTTCATGTTTTTGGCCTAGAAAAATTTTTCTGTTAACCTTTTTGAATACTGTGGCACAACTGTAAAGCTTTGAAACATAAACAGAGTCTTATTCAAATGTCATGGTAGTAATCAGTTGTCTTATTTGATAAGAGGGGGATCAAATGCATGTTTTTTAAAGCTTTCAACATAAACGTCCTTTGAAACTTTGAATCGTCCCAACACTTTTTGAAGGGTAGTGCATATATATATATATATATATATATATATATATATATATATATATATATATATATATATATATATATATATATATATATATATATATATATATATATATATATATATATATATATATATATATATATATATAACATCAAACTATATGTTTTCACTCCAAAAGTAAACAGAGATGTTTGTACCAGTTTCATTCGTTATGCGGACTCTTCAGCAACCTGTTCGCTATATATATACAACATATATTTCAAATATATAAGGGACTTACTTCACATTCCTTAGCAGCTGACCAGATTTATTGATCAAGACGAAATCCATATCCACAGCTAAATCTAGCCCTGATGAATTAATTTTGAACAACTTAATGTTACTTCCTTTCCAGTAAATGATCTACGGAAGCACAATTATTTGCAATTTTAATACCATAAAGAAATAATGTAATAGTTCCACAGTCTGAGACACATTTAAAACATATATACCAGTTTAATCTAAAATTCGTGTATCTGAAAATAAATGAATGAAGGTGAACTAACTGTCTTCTCTCTGTTGTAATAAACTTTATGTTCTGTGATATGGTGTGAAGAACTCATGTCTGAAAGGATAACAAAATTGTAAAATTACTATTATTCTAAGAGGATTAAAGGTATAGTGTTGAGTACGGAAACCAATCAATTATATTGTCAATAGGCACTAATAAATAATATATTTGGAAAATGTCCAAAAAGACTTGCATGTACTATAGTGTAGTTAGGTACATTTGTATGTAGTTTGTGTTTATTTGATCGAGAAACTAAATAGTTTAGCGCAGACAATATGCAAAATTGAGAAACACTAGCACCGTTCTGAGTTTATTCCAAGAACCCAACTGTAAAGAACAAAAGGTATTTTCCCGATGTTAGTATCACCATTGTAACATGACTTGTATATTATGTCATTATATGTTATCATAATGAAGACTTATTTTATGTCTTATGTATAAATACACCGATCCATTGCATGACCTTCAGGGATTGAGCCATACATCTCAATTTGCCAATAGAGAAACCTCTTTCTCTTGCATCATGAAGAGCATTTAATGCATCATCTCCTTCAGATAATAACTGCTTAAGTGCACATTCCTCCGTATATGTACCAGATTTGTTGCTATGGGACAACAAAGGCTTATCTTCGTGAAGTGGTACATTTAGGACTAATTTCTGCATATACTCCTCTTGCTTGTCACCATTCGGCATGAAAACTTTCTATCTTGCAACTGCCTTTTTTCTGCATTTTTTCCATTGTCTTCCATTCAAGTCAGTGTAAAGTCGTGCACTATTTGTTTGTTTGGTTGCTGCTTTGCCAGAATCACACCTGGATCTTGCAAGCATAAACTTCTTTGCCTAATCCATGTATAAGACATTTTCCAGCTCAGTTGGTCGCTCCATATATTTTTCCAGCATATTGGAATAGAAGACAGCCTCACTTTCTGGATCTGCTGGTAGATGTTCATTGCGTTTTAGAAAACCATATTGAAGATTTAGATCGGTTGGCAGGTACGTTACCGCCCTGCTTGAACAACACAAAAAGTAACCACGATTGATGTGATCTGCTTCCATTATGTCCACAACTCTGGTTTGTTTGCTACATACGTTGCTAAGTACATCTCCCAGCCTGACTCTGTAACTTTCTGTATATTCATATGTGTCCCCCATAGATACAATATGTCTTGATTATATGGAACAACCAGCGTGTCCTCATAATACTGACAGCGTGGAAGACATCAGTTGTCTGCCTTATTCAATGTTTCTCCTTCCTGTACCGGAAATGGACATCCATATTTGCATTTTGTCAATTGCTTACCCCGTGAGTCTATGAAACATTTGTTTTCGCAACATATATGAATTTGCAACCTGCAAACATATGATTTCACTGAATGTACCATAGGATTATCCTCCACTCCTCTAGGCACTTCTGCATAAACAACATCTTCAGGAACTGTGCCATCCTTGCAGGAAACAATCATATGATTATGAATAGCACCTCTGCTCTGAAACTCCTTACGGTCCCACCAATCCACTACTGTACAGAGTGGCCCATCGGGAGTGCTAATAACGTCTTGTTTAAACAATGTCAGTCTATTGCCATATGCTGTTAAAGTTTCAACTGAAAACTCTCTGCTAGGATGTATATCTTTTAGGTCAAATTCTGAATCTACATGAATCTCGAAGTGAGTATGACCTGGGCCATTTATTGTGATTTTGAATTTTGGGCCAATTGTAATTTTGTGTCAACGTTATGAAAACAGTTGGCTTGCCCAATTGTCTACTTAATGCAAGCAACTCCTGTAGTTTGCTATTCCAGTAGCTGTGTGAGCCTGTAATTGTTGTTGGCACAATGTTTCCTAGTTTATCATAAAATGTCTCATCTTGCAATTTGCAGCTTGTAAGCTAGTCCATTCTATCTCAACATTTTGCTTGCCGAGCTTTAGCAACATAAAACAGCCTGGTCTTAATCTGCCTGTCATACCAGTGGAATGAAAAGCTCTCATCTTTTCTCCAACATGCATCTCAATTTAACAACTTATGTTTAAGATACTCACCCGCTTTTAATAGTGAAATACTAAACCAACCCCCATTGCCAAACAGGAATAAATGCGGCCATAGCTTTGCCTCTAAGAATGGATTGCTATAGCTAACTCTAGTCAATGCTTTCAATTCATCCAGTCTTTTGTTACATGTATAAATGTGTGGATGCTGAACCTCAGCAATATCGACTATAGGATTTAAACTGGACAAAATACCACAGTCATCTAAATTGGTCACAATATCACTCACCTCATTTTGTGAATGGGTGTCTACAGTTGTACCTTTGCTCTCGTTGAATTGGGTTGCTTTGTGTAAATGAAGGACTTTCTCAGGATCGAAATCTTACTTGAAGGAGACTCAGCGAACTCCGATTTGAGTTCTCTGAGCCTCCTCGTAGCATCGAGGTTGCTGTGCTGAGCACAGCTAATTACATTCTGACTAGAGATCTCTTCCTATTGGCTATTCAAACTCGCTCTTGACAGCAACAAATCAAAAGAAGTATATCATGCCTCCATGCGGTCCAACCCTTCAGTTTTTTACAGAAAGCTACATCCAGGAGAAATGCAAAAAGCA
This sequence comes from Mastigias papua, assembly GCA_964019165.1. Lineage (NCBI taxonomy): Eukaryota > Metazoa > Cnidaria > Scyphozoa > Rhizostomeae > Mastigiidae > Mastigias > Mastigias papua. The sequence goes on from OZ025276.1 coordinate 2,429,594, forward strand.
ACTTGGGCAGGGTGGGTGGGTGCACAGTGACCTCGATGCTACAAGGAGGCTCGGAGAACTCAAATCGGAGTTCGTTGAGTCTCCTCCACTTACGATTTCTTCCTCGCCTCCTCTAAGCATCGAGGCTCGCTGTGCAGAGCACAGCTACTTACGTTCTGACTAGAGACTTCGTAGCAGCTTTTTGCATTACGTGTCACAAAAACAAAAATAAATGACTAAGAATAGTCATACTTGTTGTGAGAACAACAGGACGATATTTAACTACGAGCCAATAATAAAAACTAATGACTGACCTCGAGTAGTGCCGTTTCCATTATACACAAGTCTGAAATCACAAAAAACAGACATCATTGCTGTTGATTGCAACATAACGATATTGACCGACAACAAAGATGACTATTAATGGACGGCCGGATTAAAGGTGTCTCTCTGTTCAACAATTACTTTTGCAAGCTCACCCGACGACAGATACTTATTTACTCTGTTATAATGTCTGGAGAATGGTTTTAAACAAGACCAGTCTCCACACTGTAATATGCTATCAATTGAAACATTGTTCTGCAAAGCAAAAGAAGCGGATTCCCCCTGACACTGTGTGCACCAAAATCCGAAATGTTGATACCAGCATCGTTCATAATACTACAAATCCATCTTGCTAAAGTGTTAGTAGTAACAGGCTTGTACAGGGGTCGAAAGCTCAGAAAAAGTCTTGGGTCCTTACGACTAAGTCGTGTTTTAGTGAAATATAACTTCAAAAGTTCCACTGTTCTCAAGCAATCGCTCTCAGATTCAGAAGGAAGCGTGATGACGAAACAAGGCCTGTCACGTTGGACTTTCAAGTCAGAGAATATATACAAATAGGTTCCTGAATCAAAAAAGAATATATGTCTAGAGTCGATTAACGATAATGTGTGTACTCTCTGGGCGGATACACATGCAAGAGTAGCTACAAGTTTGGGAGAAATGTCCTGAATTGAAGCATTGGGTGAAATGTGCCACAATGCGAGATAGTTAATCAAATCGTGGGCATTCCATAACAAAGGATATTTCACCTGTCCTGAACGCAGATTTCGTACCCCAGAAACACATAGCGAAATGAGCGGATGTTTGCCGATTGCAACGGTGGGGTATATGACAGATCAAGCACTACAAACTTTGTTTATTTGCGAATGTCCAATACCACACTCATACAATGATGTTAAAAAGTGTAAGACAGACGTTACAGATGGTGCACTAGAATCAAAATGTCGTGTAGTGCAAAAAGACAACCATTGTCGAAGGATTGAGGCATAGTTCTTTTGCGTGCTTTTCTTCCAACTGGCAAGCAGGATGTCACAAGTTTGTGGCGAAAGTTGGTCTGCAGATAACTGTTGGCTGACAATGTGCATGCTACGAGTTTCATCCGAGGTAAGAGAGGATGCACTGATTCCGGGTTTCCTGGGTTCCTGAGCAATGTAGAAGAAGATGGTAATAACAACGGAAAGTCAATCATGAAAGAAGAGAGACTTGGAAACCATGGCTGGCTAGGCCAAAAAGGACAAATCAGGATAATTGTGCAAGATAAATGTTGAGAGAGCTTGTAAAGGATTTTACTACTTTGGTTAAAGGGTGGGAAGGCATACCCATAGATGTTGGCCCATGTGTGGGCAAAGGCATTAACACCACAACAGAAGGGATCAGGACGCCATGAAAAATAATGGCTAAGTGTCTTGTTCAGTCTGGAAGCAAAAAGATCAATTTGAGGCTTGCCAAACACTTGACATAAAGTGGTAAATATTTGATTATCAAGCCTCCATTCTATATTATCAGAAAATTGTCGTGACATGGTATCGGCAATTTGGTTATCAAGCCCAGGTATGTGAACTGCATTGATGGAGACTTTGTTATGAATACACCAAAGCCAAAATTGATGGCTTAAATAATTAAGTGAGACACTGCGACAGCCTCCAAAATGTATTTATGTAGGATAAGGCCGTTGTATTGTCACAATTTAATCGAACATTACAGTTCTGAATAGAGCCCCTAAAAGCTAAAAGTGCAAAGTGACTTGCTTTCAAGTCTAAGTAATGTAAATGTCGGTTTTTCTCCCGTGTTGACCAATGGCCACCAGTTCTGTGAAGAACCTGGCCATTTTGAAAAAGTGCAGCTCCCCATCCAAGCATGCTGGCATCACTATATATCTAATGATGCCAGTTATCAAATCCAAGGATATCAGATATAGAACGGCCATTGTGGGTTGCAATACTTTCCACCCACCACTTCAGTTCTAAACAAACTCGTTTCGATAAATATATCTGTTTGTCAAAGTCTTGGAGATGTTGCAACTGTTCTGCTTTGTATATCTCAAGGTAGCATGTATGTAATTTAGCGTACTTAGCTGCTAAAAATGATGACACAAGTAGGCCAATGCCTCCGGCAAAGTGGCGAATGGTAACGTAATGGGCATTGTGTAAATCCCTGCATACTATTTGTATTTTATTGACTTTTTCCTTGGGCAGACTGACAGTATATGATTCAGAGTCAATCACAAACCCTAGGTGAGTAATGCTTCTGGATGGTTGGAAAGATGATTTTCCAAGGTTTATAGTAAAACCTAAGCTTTGGAGCAGAGCTCTTGCTCTAGATGTATCTTTTTGAAGTTGCTTTGCCGATGGACTAATATACAGACTATCATCTATATAATGGGTACAGTGAATGCCCTCACGATGCACTTGTGAGAAAACTGGCTTCATGGCCTTTGTGAAATAAAATGGAGCTACACTTAATCCAAAGCATAGGCATTGAAATTTGTATAGGGTGTTGCACCATATGAACCATAGATATTTATGATGGCGTTTCACAACTGGCAAGGAAAAGTAAGCATCTTGCAAATCGATAGAAGTCATAAAGGCATTCCGTTGAATGAGGGGTAAAATAGTAGGAATATGCTCCATTTTAAAATGCCTCTTCTCGAGGTGTCTATTTAATGTCTTGAGAATAATGATCGTTCTGAAGCCTCCAGATTTTTCCGGTCGAATGAAAATATTGGATATGAAGTGGGATTTAGTAGGCATAACAGGGGTTATAGCTCCTTTAGAGATTATAGCCTCAAGTTCTGCATCAATGCAAGGCACTTCATTGTCATCAAGTTGAGGGGATGTAGGTGGGGATCGCTGAAAGGGAGCCGAATTAACATCAATGGGAATGCCATTAGCATGGTTCAACACACACTTATTGTGAGTACGTTTACGCCACTTGTTAAATGAGGGTTAGACTTGTTTAACCCTAGTTAATGACGCAAGTGCAAGGGGCTTGGTACGGGTATCCCTATAGCCAGGTTCCCTAGGCATCATGGGATGCAGAAGAATGAGTTGCCACATGCGTAATATCGCAAGCTAGAAGGGCGCGTTTGAGTAAAGGACAGTTAACACAAGATTTATCGCACTTTCATCCATTGGAAACTCTAGGCATCTAATCGGTGCGCCCTTTAATTCGACATTTGTAGCTGGATACACTAATAGGCAACTCTTCTGCGGCGACAGTCCAAAGATTCGTCTGATTTTTATCTACACCCAAGACCAGATAAAAAGTCGTGCACGCCTACTGGACATTTTTTGCAGGAATTCGAAGTGCCGGTGAGAGATTTCCTTTTTCTCCATTAGTCTCTGCGTTCTTCACTGCCTGTTATTAAAGTCTGTTCTCACCACCAAGTATCATTTCTATAGATTGGATTTGCGGCGTTTTTTAGTTACACCTTGTTAGTTGTGTAGGCAGTGTGGGAAGCGCGCCTATTTTTGTCGCGCAACATGGCAGAGGGTGTAGCAAGGGACTCTTCCCCTTCTGATGCAATTAGCAGACAGGAGGCATTGGAACGTTTTGAGACACTCAACTCCTCAGTAGAAAGGATTTTGATCATGCTATCCTCGCAAGGGTTTAGCGCCGCTCAAGCTACGGCGTCTGGTCCTTCTGCACAGTCAGGTGCGTGTACATCAGGTGCTGAGCAAGAGGGCCATCACCACCCTGCTTCTGCCCCATCCTTTTTGCAGTTGTCCCAAGATAGCGTCAGTGCAGTTTTACCAGCTCAGCGTAGTTTTGCAAACTTAGCTCATTCACAGGTAATATGTCTCCTGTTGAGACCGAGGTTCCCGTTTCCCCAGATGCTGGGGGTAGTATACCAGTAAAAGTTTCATCAGCGTTGCCCCCCGTACCAAGCTATTTAGTGGCAAAGATTAACGAGGGAAAGTTCCTCAATTTTATTTTGCTACGGCCGTGCAATCTCAAGAAGTTACCAACTGTGGAACCTTCACCCATTCAATTGTCAAAAATGATCTGCTCTGAGCTCTCCCCTGTACGTGGCTTTGTAGACTGGGCTGAAGCATGGGCGGTATACACTGGGGTTTTAGCATCCTATAATCCCAGCAAAATAAAGGACTTGATTGGCTATTTTTTATTACTGGCCACAGCCTAGAGGGAAGTGCCCGGTCTTGGCTGGCTAGATTATGATAAAGCCTTTCGCAAATTGGCTGAGGATGACCCAAGTGTAAGTTGGGGGGAAGCCAGCCCTACACTTTGGGTAACGACAGTCATTACAAAGGGGTCGCTACAGGGACCCAGGGATCCTCCGGTATCACAAGGGTCCAATGTCTCTTACTGTTTTTGGTGGAACAATGGTTTTTGTCCAAATAATGTGCGTTGTCGCTTCGTTCATCAGTGCAGTATTTGTAAAGGCAAACATCCCAAGGTTTATTGCACATCCATGCCTTCAGGGGGGGTTAAAGCTGGCGACACCCAGCAACGGGATCATGCAGAGTCACCTCCTGCTAAGAAGAAGTATAAGCATTGACCAACTGTGTCTATTGAACCTTGTGTGGCAGCGGGGAGTTTAGCACCTCCTAAATCTATTAGTCCTTTAAACGTTAAGCTTTGGAGTTATTATTTACTTGCTTTTGCATATGAAGACGCGTCATATATTTTGGATGGCATATTTAACAGTTTTTCTTTGGGCGTTATCGATGGGGAGACCTCCTCTGCAAAGCGTAACTGTCTTTCTGCTTATTCGATGCCCGAAACTATTGACGATTACTTAGCTAAAGAGCTGTCGGAAGACACAATTGCTGGCCCATTTAATCAGCCCCCCTTCGAAAATACGCACCTAAATCGGTTCGGCGTGATCCCAAAATCACAACCCGGTGAATGGTGCCTCATTACTGATTTATCCTTTCCTAAAGGTAGAAGCGTTAATTACTTAATACCGGATTGCAATTCCACAGTCAGTTATGAAGGTATCCCTGAGGCGATTACAGCCATAATGAGAGTAGGCCAGGGGGCAATACTGGCAAACTTTGACATAAAAAGAGCTTATCGCCTGTTGCCGGTATGTGATAACCACAGACATTTCTTAGGCATGTTTTGGAAGGGCTTCTTTTATATTGACTTGGCTTTACCTTTTGGTTTGCGTTCAGCACCGAAGATCTTTACCCGCTTTGCTGATGCACTACAGTGGATATGCTCTAAGGCGGGAGATTTAGCTTACATTCAGCATTATTTGGATGATTTTCTATTACTTGGCCCTGCTGGCTCAGATAAATGTAAAGTGGATTTATCCAAATGTCTAGACACATGTTCTCAACTAGGGGTTCCTATAGCGGGGGAAAAAACTGTGGGACCGACAACTAAGGTGACCTTCCTTGGCTTTGAGTTGGATACTGTATGCCAAGAGCTGCGTCTTCCAGTGCCCAAAATTGTTAAGGTGCGCGAGGCCCTATCGGTTTGGACAAATCGTAGGTCGGCAACACAGCGAGAACTTTTGGCCTTGGTGGGGCTACTTCAGCACTGTTGCCAAGCATTAGTGCATGCAAGGCCTTTTTTGCGTAGGCTTATTGACACAGCGCATTCTGTCTCTGAACTTCATCACCACATTAACTTATCCGCATGGGAACGAGATGACCTTAAATGGTGGTCTAAGCTTCTAAGATATTGGAACGGTAGAAGTGTATTTTTCCTTCCCACATGGGAATGGGCCCCCGACGTTTCTATTACTTCTGATGCGGCAGGTAGTGTGGGTTTTGCGGCCCTCATGGGCTCATCTTGGTTTGCGGGCAAATGGCCTAGCGAGTCTCACACTTTGAGCATAGCAGTAAAGGAATTGATTCCCATTGTCTTAGCTGCCCATATATGGGGTCACGAGTGGTCAAGGAAGCGTATTCTATTTAAGTGCGATAATCAAGCTGTTGTCAGCTGTCTAAAGTATGGTAGCTGCAGGGAGCGTCATTTGGCCTTCTTGCTTTGCGAGTTAGCTATTAAAGCAAGTACCTCTTCGTTTACATACTCTGCGGTTCATATTCCGGGCCGTCGTAATCAACAGGCTGATGCATTATCGCGTTTTAATTGTCAGAAATTCTTTCAAGATGTCCCCAATGCGGCTACGACCTCGTTGCAGGTGCCAGACGCCCTGCTGAAACAACTTGTTTTCCCCCCTTGGACCAAAAATGGCAAGAATTGCTAGGTTCAGCCTTTGCAGTTAACACTCACAGGACTTACTCTTCGGCTCAAAACCAAGTCCATCGCTTTTGCCAGGATAATAACTTCCTTCACGCGAATGGCTCTCCTTGCCCTAACTCAGAGCTGACTCTTTGGGAAGGATGAGTGCTACCTGTCAGGGGTCTACATTAAAAGTTTACCTGGCAGCTATTAGGGCCCTGCACATTATGCATGGCTTCCAGGACCCCTTGATTAATCGGACACGGATTCCCCTCGTAATCAGAGGTCTACGGCATAAGAAAAGTATCATTCAGAGACCACAGAAACATCCGATTACTGCTCTTATTTTGCATACCCTTAAAGTGCAACTTGACTTATCACAGTTTGATGATATAATGCTATGGGCTGCTTTTGCACTGCTTTCTTTGGCTTTTTACGGGCAGCTGAGTTCACGTGCCAACACAATACGTTTTCACCTCAGGATAATATCTCCGTGTCAAGTGTCTCTCTTGATAAGCATCCAGTTCCTGATACAGTTTTTATTCGCATTAGCAAATCTAAAACGGATCAGTTTTTCAAGGGTTGCTCTATAGTGCTGGCTCGCTCGGATTGTGCCATCTGCCCTGTTGCAGCACTAATGTCCTACCTTAGGACAAGGGGCAGTGATTCCGGGCCACTTTTCCGCTTCGCCGATAAGTCTCCTCTCACGCGGGACAAGCTGAATTCGAGGTTACACCGTTTGATTACAGCTGCGGATTGGCAAGGCCGTTATACTTTGCACAGTTTCTGTATCGGTGCTGCAACTACAGCTGCGTCTCTAGGATTCCCGGATTATTTAAGTAAAGCCTTGGGACGATGGTCTAGCGAGGCCTGTCAGGTTTATATTAGGTTGCCACAGCAATGTCTTCATTTGGCTTCCAGGTGTTTAGCCACTGCAAACTCGTTTGGCACAAGTACAGCACCCTAGTGTAGATTAGCTTTAGCAAATTTGTTATGTTTTCATCTCTTGTATGAGTTAGTGAAGGTTATGGCTCCACTTATATACATGTAGTCATTATAGTTTAAAACAAAAAAAAGGAAACAAAACAAAACAAAAAAGTTACCTCATAGGTCCCTCGGTTTACCCCCCTTTTGTCCATCGTGATTGTTATTGTTATTCTTGCTTACCCCTTACAGTAGTTGCATGATTCTTAATATAACTTTTTACCAAGATTTCACATCCACGGAGATTTACTAGACCAAATTTGGTGGTGTACTACTTTGGGTTTTCAAACCCCCTCCAATGTAAACCTCATTAGGAAATTTCCCCTGACTTTTAGTCGACCAACCGCTAGTCCTCTTTAATTGTTCCTATGGTATTTTAGTCTCTTTCGATATATTTGCTTTATGGGCTAATTTGGCGCTTGCTAAGAAGTAGATTTCTATTGCTGATTTACATGTATCTTAGTTATGTTCTAAATTTTGCTAAGATCTAGTCCAATTTAGTTTCTGTTAAACTTGCATTTTTTATTAATGGTATATTAGCTTACCTTTGCTGTTCATTTCGTGTGGACTGGGGATCGGCCGCCGTTTGTACAGCTATGCGTTTACGCGCCGATATAGATTTAAAAAACAAACAAAAAACAACAAACATTAGAGTAACATAGATATGTATATATATATATATATATATATATATATATATATATATATATATATATATATATATATATATATATATATATATATATATATATATATATATATATGAATTAAGAGCACATTAATTACCGCCGCAATCACTTGAGTTCTCTTGTGGTGGCCGCATTATAGCTGGAAACCTATATAAGTATCCTGTTGTTTTGATGTTCTGCCAGGTTAGCTTCGGCCTCCTGGTTTCTAATAATATTTTTCTCTGCATATAGAGTATAGTTCTTGCTACTTTGGCCGCTAAATTGGGTTACTATTTTTGGCCAGATTTCATTTGGCCACGTTCTTCTTACATTTTTTGGGCACTTTGTTTTTTGCCACAGTCTTACATTTTCGCCACGTAATTTGGCCCCGTTCGTACATTTTTTGGCCACATTCTGTCATTTTGGCCTCGCTATATGGCCATGTTCATGCATATTTTGGCCACGTTTTCTGTTGACCGCCTTCTTTCAAGTTGGCCACATTATTCGGCCACGTTCATACATTTTGGCCACATTAGTTTTGGCCACGTTCTTTCATTTTGGCCACGTTATTTGGCCACGTTTATGCATTTTTGGCCACGTTACTTTTGGCCACAGTTTGTTCGAGTTTCCACGGCTTGTCGCCGTGCTTGTATTTCTGGGCCGCGCTATGCTGGCCCTGCCTTCAATCCTATTCCTGGCTTGCTGTCCTTTTCTGTATTTCTTTCCTTTGCTTTACTTTCTGCTTTTCCCCTCATTCAGATAGCCCCCTTTAGGAGCCTTTCTGCGGATTTAAGGTACACAAGGGTAGGAAGCCTATAGCGGTGCTTGGTGGGGGAACACACGTCAGTGTTCTGTGGCCTGAAATTTATAATTTCCCTGAGCCAATCACCGAAGTTAAAAGGGTACATTGTTCAGGCAAGTTGGGCAATACACAATCGCCCATTTTCCTGGAACTTAGTAGGCATTAAGAAAATTTGTAGTATTGCCTGTTACCTGCTTGCCTTGACTTATTTCTGACTGCTGTGTTTCTTCTGAAATGATGGCTGGTGATGGGGTGCTGAGTGGTTCTGATAGCGGGATCGCCAGGCATTGTTGGTGTGGCCTCGGTAGTTTAAAGAGACCGCAGAAGACTGTTGTGGACGGTTAGGAGGATACTGGTTGCAACATGACGGTCGTGACATAGATGAAGAAGGTGGGCGGTTAGACGCCAAGGATCTCGTCATTTTCTGGGAGGACATTATGGTTTTTGCCATCTCCAGCATGTGTCGCCAAAGAGATAATTAGTAATTGGCATTTTCGTGCTGCACAGTGAATGAAGCCGTGGATGTATGGCCGTTTTGAGAAGATCTCGCTGACGATACGACGATTCAAGGAACGCGTTGCCTAACAGAGCAACAGAAGCGTCCAATTTGTCAATGAGCTCCTTATATAAAAGAAGGAACTTATCCGGGTGCATATTAAACTGTAGGAGCATCTCTTTAACCTGCACCATGCCAGTTAGACCCTTGGAAAGCAAGGACTGAGCATTTATTGTGCTCTTTCTGCTCTCTGGGCAGTTGAGCCCATAAATCTGGGTTAACTGTAGGCACACTGAGTGCCGGACAATTTGCAGGACGCTGAAAGCGTTCTTTCAGTTTGAGGATTTTTGAGCTGAGGATCCTCTTGCTACAACAGTCCTCAACATATGTCGCTAACCCCTCAGAGATTTTCAGGCCTAATGACTCATCCTCCACAAAGTGGATAGTAGAGTCCCCTGAACATCCTTGATTGGAAGCAGGGACAATTTCACATTCCACGTTCTGGAAGGTAGGAACAACACTACCTTCGGTAGACTCTGTGGATAGGTGGCTGTGGGCCATAGGAGAGGCAGGATTAGGTGCCATTGGCATAGCATGGCCTAAGTCAAATGATCCCATAGGAATAGTGGAGAACTGATCTCCGCAGGAAGGCAAACTGATTGCCGTGAGGTGGAGTGAGAAACTGATTCTCGGTACTGAGGAAGGTTAACATAGACTTGCTGGCAGACTGACTACCACCGTCCAAGCAAGGTTTGTTAGATGCACCTACTGACTCCTTGACAAGAGAGATAAGCACCGCCGTTTCACTTCGCATGTCTGCCACTGTGGATTGAAGGCTCTCGAAGTGTGCTTGCGAAGCAAATTTCCTCTTCGAGCCAGTTGTCTTAGCTGGTGGTTCATGTGGCTGTCCCTCCTCTTGGGCTGTTGGTGCTATATCCGAATCCATTGCACTTTGATAATACTTGCGTTGAATGAATCTGTCTCAAATGCTGTCGTATGCGAGTTAGAACATGCGCTCAGAAAAAACTGAAGGGTTGGACCGCATGGAGGCATGATATACTTCTTTTGATTTGTTGCTGTCAAGAGAGAGTTGGAATAGCCAATAGGAAAATATCTCTAGTCAGCTGTGCTCTGCACAGCGAGCCTCGATGCGTAGAGGAGGCGAGGAAGAATCTGTATAGTGTGTCATAGTTGGAGCAAAAAGTGCTGTACAAATGATTATGTCCTCGCAACGAAAGGAGAGCTTGTTTTATTCTGAGTTGACTTTCGGGTATGGTTTTTTTGCCAATTATTCACGACTTGTTGCTCATCCTTTGCTACCATAAAACCGTACATTCCACAATAATGGTAATCCAACCTGCCCCTAGTTTTTATCTGCCCCTGGATATGTTCCCTAACCTTGACTTTGTCACTACAAGGTTTTACACTTTTGGAAATAAGTCTCGCTAATGCTATCTGCCCTTTTTCATAGGGAGATATCAGAGTTTTCAATGCATTGGGAACATATAGTTTGCCTGTATCGGGGTCACTAGTATTGTACAAGTCAACGGGACTTTTCTTGCACTTACCACATGATGTCCAAACATCCTTAGCATTACCATACAACAATTCACCTATCGATTCATATTCATGCAACACAGGAAAGTGAGTTAAACCTTTAAACTTAGAGATGAGCTGTCAAATGCCACAGCCGTATTGCGCCTTGATTCATCAGTCAGTAAACGACCTCAGTTATAACAAATATATTTGAAAACTTGGCTGGCTGGATACAGTTATTGCTAATTGTCACATGTTTTTCAAACGTGTAGAATCACCAGGAATGTTTGCATGGTTAGAAGTGCTTTGATTTACTTGATCCGAAATGTCAACATACTTCTTATTTTCATTGAGAACTCTACCTATTGTACAAAGTGATATTGTTTTATCAGGATACTTTTGCAAAAACCGCCATTGTATTTGTCTGTTAAATCATCCTTTGCTGGTCTTTTCTTGTACTGTGAATTTAGCAGATTCCTGTGGCATTGGACAATATACTCTCTCTTTTTTTGCAGTAATTTGTCTTTATGCTGTTTTCATAACATTTCTTGTGCTTTCCAAGTGTAGGTTTGCATGCATGATCAATGCTGGCATGCATGTTCTTCTCCTTAGAAATTGCTGAAAAGACTTCTTCATTTCCAATTGTATTGAAATTTAAATAGAAATGCCATTGTTAACATTTATGAGATTGCTAGATTGGTCATCTACGTTAATTACCTCCGTATCATCATAAGTAGTACAAAATGATTTCCATCAGTTTCTACAGATCTCTCAGTTTTCCAATATAATACTTAGTAATTATGTAAAAAATTACTACTATTAGTAGTACTTATTATTATTATCAAAATTATGATTAATTAGGTAATTAATATATCTCCATTAAAATAGTAAAGGAATACACTGACATTAAACACACTTACTTTTGTGCCTGTAGAGTAGGACTGGATCAGCCTCTTCCTACTACCAATTCGTGCAAATGCCTCTGGTCTAGGACCATAAGACAGAAGACTTAAGGTTTGGAATGGATTCTATTTTTAGGCATGTTTGCACTACATAAGCATGAGTAGTATATACTTCTAAAGTGCTGTATGTAACTGTTGTAAGGAATCATCTTTTTTTCATTAAAGATTAAGAACAATCTCACAAAACTTTAATTCATACAACTCATGCGTGAAATAATTCATTAGTCTTTCCTGGAAATCCTGGTAAGGCTTCATATTTACAATGTCATACAATAGGAAAACATGTGCAACACAATTACTCACACACCAACATCTCCATGCGAAATATGGCAACCACAATACCAAGGATCCTCCGGATGCTCCTCAACTAGCATGCCCAAATATTTCGAGTGGAAGGAGCTTCTGCAATAGTTGCAGCACATCATCCTTACATTTTCAGGGATATCTTCTTCAGCATAGTAGCATAAAGCAGAAGACACTCACCTCTACTTACATCTGTCGGCAACAACAGGTAAAACCGCTGTGTCAGTCTTCCCACAAAATGTCCACAGAATGTCAACAACCAAATCCACAAAATCTACTGCCCACAAAATGTCAACAACCCCCAGCGAATTCTCAAGGTCTATGCAATAATGCTGCAGTGGAATGGATGTGTTACAATTAATCGTTACCCCTAAAGACTCTGATACCAATATGAAATGTAGTAATGCTAAAATTCAATGAATGTAGTAATATTGCAGCATCGTATATAGAGAGTTATGTAGAAGATATGTATGGAGGGGGATATATCACACTAGTTCAGTAGCAGATACATTTAGACTATTTCTAGCCTTCCTGGCATCTACCAAACATTGATTCCTTTTTGGAAACCATCACACATTACAGTATGTTAGTGGGTTGTGAAGTAGGTAAATCAAACAGGAAACCTCACAAATTTTTGTGAGCAGTGTTCTTGCAGAATGTCTCTAGTTCTGCATCACCGCTAACATTGTCTGGATAGCCACCGGAAACAACTGAAACAAAGAATGGTAATTAACTACTAGTCTATCACAAGTAACTAGTCTATCATGGGTAGGAAAACGAATCTTTGGGAATATTAAATGCATCTTGATGAATATGCAGTTTAAAATCTCCACAGCAGGCACAATAAAGATATATACAAAGAATCTCCCCTGGGGAGCCCCATATTTAGTTATATTTCTAGCAGATGCTGTAACTCTATTCCATCCAGATTCCATAAGAAGCAGCATGATGATAGTACTTTCAAGGTACTTAGTTACTTTTTGTGGCACTTTTTCCATTCACTGTACTCCATACTTTGCACAAACAAGGCAAAGGAATGGCCAAAATATCTCTGTCCCATACATATGCATGGAATCTGCATGAAACAAATCATTGCCATCCTGCAGCACAAACATTGCCTCTAAACGTCAAAATACACTGTCAGGACTCTTATGCCGTAACCTGCATGTCACATGAAAATAAATACATTAATATAGTAATATAGTGCCATATTACAATGTATGTAGGTGTACGTGTATGTGTATGTGTATTTACTGTAAAACTTCTCATATAAGTGAGTATTTTCTCACCAGAAATTTATATTCTTTCTCCAAAAATTATCCCCCATAACATCTGATGCACTGCCCACCACTTCTTCTAGGTTTCGGTGTTGTGGTATGAAAGCTACAATTCTCTACAAAAAGGTAACATTATTTGTGGTTTCAACTCTTTTCAAAACATCCAAAGCATCACCATGAGTCCACTTTGAAGACTAACACAGGAATTCTGTCATTCTAGTTGTAGTGAGTTTATTGTTTGGTGAAACAAGTGATGTAAAGTAACACTGTAAACTGCATGCATAAATCTCAACATAAGCAAGGATGGTAGTCAAGTATGGAAATGTAGCAAATCTGTAAAATGCACCCGAAACTGTTCTTTCATGTCATGATATGACTCTATATCATCACTGGAACTAACATGGTCCCAGTATGCAGAAAGGGCAATATCCATATCTACAACCTTCATGCGATTGTGACCAGCAACATTTGGTGATCAAAAAGCTATTGGTGCCCACCAACAAGGCTTATTATTAGACAGTTTATGAATCAGTACGTAAGTCACTACGGCTACTCATAGAGATCTGGATTCTAGCAAGGTCCAAGAAGTGAGGGGAATCTTCGCCACGTACTACTCAACTTTGCTACTCTGTTTGGCCTGAGTCTACGTACCAGTGACTACGTTGCAGTTTTAGAGGTTAGAGTCAGCTTTCTTTTTCTCACCTTTCTTCCCTGTAATAGTTTTTCGGCTCAACAATACTTCTTTTATGTCCTGTTTGTTTTGATGTTGAGATTTGCTTTTGTTTGTTATTTTCAGATCGCCTTTTACACGACGTACTAAATATGGCTAATGCTCCGGAAAAGGAACCCACTGCAAATCCATGTTCATGCGGCCCAGTGTTTGTGTACATGCACTTGAACTTTATATTGTCGTTTGTATGAGTTACTCCAACTGAATACATATAACCTTATTCCATGGAAACCCAGATCGCCTCATGACTGTGATAAGTGACATTACATTTCTCCTATAAAATCTCCCTACTTGCATTCACATTTCATGGCTATTTTAGCCAAATGTAACTCTTGTTGATAATATTTTAACATAGTAAAGCAACTGTTACCTGCGGAGTTTAGGGATTATTGTGTTAACTGATATTTCTTAAAAATTAGCAGCTGTTTGGCAGATACTTTAAGAATGATCCTTAGTGGCCCTATATATTGTTTCATTTGCTGAGCTTTTGAGTTCTGAAGTAGACTAGCATCATGTATCTGTGAGCTATTACTGTATGCTTGTTGCTTTAGTATACTATTATACCTAAAGTCATGAAGATAATTACTAAGGTGTTTCCATTCATGTGTTTTTTGTGTGTTTCCTCCAACTTGTAGATTACGTTTGTTTCTGTATGCCAAAAATGGTTTGGACTAGAGAGCATGATGTTTTGCTGGCAAGAGAAATTCTAGTAGCCAAGCCATTTTCTTTCAAATTTGGCTCTAGGGAAAAGGGGCAGATATGGGACAAGTTTGCTGAAGCCTTAAATTTAGTGCGAAATTTAAGATTTAATGTTGATCAAAGGGGTGTTAGGGAGAGATATGACAAACTAAAAAAGGCCTATCAGAAATGCATGAGGGAAGAAGAAAGCAAGTGGAATAAGTCCTGAAGTCAGTGAACTTGATGAAGCACTTGAAACTATTATTGAACTTAGTAGTGTAGCAGAAAAAGAAATCATTGAGAACCATAGTGCTAAAAATAAACAAGTTGACCAAGAAAGAGAATCGGCAGAGAATATTAGAAAAAGATCTATGGAGAGGTTATCTCAGACAAGAGATAGAGAGGGCATAGAAAAGTCAAAGAAACAGAAGAGATCAGGTGTTGGCATGATTGAATAGTTGGAGGAACAAAAGGCACAAGAAGAAAGTCAAAACAAGGTAGATAGTGAAATAAGGGATAGGCACTTGGCACTTGAAGAAAGGAAGCACAATGACATCCTTGTCATAAAGAGGAATGAACTAATTGTAAAAGAAAAGGAGTTGGCTATTCTGGCAAAGCAGCAGCAGGAAAGGGAAAAGAGGGATATGGACGTGTTAGGTGCCATGACAAAAATAAGTGAGCAACAGCAGGAAATAATCAAGCAGTTGCAGGAACAGACATACATTTTATCATCATTAGAGAAGAAGCAATAATTCTGTGGATATATGTATTGTGTGCTGAATCCTTTTTAGTTTTATATATACACTATATATATATATACATACATGCAGATATATGCATACTTATATACATATATGACCATATATATATGTATGTATAGTATGTATATATCTTTGTCTTTTAACCAATTTCATCATGACTTCATTTCTTCCATGTGCGTTAATTCTGAAAAAACTATTTTGGTGCATTTGGTAGCTTTTAAAAAAGCTGTTTGTTGCTGGTCTGTATGCATTGATACAGAGATTACTCTCTGTTAAAATACTCATCCAATGTGGGTGGTTGAACACCAAAATAAGTGGATGTGTTGTTTCCATACAAGCAAGTCATTGCATTGTGGAAGAGGGCACTAACAACATAAAATTTCCCAACAGCACTGAGGCCTATCTTAAGATCTTTCTTGAAGTCTGTAAACTTAAAATAGTTCACAATATCTCCAAAGACCCATTTAACTGAGACTCTAACCTGGTTCATGGATTCATTGAAGGCTTGCTTTGCAGGGGATAGTACAGCTCTCCTTGCAAATGGACACTGTAGGTGGGCTCTATGAGTGTAGGCAGGATCACCATAGATGCACAATGGGTGACCTGATGGTGATAAAGAATATGTGTCCAGCTCCTCCAGCAGACCTGACATTGCCAACATCCCACTGTCATGTCGCCTTCCCTCAACTGGTCAAAACAAATTGGCAATAATACCACTGGGTGTGACAACTGACTTAAAGTTAATCGCATGAACTCTCTTATGACCGTTGTAAACTACCCGTTGGGTTTGTTTTGGTCTACACATTGGCCTGACAGTGCCATCGATAAAACCCCAGCAGTTATCGAGTGCGGCATCTTTGTGGTGAATTGCAATAGCAAATCGTAACAGATTTCTACTGGACAGAAAAGGTTGGTCTAGACGTTGCAACAGTTCTCCATGTGTGTCAACAATAAAATCAATCACCTTATTGTGTATCATACATATCTGTGGAACAGGCCTACCAAACCTCGGTATTAAGGTAGCTCACCAATGATGAAACAACAATTAGTTATATACAGTATTTCAACTAGGAAACAGTTTTAACAGTTTTTAGTGGTAAGTAAATGAAAAGCTGCAAAACGTTTTGTGCATAATTTTACATAACTATGACATCACACTATCAATATGTGAGAAAATGCTCACTACTTTGAAAACTTGGATAAAAAAAGCTACTAGGCCTAGAATGCTGAAATTTTCTACCAATATCATCATAACATGGTTCTAGGGCATGGACCAACAATAGTACTAGTTTGTTATAATATAACTCCCATTCTATTATATTTCTGACAAGGAACATTTCTGTTTACAGACTCATCTGAGTAATGACTTCCTGGACTCAAAATGAAATAAAATATGAATCAAAATTGAGGTCAATGCCCTAAAACTAACGTACTACAACAAACTGTGAAAATATCAACTAAATATCTTTTATAGTTTTTGGGATACTTTTCTTTAAATCAATTAGTGATAGCAAAAACCGCACTTTGAGAAAACCCCATTCAAAGTGTAACACTAAGAAAATCCACCAGAAACATATCAGTCCCCCCCTTCAAGCTCTTTTTCTCTGTCTCTAAAACTCTTCCTCAAGCCTCTACTCTCCTCAATCGTGCTTTTTCTGACATTTTTGATTTGACATTTTGCTCTCTCTTTTTCTTCCATTTCTCAGAAGAACGTGCAGTATAGTATCCAGCTAAAAATCCAAAATGGTGCAATATTTTGTGAACTGCAAATGGTCCATCATTAAATTCTATAGTGGCTGAATGTACACTCATTTCTAGACCTTCCCTGACAAAGGATATCTTTGGGCATTTCTGCCATATCATGCTGTTCAAAGCCTCATTGCAGTTCGGAGTTTTTCCATGCAAGCATTTGGACAATAACTTGTCTGCACTAAGATCTTGTAAGACTGGTCTCAAGACATCGTGAATCCATTTTGGGATATTTATTGATCTTTTATAAGTACTTTTCATAGTAACTGTGTCTCTCTGCCACTTGCACCATGAATGCTCACCTCTAGGGCAGTATTGGTGATGACTTTCTTCTGTCATATCTATACAATGCCATACAACAGCACCAACTGCTTTTTTCATTGCATACAGCTGCCCTTTATTTTGCCGTATAGCTAATCCAAAATAATTTTGCACTGCATTTATTACCTTATCAGTAAGTTTTCCTTTGCCACCTAATGGTGCAGTTGTATTTTTATACCTTTTTCTCAGTTCTCTGAGGCGTGTTCCAAGGTGCTTTTGAATGTGACCAACACATTCCCATTTGTTGGGGACAATGCCATGAACTTCATATGGTTTTGAGGCAACTGCATCTTTAAATGAAGATGCATCACCATCACCTATATAGTACTGATATACAAGCTTGTGCTTTTCTACAGAGTGGGGAAACATTTCTACTGCACCTGCTGCCTCCATGGCTCCAGATGACTTGCTGTGATTAGCACTACATGTGTGTTCAGCTTTCCACAAATCATATTCTTGTGTTCCTGCTTTCTTTTCCCATATTCTGCACCCTTTACAGAACTTTGACATGACATGCATATCAATGCATTTGCCTTGGCTTACAGCTGTTACAACACCATGTAGAGAGGCATGGCCCCTTTTTTGCCAGGTACCATCTATTGAACATTCACACAGTGTAATTGAGGGATCTGAGGGTAGTTTTTCATCACATGACTGAGCAACAATTTCAGCAGCACTTTTCATGCTTTCCCCTGCAACTATGAAGTAGACATCAGCAAGTTTATTTTGAATGTATTGAAAGCCATTCTGAGTCAAACGCTGTATATTCATTAAACATGAAAAATTTTCCTTTGCTTGGTGGCCTCTTCCAATCTTTCTAAATGCAGTAACTGCACGTAAATTAAGTTCATGAATTCCTTTCTCACTAGCTTCCTTAGCTGCTGACCTCAGAGAACAGTAGTAATCTGATTTCACTGAACAATTTCCACACAAAACCTGGAGTTTGTGAGAAAATCCCATCCTAGCTTCTTCCACAGTCTGGAGACAGATTGACTGCATCCCGCATTCTCTGCACCTTCCGAAATCGCCTATAATACACAACAAAACAGAAAATTGTATCAAAATGAAGTAGTTCTCGCTCCTCTCCAGTTCTGAATCAATGTGCAAGTGCTTTGACGGTCGTGGTGATTCAAAAGATGTGCCTGCTATGTCTCCTACTCTGGATCTCTTCTCCCCACTAGTTTTGGAAGTGCTCTGAACGTCAGGCTTCTTCTGTTCATCCAGGGACTCTTTATGCTGATTTCCATGAAATCTAGCCTTTCTTCTGTGTTTTGTTCTTCTTTGAACCCATTTTCAATACAAAAAAATGGATGTTGACAAACAGAGTCTCACTAAGTATAACAAAAGTACCAACTTGGCCTAGTCATATGCAATAAATTGGTGTAAAAGGTCCCGTATATACTACAGGGCACTCAGTGATATCTAATGTGCAATAGGGTAAACAGACTGAAGATTCTTCTGGTCAATGGATGTTTCTTTTAGGGCCACATTAGATAACTTATTGGGTGCATAACTTGATAGGAGCGGTTGCTAAGGCGTTTCTATGGAGTATTTCTAACATTATGCATTAGTTTTTCTAGATTTTGTAAATTTCAGCTAAAGAAGCTATTAAAAACATTTCAGATCCACTTTCTATGGTAGGTAAACTAACTAAAAGGCAATAAAAATTGTTTCGACTTTTCGTCAAAATTATACGTTTTTTCATTGGTGAGCTACCTTAAGTCTGCATATCAACAAGGGTATGCTAAACGTTTCACACATATGCAGAGGGCCTTGACAGAGTCAACAACAAGGCCATTTCCACACCTACAATCCTTGGGAAGACGTAACGAATGGGCAAGGTTGTAGATGTCACCTTTCTTAAAATGAACCTCAACTAAACATTGACTTTCATCGATATCCTCTAAAACAAACCGATCGCAATTTCAATAAGGTAGCATACCATGAAGGTTATTTCTCCTATTAGCATTATCGAAAATGAGTAGCTCTTCATCATCCAACACGCCAGCATCGTGCCCATGGTCATAGTGATGATCAGAGTAACTTCTCATCTTATGTCTCAGAGCCCTGTGAATTCTCTCACTACATTCTGCTTTGAGGAAATTCTCCCTTGCTTTGTGTATAGCCTCCAGGTTCATTCACACAATGTCACTTTTGGTGAATGATTGAAGGGCTGGCATCTCATCATTCAGGACACTTGGTAAAGTGACATTCCTGCCAGATAATAGTTGATTTGGGTTATACCCAGCATTGTTTTGAAGGGTATTTTTGGCACTAACTGCCCAGGCAAGGGCAATCTCAGGATCACAGTGTGCATCATTTAGTGTTGTCATCATGGATTCATATAGGATAGCATTGTGACGTTCTGTTGTGCCATTACTCCATGGTGATTCAGCAGCTGTAGTAGCAGAACATACATTAAGTTTCTCATTCATTTCTCAGAATGTCTCATTAGCAATCTCATCACCATTATCTGTCAACATCTTCTGAGGCACCAAAATATGCTATCCAAGTGCTGAATATGTTCCTCACAATTTTCTCTTGCATTTCTATTTAACAAGGCATGCAGCAGAGTATCTTGTTGATGCATCAATTAAATGCAAAATCCAGGAAAACTCTGTTGGGAACATTATATTTTGTTTTGTTGATAGTCCTAAATCTGAGACTTTATTGTGCATCCGGGACGCTAGACCAATAGTGGGGATGATAGACTAATATCCGGGACTTTAGACCTTGTGATGGCAAGATACGGACATTAGACTTTTTACTCGGTTATTATTGTATTCAAATGAGTTAGAAACCTCGTGAGGAGGCGAGGAGATATTAATCTGCAGATAGCGAGGAGAAGAAACGAAAAAGAGAGATTTTGCGAATGGGTTTTGATATTTTATTACAAATGTGTTGGTTTTACATGCGATTCGTTTTGTTTTCGTGCTTCTCGAATAGTTCGCGAAAACTCTTTGTGGTGAAACTCTTTCAAGACAAACACACCACTTGATTACATTCATCAGCAAGTCTGAAGCCCACTACTGGCTTCAATGGTGGTTTTCTGAATGTGTCACAGATTTCACAGCCCTCACAAGTCTCTTCTATTGCTTTGAGAAATTCTGGGTCATCAAAACTCTGGCTTTCTTGAGCCACGTTCTTCAACTTATCTTTGGATGCATGTGAAAGCTACCTATGCAGTTTTAATGCCTTGGTCTTTTTCTCTTGGTAGGTAATCTGCTTACTTTCAGTTGCATTGAGAACAATTCTTGTTGGCATGTTACTTACTAATATACACTTTTAAATGGGAAGACAGCAATGACCTGATGAAGATGTGACAAGTTTAACTTTAGATCCCAATAAACCCATGGCCATGTCTGTATCAAAGTCAATAGTCATCTCTGCCTCTTTCATTGCCTGGTGGCTTAATCATAATGGAATCCAATTGGCCACGAGACTAGTGTTTATCATTACTCTTTGGTTTGCCAGGTAAGCTGGAATCTATACAATGGATTCAGAAATGACCCCTTCTCCATCCCCAAAGCAAAATTTGGCCTTATCTGCACTATAGTTAACTCTCTCTTTGTCATCATCAGTGAGAGACTCTTTATAAGCATTGAGTCATTCTGTCCCTGTTACAGTCCTTGTGCATCCACTATCAAGCAATGCCATGCCAAAAAAGTCCATTATCCCTTTTGGTACTTCTTCATCATATCAGCGCTAATGCCATTTTGCACCTCTCAGGACCTATAGGGTATATGGGCATGAGTTATATACCAAACGATAGCTCTCAGCTAGCTCTTTCATATGAGACTATCTGTCAACGGATCAGACCATATCTTCCACCAAACTGACATGAAATCTTGTCCATGTTATGGCGACGATCTGGTGACAGCCATGACAAATATGGCAGCCAAAACTGATACATACCTGCTATGTCTTAAGCCTGGCTCACACTTGTGAAGCAGACGCAGAAGCAGAAGCAGACGCAGAAGCAAGCTGAGTGTGAACACGCATGAAGCAAGTGAAGCAAGCGTGAAGTATGAAGCATGTGTTGAAGCAAGAATATCAAACAAATATGATAATCCTGCTTCATCGCTGCATCTGCTTCACCCTTGTGACATTCTTGCTTCATACATTTTTTAGTGTCAACGTTGTATGCAGCATGTGCAAGACATTTTACGATCTGAGTAGAAATCCTAGTAGTGGGGGGAACATTTTAACACAAGTAAAATGGCAGAAGAAAGACTTGTAGAGGCTGTAAGAAACTATCCAGTCCTTTATGATAAATCAGACAAAGATTTCAAGGACAAGAACAAAAGACTATTGGCTTGGGAGGATGTTGCTCAGGAAGCGTGCTTTGAGAACGGTGAGTTTGTCATTTGAAATGTATATTTTACTTTACCTTGTATGCACGTTAAACATTCGGTTAGATTTTGCCTAAAAGGCCCACTTATCATTTTTCACTGTATGGTATTCAGAAATGAATTAAAGGGTAAATTTATCTGACAGGTAAATCAGCAGAGGCTGCTTTCAGAAACATACGAAGCAAATATGGGCACGAAAGAAGAAGATTGAAAGCATGTTTGCGAAGTGGAGCGGGGAAAAGTGACGTTGAAGTTCAGTTATCGGAAATGTTTCCCTGTCTTGGTTGGCTTGGACCTTACTTTCTGGAGAGAGAGACCGCAACGAACTATGATGCAAAACATGAGGAGGAGGAAAATATTCAAGAAGAACAGAAGAAAGTAATGATAGCACATCTGTTGCATCCACCCCTTCTGATATATCTCTTATCACGGGCAGAGGGCAGTACAGAAAACGTGCAAGGTATGAAAAATACGTTTCTTAAATCAATAAACAAATTTGGGTAATATATTTTCAAGAAAATATTTATTGAGTCTTTTAGTGTTTGCCTTCATCATAGAATAAAAGCACGGCCTAATGACCTTGGACATACAAATATACCCCACAAGCTGACAAAGAACTTTTGACTTGTAAGCCCGCTTAATAATTAGCATTCAGAACTGTATCATTTCTTTTCAGAAAAGTTGCGGAATCTGATGGCACTGCTGAAGAGAAAAAATTAATGCAACAAATAGAAAGACAGTTAAGTGCCCCGTCTGTAGAAAAGGACGAAGACACCCTGTACGGGGAGCTGATGGCAGCTAACCTACGAAAATTGTCAGTTGACAATAAATTGATGGCTAAGCACAAGATTGACACTATTATCTTTAGGTATACGTATGCTCAATACCGGCAAGAAATGGCTGTACAGCAGGCTTCTACCACACCCACCCATGCACAGATACAATCTCATACAAATTATCAACAAACAGGAACACATATACAAGACTCCCCCATACAACCTCAAAAAAATGTAATAGATGGCAGCCCAGTATTCAATCAGCATTATACACGGGTAATGAGAGAACCAAACCCATATGTGGTGAGAGGGAATTTATTTGGTCAATATCAAATAGGAACAGTTAATAACAATCAAGCATAATTGTACAGTCACTTATATATTGTAGTATATTAATTAATGGAGTACTGTATATCACTCATTATCTTTGATCAATGAACTATGTGCCCTCAGCTTCTCACATGATCCCACTGCCATCCTACAGCTCCTTCTACAGAATTGACATGTTGCTTTATCAAATTTCTCACTTCAACTGTGGACACCAAAGGGCGAGATCCCCTTACTGGTGCTATTTCATTTAATAGCATTCCTGCACTACCCTGGCTTACAAGCATTCGTCTCCATTCTCCTTCTTTGATTTTTCCAGTGCTATCATAGGTATCAACAAAACCAGTAGGACAATATCCTGCACTATTTGTTTGACGTAAAAAATTACGAAGACATATGGTTGCTTTGATTATCAAATCTGTTGTTTCCATGCTGCTTTGAATGGGCTTTGATAAAATTCTCCAACGAGCTGCCAAAATGCCAAAAGCAGTTTCAATAACCCTTCTTGCCATTGACAATCTATAATTGAAAATCGTCTGGTCCTCCAGTATTCCTTGGCCAGGAAAAGGTCTCAGTAGCCATGGCTGGAGGGGGAAAGCCTCGTCTCCAACAATGAAATAGGGACGTTTTCCTAGTCCCGGATTCTCTTGCAAAATTTCTGGCTCTGGCAAGTTCATTTCTTTATCAAAAACGCTTTCCCCATAGCAGAATGCCGACAAATCCTTCTATCGTTATTAGAACCATAGTTTCCAATATCTATATGGGTAAACACGTATCGGGCATCACATATGGCCATTAAAACAGTGCTAAAATAGCCTTTATAATTATAATACAGAGATCCACTGTTTATAGGTGATTTGATAGCCACATGTTTACCATCAATCGCTCCTACACAGTGTGGTAGATTCCAAATCCCTTTGAAGTCTGCAGCAATTCTTTTCCAGTCATCTGGGGTTTTTGGTGGTCGCAAATACTGTTCTTTTAAACAATTCCATATAGCAAGACACGTTTCACAAATAATTCCAGACACCGTCGATTTGCTGATTCTATAACAAAAAGATAGCGATTGCTGGCTGCTGCCGTATGCAAGGAAATGGATGGCTAGGCACAACCTTTCAGCTGCTGGACTTGATTTTCGCAGTCTTGTATCTTGCTTTCCTATCGTAGGACCAACAACATTGAGAATGCGACGCCCAAGTAAGCATGTGACACCAAAAAGAAAATGCACCAAGCACTGAATTAATAGTATTGTTTGTCAAATCATTGTCCATCCATCCATTAGATGATCAAGCAATGATACACTTGCTCTTGAATTCTTTTGCCACTTCATGAACCTCTTGTATTGCTCCTTTGAAAACGATGAAAGGCTTCATCTTAGTGCCATTTGCCCTTGCTGACAAGCAAACAGTAACACGGCACTTTTCATGACCTGTTGTTTTCATGGTAATGGTTTTCATCCCTTTTCGCTCAATAGTTGTGCTAGAGACCATGTCTGACCATACAGGGGTTTCATCCATTGCTATGATGTCTGCCAATTCATAGTTGTGCCTCATCCGTAAACACCTCACTCTTAAAACATATGCAACCAGCTTTGCCACCAGTTGATCAGGGTCCTTTTGAGCAACCGATGTCTTCCTTCATAATGATAGATTATGACGGTTTGCAAATTTTTCAAACCACCCTTTACTGGCAGTAAACTCGCTATCTTGCATAGATTCAGTCTCTTCTCTCATTTCTCTGTACATGATCTGTTTATGACGAAAGATCTTTTCAAAACTAGACTTGATACCTAGTTGATTACAATATGATTCAATATTTGAAGGCAAAGGGATTATTCACCCCAAACGTAACACCAATTTTACCATTTTAGAAACCCCTTCCCCCTCTCATACACATCAGTACTATAGCTCTCCATATACATTAAGCAATAGTGTAGCAAATCAAGGTGCCCTCCCTCCCCTCTGAGATGCTACGTAATGGAAGGATTATCCCACAAAACTATTCCGGCAAAGCAAGAAGTAAGCAACAAGTCATTACAGCAACCCTTTCTGACTCTCTAGCTTCCATTTCAATTGGGCACGATCTCCTCTCTGTATTTTTCGATATTTCAATATAAAAATGTTCATAAACACATACCTTTGCCTTTTTCATTACAAGCACCCTTGAAACTCTCAACCCCTTCCCTCTTCTTTCCAGACTCCATTCCATTAGAGCACTTTCTAAAGTTTCCGATAATGGCTTTCTTCCAGCTCCTTCCAATCTTTTGCGGAATTTGCCTTTATTTTGGCATGCCATTTCCACAATAGCATATTTCTTTTTACACCATTCAGCCACAGTTCGTCTATCAACATTAAACTTGTGGGCTGCTGCAGCTTTGCTTGTCTTCTCTGCTACTATGATACTTTCCAGCTTTTTTTCAAAGGTGTAAGAGTTAATGAGTTTTCCTTTGTGAGAACAAGCATCTCAATTTGTTTCCTCGTCAGCCATGCTAATCAGTTTTTTCAAAGCTACTGATGGCCAGGACCTCTTAAAAAACCTATTCACTTCACTTCACCGACTGAATGAATAAATAGCTATATTTGAACCTTAGTATACCACTTAGGATACCTATAGATACCTATATCAATCACAACAGGATACTACAGAGACAATATGCCAAGGTTCAAGACGTAGCATACTTCTAATATGAAGCTGCATATAGAGATGTTGCTTGTGAAGTAAAGTAGCATCCTGATGTTGGACGGTATGACAACAACAAGCATTGCTTTCCTCCCCACGTAGATGGACTTTGGAACAAGTCTCCATAAAATGTGATGCAGAGATTCATTAGCATACTTTGCCATGTTCCTTGAACACTGACTTAATACTTTAGGATCAGATAGTATTTGAAAACTTGGGACAAGGTTTTTCCCGATGTCAACTGGAAGGGTGTCATGTCCAGCGTGACTCCTGGGCTCTTCTGATTCAGCACTTGCTCTTTGCCAAAAACACCATGACGATACTCCAGGTGGGCAATGGACATGTTTTGATTGCTCATCAGTTGATGAAAGATGTATTTAAAATGTGCTTAGTATTGAAGGAAAAACATAAATAAACACATTTATTTCATGTAAACCAACATAATATGATCCAATATTCCAATCATAAAAGATAACAAAACTACATCATGCACACAGTCACAGAGCTGATAATGCTCATCCAGTGAAATGTTCTGTACTTTTAACAGCCACCCATGAGCAATATCTGCTAGCTCAAAGTATCAGTAAGTCCAAGCTTTAAGCCAATTGTATGAAGACATGGATAGGGCACAGCTTTAGTCATATTGTCCGCCAGCATATCGGAAGTTTGACAGTACGTGAGAGCAATATCCCCAGCTATAACTCATTCATGACAGAAGACATTATGAATTTCAGTATGCTTAGAGCGTTCACTATATTTTGAATTCTTTGCAAGATCTAAAGCTCCTTGATTATCTTCACAAATATCTGTAGAATTTGTTTGCACAAAGCAAAAGTTAGATAACAAATACCTTAACCATAAACATTCTTGTGTTGCTTGACTTTATGCTACAATGCCCACTTCTGTTGATGACCTAGCAACTGAAGACTGCTTCTTTGTACTGATTAGATTCTTTGCACTGAGCAACTGATTAGATTGCCACCCAGACTAAAACATATCCTAATGTAGAACACCTTGTATCTAGATAGTCTCCCCAACTTGCTTCACTATATCTATTTAGAAGTGTTTCACAGCTACCTTTCCTATAAAATAGTCCACGATTAACTGTTTCATTTAAATAGCGTGTAGCAATTACATTTTTAGTTGCTGTATCTTCCACTCCATTCATTCATTCATTGCATGTTTTTCTACAGCTTGTTGCCATCACTTCCTGCATACTAACACTAAACTAACATCACACTGACATTCTATTGCATCATAACACCTTGCCCTTTCGTTAGGCCTATTTTTATACTAACTGTCCGTCAACACAGTGCCTAGTCCTGCCATTCCCACACCAATTTTTGTTATTCCATCTTTATACCGAAGTCTGGGGAGCAAATGTATATACTAATTCAAATTGTAAAATAGGTAGTTGACATTCACACTGGCGAGGATAACACACAAAAGAGCATCTATGAAATTTCCTTGTTTCAATCCTACAAGTGATAGTAAAGCTAAGACTACATCAGATGAGATCGAGCCTTTTACTTATATATATGTAAATCTTTAATCAAACGTTTAGTCAGTCAACAAAGTGAAAATTAAGAAACACTTAAAGCGTAACAAATGTTTTACACTAGACCAATGATGCCTTTTGGATTTGGCAAATAGTGACTCAGTAATGATACAGCAACTGGCAAATCAGGATATGTGCTAGTCATAGCTTAAGTTAAACAGCCAATATTTCGCTGATAAACACTTTTGTTGACACATTCTTATTCTGGAGATAATTATTCCAGATTCAAGTGGTTTTTTACCTGGATTGCACTTTTCCATCCCAGATCGCCTTAGAATAGTCTCAGTATACATTGGTTGACTTAGGGTTGCTTCATATGTCACACCATGCTGTGCTGTACCAGCTCAAATTTAGTTTGAATATGTTTTAAGTGAATACGCCTCTGTTTCATATGGCAATGTGTCAGTTGTGCCATGCCATACCATGTACAAGCATGTGCAGTATTAAATCACATTCACAAAACCAGAGTGGCTGATGATAGAACATGCGCCCTTTTGTTGGAAAAAATCTGTGATGCAAAAAGAATACATAGGGAAGAAATCAGATAGTATTAGAAAGATATGCCAGAAAGAGAAACTTAATTCTTTCAGTCCTAGCGTTACTTTTTGTAGAACGTAGAAAGGAATCAAATGCAGCCCAAGGTCGTGCAGCAGGTTTATATGCAACCATGGTTGGTTTAATAAAGTGTGGAAGATTTATCCAAGGTATCAATTTAACAGAATGTTCCGAATGTCAAAGCTAACATTCACCTACATTTTAGAGCACATTAGACCCCAGCTGATTCGACAGACACCTTGTTATAGGAATATACAGGCTTTCTAGAGGTGATTACTATGATACCATTAGCAATATGACTGGGAGGGGTGTAACTACTCGCCAGGAAATAACAAAGGAAATCTGTTCAACTCTTATTTAGGATTAAGGCAATTAGCACTTTGGGTCCTAGCTATGGTCAGTTTGCGAAGTCCACCTGATTCCTTTCACTCGGAAGGATGAAAAGGACTGGCCAATAAAATAAGGGCTGCTCTCGAGCTGCCCTTATTTTAAGGCAACATTGTTTTCTCATTAATCCCTGTCATCAGGAATTAGCATCAGCAGACAACAACCGTGTACAACAAGATGTATAAGGAACTGCCGCAGGGAATCTTTAAAACGCTATGTTATGATCAGTCATCATGTATTAGAATAATTTACAATTACATTACCTACAGAACATTTCATCGTGACAAAATTTCAGACAAATAGGTTGACGAAAATTTCTGCGAAGAAATTTCAAATGTGACGAAATTTTGTCACGACGACAGTTTTTTACTTTTAAGAATTTTGAGAATTCGCATAGAAAAACTATAATATGAGGTCATAGATAATATTAATGCATCCAATCTAATCAATGCAAATTACATCATCCGTATAATCATCATCGTCTTTGGTATCATCATCATAATCACCATCATCATCATCATCATCATCATCATCATCATACTTATTATGATCATCATCATCATCATCATCATCATGGTTCGGTCTTCTTTCATTATCAGCGCTTGATAAAAATAGTCCAAGCTGCATTTTGTCGCCAAGTTCAAAAGACTCTACATCAATCTGGATATAGTTCAGTTCCACTATTTCTCTCATCCGCTCAAGGTATTTACGTTTTTGGTCGGAAATTTTAAACTCTACCGACAGCAACATTTCCAGACCACCTTTTGCAATCAGAGATGGTCTGTATATTTCTTCAGCCACTTTTCCAGTTAAGAACTGAGGACAAAGGGCGGAATTAATTTTTAGGGCGGCTTTTTGATTGAAGAAAAACATTGTTCCTATACGTATAATTAAACGAATATTTTTAATTATACTCTTGATAAACTTTCGTACCATTTTGAGTAGAGATTCTTAGAGTGCCAAAAGCAACACTTTTGATTGCCTTCACATAAACTGAGAATATAGTGTGTTTTTCATTGGACTTTACTTGTGTCTTAAGTTTTTAGCTCTTAGAATATTAGAAGTAGGTTCTTATCTTTTTTGTGTGTTGAAAATCCAGAACGAAATTTGGTCACGACAAAATTCTGAAACATCGTCCGACATTTTTTTCGACGAAGTGTATCCGCCGAAATTTTATCGGACGAAATTTTTTGTTGCTAATGTATTACTCATTTTGATGAGAAAAATAGGGACGGACGGTGAGGAATTCGCAACTACTTGCGCAGCACAGTACCATTTAAGGACAGTTTAAGGCTCTTGTGTATATGCATCCTAAGTTCCTTTCCTCTGAAGAATCAACTAACCCTTTGTTTACTGACCATGGTAATAGTCAAGCATGTCAGTTGTTCAAACTGGTTGTCTTTAGAATTATTCAATGTGGTCTACTCCCTACAGTTTAATTAAAAAAGTACAGTTCATCTATGGGTACCATGAAGTGGGACACAGAAGTCCCGCCAGGTATTATCAGTATGAAAGTGCATAAGGTAAAATGTAGCTTTTTATAGAACACAATAAAGTTTTGACTAATCACGGGCCTTGATGTTCACACAAACAGGTCTAAGTAAATCTTTGAATCATGACACTCTTTGAATCAGTTCTTGTTTATATTACAGGAAAGAACAACTTTGCAGAGGCTGCATGTACTGTGTGGTCTTGATTCTTTCCCTTTTGAGCAACATACTTCACATCTTCCACTCTTTTTTGGATTAAACTTGGTTTTGCAAGCACGTTGCTCAGCTCACAGACGCTGTATGGCAGAGGCGGATCCAGGACGCCGCACACGCCGCCTGTGCGGCAGTAAAAACTATTACGTACCATGATGTCATCACTGCTTTCCGAGTAGTGAAGACGAACACGATAGACTTTAAAGACTATAGTTCTACATCGGACTTTTGGTGCGGCAGCTCAGACAATAGAGCAGCATTTTGGTAACAACAGAGCTATGACGGCCTTGCTTTGTAGAACATGTCAAAATTGATTATGTAAGGTGTCAGTTCTATTCAAAGTAAGTGTCTAGCCTTCAAAAAATCGAGTGGCATTTCAAGCATGAGAACAATAGGCGGTACTGTTTGATAAAAAAATCGAGCGGCATTTCAATCAAAGAACAATAGAAGGCACCTTTGATACAAAAATCGAGCGGCATGTCAAATTTGAAAACAATAGGCGGTCTTTTTGATTAAAACTCGAGCGGCAGTCAGGAAAGTTGTGCTGTAGTGCAATGCCGCTCGACTTACATCTCGTGCACGTCTATAAAGATTTAGTTACGGGAGACTAGCTAACTGAGGACAGTATCAGTCTGTCCCACTTGTATTATACGCATACTGGGTGACAACACGGAGTTTTATCTGAGGGTTTATTCACTAATGTCTACTACTTCACTGGATATCTTATTCACGAGATCCGATGCAATGAGTTTGGAAGTTATATCAAAGCTCATACTTGAATATGGTGGCCTAACTGAGATAGGTCCGCTTTAAGATTTGTACCAATGAAGAGACTATGCATCCTCCCCGGCAAAGCGGAGGTTTCCTGTTAGGTATTTAATTTCACTTTATGAACCAAGATGGTATCATCCAACGTGACATTTTGAAAGTAGATTTTTCCCTAAGCCCATTAGACTCTCTTCATTTAGATCCACTGGCCTATTTTGTTTGTTACATTGCAATTGCTTTTGCTTCATTGTATTTACTTATATAGCTGACTGTTTACTATTATTTAGTCTATTGCTTAGCAAATTGTGTAACTTTTGGAACTTTGAAACACCCAAATCATCAACATGAATAATACCAGTTTCATAAACACCCAATGTTCTCTTGTACAGTATATTGTCACTATATACTAAGATGCCTATATGATAATTTATGCCAAACCAATCAGATTGCTCGACTTTGTACCACGTGACCCATTTTTGCCCGATTTTAGTGACACTTCTCCTCCTAGGCCTGTTGGGGGATCGTAACCAAACTCGGTTTAGGGGTTCTCCTTGGGGTCTTTTTACTCACAAAGGAGGGATTTTTCCATATCTGTTCTTTTTGCTGAGATATTCCACTTTCACCTTATGGCCATTGCTTTCCTATACCCTCCGACATGCCCACTTGACACCTCTGCACAGTACTGTTGCTGTCACGTTTGCGAATGTTCATGGAGGCCAATGTTGCTGTGTGTGATTGCGAGGAGATTTTTGTCACTGTCTTTCCAGGTAAACCGACTCTGTTTTCCTTAGATGGATTGATTTAGGATTCCATGTATGTCCTTTGTCCATTTCATCTGTATTCTGCTGTTGCCAGCCATTTATTTCTATATCTTTCAACCAGATTCAACCACCTTCCCTCGTGGGTATTGCCGCCATGACAGTTCTTCTCCAAGTTGTTTGATTCTATGTGCTAAATCACCGTGCTTTTACTGCTAAATTGTGAAAACATATTCAACATATGTTTGACTTTCTATTCTGTGCTAGACTATGGCAGTTTGTTTGCTCTTCATGCATATTTTGATGACATGGAATGGCGTGCGTGCGTGCTGTTTTCAGTTGGGAATGTTTTGATTTGCAATACCGTACTATTGCCGTGTGACTTGGAGGAGAAAATTTGTCGTTCAGCTTTCAGTTTAGTGCTTTTTTCGCTTGATTTCATTCGCTACGTTATCCTACTTTTCTTACTAAATTGTCATGAAATGATTACTGTATGTTTACTGTCGTATTCCTTGGTAGCTTGGACTTTATTCATT
The DNA here is from genome assembly GCA_964019165.1 of Mastigias papua. Taxonomy (NCBI): domain Eukaryota; kingdom Metazoa; phylum Cnidaria; class Scyphozoa; order Rhizostomeae; family Mastigiidae; genus Mastigias; species Mastigias papua. Next base: position 2,461,719 of record OZ025276.1, read on the forward strand.
GCTTTTACCGCATGTACGAATGGCATAGGATATGGTTATGTTTGGCGATAGAATAGTGGTATGTGGAATGCTTTCACTGAAGTATGTATAGGGCTATTGCTGCATTTGGTTACCCTAATTTTGCAGTTTTTACTTTCACCCTTTACTTTTGTCATAGTGTGTAGTATGAAATGCAAGGGGATTACCAAGTTCATCTCACGATCGCAGATACCTGTTGTCCTTTGTTTTGGACTTTAATTGCCGTCTTTTGAGGGTGATTCCATACCTTTGCTTCAGGGGCATTAAGATCATGGTAGTTCCCCTAAGTTTTTGCTTGATTTTCTGTTCTAAATTACCGTTTTGTTACTGCAGAAGTACCATTATGATATTCAGGAGGCATTTAATGCAATATTTGCTTATGTACTAGGAGCTTTTAGCTTGCTCTTGATTCTTAGTATATGCACATGAGATGGATGTTAGGAAGCCTCAAGAGTTAGGCCACTTTGTTTACGTTTGAGATATTGCCCTTCAACTCGAATTTTACTCCTTGATTTTATCATACATATTTTACAGGCAAACACTAGGATGTTACCAACTTTATTCTCAGCTCAGTAACTCTCTTTTCATTTCATTTTCGCTCTATTTACGGTAGCACTCATGGTTATTTCCACTATAGATGGTAGAGTTATTTTGGTGAAGTCATATTAAAGGGGTTCTATTAAACTAAATATTCTTTTGTTGGTACACAGTTGCCCTTCTTTCTGAGATCATTTGATATAAGTTCCATTACTGAATTCCATAAATCATTCTGCACATGATGATATACTCTTAAGGGATGAATTTATCTTCCCCCCACTGAAGTAATACCTTCATTTCAAATCTTAAGTGGTAATGCAGGATATATATTATGACTCATTTCAAAGAATTACTGACTTCCATGGATCATTCTGCATATGATAGTATAGTTTTTTAGCGATTAAGTAGTACTAGATAGCAACATTTTGATTTATGGAGCCACTTTCTTCTATCCAACTACCATTATTATTGGAAATCTGAATTTCACATGGTTGCACCATAATTTAGTACTGGATAGCTGCTTTATTTGTTTTGTATAGCAATAACCTATGAACTCCCCCCAAGAACCATGATTGAAATCTAATATGATGATTCATGCTGCTCAATCATGGGCTTTACACTCTGTTATATATTATATAAAGGTGTGATATAGGAATACTAAGCAATATTCTTTTGTTTTATCATCTTGAGCTACCAAGTCCTATCACAGAATCCAGTTGTATAACACCTATATTTATGGGTCAGACTTGATCCTTTACCTCTGTAGACAAGAGTAGTGGTCACCTACACGATAACAGAACCATTCATACCTGCCAAGTCATGTGCTATATTGTATCTGTTATGACATCCTGAAATTATATCACTAGATTTTACAAGACTCCTTAAAGTAGAATTGAGTGAAACAGGTGACAATATGTTATGTAGTTTCATTAGCGTCTCATTGTAGAGAGCATTTTAAACAATTATGTGCATAATTCATATAATATAGACTAGCTTAGTACTGATAGCCCGCTAGAACGCGGGCTCCCCTAGCCCCAGTTGAAAAGTTGCATATTAGCCTTGGAAAGACTAACGCTGTGCCCCCATGAAAGTTGCATGGCCTGGTCGCATAGGATCACGAGAAGGTGACGTCATGGGCCTCTGCGATGGAGCACGTGACTTTCGGCCTTGCATTGTGTAAATCGAAGAAAAGTGCGAGAAAAAATTGTGCAAAAAATCCTCGGATACCTGCGCTACGGGGCTTCTTGACTTTCTTCCTGTCCCTCTACTGCCCCGTAGCCTAGCGCAGGTATCCGAGCATTTTTGCACACTTTTTTCTCGCAATTTTCTTTGATTTGCACAATGCAAGGCCGAAAGTCACGTGCTCCATCGCAGAGGCCCATGACATCACCTTCTCGTGATGCTATGCGACCAGGCTATGCAACTGTCATGGGGGCACAGCGTTAGTCTTTCCAAGGCTAATATGCACCTTTTCAACTGGGGCTAGGGAAGCCCGCGGTCTAGCGGGCTATCAGTACTAAGCTATCTAATGTCTACATTGCCTACACCCCAATCATTTAGGAATTGAAAAATTAAGAACAGCCAGCGGTAACCTCAATTTTACTGGTTCTTATAAAAGGAGTGTATCTCCATATCTTTAGATTGGTGGAGTTGCAGGTAGTCAGCTGTCTATCAGTGTTTTTATGACCTAGTTTCTCCTAAGAATATATGCAGTGAGAATGCAAAAAGGTTCATTTTGTGTAGAGAAGGAAATAGCACCAAAGAAATTGATTCTTCTTTTAAACCATACCATATTGTGTGTGCCAGTCATCATTGTGATTACTTACACTGTTACAACATACATGGATTCCTCTGGCTACTCAAAAGAAAGCAGATAAAACTTTCTTTCCCATGTAAACTCTATAGAAATTACTTTTTATCACCATACTTTACCTCCTCATTGAATCTTTTCTCTGTTATGGAAGGAGCCCTATCAATGCCCCCCCCCCCTACTAGTTTGTGCAATTTTGCTATCATCAGTTTTTATGAACTGTGACACTAGATGATTGCTTCATATTTGACATTGTAGAGAAGATGTAGAAACCAGGTGCAAAGGTTAGATGCCCTATGTGTCACTCTTAAAGAATAGAAGGTTTATCCCTACATTGTTATCAATGCACCTTTGCCCTTCTTATTCTGGGTTCATTAATGCTGCTTTTTGTCTCCAATTGCTTTCATTTTGTCAAAGAATGGATATGACTTCCTTCAGATTCCATATGGTAATGAATGCATCTTATATCCTTATTGGACCTAATAAGGTAGAAGGAGCTTGAAAAAATGTTCAAATTCACAGACTATCTCCTATGACTACAAGCTTTTTCATCAAAAGTTTGAAATGTCATGTTGAACATTTGACCAAAACTTATAGGCAATCAGTTGACAATATAGTTGAAGCCAATAAGCATTTGTCTATACTGAAGGCACTCATCTTGTGTGCCAGACAGAACATCCCCATCATGGTGGTGATCAAGCTATTACAGTCAGGAAGACTGTTATAAAGTGACTTAGGTCTACATTGGGCAGTACTACTATGGTGCTAGGAACATACACTCTTCCGTTTTGTTATCCAAGCATATAGAGGTCCTGACTTGCATTATATAATGCAATGTACATACATGAAATGCAGAAAAATGAATTTTACTTGAATGGTGGAGCCATCTCATCAAAAGTACATTGATTACTGATTTAGTACATTATAGTGGGCTTTTAGAGAAAATGAAAGGTTATTAGTTTTATACTTTAACGTATTAGTGTATGACAGACAATTTCTCTATGGTTCCGAAAACTCATGTTTTGACTTGTAATACCCAGTTATGGATCCAGAAAAGTCTGACAGACTTCAGGAGAGCCAATCACGTACTTTCTTTGTTCTATGCTGAGCCAACAAAATAGAACAGACATGAGTTTGATATGAAATTTTGAATGACAAGTAGAAAATCAAAGTAAGGCTGTCGCGATAACTGTACGCTCACTATCGTACTTCAAAGAATGAAGGCTGTTGTATGATATAGGAGGATTGCTGGAAGAGAAGCGAATCCCACAAAAATCGTAAATATATGCTACTTGTAAAAAATGGGTGTGGCCACTGCACAGCCTTTGGACCACGCCCTTTTACTGATATGTCTCTTGTGCTGTGCGGCAGTCAGTTTTATCTCTGGATCCCCCTCTGGTATGGGACCTACAGCGTTTCTTTGATATTGGCTGCTGCACACTGTTTACTAGTCTCCCAGGTTTTGTTGGCTTTGAAAGTGCAATCAGTGTGTTTGCAACACTCCTTCTTGACTTTTGGCAATTCACAAGGTGTGCAGACAGTTTATTGTGAACAATGTGGACATTGAGAAGTGGTCTGTCTATCATACCAAAAATACCATGTGCCACTATTTATTTGATTTATGATCAATCCCATAAATAGCACACAACTGATCAGCTTTATCAACAACAAACATGTTATTATTATAGTCTGTCATTCCCACTGGATAAGGAATGTCTTTCATTGTTCCATGGTTCCAGCTTCTCAAGTTTCCCAAGTTTGTTGTTTTGACTGAATGTATTTTTTTAATACAGTGCTTTGTCTCATAAGAAACTTTATGCAAATATTACTGGAGTGCCCCGGGCATGAGCTGCTCATGAAGTATGCCCTAAATCATAAACAATCTATCTATGTGTCATGTCCAACGACGTTGACGATCATTGTGCCCCACAGTTCTCTGTCCTTTGTACTGTGTATTATCACGTTAGCTGTCCATGACAGTCCCAATCTTCTTTTCAAACTAGCAACATATCCCTGCCTCTGCCTGCCACGATCTCTCTGTCCATCAAATTTGCCTGTAGTGACCAAGTACTCCAAAGATTCTTTCCTGCAGATATGACCAAAGAAGGACATTTGACACTTTGTGATCATCTTAATCAGACTTCTGCATGTCTCTGCCCTTTCTAGCACTAACTCATTGCTTACCTTATCCATCCATGAAACTTTTAACATTCGCCTATAAAACCATACTTCTAAAGATGCTAATCTCTCCTCCATATTCTTGCTAATATTCCAAGCTTCACAGCCACACAAAAGCACTGACCACACATACGACTTTAGTATTCTTTTCCTTGTATCTAATTTGATCTTTCTGTTTGCTACCATATTCATTTGGTCCCTAAAAGATTTCTTTGCCATATGTATCCTTTGTTTTATTTCTGTGTCACATCTGCCATTACTTGTCAGAATACTACCTAGGTAACTAAATTGCTTTACTTGTTTGATACTTTGTTCATCTACAACTAAATGACACTTTGGAGACTCCTTCTTCTCCGATATTACCATACAAAATATATTTTCCCCATTTACCTTGATACCATCCATGTCTTTTATTTCCCGTATAATAATGTCACTGTATAACAGAAATAGATCTGGGGATAGGACACATCCCTGCCTGACACCACGTTTGATCTCAACGTACTTACTTTCATCTTTATCGATCTTAATTGCTGCTTGCTGTCGCCAATATAAATCTTGATCACTCATAAATCCTTGCTATCAATTTTTATGTTGTTTAGCATTACCATCAAATTTTTATGCTTTACTCTATCAAATGCTTTCCTGTAATCAATAAACCAATTGTACAAATCTCTTTGCATTTCACTTGCCCTCTCAGCCATTAGTCTCATCATGTAAATACCATTTCGAGTCCCTCTATCCTTCATGAAGCCATATTGCTCATCTGATATCTCCTATCTAACTTTGTTCCTTGCTCTCAACAAAATAACTCTAAGTATAATTTTGGTCAAATGACTCATTAAGCTAATTGTGTGATGTAAGTCACATTCTATTGCTCCATTAACTTTTGATAGTGCTATTAATATTGATTTTGACAACTCATCTGGGAACTTCCCTGCATCATAAACCTTGTTTGCTAACTTTGTTAATTGTTCAATACCAAACTCCTCAAGTGCAATGATCATTTCAACAGCTATTTCATCAATCCCAGTAGCTCTTCCTTGTTTCATTTTTTTAATGGCATGTTTGATTTTGCTTTGTAATAGCCGTGGCCCTTCCATATTTCTTTGACTTCTACGTTGTGGACCTCTATCCTCATCATCATATACTTCCTTTATGTACTCTTCCCATCTCACAAGTATCTCACTCTTATCTATAATAATGCTTCCATCTTTTCCTGTAATACATCCATTTGAACTACATTTTCTAGGCTTTAACAAATTCTTTACTTTTTCATACATTAGCTGTTGGTTTTTCTTTGATAGCACCTCTATCCCTTCGCATCTTACATTAAACCATTCCTCTTTTGCTTGAATACATTTCTGCCTTATCAAGTTATCTTTTTCCTTATACTTTGCTGAATCTTCGCATTGTTTAGCAATTCTTATATCAACCATGAGATCCAAAATCTCTGCTGTCATCCACGTCTGTTTCGCCTTTTGTTCTTTTCTAGGAATTATTTCTTCTGCTGAATCTGTTATTATATCTCTAATTTGTTGCCAGTAAGCATTTAAATCATCTAATTCTTGCAAACACTCAAATCTATTTTGTACTTTTATGTTGTAGTTTTCTTGAACCTCAGTACTTCTAGCTAATAACTTAAAATCATATCTTGGTGTTACCTTGCTCTTTGTCAACTTTTTGCACTTCACCTTCATCCAGAGAGCTAGAAGGGAGTGGTCACTGTCACAATCTGCTCCGGGATAACATTTAACTTGTCTAACAGCATTCCTGCGTCTCCTACTAATTGTGACGTAATCAATTTGGTTCTTCATGCTACCTCCAGGACTCTTCCATGTCCATAGTCTCCTTGGATGATGTTGGAACTACGTATTCATTAAAACCTGACTATTTTCTGTACACCATTTGATCACTTTATCACCTTGTTCATTTCTTTCTCCTTATCCATATGACCCCACAATATCCTCATATCTTCCCTTGCCACCTTTGGCATTAAAATCACCCATAATGATCAAAATTTCTTGTGATTTACACTGTTTCTTTGCTTGATCCACTTGTCCATAAAAGTCCTCAATGTCTTCTTCTGAACTGTCTACTGTTGATGCATACGCTTGAATACTGCATACATTGAAAGGCCTTCCTTTTATCTTTATGAGCAACACTTTCAGATAATGCCCAATACCCTATCAAAGCAGCAGCCACATCTTTAGTTAAGATAAAACCTACACCTCTTAAATGGCTGTTTCCTCCGGAATAACTTATTGTTGTGTTTTCACTAGTTATTTTACCTCCACCTGTCCATCTAAAATCTCACATAGCCCTAATATATCAATTTGTAAATGATCCGTCTCTTGTTGTACATTGGCCAATTTGCCTTTTTGATAGAGAGGTCTTACATTCCACGTTGCTATTGTTAACATATCTTTGTTGCTAACAGTCACTGGCTGACGATCTGGGTCCACCTGTTGCGCATGGAACACCCTACTGGGCGAGGAACAACTTCTAGTCAAAAGCATCCCCTTAACGCCGTTGTCTTGATAAAACATTTGGTTAACCATGATTATTCTTGGGTAAAATAGTGGTGAGGTCCCCACTTCTCTTCCACGGCAGTACCTAACTAACTAAGGTATGTGATCCTTGCCATTGTCAACCATAGTTGATCATCCTCCAAGCATCTAGAGGTACGGCACTTATGTGTCAGCACTCATATCCATTGCCCTGCTCCCGACAACTTCATTGTAACCCTGATGTGGGGAGCTTAGAAGGTACTCGCACTTGCTCAAGGTACTACTCCAGACTCGTGGAGGTGGCGGCGTCCTAATGTCTCCTTGATAGTAACACTGTCACTACCCTACTACCTGACATAAACAATACAGTGGAATTATCTCCAACTTCATCAAACTCTGCTTCTTCCTGTTGTTATCCCTCTTTCTCCTCTACTGCTCCATGTAGTGTTTCCTGGAAGTAGCGTCCAATCCACCATAAACAATGTCCGACATTTCCTCATCTGAATCTGACTAATGAGTTGCAAAGAGTGCATCATCATTACTGATATCTTCTTCTTCTGTTGTTTCCCCTTCTTCAGTCAGTATTTCACTCCATGGTTTCTTAGTCCAAATGATGTACCTCTTGATATATTTGTTTCCTTAGTTTTCCCAAGGTTTCCCTTGTTGAGTTTGTTTATGTGGTGTTTCCTACATATTCTATCTCTTCAGTTGTTTGTTTTTTTACACTGATGATCGATCCTGGGAATGTCAAAGGATTATCTATCTTATAATCAGAGCAAGTGCTTGCCTGTGAATACAGGGATCTGGATCTCTCAATCTATATATATGAACAGTCGATACAGTCGACTCCCGTTACAGTCACTCCGCTTAGAATCATACTCCGGATATTATCACAATTCTGCCATTTACTGACTTTAACTCTAGTCAAACCCATATAAACGAACTCCTCTATTAGTCACTCCGCTTTTTGTCACACTCCGCTTATAATCACTACTTTTTCCCTCTCTAAACAGCGGAATACCCTTTTTACAGTCACATTTGAGGGAAAATTTGCTGACTTTTCATGATGAGCATGTTTGCAAAAGTGTTTTCTCACTTTTTCCATTCATTTTTATATGTAGTTCCTGTCGGTTACAAAGCCAGACTAATAATACTCATGTGTAGTAAATGTGATAATCCATTACCTTCCATCCAATTTTTGTAAGCGGATGTTATTTGTATCTATTTTTTGACAAATGGATGCTAATATTCATATCACATCCGTATTTAAGTACTCTTGGCTCCTCTTTCTATCACTTCAGTTTGGAATAGTATTGTATGCTTGTGCTTTCATTTGTTTTGAATCGTGATTGCCTAAATTGCGTTTGTTTGTCTAAATCGCATTTGTTTAACTATGGCTCCGTTGAAGGCAAAGAGAACTCAGCTTACTTTCATGCAAAAAAGTGAGATTCTTGATGCGCTTAATGCACAATGGAAAATCACTGACATAGCTGCACAGTTTAAGTGTGACCGATCAACTATTTCAAAAATTAAGAAAAATGAAGGGAAGTGTAGGCAAGAAGACTTGACGAATAAAAATTCAAAAACATTCGTTCTCGTAAAAACAACTTTCACGATGTTGAAGAGGCCCTTCTTCAGTGGTTCACCCAGATGCGATCGAAAAACGCCATTCTTTCTGTACCCGTAATGCTGGAAAAAGCGAATCAGTTTGCAATTTCGTTGGGTGTTGAAGGATTCACAGCATCAAATGGCTGGTTTGAAAGATGTAAATCACACAACAACATCAAATTCACCAGATCACATGGAGAAAAGGCTGCTGCGAACTTCGCTGGTGCAGAGGATTGGATAAACAATGTGCTTCCAAGAGAAATACAAGGGTATGCTGCGAGAGATATTTTCAATGCTGATGAAACTGGACTTATTTATCATGCCTTGCAATCTGGAACATTGCATTTGAAGGGGACAAACCTGCTGGGGGCAAAGTTCCAAAAGAGCATCTAACAGCACTAGTATCAGTGAATATGGATGGGACAGAAAAAGATCTTTGGATTATTGGCAAATTGAAAAAACCAAGATGTTTCTCTAGAGTCCGAAATTTTGCCTTTGCAATATTATCACAACAAAAAGGCATGGATGACAAGCATTATCTGGACAGACATTTTGATTAAGATGAATAGAAAATATCGATGACAAAAGTGGCACATAGTGTTATTTGTAGACAATGCTACTTCCCATCAATGTGATGTTCCAACGCCTTTTATAAAAGTAGTGTATTTACCACCTAATATAACTTTGCTCATTCAACCTTGTGATTAGGGCATCATCAGAGCACTTAAAGCACACTACTGCCGCCAAGTGAATGGCAAGATGCTGCTTGCAAGTGAAAAAGGAGAGGATGCTCGACACTTCGGGAAAACTATAAGTGTTCTTGATGCACTGTTCATGCTGAAAAGAGCCATGTTTCTTGTCTCACCTCTTACAGTTCAAAACTGGTTTCGGAAGGGGAGGTTTGTTGCCCATGCCAGTGAGGTTGATATCGCAGAAGAGGTACACTTTGAGGATGAAATGGATCCGGCAGATGAGGAATTTCTCAGATTCCTTACTTTTGACGATACTTTACCTACCAGTGGTGATCTGACAGATGCAGACATTTGCCAAAACATTATTTCTGTTGATGACGAAAATCAGGATGAAGAAGAAAGTGAAGGTGGCACTTTTGTTGCAAAGATTAAATGGGCTGAAGGAATTGAAGCAATGCACAACTTCAGACGCTTTCTGGAGGAAAACTATAAAGAATATGATGAGATGCCATTGGCCAAAATAGAAGAGATTGTTGAGCAGGATGCATCAAAATGGTGGAAACAAGCTTCTATTTTCGATTATTTCCCTGTTGTGGACAGTGGTTAGGGACTAGTATTTTTTATGTTGTACAGTACTTCTATTACACACAGTTGTATCTTATTTGTGTTTCTTTTGCAATAATTGTTGTTCTATTCTTTTGTTCCAGTCTCGCACATAAAGTGTTTTAAGCAATTATTGTATATATGGGCCTATGAGGAAGAAAATGTATTGGAAATAGTTCCTATGCCTATGTAAAATTTCTATCATGGATTTTCAGTCGTCTACCCACCTAATTTGGGTAACTCCGCTTAAAGTCACACTCCCCTTACAGTTACACTTTTCCTGAAAATATTTGAAGTGACTATAACTGGAGTCGACTGTAATACACCATGCTCCCTTATAACCATATGTAAAAGCAGGTGGAAATGTAGGATCACATCATTTGGAAGCCTCGTTACAATACTATCACCAAGAAATGTACGAAAGAATCTTGTCCATGTCGCAAGTATATTTGAGCAGTTTCCTTCTGAAGTTTGGGACCTATCAGCCAAGTTTTGATTCAATAATCCAAGTCTCAGTCCCATTAGAAAGAGAAGACATTGGTCTTTAATACACAGTATCTGGTTCTCAACAATATTTTGCTGGACAGAACACTGGTCTTACCTCTCTAGTAAAGGAATGTTGGACCATGAAGCTTTATTAGCACATTAGGTGCATTGAAAAGTAATATGCTTTGAAATGCAATAAACAATTTCATCTTCATATCTGACTCTATTGCAGCAGCTGAGAATGGTTTTGTTAGCTTTTTTTGGAAGTGGTACATGTTGACCTCCTTTTCCTGCCTCTCATTGTCTTCTTGACGCTGTCAGTTACTGATAGAAAGCTCCGTAGCTCTCTTGGCCAAAGAGGAAATTAGTTGATTTTTATCAAAGCAAGATTGACAAGGATCACTTTTACAGAAATAAATCTGATCTTGTTTGACAGATTATGGACATTCATCTCTTCAACCCAGAGGTTTATCTCTATCTACAAACGTATAGCTTCCTTCTCTTATTAGACTTTTCCTTGGCTTTCTAGCAGTGTTCTCATAAGCAAGATAAAATGGAGGGTATGGGTTTTACAGAGGTGGTTTCCCATTAATGACATATTTACATAGAGCAAACATCTCACCTGACTGTGGGGTCCAAGCCATATATCACGTTTTTCATGTGTACAAGCTTTATCCTGTCTTTTCATCTCTCTGAGTTGATCAAACCAGAGCCTAGAATTCTTGGGTTGAAAGGGACGAAAAAAAGCACACTATAGGTCACTTCAGAACAGCTGGGAACTTTACTTTTCTCGTCCGTAGCAACAGTGCAAAGGGGAAACTGTCTTTAGTTGCACATGAAAGCTACAGCTACAGTGATGCCTAAGAGTTGTTGTGTGATATTGTACACAACGAATAAGTTAAAAAATCTGGATTTAAGTGTCTATTTGCTTCCAAGTGAAGCAACAGAGCCTGAAGGGTTGTTATGGCTGCAAGCTATACAAAGAGAGGACAAAGATGGGGAGCTATGGTCCACAGCATCAGATTATCATTACGTGTCTTCAAGATATTTTATTGACGGTATGCATTAATTGGATTTTTTATTAGACATTTTTACAAGCAATTCTTATTACTTATAATTGTTATGAGCCATCTAATATAAACTGACGTCATCATCCTAATCAAAGAACCTGTCTTCTCTCTGTATATTTTGATGTTTTGGTTCAGTTCTTTGTTGGCATTGAAACCTTGTTTGCCAATATTTTCAACATGAAAAGTCATTTGACAGGTCGCAAGTCAAATGATATTGAGCACCCTGATTATGTCCCCTCTTTGTTTCTCGAAGAAAACAAAAGATCTGCTAAGCCAAGTAAGCTTCCCTGTTATTAGCGGAAACAAAAACGTGAGAGCATTAAAAGAGTACTACATGCCAATAAGCACAGAAATGTGGGTTTTGACGTAAGTGAAAGACAGTATGGACAAGCTGTAGATGTAGGCACAGAGCAGACCATAGAAAAAGCCCCTTCTGAAATTTTGCATGGTGAAACTTTGCATATCTCTCCCCAAGCTATTGAAGAAAAGAACAAAGCTCTTAGGGGAGAGAAAGAGACCCAGCAAAAAAGCTTGTAGAGTTGAAAGCAGCTGATCTAAGAGTGATGATGGAGAATGGAAGATTAAACCAAGAAGTAGATAGCCTTAAAACAAAGCTTCAACTAGCAGAAGGGAGAGCATTGAGTATTAGTACCATACAGGAGAAGGATGGAAACTGTAAACTGCTGACAGAGATTAGTTGGGGTTCTTTTCAAGGTCTTTTTTGGATATCTTAAGGGTTTCATAAAGCAAAGTGGCTCTGGTATAAACAGCAAGTTAAAGTCTGAGACAGCTATTTCTTACCCTTCTAAAACTAAGGCAGAATGTTTCTTTGGATCTGCTAACACTGATCTTTGGACTAGTGCGATCAACTTTTCCTGGACAACTGTAAAATGTAAGTCCCCAGGTCATGTAAAATGCAGGTCATGCCACAAAACAGGAAGTTACTCGGAATTGTTTAAGTGGCTAAGGCTGTGGGAATGGCTAGCAGCAATCTGCTGTATTGTTTATTGTCATTTGTACCCAGTTTGCAAGCAATAGCTGTTTGTCATGGGAGGGAAGAGAAAATGGAAAAATAATGTACATTGGGATTTGAACAAATGAGGAGGGGAATAATGCCATTGAGAATGTGAGAGGCACACATACACATATAAGCATCGATCAATGGGGATTACACACTTGTTTTCATAGGGAACAGGTTTATAAGAAACCTAGTACTAGAAACATTACATTTAAGAAGCATTTGTAACTACAAGGAAAGAGTTAAGAAATGGTAGAACTTTATGTGCTTTCTTTCAAAGTTTTGTAACTCCCCTCCCCCTTTTCTCTATGGATTTAAAAAGTTTCCACTATAGTATCATTATGTCCTGATCCTCATGAGCAATACAGAAAACTGTTTTACTTTCTGCTTTGGTTATCACTGACATTTTTTTCTATCCACTTACGGAACTTTTAAGAAACTTTTAGAACAAAGACAGTGAACAAAAGGTAGGAAACCTTTACTACTACTCTCCAGTCCGGAATAGAAGGGGGGGTGGCAATAAGCGGGGGGGGGGGGGGTTGGAAAAAAGTCTGAAAGTAAATAAGCGGGGGGGGTTGCAATAAGCGGGGGGGGGGGTGGAAAAAGGTGAATATCAATGGGTTGGGCTGTTATAAATGGATGTGGAGAGAAGACCAACATATGCATTGGACAAAACACGTTAACTTTTTGAAAAAAAATTATTACATTTATTACATATTTCTTACATATATTTAATACGTTATAAAAATGTATCTATCATCGTCGTTCATAATGTCATCATCATTGGCATAACTGTCGGCTGCGTTTTCAGTGCTTCTTGCAGCAATTACGCATTTCACAATAGCATCTTTTCAGCGCAACAAACATTCACAACGAGTTACTTTCGCCGGACAATTCTGGGTCTGGTTGGGAAAATTTCCTCTTGGCTCAAAACTAATAAGCCGGGGGGTTGCAATAAGAATGTCCTGGTGTGCATTTTTTGAAAACATAAATAGTCGGGGGGGGACGTCTATTCCGGACTGGAGAGTAGGCCTTGAGCCAGGTTTCTTATAAAATAGAAAAGTGTATGGCATACGACATGGGGCGAGTTGAGGTTATAGTCTAGATCACTGGTTGTACACATTAAACATATGTTTTGTAGAAACAAATGGTGAAAGGTAGTATTCTTATTGAGTAGAAATATTTTATTTGGAAGTGCATTATTCAACTATGTTTGATTCAAGTAGTCCAAGACATCATGGAGAGGACGAAAGTAATTTTGGAGACGGTTAGTGAAAGTGCTATAAGTTTTACCTTTTACCCATGTTTTCTGGCAAATTTTTCAAGTTTAGGGATGAATGAAATGTCTACAAAGACCATGTGTCTCAAACAGTAACTACACAGTAATCTGATACTTGCCTGTTCATATGAATGTGCATCATCCCTGCCTGACAAGTTATGGGTTTGTCATCGCGAAACATTTTCAGATTCATTGATAGGCTCTAGCCTCGCTTCCTTATGGAATAGCTTGAACTGCATGGCCTTCTCGTAAAAATGCAAGCGGCTGCCAGCGTGACCTGCATTGTACATGACCTGGTGACCTGCATTTTACAGTTGCCACCTTTTCATGCTATCTTCAACAAATGGGTAAATGTGATGTAAGTCAAGATACATGTTCTTGTATATTGGTCGGATAGCGAGGTGATCTTCAAAACCATTTCTCCTTCCTTCAAAGCAAAGTAGCCCAGATTGACATGCATTGTTGATTGCTTTGAGATCACAATTGAATATCCATAGAACCATAAAGCCAGAACACAAACATACTAGAGCTACAAAAGTCAACTACTGTGAAGGTCTTTATTGCCTGTCACCCAGCTAGCTGAGTATATAACATATGTTAGTCCTTCATGGGGTGGCAGAGCATCAGATGTAGACATTGTCAGGAAATCAGGCTTTATATCACAGAAATATTTGAACCTGGTGACCAAATATTGGCAGATAGGGATTCACTCTCCATGATGATTTTAGTGCATTGGTTGACGACTCAAGGAAATGGAATGTCTCATAGGGCTAATCAAACCAAGGTATCATATTCTTGATGGACCAATGCCAATACAATTTATCAAATCAGTGAAGGATGAAGCCAGGGGACTATCAGATGTTACAGGTCTTGACAAATTAGTAAATATATGTGCAGCACTGATTAATATGAAACATAGTTAGGTGTTAGGGTATTAGTGTAGCAACTGTTTCTCCATTCTCAGGTTTTATACTAGTCCGCCAGCATTTAAGTCTGTAAAATAAGCCCTTGTCTTTTGTGGCTTCATGAAAAGCGTTTTGGCATTTGCCACTGCAAAACCATAAGTTCTTTTGTGGTTTTGACTTGATCCCAACACAGCTATAATGGAACCATTTGAATGTGCATGTGTTGTTATCACATCTAACCATGGGTTCATACATGGTTCAAACATGGGTTCATGGGTTCCTGACATTTGCAGAATGTCTCTTCAATTGGCTCTTCAACTTCACCTCCCTGGCACAATTGTGGAACAAAATTCTGCTTCCAACCGGTGTATAACTGATGAACACTTTTTGTTATGAAATCCTCATCTCTTCTTACAAGGGATATGATGCAATCCCTTGGTGTCCAAGTTATAAAATGGCATTTCTTTACCTGTGTTATGCACAACTGAAGCTGCACTTGGGTGAAGTACTTGTGAGACTTCTTTAGCTCCCCAGATTAATCAAGATGGCTGGATCTTTCTGTCAGCAAATCACTGAGAGTGCTTTTTTCATTTGCCCATTTGAATGGGCATGTAGCCTAAATTACACACTTTAAAGGAAGAAACTGTCACGGGAAGAAGCTGTCATGAAAGGTTGCGAATGATTGTCGCTGGAAAATTTACTTGTCACAGGAATTAACTGTTGTGTGAACCAACTGTCACAAATTGCTGGATGAGCAACATTTGTTGGTTTCTTCTGTCCATGAAAGCCGAATCTTAAACAAAACCAAATAAACTTTACGACAAGTAAAAGTGTGTGAGCTCACTGATACTGTAAACCAGAATATTGGCAATCAAAAAATAATGTCACACTCTGATTACGAGAGTCTGTTAGGTAGACAAATGAAGCTTTTACAATCACCAAACCAACAATTATAACGATACACGCTTGTTTATAAGTAGATTTGGCTCCAGTTTCAGCTTGGGGTTCTTATTTCTCAGGTTTTTGTATTTGTCCAGACTACATTAGAGAAAGTGATATTAATGGCCTTGAACTAGTTCTATCATAATATGTGTGTTTAATCTTATGTGTGTTGTATGTCTCCAATGGAAGCCACTATGGTGTATCATATGTTATCAATTATTTCTTCACTTATATTTGGTTTAGAAATGTAACTCTGATGGATGGAGACATGATAAAAGAGACATGTTGCTTTCAACAATTGTCTTTGAAGTGTATGTGGTCACTCAAAGTATGATGTTGATAGCCTCGTTTTGGGTAGTAGTGAATCATGCTACCATCACGTCCGCTTTAGTGAAAGTGTGTCTTTCCGCTCTCACCAATAGTACATGCGGGATAGGTGCACTTTATGGCCTTGCAGTCACGTTCGGAGCTGCACTGGTGGCCGGCGCTGTGGTGGCTTCGGGACACCTTAGTTCTGTTACAACGATAGGTAGCATCTTCACAAGCATAAAACACACCGGTGATTTCTTCACCGATCTCATCAATGGTGTAGCCAGTCTGGTTGGGTATGACATCACAGACCTATCGGAGCTCGATAGAACCATCATTGCTAGAACTAAGAAGCTCCATGAATACCTCACCCTTCCCAGCAGTAGCTGGACAGGCGACAAGTATCAAGAGATAGAAGCATACTCTCAGGATAGTCATTTGATGGTTCAGACAAACAAGGGTGTGGGGGATACAGTCACCCTAAACGGGTTGATGAACATGATCAACAACATCGATGACAGATTGAAATCAATTAAGGGAGAATTGTTCTCTGTATCCCCATCATATACAAACTTTGCGATTAAGATGTCGAAAAGCCCAAGATACCGAAATCAGACTTTTCATGTGGACAATGCTGGTTGGACACAGATGAAGTTACTTACTGTAACACCTGTCCGGGAAATCCGGACTACACTTGCACGAAAGGCAAAGGGCGCAAGAAATACAGTACCTTTGTATCTGTAAAGTCCAAGAAAGTGAAAGTTTCTGATTTAGAGGATTCCTTGATGGAACGTACCCTCCATGAAGCACGAAGAATCCTAGGTGAAACTGGTTACACACATGACTCATGGTCCACAACTATGAACAGTAAAGACGCGAAATACAATATAGGCTACAAATGGGTAGACAATCAGGTGGAGGTTTCGATTGACCTACCTGATATGAACTATTCTGCGTCTTCATACGATGCCAATATATGCAAGATCAAGAACCATACCACAGGTTCTAGACTACACAGTCTTCTAATAATGGAATCGATTGTGCGCTTTCCCAATCATATTTACAATGATGACAGCAACATCATAAAAGTGATGTACAAAGGGAGAGAATACTTCCTCCACACACTTGCACAGTTTGCCTCTAATGATGCTCGATATGCCATGATAATGACAGAGACTGGTAGTGTTGACAAGATACCAGGGATTAAGAGCCATATAAAACATCTTCTACCAGTCACCGAAGTGTCCCGAATATGCCGAGTAGGCATACATGACCCCAGAAGGAAATGTTACTGTCGAAACCCCATACAAGTATCATTTGAAACTGCCACAAGCCTACCACGATGACAACACCAGAGTTGAAGGCATGGCAGGACTATCTACGTATGGAGACGTTCCAGTCAGTTTCATGCGTCCAGTGGCCTGTGGAGCTATAATCACCGCAAAGATTGACTCTGCAGAGACAAGTATTGGGCACTTCACTGGCGTGAAGCCAATGTAGCGAGCATATGTATTCCCCGCGGTAACGATTGAGGAATGGAACAGAGTCGTTGCAGTGACTGAAGAGACCATGGCGCAAGATATCACAGAGATCAGGGCCAACTATATGGCCCCAAGAACAGCCAGGAAAGCCACCACTGTCTACACACCATCTAAGTGTGTGGACAAGATAATGCGGCCTAGGGATGCAGAGCACCAGCTCACAGGTGGATTGAACACACTTGCCAGCCTTCCGAGCAACTGTCTACCAATAGACCAGCGTTGCTCTAAGAAGCCTATCATGAATGCCCATTTTGCCTGAATGTACGATGTTCTCAAGTATCCTGTGATGCATAAAGAGGACATTGAGGCCAAATGTGCGGACAAGATCCCAGCTGATGATGTAGGACAGAAAGCAGCTGAGAATGTGAAGCTACTGAAAGCCAAGGCTAATGTCACCACCAGTGACCATCCCTGTAGCGAACCCCAGACCCACGTTGTATTCCTCCATAAAGCCGACGAAATGGGGGATTACTGGAGGAGACAGTTAGCCCCCTCATATCAGCCGCTCACCATTGAGGATGCTATATGGGGGGACAAATTCACTCCCCCCATGGACCTTGATACCTCCACGGGTGCATTGTGTCAGATGCTGTTCCCAGGGAAGAGTAAGAAGAACAATCTCTTGGGAAATCGTGATGAGTTTATCGGCAATGCCGGCGCATGGCTAGAGGTGGCATTGATCTAACAATGGGACAAGTGGAAAAGAGGAGAGATGTGGGTGATGCCAGGCAGCTACAGCTTGAAGGCACTATGCCTGCCCATTGACAAAGTCTGGAAAAAACGGATTGTACACGTCTGTGATCCGGTCACTACTATCAACAGCAGGTGTCTGATGATGCCCATCCAGACAGCTTTCATCAGTCTTGGCGCCAAGAGCCCATACCAACTCGTCTTGAATCCATACACAGAAATGAACGGGTTGGCTGAAATGATGCTCCGATTTGAGTCGCATTATGACATCGGTGTTTCTGGTTTTGACCTGACAGTCCCGAAACTCATCCTTGATTGTGCTGCTGCCTTTATCAAAGGTTCACCGGAGCAGGAAGCATGCTGAGCAACATGTTCGACATGTTCTTTTTGACCGTTTCCAGTTCTTCGGTCGTTGTAGGCAAGACACTCTTCAGTAGGCATGGAGGGGTCCCTTCTGGGATCACTTGTACCAGCCTTATTGATAGCCAGTGCATGCAGCTGATCTTCTATTTAGCTGCTGCTCACATGTATGGCTATGACCTAATGCCAACTGAGTACTACGGCATAGCATGGACCTACTCCACTGGTGATGACAACATAGTATCAAGTAGTGACCCCTTGATAACCGGACAGGTTGTTGCAGATTTCGCTACAGACTTGTTACTCATGGAATGTACTGATTCCACTAAAGCAGCGAAAGTCACAGTGAAAGTTCTCAGTGAGATATATTATGCCTTGAGGAGGTTTACACCCATTAAAGGCCATACCAACTTGTATACTGTCGCATTGAAGATAGAATCAATCTCGTCAGCTCTCTGTTGGAGCAAGATGACTGATCCCACCATTATCACCGAGGTGGTTAAAAATGTCTTAAATGAAACAGCGCTTCATTCAAGGGAGGATTATGAAAAGCTTTGTTGCATGATACAGACAAGCGGGTTGCCCATAAACCCAATGCCACATAGTCAGTTCATGGCAGACCTTGCTAGCCAGGTGTTGACCGCAGCTAGCAAGCATGATATAAAAACGACAGATACAGTTTTTGTAAGTGCCGACTCAGAACTCCCCAAAACCGTAGCCAAGACTAGAGATTTGAGTAGGTACAGAAAGGATAGAATAGTTAGAGAAATGGAAGCCACCATGTCAGGCAAAACAAGAGTCCATAGATTCCAGCAACTCCTTGACACTAAACCCAACCTCGCACCATTGCTGCGCAGCACTGACTTTTGCAACATGCTGGATGCAAGCCCACGAGGAGAAAGATCGTGGGTAGAAAGTGCTCAAGTTCCGGCCCACATTTATTCCGCCATGATGTGGGTCAACATGGCCAAACATGTGGCTTATGATCCTATACAAGGTTTCTTGATCCTTGCTCATCAAAAATGCAGACCATGCAGCTTTCATGGGGGCACAGCATTAGTCTTTCCAAGGCTAATCTGCAACTTGTGAACTGGGGCTAGGGCAGCCCGCATCTAACAGGCTATCAGTCCTAGCTTTTCTACTTATATTCAATGAGAGTTTATTTGCATCAAGCCATCTTTTTACATGCTATGGGCCTTTTCTACCTTTTAATGACATCGTGAAGCATTTGTGAATCATAATAAAGATTGGTGTCATCAGCAAAGAAGTAGAATTTTAGATGTTTAAAAACATTTGAAAGGTCATTTGTATATAAGAGGAAGAAAAGAGGCCCAAGTACAGATTCCTGTGGTACACCACATGTAATGCTTATTGGGCATGAGTGCTTATCAGAGATTGAAACAAACTGAGTTCTATCTATCAAGTAAGATGTAAACAAACTAAGTGCATTGCTCCTAATTCCATAATGTTCTAGTTTAGAAAGCAAGATGAAAAGATTTATAGTGTCAAATGCTTTTTGTAGATCAATAAATACACCGCATCCATATCTTTTGTTGTCTAGGCTGTCTCTGATAGTCTTAGTCATGCTAATCAGTGCATGGTCAATTGAGTAATTTTCCTGGAAACCAACCTGCAAGCTATATAGGATTTTATAGTACTGATAGCCCGCTGGAACGCGGGCTCCCCTAACCCCAGTTGAAAAGTTGCATATTAGCCTTGGAAAGACTAACGCTGTGCCCCCATGAAAGGTGCATGGTCTGGTCACATAGGATCACAAGAAGGTGACGTCATTGGCCTCTGCGATGGAGCACATGACTTTTGGCCTTGCATTGTGCAAATTGAAGAAAAGTGCAAGAAAAACTTGTGCAAAATGGAAAGCCTCGAGTGGAAAGCTAGAAATCTGATGTGAAGATGAAAGCTCTGACAACATTCGATAGAAAGAATTTAAAACACGTTACAAAAAGTAGTCTTACTAGGCTGAGACTTAAGTACTAGCTGAATGAAAGGCACTTGGTGTATAAATAGTGATAAAAATACAAAAAGTTGACTTGAATTCCAGACAAAAAGGAGCAACAAAAGTACAGACACAGTTTTTTTTGACATTCAGCTCAATTTGGTGTATGTCCCTATTATTAGATTTGACAAATTGAATTAAATTCCAGACAAAAATGAGCACCACAAATACTGACACAGTTTTGTTTGAAATTCAGCTCACTTTGGCGTATTTCAATGGTAATAGATTTGACAAATTGACTTGAAGTCCAGACAAAAGCGTGCATTACAAACAGAAATCTGCAACCTTGAATGGTTTGATGACTCTTTTTGATTTACTGACTTTTGGAATAGATATACCCCCATAGAAATATGGCTGTCCATAATTACTATTTTGTCTTCTAAAATTGATATTTTATTGTTTTGCTCTTCTTCGATTTTCACAAGGTTACTAATACAGTCTTTCATAGCCATTTTGTTTTCACGTTTTTCAAACTGCTCAATCATCGTATGCTGTAGATTTTCCATGGTTGGGCCCTCAGGAGAAGCACCTTCAGGACTAGGAAAATCAGGCTTACCAAGGTGTGGTTTTGTCATAGTTGGATCGACATATTATGAAGATTGTTGCCAATATCAGAAATAGATAAGAAAACTACTCACAAAGTCATACACGTATAGTTTCATTACTTTTAAGCCATGCCACTTGCCAAGTCTACTTGAAATCAATCCACCATTAGTAAGTCCAGTGGCATTTCAATTGAATGTGATGTGGAGAGGGCCAATAAAGGGAACTATATGCTGAAGAGATGTATTTTCTCCACTTTCCCTTGCATATAGTTGCACTTGTCTCATATAAAAGTGTGCTGGCCAATCTCCTGGTTGGGGGCATATACACTTGGCCAGATATGGACTGAGAGCATTATTTACAGGAGAACGTGGAACTTGCTGAAAGTTTGCAAATCCTTTGACAGGTAATTCAAGCTGACCACTCTGTTTACATCCTTCCATCTTTTGCATTGCCCTTATTGCTTCCTGATGCTCCTGGTAATCGTGTCTCTCTATTGTTGACCGTTCCATTTCAGGATCAAAGACTGCTGTTCTGATCCAGTATGGCATTGATGATGCGAATGTTGCTGCGAGAGGGGATCATCTTTAATGAATATTGAAGCAACATTTCTTGACTAATGCCACCAGGACTTATGAGATTGTGATTTACCGGAATGGCAGATTCATCACATAAGCATATAATGAGTATTTTGCCATATTTCATGCCCTGGATTTAGTTTGATCTGTTGGTCTTCTTTTTGGTGTGGATGTTTGTGATATCATCAATCATGAGTACTGCAAGTGCTTTTTTCTGTGGCATCAGCAATGAACTTTTGTAGATGATGTTCATAATGTCAGCACGTTGGTACACATTGAGATGTTGTGTAGACTTGGATACTGCAATTCCACTCTTACTTGACACTGAAAGACCTCCCTCACTAATACCTTTCCCACCTACCATACTGAACATTACCCTTAGAAACAAACTTGCCTTTTGTGATTGGCCAAACATCAACATATAAATCATTGTGACAACTTGCTTTCATTGTGTGCTTTTCTATCTTCAGATGCCATGCCATCCAGTATGAATGTTGACCAATGTATGAGCACCAGCTGCAATGGTTGCCATTTGCAAAGACTCAGGATCAAATGGAGGTAGTTTATCACCTTTGCCATTCTGCAGCCACAACTAGTCACACCATGTTTTGACTTCTGTTTACAAATCAGTGCTTTGGGCTATGGTTGTGGTGAGTTGCATCATTAGATCATTTGGGGTGCAAATACATTTGTCTCCAACATCAACACCCAATAGCACATCAATGCACTGATTTGCAACATGAGTTTTTGGGACATATTTGACCAAAGAAGTTAGCACAAGAAAGAATGTTTCACCACCAAATGAAATCTCTTTGAAGTCTACCTGGTCAAGACTATCTCCTAGATCTTCATACTTCTGATTTACCTTCAATCAATGCCAAAAATCTTGGAACACTTAAGGCATTTTTTGACCTTGCTGGTGAGCGTTCCCCTCTCTCCTTTAAAACAATGTTGATTTAGACAGGTTTTATATGTAATAAATAAGTCGAATTGCTTTCACACAACTGTCAGCTAACCCAACAATCAATTCAACATTGTTCTGGGGGGTAGGGGGGCGTAGTCCGTTGTGCTTCACTGAACCTCATAAGTTTCATATAAAACTCTGTATTCATAGGGTGTTCCAAGGACTTTTGGCAGTGATTGTCTGAGACAGATACTGCCCATGCACTAATATGACAATAAAATATATATGTATCATAGGGTTTTCCATGGTCCTTATTCCAATGAAAATATTTTCAAATCGATATCTCTAATGGTTTTGTCAGGAGGCAAGGTGGGATACCCGAAAAGGTAGTATTTTCACTCCGCCAGAAAAACAATATGTCTTGCAAAAGAACATAAGGTCTACATCATATTTTCTGGCATGGATTGAATAGGAGGTTGTATGCTATGAAAACAGAATACTGACGTAAAACGTAGTATTTAGAGTATTGAATGATATCCACTG
Organism: Mastigias papua; assembly: GCA_964019165.1. Classification (NCBI taxonomy): domain Eukaryota; kingdom Metazoa; phylum Cnidaria; class Scyphozoa; order Rhizostomeae; family Mastigiidae; genus Mastigias; species Mastigias papua. Next base: position 2,484,854 of record OZ025276.1, read on the forward strand.
GAAAGGTCGAAATGAAAGGGCCTATGTTAAGTAATCCTAGCGAAGCAATAGGACCTAGAGATGTGAGGAAAGCTTACTTGATAACCTACAGCAATGCTAATACTGAATTGTATGATAGGGAGAAATTTGCAACTATCATCACTACAGCTTTTGAAGCGTGCATTAGAGGATCTATGGTTATGCAATGGGCATGCTGCCTGGAACAGCATAAGAATGGTAGATATCATTTCCACATGTGTGTTCTCTTAAACAAATTGCAATGCTGGTTGAAGGTAAAAACTTATGTAAAAGATAAATACGGCATTATCCTCCACTTTTCTGGCCATGGTGGTTACCAAACAGCGTTCAGTTATGTCAAAGAGGATGATAAGGACTATATAACTAGCAATAATCACCCTGTGAATGTCCCATCTTCAAAAACAAAGAGTGCTACTACCAGACGCACTTCTCGTCAACTGAAAAAGTCAAGCAACTGTCTAATCTTGATGTTAGCAATAGTGTGCTAAAGCACAAACTTCACTCAAGAATAGATCTATTGGCATTTGCAACATGTAGATTTGATGAGAGTGATAAACGACTATATGAGTTCGTATTGAACAGTGGTGACAAAAAGTTGAATGACCTGATTCATCTAGTGTGGGAGATGGAGACCGCCAAAGAGAAACAAGAGCGAAGTACACTTACAAGATTAGATATTTTAAGGCAGCAGGTCAATATCCAGTGCATTTGCAATGGCCAATGGCTGGATTGTGCACTTGACATTCTAGACAGAAATGCCATCGATAGGGTGGGATTTGCTGATGCTATTGTCACATTGCTACAATCGTTGCCAAAAGTGTGGAACGAAGTGCAGATTTTTCACACTTTTCAATACCTAGCTTCCCCCCTCCCCCGTTCAATGTTGTGTTACTGTCGTATACTCTTGGTGTCTTGTAGAAATCGATCGGTTTGAAGTGTAGCAACGTCTTATCTATAGAATTCAACATTGTTCTGGGGGGGAGGGGGCTTTAAATCACTTACACGGCCTGTTTAGTATGAGCACTAGTTGTGTCAGTAGCATGCTGTTTAATCTCGGAAATGTGTTGTGTTCCAAGTAAGTTTGGCAAAGATTGTCTGAAAAGGATAAATTTAGAATTTCCCATTTTCTGTTTAACTTTCGTGTATTCTATGTAAAATGATGGAGCTGAATCTGAAAATGGCATCTAAATTTCAATAGTAGGAATATATTAATAGATCTGACGTGATAATTGCTGATGGGCTATACATGTACTGTGAAAGGCTATGCTACCTCTCCCTGTTATAATGTAATGTCAACAGAGTACAACCTTTCACTCTCAATTGCTTTATATCTATATTAGTATTAGCATAGACATATATTTGATCTGACATGGGGTATGGATAAGTTGTACCAGCTGCTAAGAAATTAGGGACAATATAAAAATCGAAGTTAGGAGGTATAGCATATACTCCCAAGGGACATTGAACTTAAATAATATAGCATATACTCTCAAGGGACATTAAACTTAAAGGATATTTGTGTTCGAACAGTGACTTTTCTGAATAGATGTTTTTCTCATTTGAGTTCTGTTTTTTTTTGGATGCTAGATGAACATTTATCAGGATGTGTTTTCTTGTGAAGCCTAACCTGATTTTATATGGTACCAGAAGTGATTGAATTGTTGACGGGTAAAGCTGTCATGTAATAAGTGATGTTATAAGATATTGAGGGCTTTCTAGTTTCAACGGAGTTAATAGTTTCGGCGCAGAATGGCTTTATCGCTTCAGCACGTGGGGAGGATGACTTTTTCGGACGGGAATATTGCAGCTGTTTGGAAGAAATGGAAACAGAGCATGCAGTTGTATATAGATGCAGTGATGTCCTCAAAAACGGAGAAAGAGAAGTATTCCACATTTTTATTTCTTATTGGCGAAGAGGGGCGTGAGATTTTTAACACATGGACATGGCCTAAGATTAAAGATGAAGCTGGTAATGATACTGATCAAGATCAGATTACTGTTACTGAATTATTTCGAAAGTTTGAAGAATACTGCATTCCTAAACGGAATCTGATAATTGAGCGCAGAAAATTCTTTAAGCATGATCAACGTATTGATGAAAATATTGATTCTTATGTCACTGAGTTGAAAAATCTGGCTTCAACATGTGAATTTGGTGAAATTCGCGAGGGCATGATGACCTTTAGAATAGTTGAAGGCATAAAGTCAGATGCAGTTCGTGATAGGCTTCTAAGGCAAGGGGCTGACCTATCTTTTGCACAGGCTGTTGATATTTGTCGAGCTGAAGAAATCACTCGTGAGCAAATGAAAAGTCTAACAGAACACACGTCTGATGTCGGGTCTGTCCGTAAAAATGCTGTGAGTAAAAGGAAGCAGGAAAAAGGGAATGTCTACAAAAAATATGATCAATATCATAGGGCACATTCATGCATTTATTGTGGTCGTCAGCATCCTCCTAAGAAATGTCCAGCTTATGGGACAGTGTGCAGACATTGTAATAAAAAGAATCACTGGTCAAAATGTTGCAAGTTACGTAAGTGTGAAGGAGCGTGAATGAGTATGGAGTATAGTAGAGGTCTGGAACGAGTGGCATGATTGAGAATAGTAGTTTTGAGTGATTTAGCATTGGAGTAGTACGTTTTTCGAAGAGAGTGTTAAGGCCGGTTTACACTTCAGCGGAATTGGTCGCGCGACTGAGCGAATGGATTACTGGGCATGCGCATGTCATCAATGCGGACAGGGGCGAGTGATCGCTGGCGAACGCACGAACAGTTGTGGTAGTTGGATTGAGTTGAACTTTTCGGCGAACAAACTGAGCGATAGCCAATCAAAAAGCTAGATGAGGAAATGCGCGGGAACATTCATGTCCTCACTTAATTCAAGGCCTATAGTGCAGGAAAACAATTCAACCACCAAATAAAATGGAATTACAGAGCATATCAAAAGAGTGTTTAACTTCAATTTTGAGGAAGCTTCAAGAAAGCCAAAGTATTCAGGAGCAGGACAATCTGAGTATAGATTCGGTAGGTTCTGGAGAGCAACTTAGCATCGACCAACATGACGACGACCTTCTTTGTACTGGTGATACATCTCATCCAAGTTGGACTGAAGAAATGCTTGTAGAAGAGATAAGGCACATGCGATGTTTATGGGATACTTCATGCCGAGCGTACAAAGACGGTTTGAAAAAGCAGCAAGCATGGAGAGACATATGTTTCAAATTTGGTGTCCAAGGCCAAGGTATGTAGTTCAGTTCATTTTGCATGGTGTCTGCCAAATCAGGGAAATCATTCCCCCCATATTTCCCTGACTTCTACCCAGTCTGTCCTGATTCAATATAAATTCTGAGCAAAGACGATATACTAATGCCTATCACAATGCGAGCCTATTTAAGCAAATTTTAGCCTACTTGAGAACAGGAGTACGTTCTAAATATATCATGAACAAGAATATTAATTGCAGACTTTGCTTTCTTCCTCGTTTTTCAGAATACCAGGAAATCAAACAGCTTCTCTGAAATTTCCCTGATTTCATTAAATATAGATTTAGCCAAATTCCATAATTGATATTTTTAGGTGAAACATATTTTCCTGATTTGGCAGGGACCCTGTTTTAAATTCACTACATAAAACTTGGTAAGGATAGCTAAGCAATCAAGTGAAAATATAATTAACAATGAAGATTAGTGCAGGAAGTTCAAATTATATTCAAGAGCACATATAAGTAGACTATCTTATATGGAGGGAATTGTTTAGGACAGAAGAGCTATCTCATAGTCAGATAGCCACTGGAGGAGAGAGCACCCTTTAAAGGTTAAAATGAAGGGAGAGCAAGACCTATACATTCAAAGCTCTTTAGATCTACTCTGCCCCTTCACTACATGAAAACCTCCAAACAAAACAGTTTACATTTTCTACACACCTACACACACACACACACCTACACACACACACACACACACACACACACACACACACACACACACACACACACACACACACACACACACACACACACACACACACACACACACACACACACACACACACACACACACACACACACACACACACACACACACACACACACATTCTAAATTGTAAGTAAATTTCTAAACTTTCTTTGATGTCTTTGGAATGTAAAAGTAAAGTTTTACTGGCTAATTTTTTCCTCTTGAAACCACAGATTCATAAATTGAAGTTTCCTTTTTTGCAGAAGGTGATATGAAGAGAACTTGGAAAAATTTGAGGGATGGGCTCTCTAAATGCATCAAGAAAAGGGAGCTACTGACAAGATCTGGAGCAGCTGCTGGGAAATTGCCGAAATGCAAGTTGTTTGATCAGTTGCAATTCTTGCGTGACTCTGTAAGCAATAAAGCAACTGTCAGCAATGTACTTACAGAGGGGTCACAGGTTGCAGACTACAATGAAATTGCTACTGAGCCTGTAAGCCCACATGAGAGTACATCCAGGAAAGGAGTACCCAAAAGCACTGAGCCTAAAGCTGCTCTTTCAAAAAGAAAAAGAAAGCAGCTAGATGAATGTGATGAATTGCTCATAGATGCCCTGAAGCAATCAGCTCCATCTGAAGACCAATATTCAATTGACCCAGACAAAAAATTTACAGAAAGCATTATACCAATTCTAAGAAATCTGACTCCAAAGAAGAACAGAATGGCAAAGATAGAGATACAGCAGCTGCTGTTGAAATATGAATTTGATGAGGACTAACTTAAAAACCATATAGTTATAATTATGCAAAGGATGGTCATTTTCTATTGCAATCCATTTTACATTCTTGTGAGTTAAGGATCATGACATACTGATGCAGCTACCTTCCCTGTTGTCACTCTTTTCCATATAAATATTATATATATATATATATATATATATATATATATATGTATATATGTATATATATATAAATATCTATATATATATGTATATATATATATATATATATATATATATATATATATATATATATATATATATATATATATATATATATATATATATATATATATATATATATATATATATATATATATATCTGTACTGCCATAAATGAAATGGTATGGAAATGCTCAGGAGGTGAATATGCAAGAAGGCTATTTGCATAGATGTGATAAGGAGCAGGTTATCCTTAACTGCCTATGAAATACTTAGCCAAATTTCTCAAATGGTGTTCGAGAAGTTAGTTATTGCCTAATAACTTTTATGCAAAATTAATATTTCTGATGTTTTATCCTCCCCAATCATAAAGCATGTCTAGGATTTTTTGAAATTATTTGATACTTGATATAATAAAGCAAATAAGCAGAGTTGTTTCGTAGTAGAGTTCAATTTTTTTTCCACTTCACTTCAGTTCAGTAGCCATCAAAAGGATCTCTTGTCCTTGTCACTGCAGCCCACTGCCATGGCACTGATCCCTCTGGAGAAGTAAAATAGTCACGGAAGTCATCCCTTATCTGTTTGGCATCACGGGAGTAGTTGTTGGAACCAGCAGTTGACAATGGAGCCAGTCCATCCATCTCTGTCTCATAGTCTCTCCAGTCACCCTCAGCATACCCAACTGGACAATAATCTTCATGTCTACCAAGTTGTCTTCCATGCATTAGGTAGTTATGGAGGACAGTGATGGCTTTTGTAATTGAAATTACAGTTTCAGCTTTGGCTATTATTGGTCTTCTGAGAACACGAAACCTTGAAGCACATATCCCAAATACATTTTCAACTAGCCTTCTTGCACGTGAGATTCTATAGTTTGCAATTTTTTCTTTTAACTGGAGGCAAGTTCTTGCATATGGCTTTATGAGATAGTCCTTGAGGGGGAAGGCTTCATCACCAACAAAGACAAAAGGAAAACTTTTAGTTGTGCCTTTCAGTGGCCTTGGTTCTGGAATGTTTAGTAATTTCTGATCCATTGCATATCCCAGGTTGCTATTAGCAAAAACACCACCATCACTCTGTCTTCCTGCTGCACCGATATCTACTATGATGTACTCATAATTTGAATTAACAACGGCCAACAGAACGATGCTGTGCGTTTTCTTATAATTAAAATAACAAGAGCCAGACCTTGCTGGTGCCTGCATGATTACATGCTTTCCGTCTATAGCTCCAATGCAATTCCCAAAATTCCACTTAGCCTCAAACTGATTTGCAATGTATATCCATTCCTCCTCAGTTTGTGGGACTTTCAAAAAATTATCCTTCAAAACATCCCACAGAACATCGGTCGTTTCCTTAACAATCCTGCAAACAGACGCCTTGCTTATTCTATAGCTGGCAGCAATAGTTGATTGTGCATCCCCAGTAACTAAATAACGCAAAGTACAACATAGTCGCTCACTGGGACCAATTGGTTCCCTCTGTAAAGAGCACTTCGCAATCCGCGGGGCGACAAGATTTAGCAGTTCTTCAAACTTTGGAGGGCTCATCCTGAACTGTTGATAGAAATATTGGTGATCGAAAAGCTTCATTTCCTGTATAAGCAAATGGAATTCACCTTTCTCCTTTCTTTCCTCGTAAATTTTGCGTACCCAAAGCCTCCCCACAAAGTTCTGATTCTTTTTTCGCAATCTTCTTCTCAGTATCATTACCAGCAAAAGCTGTCTTCTCGTGAGCGCCATGTTGTTTTGCCTTGGAGAATAAAAAGTGCGCGTTACTGTAAACTAACCAGGCGAACGGGCGACCGCGAAGAAGCGGGGCGCGCGACCAATTCCGCTGAAGTGTAAACCGGCCTTTAGAGAGATATGCATGGAAGTAATAGTTGAGAAGTTAGAGTGTAAATTGCGATTGTGTATATAGTGTGTATAAAGGACAAGTTTATCTTTTCTGTCTTACTCTGTGTTCGGCATCGTCACAAAGAGATTTTTGGAGGTCCCACCGAGATCATTGATTCAATGTAGCTGTTTATTGTACATGGTGTAAATAGAAGTCGTTTGGTCCCAATGGCGAGAGAAGGAGAGGAGGTAGCAATGGATGGTGATCCAGAGAACAGTCATTCATCGTTCGCACTTTTTCGTCGACCAGATAAGTATCACATTGGTGAAGATTTTGATTTATTCGTAAAGAAACTGTGTTTATACTTCGAAGCGGTGGAGGTAACAGATACGAAAAAGCGCAGACTTGCCCTTCTGTTTAACCTCAGTGAAAACGCATTCCGCCTAGCTGAATCTATTGAGTTTCCTGATAACGAGGATGCATGGAAAGAATGGGTAAGTCAACTGAAGTCTTTATTTGACCGTAACCAGACCTTAACGGAAAAGCGGTATAATTTTAATCGCAGAGTTCAGGAGACTGGGGAATCTGTTGATTCTTATGCAGTGGCTCTCAAAGAATTTGCTGCTAAATGCGAATTTCAAGGGGAAGAGTACAAACATAGACTCGTAGACCAATTTATTTTAGGCATAAGCGATAGGTCAACGCAGAATAGACTCTTACAGGAGCCGCCAGCAACGCTAGAGGAAGGACTATTAATCGCGCGCAGGTTTGAAGCTGCTAATGCTACCATGAAAACTTTGAAAACAGAATCAGCTCTAGCAAAACAAAGCGTAGTTAGATCTTTTGCGCCTGTACAAGGTATTAGTGCGTCACCATTGATGAACAATAAAGTTTGTTTTACCTGTCAGGGTTTTGGGCATATAGCCAGGGATTGTCCTAGCCCTAGTCTTAACAGTTCAAGACCGGAGTCGCAAAACGAGAGAACTTGCTTTAACTGTAATAGAAAAGGGCATATAGCAAGAAGCTGTCGCGTAAAACAAACTCCGAATAACGTTATGGTAAATCGAACCCAACCTCGTGCTACAAACCGTAGGATTCAAACGCCACCTGAGTGTTTTAGATGTGGACAGATTGGTCATGTTTCTAGATTCTACCGAGCTGATTTTAAGGCGATAGATAGTAGAGAAGAGAGAAGGACTCCAGTAGAGCAAAAGCAAGCTAAAATAAGACTTTCTACTGTATCGGCCACAAATAAGCGCAAATCATTGCTAGTTGAAGTTCAAATAAATGGTCATAATAAGTTGTGCATTATCGACACTGGTGCATCTATATCTGTAATTAGTAAAGACCAATGGGAAACATTAAACGTGAATAAGATCAGTTTAGTGCCATCAGATATCGTGGCTGAAGCTGCAAATAACTCGACAATTGGGATTCTAGGCAGAGTAGAGTTACCTGTGGCTGTAAACGGTAGTGAAAATATGCAAGAATTTTATGTTGCTAGTGACATTAAAACCGACATAATTTTGGGATTAGATTGGATTATAAACTGTAGAGCGAAAATTGACGCTGCCAGCATGTTGTTGCATCTCCCTAATGCCATAAGTCAACGCATAGCTGTTTTTGATTCGGCAATTACCGACCCCACAGCAGTTGTTTTACATGAAGACATAGAAATCCCAGGACGCCACGAGATATGCCAAATCGCTCGAATTAAAAACCCGATAAATTCCGATAGCTTATTAGAGCCTAATCCAAAGTTAGTCGAAAAAGGCGTTTTAGTTGCGAGAGTTATTGTGACGCCAATAAACCAAAGTGTCCCAGTTCAGATAATTAACCCCGGAGCGCAGCCAGTGAAACTGTACAAGGGAATGAAAGTAGGTGATTTGCAAATTATGGATGTTGATTGTAAAGATCCTATACTGGATGAAGGGGGTTGTGATTCCAGCCTGTTTACCGACTTAGACTTTAATATCGAACATCTAAAATGGGAAGAAAAAGAAAAACTGGGCAGAGTTTTGAATACTTTCAGCAATGTCTTTGCGAAAACGTCAAATGATTTGGGAAAAACGTCTCTGACTGAACATAGAATTGAAACCGGGAATGCTGCGCCTATTAAGCAACTTCCAAGGCGACTTCCTATTGCTTTACGACAAGTTGTTGAAGAACACGTCCAGGATATGCTCGAAAACGAGGTTATCAAACACAGTAACTCACCGTGGGCTAGTCCTATTGTTTTGGTACGAAAGAAGGATGGCACCTGGCGTTTCTGTGTCGATTTTAGAAAATTAAATGATGCTACAATAAAAGACGCATACCCTTTACCGCAAGTTTCTGACCTAATTGACACTTTGTCAGGGCATCATTATTTTACAACTCTTGAGCTTGCTTCTGGTTACTGGCAAGTACCAGTTGAAAAAAGTAGCCAGGAGAAAACTGCTTTTGTAGTGCCAGGTGGTGGTCACTATGAGTTTTTACGTCTTCCATTCGGACTTACAAATGCTGTGCCAACGTTCCAACGTTTGATGGCAACGGTGCTAGAGGGACTGAGACCTAGTAAATGCTTAGTGTATATCGATGATATACTGATTATTGGGAAAACATTTGAGCAGCATTTGAATCACCTGATTGAAGTTTTGCAAGCTATTCGTAATGCAGGATTGAAATTAAAGCCAACAAAATGTAGTTTTGCGCAACATGAAGTCAAGTTTTTGGGTTTTGTTATTTCTTCTAAAGGCCTTGCACCAGATCCAGATAAAGTCAAAGCCATTAGAGCGTACCCACAGCCAAAAAATTTAACTGAATTGCGAAGATTTATGGGTATGGCTTCGTACTATCGCCGATTTGTTTCAGGGTTTAGTGATATCGCTCAACCGATCGACAAACTTTTGCAAAAGGATAGTAATTTCCAATGGAATACGCAATGTGATCGTGCTTTTGTTACTTTGAAAGAAGCCTTAACCTCTGAGCCAGTTTTAGGGTTTCCAGACCCCACGAGAAACTTCATAGTTTATACAGATGCGAGTGATATTGGTATAGGAGCAGTATTATGTCTGACTAATGAAGACAATAGTGAGTTTGTAATATCGTATGCATCGAAAGCATTTTCTAAAGCAGAAAAAAACTGGACAACAACAGAAAAGGACTCTTATGCTGTGGTATGGGCTCTGGAATATTTTCACGCGTATGTATATGGTCGAAAAGTAACCATATTTACAGATCATAAAGCTCTAGAATGGTTACGACAGCAAAAGAGCCCAAATGGTAAACTAGCTCGCTGGATCCTTAAACTTGAGGAATATGACTATACAATTGTTCATAGACCAGGTAAATTGATGGGTCATGTCGACGCCCTCTCACGCGCACCTGTACAGTCCATCGCAGTCCAGGATATATCTTATTCTGAAATTGCTCAAGAACAAGAAGAAGAACCCAGTATAAGAACAGTAATTCATTGGATTCAGAATGATAATAAACCAGATAAAGTTCCAGACAACAGTTCATCTTTACTTAAAACCTTGTATAACTTATTTGATTCTCTTAATTTGAAACATCGCGTTTTGTTCCGCGTATGGCGCACTGAAGACACTGAAATTGATCAGATTGTATTTCCTGAACAGTTAAGAGAAGACGCCCTTACCAAAGCACATCTTGCTGCAGGACATATGGGTACTGCCAAAACGTTTGCTCTTTTGCAGAAATATTATTACTGGCCGGGATTCTATAAGTCTGTAGAGGAATATTGTCAAAGTTGTATAACGTGCGCTCGTAATAAGCAAGTACCAAGACCTCGTTTGCCTTTGCAGTCGATCAAAATCATACCGATACCGTTTTATATGATTGGCATGGACATTATCGGGCCCCTTAAAAAAACAAAATTCGGAAATGTTTATATTTTGTCGATAATCGATTATTTCACTAAATATGCCGAAGCTATCGCGTTGCCAAATCAGAAAGCAGAAACAATAGCGCGAGTTCTTGAAGATATTTTTAGTAGACATAGTGCACCTTCCGTGATACTTACTGATCAAGGCACAAACTTTCAGTCTCTAATTGTTAGTTCCATTTGCAAGTTATTCAACATCGAACATCGTCGTACTTCTGCGTACCACCCCCAAACGGATGGACTTTGCGAACGTTTTAATAAAACCCTGAAATCTCTTCTTCGTATGACCGTTAATTCGGATAAGGATAATTGGGATGAGCTACTACCTTCTGCCTTACTCGCGTATAGAATATGCAAACAGGACACTACCGGGTATTCACCATTTGAGCTTCTTTACGGAAGAGACCCCAGAATCGGACTTGATATTCAAGAGGGAGGGGAAGATGAGGTAAGGTTAAGAAAACCTATATCTGGTCCAGCACAATACATAGCAGAGTTAAAGGAAAGACACTTAAATTTTCGAGAAAAAGTAGCTAATCGACTTGAGAGAGCCCAAGAGAAACAAAGACGAAATTACGATAAAACGTTTAAGACAGAGAAGAGCATGTCATTTAATGAAGGTGACATAGTACTATATAAGAATTTTCGTGCATCTGGGTTAGATGAAAAATATCATGGTCCTTTTAAGGTAATAAATGTGATGAAGCCAAATTGCGAAATCGAGTCGTTGGCAACGGGTTTAAAGAAAGTAGTACATTCTAATAATCTTAAGCCTTTTCGCCTTGCCAACCTACAAGAAGAAGAGCTCGTAGAATTGGATGAAAGTGAAGAATCAGAATTGGAAGATTTTGATACTGAAGCCTGTAATATGGCCAGACGTATGAGCGTACAAGATAGGAATGCTAATCGAGCCCACAGGAATTATAACTTGAGACAAACGATAAGACAACCAGAAAGATATGGAAATCCAATCTATGACTACTAACGGGATTTGTACATAGAAGAATTGTTGGGAAAGAACCCTAAGTTGTTGCTGCTATTTACTTTTACTTGCTTGCTGTTCAAAAAAAAACAAAGGAAAAAAAAATTGACTCAAATATGTTTGCTGTGTAGAGTTGTAGCTTTTGAATCTTATTTTTGTATATGTTCATAATTAGCTTGTTTTAGGAGGGGGGAGTGTGAAGGAGCGTGAATGAGTATGGAGTATAGTAGAGGTCTGGAACGAGTGGCGTGATTGAGAATAGTAGTTTTGAGTGATTTAGCGTTGGAGTAGTACGTTTTTCGAAGAGAGTGTTAGAGAGATATGCATGGAAGTAATAGTTGAGAAGTTAGAGTTTAAATTGCGATTGTGTATATAGTGTGTATAAAGGACAAGTTTATCTTTTCTGTCTTACTCTGTGTTTGGCATTGTCACATAAGGAAGTAAAAGAAATATCTATAGAAGATGAAAATACATATGTGATTGAAACAGTAGCTAATAATGATGAAAAGCAATGTAATATAGAAGCAACGGTTGTTTTACATATTAAAGATGCAAAAGTCAGAATGAAGATTGATACAGGAGCTGAAGTTGATGTTATGCCTCTTCGTGTTTTTAATCAAGTGAATGATAGAAACAAAGAGCCGATTCTTACACTGAAATCCACCAGCACAAAATTGATTGGGTATGGTGGTAATGAAATTCCTGTTTGCGGAGTATGTTCAGCAAAATGCAGTTTCCAAGGGAAAATAGTGCATACCGATTTTTACGTCGTAGAAACGGATAGCCGATCAGTTCTCGGGCTTGATTCTTGTAAGAAGTTGGATTTAATTCAAGTTATGTGTGCAGTACACAAGAAACCTGCAAAGATAGCAGGAACTGAAAGCAGTAAGTTGCAGGAGCAGAAAGCAATAAAGGTTGAAACAGCGAATAAGATCAAACAATTATCAAACAAGTTTGATGAGGATATGAAAAGTGAAATAAAGCAGATGTATCCAGAAGTTTTTAATGGACTTGGTAATGTGGAACCAGCCTATCATATGCAGATTGAAGAGAATGCCATGCACCTAGGAAAATTCCAGCAGCTTTGCGAGATAAGTTAAAGTTTGATCTAGAGAAAATGGAAGCAAATAAAGTACTTGCACAAGTAGATGAGCCTACTGAATGGGTAAATTCTCGTGTGGTCATTGAAAAGCCAAATGGTGCACTTCGGATTTGCCTAGATCCACGTGATCTTAATAAAGTTCTTAAAAGAGAGCATTTTCAGCTTCCTACATGGGAGGAAATCTCAACTCGCATTGTTAACGCAAAATACTTTACAAAGCTTGATGCTAATCATGGATACTGGCAGATACCTTTGGACATGGAGAGTTCTTTGAAGACAACATTTAATACGCCATTTGGTAGATTCCGATTTCTAAGAATGCCATTTGGAATTCATTCAGCTCAAGAGGTTTTTCATAAGGGAATATATCAGCATTTTGAGAATATAGAAGGATGTGAAACAGATATTGATGATTTTTTGATATGGGGAATCTCAGAAGAAGAGCATGACAGGAGATTAATTCAGACACTAGAGAAAGCCAAGCAGATAAATTTGACATTGAACATTGATAAATGCAAGTTTAAAAGAAATGAAATTACATATCTACAATGGCCGCCAAAACTCTTGGAACACCTTGCTTCTTATCTCTATACACTATCTCCCCTCCCCCCCTGTACAATGTTGTGATATGGCTAGGAAACGAAGAAAAATTTAGATCTAACTTCACCAAGTGCACCGCACATCCAGGGACATATTCGTCGTTCTTCTCAACATTGTTTCAGGGGGGGAGGGGGGCTGTTTACGTGAAATACGACAATGAAGCGGTAAATATCTATTTCTAGGCAATTCCACGCTACTGTTCCAACTACTTTTGGCGGCCATTGTCTTTTCGAAATTTCGAAAACGGCTAGTAGGAAATCAGAAACAACTTTCACATAGGGGTTTTCTGGTGTGCTGATTTCATTGGTGAAATTTAAATTGTGATCAGACAAGTCTGTGACGTTATAAAAGCTAAAAGGTTGTTTTTCAATGTCATATTTTACAGTTTACACTAGCTGGCTCAAACCTGATCTCAAGTCCCAACTAACACATAGCACCTCATGATATCTGCTGCCTATTCATTTGCTCCTACTCTAATTGTCCCATATCCCCAGGTATTCCCCTTTGTTATCATATTACAGCCCGCATTCTAAGCACTTGGCACCCATTGATATTATAATAGGATATATTATAACCCTCAGTTTAAGCACCGACGCATTCTATCTCAATGGAATAGTTTTTGTTGTAAGACCCCTAGGGAGTAACCACTTGCCTTTATATCATTTGCACCATGTAATATGCTTATTTTGTAACTGAAGATGATTGTCCAAGCAATGGAAACGCTTTACAAATTGAAATCAAGTGTCGCTTTTCTAAGGTTTATTTCTAATATATAACTGCTAAGAAACTTTGGTAACATATTTTAAATGTTTTGCAAGATTATCCTTAGAAACCTTAGATATATACTGTATATTCATATCAATCATATTACTATCTTATTTCCTACTTATCCAACAATGCTAATTGCATGTTTCTCAAATAAATATGTTCTACTGCCAGTGTGACATGAAATATATTCGACTGTTAATATAACATTACATAATACTCCTCCTGTGCAGCTACGAGACACATTTGTTTTTACAAGGCAACAGACATTGAAACCATATATGTTTTCAATGTGATACAGAAAACAAGAACGTAGAGAGGTGATGGTGTGTATACGCATACAGACATAAATATATAAAAAGATTAAATACATAAATAGAATATATAAATATATATATTGACAGTGTATTTCTGCACAAATCATATAATCATAAGAAAGTGTGCTAACAATTTAGTAAATAAAGTATTTCAATTGATTAACTGTCCCATTCAATATGTGTGATACACCCTGAACAGCATGCCAACTGCAATCAATCCTGTAAAATATAGGAAGTAGGTAATTACAACCTTGACCGTTGAATTGATTGGTTTCAATACCAGCATGCAAAGTGTCTAAAAGGCGGTGCATTTCAAATCTCTTATTTGTGAAACACGATAATACGGAGAAATTTCTAGTTATACTTTTAAGCAGTATACATACCTTATGGCTCATAGAGAAACCGCGTCGGTGATTGCTGTCGACTCTGTACGAAAAGTGTACATCATTACATACAGCAATGCAGACACAGATGCCTTTGACCGTCATTCGTTTGCTCACGCTGTTGTTGCAGCTTTTGAGGAAAATACCACAAGTAAAGTGCTGCAGTGGGCCTGCTGTATGGAGAGTCATAAGGAAGGTGGCTTTCACTTTCACATGTGTATTTTATTAAATAGAAGTCAGCGCTGGTTAAAGGTAAAAAATGCCATTAAAGACACATATGGCATAGTAGTAAATTTTTCGGGCCACTCAGGCTATCATACAGCGTATGAGTATGTAACAAAAGAAGATTGCCATTGTGTTAAAAGTCCACATCACCCAGAAAATGTGATTGCCCCCAAGACCCTAAAAGCAACGAAAAAAAAATGCAAGAAGGGCTCAAGGAGGTCAAAAAAAGCTCAGAAATTAAGCACAGTTCAATTGGCAGACATAATTCTTAAAAACAAAATACATACCATGTTAGAAGTGTTGGCCTATGCCAATACCAGGAAAGTTGCTGGTGACTTGTCGCTTTATCAGTTTGTTCTGGACAGAGGCCAGAAGAAGGTCTCTGAAGTGTTGAAGTCTGTGTGGGATATGGAATCTGCCAAAGAAAAGCTTGAGAGATCCTCACACACTCGCCTAGAGCTTCTCCAATCGCAGCTTAAAGAACCATGTGTGTGTGAGGGCCAGTGGTTGAGCTGTGCTTTGGAAATTTTGCAAAATAATGATGTCGAAAGGGCAGTTTTCTCTGACGCCATTATTAAGCTTCTTGTCATGGGTCGAGGCAAGGGCAGAAATATATACATATGTGGGCCAGCGAATTGTGGTAAAACATTTCTATTAGATCCTCTTCGCATCATTTATAAGTCTTTTCTGTCTCCCGCCACATGTTCCTATGCTTGGTTGGGAGTAGAGGATAAAGAAATCATTTTCCTGAATGATTTCAGATACTCCCCAATCATTATACCATGGAGCGACCTGTTGTTGTTATTGGAAGGCCACGTCGTTCATTTCGCAGCTCCGAAAACTTCTTACAGCGAGGATATCTTGTTCCAGACAGACACTCCAATTTTTGCCACAGCCAAATCACCCATTACTTTCATAAAGAATGGTGTCCTAGACGAGCGCGAGACTGAAATGATGACTGTCCGATGGCGTATTTTTACGTTCCGCTGTCAAATACCCTTCGACAAACAAAAGGTTGTTCCCATTTGTGGACATTGCTTTGCAAGCCTGTTGTTATTGTAGACAATGTGCTATGTGTTGCTGTTGCTTCCTAGTGTAGTCTAAAGTTATCCACGGTCTACGAAATATATCCACGGTCTACGGTAGGAAAAGTACAGAAAACATCCGTCTTTTTCAATATTATGATTTAGTGACAGAATTGCCAAGCGTGCACTGATGTAGGTAACATAAGAAATGAACTATTTCGGGCCAAACTTTCAGCAATCTGACGATAGAGCCGAAAACCTCACGGTCTACGGCAAATTTGAATATGAATTACATCATCAGATATATCATTCTTGAAAAAAGCGTAGACCGTGGCTTTCCTCCTGAAATACGTAACTTCTGATGCATTTTACGCCGCCAAAATTCACAGCAAGATACTGTATCGTCATGCACATCCATATGGTAGTTTTGGAGAAGATTAACGCAAAACGTAATCTTTTATTAGAGTAAACATTCTCATTTAGCCACCGTAGACCGTTGCAGAAATCGATAGTCATCACACCCCTGTCATCATTACCATGCATGGATAAATATAATTTGGCCATTTAACCTCGTAGCGATTATTACATCTGTAGATGGATGAATTGAATAGGTGCAGTGGTATAGATCTATTTACACTCAATAACGTCCTGCTAAGAGTAACAGATGTTCGCTCAATAAATATAAATTTTTGTCTTCACTCATTGATTATATACTGACAGTTACAAAAATAAAATGGCATAACTACAATTATCAATATTTTATACGATAACCCTTATTGCGTGACAGTATTTTTAGCC
Organism: Mastigias papua; assembly: GCA_964019165.1. Lineage (NCBI taxonomy): Eukaryota > Metazoa > Cnidaria > Scyphozoa > Rhizostomeae > Mastigiidae > Mastigias > Mastigias papua. Next base: position 2,501,683 of record OZ025276.1, read on the forward strand.
TATTAGGTAGCGAGGTAATTGTTCTATCAATGGTAAATACATCACAGTTTTTCAAGTGTTTAATGACTCTCTCTTTAAACTGAAGAAACGACTCTTTTGAAATCTTCTGTTCCATGGCCTCCTTTTTCAATGCCAATTTTACGATGTGAAACACATTTTCGATGGGATTAATGTCTGGTGATCTAGGTGGAATACTAAGAAACTGTAAGCCGCATTCGTCTACAGCATCAAGTGCGACTTTACTTGTTTGGCAAGGATCGTTGTCCATTACAAAGATCAACTCCTCTCTTCCTTTCATCTCTGCCAATTCTAGTAGCTTACTATGCAGCGTGTTTTGTACAAATTTTGCAAAATAATGTCCCTGCATTTTTGCGTACTCTTCAACTAAAACAACACCACTTCCACTGCTTATCCCAACTAGAAAATGGATTCTTCTGCCTCCAGCCAGATTTTTTGTTCCCTTCGCAGTCACCCGAAGTCCTTCATTTTTTCTTCTATACACCTTCCCTTGCGCTGACACAGCTTCTCTGTATGGGTTACTTTTGTAAACAAATGAAACACCATCCAAATACAGCAAGACTTTCTCACTCCAAAATCCGGTATGATATCTTTTCAATGCATCTCTCGCAAATGTCACGCGTTTTTTCCTGTCCTCTACAGACAAGACGCCCTTTCTTATTGCCGTTAATCTATAATAATTCGCTTCATTTAAGGCACGAATTAAAGTCCTGCGGCTAATGTGGGTCATTCCCGCTTCCCTACCAACCTCCAGCACTGTCACATTCGGGTTTTCCTCTCTCATTGCCAAAAACTTTCGTAGAAATCGGCTCCTATCTCTGTCCGTAAAGATGCGTGGTCTGCCGGTTTTTAGTTTCTTGATGGTATTTTCGCCTTTATCCTTTGCCAGTATGCCCTCTCTGCATATTCTCAGGACAGATGATGCGGAAACTTGGCAACGGCGGCTTATTTGTCTTAACGATAGTCCTCCCTCCATTCTCAATAAATAGATATACGCTCTTGTCTTCTCGGCTATTTTCCTTTTGAATACCATACTTCTTGATGAACAGTGCAGTTGAACCACTATAGAGGTACCTTTACATTTCAAACTATACAGATATATATACAGAATTGAGAACAATGGGGGATCGACAGGCACATGATAACATAATTTCATTGTCGTTCAGCACCAGCAGTTTGCCCTTACATTTTTGGCGCCAAAAGTTTGCCCGTACATTTTGGACGCCAAGAATAGCTGTCGTTTATATCACGTGGTTTTCCATCCTTACTTTCTTGCTTGAAAGTGTTACAGATATAGCCGCGCAGTTATGCTGCAAGACGTTCTTAAGCCGCTAGCCTTACTAGAAATATATAAATATGTTTTTGCTACAGGTTTCAGTATAAACAGTTACCTGGTATTGCATGAAATGACATGAGTACTACGCGCTCCATGCACAAAAAGTTACACTCCCTTATCCTATTTGACATATACTATAGAATACTTTTATTGCTATAAATATTTTATTATATTTAAAATACTTCGACATGTGCTGTGTTACAAACAACTTCATTATTTGCGTCATAGGGTTGAAGTTAAGAGGATAAGAATTATACAGCCTCGGCCTCATTGACATTTGATGTTTACATAAATACCCCAGTTCCATGGGAAACCGAAGTTATAAGGGAAACCCGCCGCCCCCCATTGTTTCTGCATGGAAATAGGCTATTTATCTACACAACCAATAACTTAAAAGTACCTTCCAGTGTGTTCAGACATGAAAGCACCAGTTATTTATAGACAGATAATATAAAATATTAGATTTGAGCCAAGTATGACGTCACCGACTCGTTATACAGCTTTCATTTTGGTTCCATTGAATTCGCGACCCCCAATTACCCCAGGATAGCCAACTTTGATATGTAAATATCAGTCACTTTTAAAGAAACGAAAAAGACAATGGCCGCCAAAACTCTTGGAACACCTTGCTTCTTATCTCTATACACTATCTCCCCTCCCCCCCTGTACAATATTGTGATATGGCTAGGAAACGAAGAAAAATTTAGATCTAACTTCACCAAGTGCACCGCACATCCAGGGACATATTCGTCGTTCTTCTCAACATTGTTTCAGGGGGGGAGGGGGGGCTGTTTACGTGAAATACGACAATGAAGCGGTAAATATCTATTTCTAGGCAATTCCACGCTACTGTTCCAACTACTTTTGGCGGCCATTGTAGGCCATAAGTTGACTGAAAATGGCGTTGTTCCAGATCCTTCAAAGGTAGAAGCTATTTCAAAAATGCCTCCACCGCTGGATAAACAAGGAGTTCAACGAGTATTGGGAATGGCGACTTATGTAGCAAAAGTCATCCCGAATGTGTCAGCTGCTACAGCACCTTTACGTGCACTCCTTCAAAAGAACATTGAGTGGCAATGGGGAACAGAGCAACAAGAGTCGTTTGAAAGGATTAAGCAACTACTAGTAAACTCACAATGTCTAGCTTATTTTGATGTCGAGAAGCCTGTGACGATTCAAGTTGATGCGTGAAAAGATGGGCTTGGTGCAGTCCTTATGCAGGAAGGGAAACCAGTCAGTTATGCTTCGAGAGCTATGACAGAGGCACAAAAGAGATATGCCATGATTGAAAAAGAATTGTTAGCTGTCGTTTTCTAGTGTGAGCGTTATCATCAATATATCTATGGAAGAAAGGTTTCAATTCAAAGCGATCACAAACCTTTAGAAAGTATTCTAAAGAAACCATTAGCAAATACACCTCCAAGGCTTCAACGCATGTTACTTAGAGTACAAAAGTATGACATTGATCTTACGTATAAGCCAGGGAAAGAAATGTTACTTGCGGATACACTGTCAAGAGCGCATCTTAGTGACATTGCAGAAGAAATTACTGAGGAGGAAATGACAGCGCAGATTCATATGGTTACTTCAAGCAAATCTATACCAGATAAACAATTGGTTCTTATTAAGGAAGAGACTAAGAAAGATGAAGAGTTACAGAGATTGATAACGTACATTGAGATAGGATGGCCTAACAAGAAAATGAAGGTTCATATGTCTGTTAAACAATTCTGGCCTATCAAAGAGGAATTGTCAGCTATTGGTGACATAGTTTTCAAAGGGGAGAGAATAGTTATTCCTAGATCTGTGAGGAAAACAATCTTAGTTAATCTTCATCAAGCTCATCTCGGTATAGAGAAAACAAAGTTACGGGCACGTGAAACTTTTTTTTGGCCTGGTATCAATAATGATATAGAGCACGTTGTACAATCATGCAATATTTGTTTAGAGTCTAGAAACATTCATGCTAAAGAACCAATGCTGACAAGTGTCATTCCAGAATATCCTTTTCAAATAGTTGGTACAGATTTATTTTTCTGGAATGGTCAAGAATATATCATAGTAGTAGATTACTACAGCAGATTTTGGGAGATAGAGAGGTTGAGAAAAACGGACAGTTCGGTAATTATTCAAAAATTGAAAGCAGTTTTTTCCCGGTATGGTATTCCTAAAGTGGTTAGAAGTGATAATGGTCCACAATACAGTTCACAGTTATTTGAAAAGTTTGAAAAGAATTGGGGTTTTCTTCATGAAACTAGTAGTCCCAAATATCCACAAGGCAATTCTCTTGCGGAAAGATCAATTCAAACAGCAAAAAACATTCTTGAAAAAGCAATGAAGGATGGAAGAGATCCACATTTAGCTATTTTGGAATATCGTAATACTCCTATAGACAAATATGCTACACCAGCACAACTTTTGATGTCTCGCAATTTACGATCCATTTTGCCGGTAACAAATAATAGTTTGAAGCCAAATATTGTTGATGACAGTAAATTCCAACATGTGAGAAAGGAAATGCAATTTCAACAGAAAAAGTATTATGATACAAATACTCGAGAGCTTCCTGAACTTGAAAAAGGGACAGTTGTAAAGGTACGAGATGGGAAAGATTGGAGACCTGCTGTAGTACTAGGTAAAGCTAAACAACCTAGAAGTTTCTTTATACGGTTAGAAAGAGGGAAAGTATGGAGGCGAAATCGACGTCATCTTATAATAGTAAAGGGGGAAGATCCAGCTAACATTTTTGAAGGCAGAAATCAAAGTGTACTTCCAGATAGTTCATGTGATACCAATGAGAGTAGCAGTCAAAATTTGACATCAGAACATTTAAATACGCCATTATCTGCACCTCTGACAAATGAGACAAGAACAAGAAGTGGAAGACTTTCAAAGCCACCTGATCATTTCTCATATTAAATTTGTTGTTTTTTTTTCAAACAATGAAGGATATAGCATATACTCCCAAGGGACATTGAACTTAAATAATATAGCATATACTCTCAAGGGACATTAAACTTGAAGGATATTTGTGTTCGAACAGTGACTTTTCTGAATAGATGTTTTTCTCATTTGAGTTCTGTTTTTTTTGGATGCTACATGAACATTTATCAGGATGTGTTTTCTTGTGAAGCCTAACCTGATTTTATAGGAGGATATGAGGGAAATGGTTGCTAATACAAGAGACCCTCGGCATTGGGCATTGTGTATGTGTACGACGTATGCGGTAACGATAGGAAGTCTCTTAGCTCAGGAGTAAGACAGAGGAGGTTGTCATGGTGTTTTACTCTATACCTTAGCGAAAGAATTGTCAGTGCTATAATTGGTTGTAGGTCATGCTGTTACATTTTAGTGTATAGTTATCGTCACCTTACAGTTTGATTATTGGTTGCCGGGTAACTAATGGCCGTGAATGACGTTTCAGGTCTGCATGCTTTAGGGGGATATGACGAATGTTCTGATCTTAGAAAATAACGTAATGATTTGTTGTGTTTTCATCTTCATTGCCATGGATTGGGATTTAGAACTAGTGTATAAATATGCAGTAGATTCAGTAAATTTCTAGGAGTACGGTGGAGTTATACGTATGAAACGTGCTATTTCGACTGTTAAAGAGTGTTAAATAGTATCACTGTGAATATCTGCAGACAGGGCCAATAAAGTGGGCATAGATAACAGGTTCGTAAATATCGTATAGTACATGGACAAATAAGGAAGATGACATGCAAAGTTAATGATAGACAGAGAGAGAGTGAGCGATCCATTGAAGGTGCAGAACTGGAGAATAATATCAGAAGTCGAGCATACCTTATCACATACAGTAGAGCTACTATAGACTTATTTGACAGAAAAGGCTTCGCCAATGCAGTTGTTACCAGTGTTCAGAATGCAAGTATGTCTGTTGTGCAGCAATGGTGCTGTTGCTTGGAAATGCATGTAGATGGGGCGTTGCATTTCCATATGTCTATTTTACTCGATAAGGCAACACGATGGAAACGTGTTCGTGACTACCTACAGACTGAGTATGGAATTGCACTGAATTTTTCGGGACATGGTGGGTACTTTAGTGCATATAACTACGTCATGAAAGAAGACACAGAAGCGATACATAGTGAGGGTCATCCAAAAAAAGTCAAAGAGCCAAAAACCTCAGCTGCATCTAAAGCTAAAGTGTCAAGAAAGAAATGCAAGGCTCGCAAGTCAAGTAAAATGGAAGTAGCTGACATAATCATAAAACATAAACTAGACAATCAACTTGACCTATTGCGGTATGCAACTGAACTACGATGTTCAGGCAGCACAGATTTGTATAGATTCTGCATAGAGAAATCCTCAAAGGCATTAGTAGACTTTATAGGTACTGTGTGGGATGCGGAAAAGGCAGAAAGTTACCGAATGCAGGAAGTCGTCCAGAATGGAGATATTGATGAGTGCACAGGGAACATCTTGTGTATGCGAAGGGGAATGGATGCCTTGCGCTTTGGAATTGTTAGACAAGAGCAGAATAGAGCGTGAGGAGTTCTCAACTGCGATTAAGGAGCTCCCGGAAAAAGGTAGAGGGAAAGGTCGAAATATTTCACTCACTGGGCCCACAAACTGTGGAAAAACATGTGTATTAAATCCATTGACGAAGATTTTTGATGCATTTTGCAATCCCACAACTGGATCATTTGCATGGATAGGAGTAGAAGAGAGAGAAATCATTTTTCTAAATGATTTCAGATGGGACAAGAGCGTCATTCCATGGGCAGATATGCTACTACTATTAGAGGGCCAGCTGGTTCATTTTCCCGCTCCAAAGACACATTAGTCTAAGGACATAACACTAGAGAAGGACACACCAAGTTTTTGTACCAGTAAGGGACCTTTTGTGTTTGTTAAGAATAGTATTATTGATGATAGGGAAACTGACATAATGCTGGTTAGGTGGCATCATTTTCACTTTCACTTTCACTTAAAGTTGAGCGAATGCAAAGACATACCAAGCTGCCCAAAATGCTTTGCATCATTTATTCTGTAAAATAGGGACTATATTACTTTCAATTCTCCCAAGGCCCTAGTCTACCTTCATCGAAACTTTTAAAGGCCATTATTTGGCAAGTAATATTTTGCTTGCCTTTAGAGTCAGCTCCATAAAACTATACATTTTATTAGAGAAAATTTTCAGCTCTTTTCAAAACTTCAATCAGATAGAAGGTTTGTCCTATGGGTTTGGAGATATACTGCACAAAATAAAACTGTGCGAACGGCATACACTATGAGTTCAAGAAAAGATTCAATCTAGAAGGAGTAAAAAAACTAATTTATTAAAACTCACTCTTTAACTTAAATACTTTCTTATTGTTTTAAATGAAACAGATTTTAAGAAAAAGGTGATAGTAGATTTTTTTCTCATTTGCCGTTTGATGTTGAAAATTGACGAAAGCCAGTGTACATCACTTCTTTTACATTTGTCAAATCAAAAATCTTCTTCACTTAAAACATTAAGCACTGTTAGATCAATTATCAGTGAAAATTTCAGTCACTTAGGAAAATCCTAGCTTAAGATATCTTTTCTTGAGAACAAAAAAGGCCATTTTGAGAAAACGGCATTTTAAGTTGACAGTAGGATTTGTTGGTTTGCAATACAAAACTTGGGTTGACTATTCCAACACATACCTCTGAAAAAGTCAAGATGAGCTAGATGGAATGTTAAAATGACCCAGATGAGTATAAAATGCCTTCAGTTTCTAAATAAGAGTCTTCTCGTGCAGCTTTACGCTTTTGCATAAATGTCCGCTTCATTTTCTCTTTTTCTGTGCTTGCTCTCTCTGCTTGAGAGATCCTTTGCAGATCCCTTCTCAAGAAGTTTTTTTTAGCCCACTCCCCTGCTGGTGTGCCCAAGCCTTCCATAACCTTTAAAAAACTTGAATACCCACCATTGAATTGCATAATTGCTGAAGCAGCTGCAAATTTTATGACTGATAGGCCACAAAATTTGTGCTTTTGGCATCTAAGCCACACAAGGCTATTGATGCTCTCATTTGCATTCTGTGTAGCACCAATAGCACATCTTTCTAGTAGCTTATCTGATGAAAGGTCAGTAAAAATGGGTCTTAGTAGTTCCATGAAAGCTTCTGGCAGACAGTCCTTACTGCTATATCTCTTCCTACCAGAATCTCTGTCTCTTTGCCAAGCACACCAAGACTGTTTTCCAATGGGGCAATAGCGATGTTGTGCTGCAAGATCCTCTCTGCTTACTATATGAGAGAGGAGTGCCAGAACATTTTTTTTCATCTGATAAACAGCTAATTTTTTCTCTGCATCAGATGGGCTTGACTTTCTTGTGGTGTTCTGACGTATTGCAAGGCCATAGAATCTTTGAATTCTTTTAATCATTGCCTCAGTCAGACGTCCTTTTCCACCAACAGGTTTTCCATCTGAAAGTTTACCTTTTGTGGTGGACTTTAACATCATCAGCCTTTTCCCCATTCTTTTCTGAACATGGCCAATACAGTCAATTTTCTGAATAACTGCATTACTACCATAGCAATGACTATCTGCCACTGAGTTATATGATTTGCTGTCTCCATCTGAAACCATAAACATATAACGAAAACCATGCTTCTTTATTGACCTATGCCACATTCTAAGAGCTCCCTTTACCTCCATTGCATTTGAACTTCCCTCATAATTCACTTTGCATCTACCTGAATTTTGATGCAGTTCTCTTTTTCTTTGATAATTATCAGGATTGTCAACTTTCTGACGTTCTATGTGAGAACAAATACTACAAAATTTCGATAGAACCTCATAGTCTAATACCTCTCCACTGTCCACTGAAATGACAAAAGTAACTCCAAATAGTGATGTATGACCACGTTTGGCCCAAGTGCCATCAAAACTCACAGCCAAATCTATTATAGATGAGTCAGTTATTGACTGATCTTCTAACTGCAAAAGCTTCCGCAGCCGTAATGCGGCACCTTTTAACTCCTCCTCTGTTTCTTGAGCAGTAATGGTCACTATGCTCTCAACATGTTTCTGGTAAGCTGCTTTATTCAACATTGGTGTATCAAATATGGAGCTGAATTTCTCCAATCCCTGACAACCAATACCACTATCAAGTGCAAAATAAACAGCTCTCCGGTTGACATCATAGGCCCTGCTATTTGCAATTTTCTGGCTGCTTGATAAGTGGGTGGATATCCCACAGTTTGAGCACTGGATGTTCAGCATTGAATTGAAGCCAGATTTCCCATCCTCTCTCAAACTTACAGCACCTACAAAGAGACACAAACAATATAAATAACCAGAAAAATTACCCTATAAACCTAGCAATAACCAGACAAAGAAGCAACTAATGACAAATGCCTAGATATATATATATATATATATATATATATATATATATATATATATATATATATATATATATATATATATATATATATGTATATACAGGTAATGAAAGTTTAAACATAATATTCCTACCTTCATCACATGCATGGAAAGTGTTCAAAGCTTCTCCAAATTGTCCCATATTTATGATTCGATAGCCAGGCATATTTGAATCTGCTGATTTTGAATCAACACTTTTTGGCAACGCAGCTACTGATGCTCTTTTCTTTTCTGATGAAAACATATCATGCGATTCCAACTTTCGTTTGGACACTGTCTTGGGAGTTGATAATTTTTCCCTACATTCCACAGGTTGGGGTTGAATCGTATTGTTCAAGTCACTTGTTACACTGGGACTTATCAACGGAGATGGACTGTTTTCAATAATGATGACACTAGGCCCATGCCTAGGTATCTTTCTGTTCTGAAAACCTTTTCTCTTTTTCCTGTACTTACTCCGAGCCTTATTACCAGGCATAACCAAATTATTATTTAATCGATTGCAAATACAAATCCACTTTTAAAAGCCAATATTGAAGTGAAAAGCCTCAAGTCTTTATACGTTTGTGCAATCGTTGGTATGGTAGCAGTTGTTCCAGTGAAATGTGATATAAATTCTATCATTTGTAAACAGCCTCCTTGTGAAACGACTATTAACACTGAGGCTAAAGCCGCTGGACACATTACCTGGCATATTGGACAATTTTTAGGCTTTATATGACTTCAGAGAGGAAGAACTAACATAAAGGACTGTTAGCTCCTTCTTCCTCAAAAAAGTAACACTACAGCCGTCAGTTCAAAGTACCATAACTCCGCATAAAAAACTAAGAGAACAATGCGGTTTGTTTTACCAGAATCTCCATGACATTCTACACAAAATATTTTTTTTTCGTTTTTTCGATAAATTTTTCATTTTTAAGGTAGACAAGGGCCTTGTAAAAGCACGAGATCTCTGGGGGGGGGGCTGGGGGCTTGAGCCCCCTTACTTTCCTCCAGCCACCACTTTTTGAAGAGCACTTTTCCTTAGGCACGTTTATTCACTTTGTAGCCCCCCCCCCAAATGCTATTTGGTGGTGCGCTGCCTGATATATACGTAGCTACCTTGTACTGACTTGGTATCACAGACAGTTTCCAACGGTTACCAGTTTAGTGAACCCCTTACTTATGGACGATAGGTAGCGTATTTAATCCAAAAGATACCTCTATATAATTGACATTCCACTGATGATTATGAGGACACCCTGTTATGCACCTCCCCCTTGCGCATTGGATAGAAATACCGTATTGTGTGAGCTTGCGAACGGTTTCCACTCACAGTAAAAAGGATAAGATATTCACTTCCTCTTTCCTCCAAAATCCTCCAGTAACCATGCAACCGTGCACAAAACTCAACGATCTCAGTTGAACGTGTGGACTAAACAGTGCAGAATTATTAACTAAGGTATCCCTAACATCAGTGGACTATATGTGGCTTAAGATATCGCAGAGACGCACACTTACAGATGAAATATAATGAGATATATAAGTGGCAACCGTTGTGGCAACCGTTGGCTTCGCCATCATAGTCTATTTTTAGTAGCATTGTAGAATAGTAGTGGACACTCAATGGTTCCTGTAATGAGTAAATACAATGCGCGACTTAGTCATCTTTCCTACTATTTTCTTTGTAAGAAATGAAACACCATTTAAGGCTTAGTGTGAAGCACTAGCCCTCATCTTTCTTATTGTGCAAGGCAGAATACACATATACCGTAGAAATGGCAAAAGTAGAGGGGTTCATACGCCATGGAGAGAGAGTTCAACTCATTTAGACAGAATTTTTGTGTCCATATATAAATTGATACTTCGTTCTATTTCCTCTAGTTTCTACAATACATCTAAGTCGTTTAGGTATAGTGTCAGTTGTTTTTTTAATAAGGTCTCCGTTAACACAGAGAAGTGCATTTGATACCCTTTGCAAAAACGACTTGTATGGTTCATATGTTATTGTTTTTCTCAGCGCTTCTTCCTGCAATGCCCTATTTACAATAATGAAAATGTTCTCGATGGGATTCAGGTCTGGTGATTGTGGGGGTATTCTTATTAAGGTAGCACCAATGTCCTTCAATGTGTCCCATGCAACTGTACTGTTCTGAGACGGATCGTTGTCCATGACGAAGACTTTTTGTATTCGACTGCTTCGTGAAGACATGCGTGCATTAATAAAGGCTTGGGGTAACTGTCTTGCTACAAAGTTCGCAAAATACTCTCCAGTCATTTTCTCCTATGGTTCTGCCACAAGTACTCCACCATGATATGCTATGGCGACCAGAAAGTGCACTCATCTTCCCCCCGCCAGATCTATTCACGCTGTTGTTGTATACTGGAGACCCTTACTCCGCTTCCGACAAACCTTTCCCCTTGGTTTTGAAGCCTCACGTAATGGATTGTATTTGTGCACGAATGAGACAGCATCTAGATAGACTGCCACTATATCTCTCCAGACATCATCGGTGACTTGACTCAGTGACTGTTTCGCGAATACTTTTCTCATGTATTTGTCCTTCTTGGATAGCAAGCCCTTCTTCCTTGGCTGTAGCTTTTTGTATCCAGCAGTATTTAAGACGCGCACAAAAGATCTATAGCTTCCTCTCGTCATCCCACTATCTACCATAACAGTTTTGACTGTAGGATTTTGTCCATCATCTCTGAGTTTTCGAAAAGGTCTAATGAACTGCGCCGCATCTTGATTCAATATAATTCGTGGTCTCCCTCTCTTTCCTACTTTAACATCCTTCTTCTTTCCCATTCAGCTGGTCCCATTCCCTCTTTGCAGCAGCGATGTACCAAGGATACAGATATTTTTAAGCTCTTACCAACTTCTCGGTAGCTCTTCCCTTCGGAGGTAACCATCAGATATGCTAAAGCTCTAGTTTTTCCGCATAACTGTCTGTTGAACGTCATTGCTGTACTGCTGGTGATTTCAGGTAGAACCTTCTTTTATACATGTAGCTACTCATATTGTATAGTAATACGTGTAATGGACCGCTATATTGGTGTCCTCCTTCTTATCATAACGTCACTATTGACTAACAGGTTACCATAGCCTCGTTCCCGTCCTAGTACACTTACCCTTGTCCAATCCGACTGTTGGGCCACGAGTGTACATTCCTCTCAATAAAATGGTGAAAAATAACTTAATTTCTATGTACGTCCTTATGTTACAGACACATATTACTTTCTGCAGGTAATGAAAGGCTGTCAGAATAATAAACCTCGTTCCTATGACTGATAGTTGACAAAGTGACATCACAAGTTCCATAATAACTGCGGGCTTCTATGTGCAAAATCTCAAATATCCATCTCACATTAGAGAGATTACGCATCCTAACGATAATGCTAACGATACCGTTAAGAGTCATGAGAGCACACAATGCCCACGCACAGAAAACATGAGTGCAGGCACGTGCATCCTTAGAACCACAGGGCTATGAGGTTCTTGCACTTGGCTGGGAAATAAGTTGCTCTCGATTGCGCTGCACGCATTTACTCACACGTTTTTCAGAGTATTACTAGCGTATTCCTATAATCAAATATGGCTGTTCGACGAGATATCAGAGATGTACTTGATTTGGCACGTGGAATTGATGTAATCGACGATATGGAGTATCAATTGCTGTATAATGTGAATAGGGTGAATAGACCAAGCCTGGAAATTCCATACTGGCAATACCAGCGTTTTGATCTGGACACAATGACCAACGATGAATGCAAGGTAGAATTTAGGTTCAAGAAAAACGACATTTATGATCTTGTTAATATCTTGCTCATACCAGAAATAGTGACATATAATAGGCTAACTGTTGACCCAGTTGAAGGCATGTGTATCTTGTTGAAGAGGTTTGCATATCCATGTAGATACTCAGATATGGTCCCCCGCTTTGCACGTCCAGTTCCAGAACTATGTATCATCACCAATCACGTAATGGATTTGATTTACAACCAATGGTCGTTTCTGCTATCAGATTTTGAAGGAAGAAACAGCTTATCCCCTCAAAATCTAACAAAGTATGCTGCAGCTATTTATGCAAAAGGAGCTCCCTTGACAAATTGCTGGGGCTTCATTGATGGAACCGTTCGCCCTATTCAAGGCCTAGCAATAACCAAAGGGCTCTTTACAATGGGAACAAACGTGTCCATGCAATAAAATTTCAGTCGGTTGCCACCCCTGATGGATTAGTGTCCTTGCTAGCTGGCCCATATGAAGGAAAATGCCACGACAGCGGAATGCTGAGAGAATCTGGACTTCTGCCACTTTTAGAGCAGTATTCTGTTTCTCCAGCGGGGGAAATAATGTGTATTTATGGAGATCCAGCTTATCCATTGAGACCTCAACTGCAGGCTCCTTTTAAAGGGGCAAATTTAACAGGTGATCAGCAGCTCTGGAATTCAAGGATGAGTTCAGTTAGAGTAAGCGTGGAGTGGCTATTTGGAGATATAGTTAACTTTTTCAAGTTTGTAGATTTCAAAAAAAATCTTAAAGTCCAACTAAGTGCTGTGGGAAAAATTTACTTGGTTTGTACACTGTTGACAAATGCAAGAAATTGCCTATATGGCAACACCACATCAAAATATTTTGGACTGGAACCCCCATTACTAGCCCAATATTTTACAAATCGTTAACAGAATCAATCATGATACTATACATTGCAAATAAGTAGAAACATTTCTGAAAAGATTGCATCACTGACATATACACGCATACATACATGCATGCTATAAACACTCATACATTCATAAATCTATATCTATGTGGATATATATATATATATATATATATATATATATATATATATATATATATATATATATATATATATATATATATATATATATATATGTGTGTGAAAAGTCTGTTGGTACTACAGAACTTCACTACAGCACGAAAAAGCGGTACCATGTTTTAACCATACTGAAAAGCTTTTTTTCGTCCGACACTCGTCAGAGTATGAAACGTCGGATAGCGACCGAAAGGTGACCCGAAATTTATAGCCAGATATGTGGGTACACGTGATATGATGAATAATGTGTCCAGTTAACCATATGATTGGCCTCTTGGCACCTATTCACCATTGTTTACTAGAAGAGTCCAAGTGAGAAAATGAACTCTTTTTGTTTACATAAGACTGGGTTTTGAGTCTTTATGTAAACTGATTCCAAAACACTTAAATGAAAGGACGATCTTGCTTGCCCAATGATCCGAAAATTATCGTCTGAATATGTTTTGGCGCATTCTGGGTTTTTAATGAGATGTTGTCCTATGGCCGAATCACTTTTCATTTTAGAATTAGAGTTTTTACACATACGAGGTGGCTGTTCCCTTATTGTAGTGTTTTTCTTCCTGATGCTCGTAGGTATATGTTGCTTTATTCTGTCAGCTAGTCTCTGCGTAGTGCGTCCTACGTACCGAGCTTCACATCGGCACGAAAATTCATAAACTACACAACTTTTTTGAGTGGTAGGAACGCTGTCTTTTTTAGCAGATGGTAGCATGACCTTAGTATTGTAGACCACACGAGGTTTCACAGCATAGAAACAGGATGTAATGGCTTTGTTAATTTGGTTTTCAAATCTTGATGAAACATTACCAATCCAGGGCAATTTTAGGTAAACTGGGCACTTCTCAGGACCACACGGTTTTTCCGCTGCAAAGTTGGCAAGTTTTTGCTTAATACAAGAGATAAGGACATCGTCTGGATATCCATTTTCAATGAGCAGTTGTTTTACTCTATCAAGTTCTGAGCCTAATTTAGTTTTGGAGCAAATCATTAGTGCCCTGTGAACTAAGGTTTTGATAAGGCTAATTTTCCTTGATTTTGGGCTGAAGGAATTCCAACGGATGTATTGCCCTGTAAACGTTGGCTTCCTGTAAACGCTGGTGAGAAATCCAGTGCCCTCTTTTTCCACCAAAACATCTAGAAAGCTCAAGGAGTTGGTTTGCTCCTTCTCTACTGTGAAATTTAAAGCTGGATGCAGCAAGTTAAGTTTTTCATGAAAACAGTCACAATCCAGCTCGGAACGAAAGATGACGAAAGTATCGTCCACATATCTAAAGTAGACACCTGGTTTTATGGTGTTATCAAAAAGTCTACTTTCATGAAAGCCCACGAAAATGTTTGCTAAAGCCGGCCCCAAGGGGCTGCCCATTGCCACTCCATCTAATTGCTTATACATTTGGTTGTTAGAACTAAATTCCACTCCTCGCGTAGCAATTAGCATCAATTCTTTAAAGGTGTCCTCGGGGAATGGAGGGCAATCAAGGTGACCTCGATACAAAGCATCAGCACAAATCCCTATGGTCTCATCTAATGGCACATTGGTGAATAGACTGCTGATGTCAAAAGAGCATAGAAATGCCTTGGTAGGTTCCAGGTTGCAGTTTTGGATAAAATTGGCAAACGTAAAGGAGTCTTTTATACAATGTGAGGAGTAGGATTTTAGGACCGGAGCCAAAATTTCTGCTAACCACTTAGCAAGTTCATGTTGAGAGGAGCCAATCATGGATAAAATGGGCCGAAATGAGGTATCTTCTTTATGTGTTTTAGGCAAGCCATACATGCGGGGGCGCTGTGAGCCAGTGGGTCGAATCCTATCGTAAACATCACGAGCCAGGATGTTTTGGTTTACTAAGTCTAAGAGACGTTTTTGTAACTTCTGCTCGTTCTTGCCAACTTTGTAACTATATATATATATATATATATATATATATATATATATATATATATATATATATTATTACGTCAAGAGTGGGCTACCACAATTGGGAAATTTATTAGGATCCAAGTGTGGATTGTGTGTGTGTGTATATATATATATATATATATATATATATATATATATATATATATATATATATATATATATATATATATATATATATATATATATATATATATATATATATATATATATATATATATATATATATATATATATATATATATATATATATATATATATATATTCATCTATGTATGTATGTATGTATGTATGTATGTATGTATGTATGTATGTATGTATGTATGTGTATGTATGTGTATGTATGTGGATGTATGTGTATGTATATGTATGTATGTGTATATTTCCGGATAGTTTAACTTTCATCATCACAGGTTGAAATCTCAATTGCTTTCATTGGGTACTGTTAAAGAAACAGCTTATAGAAATCATTGGCATATTTTTCAGAAGTGTTTCTAACTGATAAGGATGTACTACATTTGTTGATGTCACATTATAAAAGAAGATGACGTTATTCATTTATGTTTTTCTTCATCTCCTCACAAATATGGCTTAGAATTTGGGCGTGCTCTTCTTGTTTGGCTACTATTCTCATTAACAAGTCATTCTGTTGTTGCACTTGCTGTCTTATCTCCCCAAACATAATGGCTATATCTCCTTCATCATATTGTCTTCTTTTTTCACGCAGTAGCTGTTCCCTGTATTTTGCTTTTTCCTCTAATTCTGTCTTCCGCAACTGAAGCTCTTCTACTTTCATTTTTGTGTCAGTTTCCATTTTTTCTCTTAAAAGTGAGTATGTTTCTTCCTCATTTCTTCTCTTTGACCCCTTTCCTCCTTCCTCCCCAAGCCTTCTCTTTCTACTCTCTCCTAACGTCTCAACAGATTGCTGTCTCATTTCCTGAGCCTTAGCGATTTCGGCAGCTTGATTTCCCTTCAGCTCATTGGCAGCTGCCTTATGCTCGAGATCTGCCGTTTGAAAAATTTCGATCAGTTCATCGAGCAGTGTATCGGCGTCAGATGGTTCGGGGGAAATGCCACTGCCAGCCTCCTCTTCTCGATTTTTGGCCTTACGCTTTGACATTAGATTGGTGAAGCGTTCTCTGACGGCCCTAGATGAAACGTCAAATTTAGGGGTCTGTATTTTCATTAAGGCATCAGTACTTCTGATCCATGAATCCCTTCTCTCAACAGTGCCTGGTTTTATACACCAAACCTCTGATACCATTACCTCTCTCAGCATCATGCAATCATGCTGAAGGGTCCATCTGAATCGCTTCCTTAAAGCCAAACAATGTACAGTATCATAATAGTAACCTTTATCACATATATTTAACGTTTCTATGGACTGGATTTAACAGATCTTATAATGTGATTTGAATCACATAATGCATGAATCAAAATAAGATTATGACTTGTATGAATTGCGATCAAAGCTTCTTCGCACCTCTGAATAAATAAAATTAAAAAAGATAAAGGAATGCCTCTTACCTTGACAGTTTTGACAAATTTTGGCTATCCATTTTAATGACAGGGCCTCTCGTGACTATTATATACCCCGCAAGATAGAAAAAATATCGCTTACAAGTTAGCGTTTTACCGAACGGTATGTTTACACTGTTAAAGTTCTAGAAACAATAGGCCCGAACGGTAACGTTATGGCATTCCCCCATGGAAAATGCTGCACACATGATCATGTGAGTGACAGATTTCAGTGCGCGTGATATGGTGGGATATCCCCACAGAGTTGAACGAAGAACAATAGGTGATGACCTCTTAAGGGTATCGTTAGCGTTATCGTCAGGGTGCGTAATCTCTCTATTGTTATTTCATGTTAACTGGGGTCATTTTTAGCCTCTATCTGTACATAGTTCCTTGAAAAACTGACACGATAGCACTCAAATCAAATAGTGTGAAAAATCATTGGTTTTTACCCTTACTGGTGCCATCTTGATACTGATGATACATTTTATGTGAAAACTGACTTCAAATTCAGAATCTACGGTGTACTTTTACCCTCATATGAGTTTATCTCTCACATATCTTACTATTTCTTTTCCACCCTCTTCAGACAATCGTTGCCAAAATTGTTGGAACGACTTGCAGATTTTTCACACTTTTCAATACCTAGCTTCCCCCCTCCCCCGTACAAGTGTACTCAAGACCCTTTGTTTACATGATTCAAAGTCCTCCCTGATACTTGTTCGCTTTAGTGCATCTTCCCTAAGACTACGCTCAATAGTATGAAAGTTATTTTCTATAGGATTTAAGTCTGGTGATGTAGCTTGTATTTCTACAAGGTCAGCACCTATTTCCTGCAATGCATCTTTCGCTACCATACTTCTTTGGCTTGGATCCTTATCCATAACTAGAAGCAATTTCTCCTTGCCTTTTAGCACTGCACAATCCATTAAGACCTTCTGTAGAGTTGCTTGCACGAACTTGGCAAACCAAGGTCCGTTCATCTTCTCATATTCAGAAGAACGTCGTCTGTCCAAACGTGTGTGTCATAGTTGTTTAGAGGTATTTTTGTGTACCGCACTCTGTGTTGCCTGTCATTTGATGAGAGTATACCTTTTTTTCTGGATCTCAAAAAGTGGTACCCAGCATCATTTAACGTACGTATAAGAGTTCTATAGCTGATGCTTGTGATTTCACAATCTTTTACGGTGGCCTCGACTCTGACATTCAGGTTCTCATCTCTCATTTTGCGGAATGGTTGAATAAATCTGATCTTGACTTTCCTGGTCATCAATGGTGGTCGACCAGTTCTCTTCTTAGTAAGTTGGCTAGAAAAGCCCTCCTGACATATCTGAACAGCACTTGATGGTGAGATACCACAGCATCGACCAATCTACCTGTACGACACAGACGACTCTCGTCTAAGGTAGCAGATATATGCTCTACGTTTCGTATTAATTATTGCGTGAAATACCATGTTGTCTCGGCTATTCTCACGTGTGGCGTAGATGAGTAGTAAATATATGAAATCTTGCCTTAGATTCCCTATTTGCCACTTAAATCGTTTCAATTGACCATATTGGACGGACAGGAAATTAGTCATTTTGAATAGACACTGTATGCCAAATGAGCAACATTTGTCATGTATTCAAGAGTTTCCTGCTACCAATATTTGTTTACTACGTATTAATCACTTGTTTTTATTGCACGAATGCTCGATACTGACAAGAACTGAGACAAAGAAAGACATTTATTTGTGACTACGAAACAACTGCAACTATTAGAAAAGTACAGCTAAATTATCAACTCATGATGCAGAATACTATGAACCCCATTTACTTCTGGACTTTCCCCCCAATTAATGTACTTTTAGATGGCACCACTGAACTGAGCACTATGGAAAACCCTACCCCCTACCAGCTATTTCCCGTACATCTTACTGTTTTACAGATTTCCCTCAGACAATCAATGCCGAAAGTCTTGGAACACTTATGGCATTTTTGACCTTGCTGGTGAGCATTCCCCTCTCCCCTTTAAAACAATGTTGATTTAGACAGGTTTTATACACAATAAATAAGTCAAATTGCTTTCACACAACTGTCAGCTAACCCAACCGTCAATTCACCATTGTTCTGGGGGGTAGGGGGGCATAGTCCGTTGTGCTTCACCGGAATCTCATAAGTGTCATATAAAACGCTGTATTCATAGGGTGTTCCAAGGACTTTTGGCAGTGATTGTTGGAAGCATTATCATCTTCATATGTGCTCATGGATATTTCTGTGTCTTGTGAATGGGATACTTCAGATTTAATATTAGCAGTTTCATTTCTCAGCTGAATGGAACAGATGCGTTTTTCACATATAGGAATAATGTAGCTGCACTCACATCGAACTAACTTTTCAGTAAATAAACAAGTGTCTGCTGTTGATACTTGAAGTAGTATACTTATTGGACTATACTGTTATACATTTATCATTATTATTACTATTGACATGTCATAGCTTCAACTTAAAAGAATTCTCAAAGCATACTGTAGCAATGATAGTAATTTATAGAAATTAGGAGACATTCATTCATTGATATCAACAGAAGGAACTGTTCCCCTCCTCTTTCTTGTAAAATATCTACAAAGTTGCTATTATCCCTGGAATATCCTGGAATGCACTTTAGTTCCTGGAAATACTCCTAAGAATTTTAAAATCCCTATGAAAAATCACGTCAGAGAACTTTCTGGATGATAGTTTGATAAAAAATAGCACACCCATTACCTTGAGTACTTGCTTCATCGAACAAATTGTCAATTCCCTCATGATATTTAAGTGTTTATGAAAAGTGGCAGGTTTTCCAGTAAATTGTCAGTGGAAGGAATATAAGTTGCCAGTAGAAGAACAATTGTTATATTCATTTAGAAACTAGAAATGTGATAAAAAAAGCCTACAGACGGATGTGTAGAATTCAATGTGAATTGTACTTTGAGAGAGATAATACATACAATTGCATATGATGGTAGTCTGTCATAGCTACTTGGTAGTTTGGCCTAGTGGTACAGACAGAAGTAGATATTGAAATTCTGAATTTGCAGTTACCTTTGGCTAAAAGTGGAAACCAAAGACATATGAAACACTTTTGTATTACAAGTTCTTTAAATATATTGGCATTCTACATATAGGTTCCTTATTGCACTTTAGCTCAAACTTTGGGGTAGAGGTGGGGGGTTTATAATCAGGGTTCATAGCCGCGCTATATACGCTTGCATTAGAACGTTTGACAAGTATAACGATAGATTTTACATAGGTGTACTTGCATACTTTGCCATTTCAGGAGCTCATCATCCATCCGTTCCATGATATTCACATTGAGATTAATTTTCAATAATTAATTTGTACATATTTCTTTGTTCATATTTCTGTATATTGTATTTTTAAAAGTATTGTAAGGATTTCTAATTGTTCATTTGTAAACTACTTTATGTATAGTTCTAAATGTTATATTTTAAGGTAAATGGAGATCCCCTTTAAAACCAGCATGTAAGGGCCACCCTCCTTACATTATATGAAAATGACAAAATGAAATGAGAGTATGGACATTATTGATGAGATCACAAGAGTGTAAACAGGTGTTGCCAGGCGTGCACATGTGCAGTTATTGTATAAGTACCTACTACTCACTGGCATGGATGTGTGCACACACCCCAGCAATTAGCGTGCACAGATACCTACTCCACATTCAGACTATATTTACAGAGTAACAATTTCATAATGTGGCAGTAATGTTCCTCAGCATGGCCTGACAATAGGGGTCTAATACCAGTCAATTTCAAAGCCTTGTAACTAACGATTGGGATAAAAAGTTAATGAGTGCAATGGCAGTTTTCCTAAATTTATTGTATTTTAATTGATATTTACTTATTAACTGAAAAAACACTTATGAATATATCGAAATATATTTGACATGATTATTTTTTCTGACAGGTGGTAAAAATGTCCAAAAGTGACCTAAATCTAGCTATGAGACATGCTTATTGTCGAATTCTTGAAATCCTATTGGTTAAGTCAATACGGAGAATGTACATGTGATCAACCACTCAAGATTTGGAACCTATGCTCTATTGTAGAAAGCATGGGTCACATTTGTTATTCAGATACCAGGATCTGATTGTGTATGACTGGAAATCATAGGATCCTATTTTGCAATAGATAGGCTCTTGTAGCACTTTTAGCTAGATATGCCCACAGTATTTAAAAATAAGGTAAATATAAACCAGTAGCTGAAGTAGCATTGAATAGAAAGTGACAAGGCTGCAAGGTATTAAGCAAAACCCTGCGTGCATGTGTATTTATGGATGCAAAAACAGTTCATTTCATCCAGAAATTAGGTGTTCTCTGGTGTACATCAATTTCTATATCCACACTTATCGCTAGGAAGTACCATTTTGCAAAACTATGTGTCAAGCGACATTTAGCTTATGTTGTTTCTGCCTTTTTGCTGCTTCTGTCATTTTGCCAATGCTGTGCTACCATTTTGACTCCCCATTGGCATTAAGCTCCTTGGGACCTACCATGCATTCTAGCCCTCCTATTTCTCTGTTTTAAACATCACCAGCATCTACAAGAAGGTGAATGAATGTTAAAATTGTTTTCTTATGATATTATGTAAACTACAGTGAGAGACCTGAAGCAGCATAATGTGGATGATGAATGGCTTTGGGCTCATCTGCAAAACCTTTGTCCTGGATTTGCTGCTAGTGATACTATTTACCAAATGTCACCACATGTAAAAGAAAGCTTTTTGATCAGGTGCTGGGAGTGCTATAGAGGGGCAGTGAAGCAAATGTTAAAGAGAGTTACCTGTCTGACCCTATTCTTTTAGCTCTAAAAGATATCAAGGTAAATGCCATAATATATGAAAGACTGTCTTGCAATATGATTGTTACAATGTTACAAGAAATCATTTTTGCACTACAGCAGAACCTGATATGTAAATAATAGATCAACAGTGGCAGTCTTTGCTCATTGCTACAGATGTAAAGAGAGGTGGCTGGGAAAAGTACAATTTTACTGAGTTCTGGCAAGAAGTGAAAACAGCCTATGGGTACCAGGAGCTTGGGATATTTATGGTACTGATTATTGCTTTGCCTCAAAGTACAGCCTCTATCGAATGAACATTTTCAAAGATCTTGAACAATAAAACAGAACTCAGAAATCGTCTTGGGGTCAGTACTGCTGAATCGATGGTTAGAGTGAGTGAAACATTTAAGCAAAACATTGAGGTGGATCATAAATCATATTCCGATGCACTTGCAAGAGCCTCTTACATGGGAAAATATACAAAACAGGAACAATCTAAGGTTGAACCTTATAACTAATAACCTTACTTTGATATTTCCAGTAGCTTATTGACATATTTTGTGTTTGAAAAAATATATGTCTGTTGTTATGGTTGGCAAGTACAGTGCATTCATAAGTCATATACACAGGCCCGTAGACATCTGAACCAGATGGGGGGGGGGGCGCACATGTAGAAGTCAAGTTAGAATCCGTCGGGGGGGAAGCATCACTTGTTATACATAAGTATATGCCAAATAGTGGCTGTTTATAGGCTGTCCGATAACAAATGGGGGTCTGGAGGCCTGCCCCCAGAAAAAGGTCTCAAAGTAATGCCCTCCAGAATGTCGGACAATGCCCTTTTACAGAATAGAATGTAGCAGTTTCAGTCATTGATTGTCATGCTAAGATGGAGAAACTAGCTCTTTGGCACTCTTTTTTATAAGAACCAGTACAATTGAGGATAAGGCTGGCTGTTCTTAATTTTTCTTACTTTTTGAGGCAAAAATGCTCATAAAATTTGTTCTTAAATTTGTGGGATGTGGACAATTTAGACATTAAACAATATGCAAGGCAAAATTAGAAGCCTATGAAACAGGTATTATTTTTATGAGGGAGTGATATTTCATGTTAGTATACTATTGGGCAGTGTATGCATCTTTGTGCAAAATAGTAGATTAACGCAGCTAGGCCATTGTCAGCCCAGTTCCCTTCTCTATTTCCTGCCCTTATCCTAGTTCCAATCCCTTTTCTGTCTTCCTTCTGTCCATGCTGCATATGTCTTCCTTCTTGATTGCAAGAAAGTTTGTAGATCTACTTCCATCGGAGTTGTTATTGTATGGTAAAGTAGTAAAAAGTGGTATACATATTGTACTGCAAGTGTCCGTGATGATGCAGCATAAATATATGTGATGTTTTCAGCGGTGTGGCTCATGTATGGTCTATTTGTCATGGCCCATCGGTCAGTCATTGTGTACCTTTGGCATCGGTTAGGACATCTGACTTCCTGTAAGAACAGCGCTTCATGCATCTGTCGATCGACATTAGATGATTCACAACCCAGACAATGAATCTGACACTCATCGTGGCTATCCAGTACCGACTGCACATGATCACGTCTCAATCATTTACTTTAATCACTCGCACTATTGGTCCAACAGTCTGTACAGCCTAATGTGCAGAACTGCATTCCTTGCAAGATCCAACTTCGTAGCTGGTGCCACTGTTCCTGCCAACCCACCGAGTGTAAATACCCACATACCCAAGACCAACTGCATGTAGTTAGCTCAGCCATGTCTGATATTCCATCATTGACTGCAAAGTTTCCTGCATCATGCTTAGTACAGTCGACTCTCGTTATTACGGACACCATCAGGACCAAAATGTTGCGTCTGCAATAACAAGAGTGCGTAATAGTGGGATGAGAAAAACATCACTAATTATTTGGTTGAAAAATTATTAAGGTTTTTTAATCAATAGCAATCGTGTACTTTTGTTACCAGAGATTTGTAGTGCTGGAGTTTATAAATTTTGTATCATTTTGTAGTTTGTAGTTTTATTGTTGTAAACAGTACTCTTCACGTGTCGTCTGGTGTGATTGCTTTTTCAGTGCATGTGCTGCAACTTTACTACTGAGGCATGCGAATTCACTTGCTATCTTTGCAAGACCACGCTAGATAAGAAAAATGTCTATGTCTCTCACCGACCTTGCACCATTGTGATAGCTCTTCAAGCTGGTGGTCGGAGTGACTTCATGTATATCATGATCATCATTATCATCATCATCATCATCATCATCATCATCATTATCATCTGATATAACCACTTCGACTTGCCCATTTATCACTAAAGAATCTAGCAGTTCCTTTTCATTATCCATGCAGTAGCATATAGGCAGCTCGGTATCTGATAGCAGGTATGTATATGGAGTGATGGTGGTTTCAGGTGAAATGTCTTTACTTAGATTTTCGAGATCTTCATCGATGTCATCGAGGTCACTGAAGGGATCTGCCTCCTCGTCTTCTATCAGTGTATTGCTGGACATTCCCCAAGAAGTGAAACACTTACTGATGGTTGTCACCTTATGATTATGCCATGCTTCCCCCACCCACTTCATTGCCTGTAATACGTTGAGTGATTTGCTGATCTCTGAGGCGTTCCTTTCACTTGAGGTCATTGTGATGATGAAGAGTAGCAAAAGCTTTCTAGAATGAACTTTGAAGTTTTGAATAATGCCAATATCAAGAGGTTGCAACTCAGATGTGCAATTTACAGGAAAAACATGAGCTTGACGTTCGAGTAGTGTCCCTTCAAATCATACAGATGGCAACCAGCTGAGTCGAGAAACAACAAAATTGATCTTTTTTTCGCTTTACATTCCCTGTTAAAGTGACTCAAGATCTTATGCAGAATTTCGGAGGTCATCCATGCATTTTTTTGGCTGTACTATTGACAAGAAAGGTCCTCTCTGTGGACATTTTTCAAGCACCTTGGATTGGCATACTTTCTGATAACTATTGGTTTTTTCTTCTCTCCAGTTGCAGAGGTCATCAGGGCAACAGTCAGATGTTCTTTGGATTTCTTACCACCTTTACATTTCTTTGATTTGGCAAAAAGGCTTTTGCCTGGAAGAGCACGATAGATGAGGCCAGTCTCATCTAAGTTCCAAATGTCTTGCATTTCATAACCAGAAATGATTGAGCCAAGCCGCTCTTTCCAAGACTTCACTGTATCCACTGCAACACCAGCAGATTCTCCACAAACTTTGTGTTGTGACAGATTGTGTCGTTCTTTGACTCTTGTTAACCAACCACTTGAGGCTTTGAAATCAATGTAACCTAGCTTTTCGGCAACTTGAGATGCAAATTCCTGGATCATTGGACCATCAACTGGAATTAGTTGATCATTCTTGTTTTTATACCACTCCCAGACAGCATCGTTTAAATCTGAAAACTGAGAAGAACGGTTTCGTTTCTGTCCTTGAGGAAGTCCTTTGTCATATTGTTCTCTTACTGATACCTTGTTTTTGATGATGTTGCTTATTTGCGTCTTTCCACACATGTAGTTCTCAGCTAATTTTCTTATTCCTAACGAACCATTAGTACTTTCATATTCGTCAACAATGTGGAATTTCTTGTCCAAGGACAATTCATTCCTTGCTCTTTTGGCTGACTTCTGTTTAGGCATGGCAAGATTGTATGAAAAGTTAGCTCGGTACAACTGAGCAACAATTTTCCGCGCTTCGTTGTGATGGTTTTAATCGGTCAATAGTGATCATAGTTTGAAATCCAGCAATGCCACTGACATGTCACCATTGTCTTGACATGTCCTGACATGTTTACTTCTCTGACACTCCTATTTGTAAACAGTGCGCAAATACAATTGTGTCTGAAAACAGACTAGGCTGTTGGTTGTAACTTGAATTTAGCAACCCTGCACCGCAGACATATGAGACACACAGACCTTTTCAAAGCATAAAGCTAAGCCCGAATTTAATCAAAGATTCATGCTAAGTGAAGAGCAGAACGCACACTTTAGGATGTATTGCTCGTGGCTGAGAGGTCACCATGCTTACAAAGATGTGTTCAGTCCAGAGATTGGTACAGTGTTGGCGCTTCAACGAGAACCAGAAAATGGTAGAGACAGAAATGCTGTGGCACTTATTGACGAAAATGGGCAAGTTGTTGGGCACATCCCCTTTGGATTATCTCAAAGTGTTTCTTCTTTTTTGAAATGAGAATACAACAGTGAGGTTGCAGTTATTTGTGGCAAGCGAGTAAACAGAGGGGCTGGATTGGGACTCGAGATTCCAGTTATGTTTACATTTTATGGGAAAGCAGATTTCTTAGAGAGACTCGATATCCTGATCAAGAGCAGTGAGACTGCAAAAAAGGCGCTGCGTTTAAAATCAGAAGGGATATCAAGCAAGGAGTCATTGAAACGACCACCTAGAAAACGCAAATCTGTTGCTAAAAATCAACACACGGCTAAAATTCCACGACGATTTACAATGAATGCTTAAGATCGACACTTATTAACAGTATTCTTAATTGACACTAAATCTGACAGTTATATTCAGCATGTGTCCATTCTATCGAGAGTTAACTATTTTACATGGTCAAATGGGACCACACATAGTGTTCGCATTTCCGTAATAGCGAGAGTCCGTTATAGCAAGAATTACGTTCAGTCATTTCTTTGTATTTTCAGTCGGGGATTTTTTTGTGTCTGTAATAGGCGGTGTCCGTTATATCGGGGTGTCCGTAAGGCGAGAGTTGACTGTACACATCAAATTTTATGGGTGAGTAAATCTACCTGACTTTTACCCCCTTTACTTTTACACCAATATGGCATGTTATGTTATCACTATTAGCACAAATGAACAAGCCACTGTATGATGATATATTTGCACACACCTAGCAGCATTGTATACATTATTGACAGGAGTTTAGGTGTCAAGTTAGCTATCAGAGATAACGGTCCACTCTCCCATTGTGTTCTATATAGTTATCGTTCGATTATTCCTACCTGAAGCACCTTTTGCTTGGCTGAGAAGAGTTTGTACTTACCAGCTACATTAGCCTGTTTATACTTATTGCTATATTACTACCTTAGTGTTCATTGTCCTGATACACTACCTTTACAGCTAACTTATACTCGTTTTTTATTTACCAGATATAGTTAATATCTAGATATTATTTATCCTCAGCCATCATTTTCTAGGACTTTACCCCTTAATATGCAAGTATACATTTACTTGCTGCACGATTTTACTTAAGTCTTTTGTTCCATACTTCTTTTGTATATTAGCTCATATTGTTTTCAGCAATCACTTTCTAGGACTTTACCCCTCAATATGCACATAGAGAGTTGCTTGCTGCGGGATGTTGCTTACTTCGTTAGTTCTATACTTCTTTAGTTTATTAGCTAGTATTGTTTTTCAGCAATCAGTTTCAAAGAATTTACCCCCACAATATGCACATAGAGAAGTGCTCGATGCGCGAGGCCACTTACTTCATTAGTACTTTTTTCCAGCTATCAGTTTCAAGGATTTTACCCCTCAACATGCATATAGAGATTGCCTGCTGTGAGATGTCGTGTACTTTGTTAGGTTGATACTTCTTTAGTTTATAAGCTAGTATTGTTTTCAGCAATCAGTTTCAAGAATTTTACCAAATTGTCTGCTGCACGATGTCACTAGTTCTATACTTCTTTAGTTTCAGCAATCAGTTTCAAGACTTTACCCCACAATATGCACATAGAGATTTGCTTGCTGCGCAATGTCACTTTATTCCTTAGTCCTATGCTTCTTTAGTTTATTACTAACACACACTTGTGGTCGCATTTAGGTTACATCGTGCCCCTCAGTAGTATATAATATGGGGGTATGAGGACAGTTGCCACTATATGCACTTTTTTTATTTTCATTTTTTAGTACCATGCTTACCTTTTTGCAAATTTCCCCATTTTCAGGCCTCTCTCGGGCACTTATTTTTCAATTTTATTAAGGAGTAATTTAAAAAGTTGCTCACAGTATTACCTTTTTTTATCTCTTATCCCCTTGCGTTACTTTTTGTTACAAACCACAGCTCTCTAGGGTAGTTTGTCACTATATGAACTTTTTTTTGATTTTTATTTTTTAGTACCATGCTTACCTTTTTTTTGTAAATTTTGGGTATGAGGACAGTTACCACACGACTACTCTCACAACAGCTCTCTAACAACACAGCTCTCACAACAGCTATCTCACACGTCTCTATCACGACGACTATCACAACAGTTCTCTCACACGTATCTCTCATGACGACACTCATGACGCCTCTCACAACAGCTCTCTCACGACGACTCTCACAACAACTATCTCACACAGCTCACTCACACGTCTCTATCACGACTACTCTAACAACAGCTCTCTCACAACATATCTCACACCCGTATATCACCCCGTTTTCTCTAACCCGTAACTCAACACACAGCTCTTAATCTCGATCACATTAACATCTAATTGTCATCATTCCTTACTTTTTATTCATTTTTTACTTATGATGGGTTTTTATTTTTTGTAATATAATTTTTATAATATTTAATATATAAGATGAATATTCCTGATTATTTTCCTAATGATTATAATGAATGTCAATATCCAATATGTTTTCCATTTTCTATGGTTCTAATCGGAATGAGTGGATGTGGGAAAACAAACACTCTAGTTCATTTGTTATTAAATGATTTTTTTGAATATGATAAAATCTATTATTATGGATTAAATCCATTTCAATCAAAAATAAGGGGATTAAAAGAAATATTTGATAATATTTCTAAAAAAGGTTGGTTACAATATTTTTGAAATTCAAACAGATCCAAATAAAATTATAAATCCTAATGATTATAATAATCCTAATTCTAAAAAGGTTATTATATTTGATGATCTAATTAAGGAAAAATCAAATATTCAATCAATTATAGAAAAATATTTCTCAAATAGTAGACATAATAACTGTAGTCCAATTTATTTAGGGCAACATTATTCATCAATACCATTATTTATTAGACAAAATGCAAAATATTTTATATTATATCCTCAAGTTACAAATAGATATAATAAAATTATTGAAAATGATCATGGTTTACCTGAAAATACATTAAACAATATTTTACAAAATGGAAATGGACATGATTTTTTGTATATTGATAAATTTAAGAAAAAAATATATAAAAATTTTAATCAAGAAATATAATTGCTTAATAACCAATTATATTATGACATAGTTAGTTAATATGATATTATATTTTATAATAATTACTTATTGGAAATTATTATAATTAATAATATAGTAATGAATTTGGAAAAATATAAACAATTAATTGATCAAAATTTAGAAAATCAAAAAATTAAAAATCAACTTAAAGAGATGAATAAAGAAATATTAAATAATGAAAGTAATATAAAATTTATTAATACAGAGAAGTTTAAAAGTATTACAGACAAAATAGAATCAAAAAATAATGAGTTAATAGGGGATATTAAATCATTAGCACCATCGTCTAATATGTTAGATAATATTAGAAGTGAATTAAAAATGATTGATTTTAAAGATGAAGATGAAGATGAAGATAAAGATAAATTAAAAAATTTAATATTAAATGTAAAAAATGATTTTAATGATGATGAAATTAACTTTTTGGATAAGATATATAATAAAGAAAAAATTTTAATACCTGGTAAAACTAATGAATATTTTAACACTATTGATATTATTGCTTTAGATGATATTATAAAATCAAGTATTAATGATCTTGAAAATCTAATAGAGAATAATCCATTTAAAACTATTCAATCAAAATTAGGTGCATTGAAAAGAAATTTAACAATGAAAAGTGAATATTATCATAATGTAATATTATATAATAACGCTATAAATAAATATAAATCTGCAATAAAAAATATGATACAATCAAGTAGATATGTTGGTCATGGTATCAAGAAGAAAAGAAATGGATATAAAATAAGTAAAAATGGATTATATAATAATAAGGTTTATATAAATACGAATAAATTAATCAATGATTATATATTAGAAGTTATGATGAATAATGAAATAATATATAAAACAAGAGCTGATAAAGCAACAGTCGATATCTTGACTAAAAGATTTGATAATTCTAAAAAGTATACTAAAAAAGCAATAAAAATTTTTAATGATTTGAACACAATTACAAATATGAAAAGAAAAAAAGGAAATAAAATGAATAAATTTATTGGAAATTCTATAATTCTCAATGAAGATGATAAAATAGATAGATTAAATTTACTTCACAGTGCATTGATGGCAGGTAATAATTCTAAACTTATTTATGATGAAATTGAAAAAATAAATGGAACATCTATTGATGAAAATAAAAATGTAGATGATTTATATAATGAATTGAAACAATTAACACCGATGATTTCATCAGGTTCACAAAATGTTATTAATTCAATATATAATATAATTGATTATTTAAGAAAAAATAATGAAATTAGTAAAGAGCAGTATCATAAATACATTCAAAAATATTTAATCAAATAAATATCTAATAAAATATTCATTACCAATAGCATAATGTCCATAAGCATATGTGCTTATACCATCATCTTGAATATATCTTTTATCATCATAACAAGATAATGATATTTTATTTATTTCATAACTACCTATTTTATGATTTATACTTCTAATTGTTTTCATTATGTGATGTAGTTGTTTACAACCAAATAAGCTTTCTTCATAATCATCATGTTTTATATCTTTTTTTATTACATTTTTCTTTATTCCTTTAGCTTTTTTTTGATCAACAATTTTATTTTTTACTTTATCTTTTTGATCTAAAATTTTATCTAAAATTTGTTTATCTAAAATATGTTTAGCTTTTTCATCTAAAATATCTTTATTTTTTTGATCTAAAATTTCTTTAGCTTTTTTATCTAAAACATAACTATACATTTTTGATTTTAATCCTATATATTCTTGTATTGGATAAAAGCTAGTTTCATCTTTAAATTTTCCTATAACTTTTTTATTTTCTTTATCATAAAATTTACAATATTCAGGATAATCACTAAAATCAAATTTATCTTTATCATTCCAAAAGTCTTTATATAAATCATTACATTGTATTTCATATGTAAGAGAATCTGTATCTGTGAATAATAACTTTACATTATCATTATATTTTTTCTTTATATAATTGTAATGAAAGTCGTACATTAATGTTTTACTAATTTCTAATATAGAAACACCAATATAAATAGGTCGATTCATTGTAATAGTTTCTTTTAATTGATGAACTACAACAAGATTTTCATTTATTATTTTACTAGTTACAAATGTTGGTTTAGATACACATTTTAATAATTTATTTTTATTAGTTATTAATTTAACATTTACTCGTTTTCGTAAATTTTCCATAGTTTTTCCATAAACACTATTATTCATAAGTTTAAAAAAATCTGTTTCAAATGTATTTACTGCTTGTTTTCTTTTTTCAGTATTAAAATCAATATATTTTTTTAACCATGCTGATTGATTAAATTCTAAAACACGATGAATTTTAGTTATCTTTAAACCTAGTTCTGTATATAATTGTAAATTTCGATAATGTATAACATATTTTTCCTTATTATTTAATGTAGGAATTAATTTATAAATTAAATTGTTTGATATTTTATATTTTTTTGCAAATTTTAAACAATAATTTGATAACATGTCTGTTTTTACATTTATTTTTTCTGGGGCTAATGGATAATCATTATGAATATCATGAATTTCATAAGGATATTCTAAATCTACTTCTAATATTATTCCTTTTTTGAGTTTTCTGTATAATCATATAAGTTTATATCATTAAATTTTTCTTTATTTATCCATTTAAATCCACCAGTTGGTAAATATTGACTCATTGCCCATCCATATAAATTATTAGCATCTAAATAAGTGATATATTTTTGTGTAGAATTATAATCACATTCACTCATATATTTATTATTAGCTTTACTGTATCTATTACTTATATAGGATAACCCGCCACGTTTTCCTTTTTCAACAAATTGTAGCATATCAAC
This sequence comes from Mastigias papua, assembly GCA_964019165.1. NCBI lineage: Eukaryota > Metazoa > Cnidaria > Scyphozoa > Rhizostomeae > Mastigiidae > Mastigias > Mastigias papua. The sequence goes on from OZ025276.1 coordinate 2,533,577, forward strand.
ATCTGTCATAAGCTCAAGTTCTATATTACTCATTTTTAACATGGCATCCCAGGATAATCCTGGTGATGTATAGTAATTACACGGATCTAATTGATAATATTTTAAACAGATTTTTCTAAAATTTTGAAATACATCAGATAATAAAATAACATCAGATTTTAAATATAAATCATGATACTGACCCATATTTTGTATTTTAAATAATTTCCATACATTTTTAGCATGATTATAATCATCATCAGATATATTTTCATCATTTAATAAACTGTAAAATTCTTCTTTTGATGGTAATTTTGTTTCATTAAATTTTTGAAAACTATCCATGTAATCATATGGATATACACCTTTTTTAGTCATCATATCAAACTTTTCTCCTTTAAATATTTTAGATGTATAATAAAATTGATCTTTATTTAAATTACTAACCAATTTTTCCAAACTTGAATTCATAAATTGAAAACTATCTATAAATTTTAAATGTCTTCCTAACATAAAAGCCATGTATCTTTCCATATTATTTGGTATAATACTAATATTCATTTCATTTTCATCACCATTTTTATCTTTAATCTTATGTTTTTTTACAATTTGTCCAATTTCTTGTATTATAAAATGGCTATCGTATCCACGTAAATTATGGAAAATTACTGGTATTTTTACATTATATGATTCAATTTTTAATTTTAAATTACAATCAACATGTGCTGCTCCTCTATATTTTCCAGTTATATGACAATAATCTTTAACCTTTTTATCATCTTTTTGAAATTTTATATTGCAAATATGACATTTTTTTGATTCTTTAAATAATTTTTTATCATCTTCTGACATATTTATTTTTTTATTAAAATGATTTTTTATAATATTTTTACAATATTCAACTTCTTCTAACATTTTCTCTAAAAATTTATAAACAGCTTTTTGTCCTCTATATAATTGTATAGGTTTTGAATATTTATCATCATAAAAACATACTAATTTATAACCATATCCACAATCTATGTGATTTTGATATTTTTCAGTATATGAATTTTTATTATCTTGTTTGCAATAATGAATCTTTTCTGTAATAGATTCAAAATCAGCATAAATAACAAATGGTGATGGTAATTGTTTATGATATGAATTGAATTTTAATATTTTATTATCTTCATCAGGCATTTTTATAGCTTGTATACCATTAACTTGAATACATGTTTCAATATGATTTTCTAAAATATTTTCTTGACTAAATGATTGTAAACAATACATACAAAAATATTTTTTACATTTATGTTTTGTTTTATTATACATTAACCTATTAAAATCAGATATTAAAACATAATGTTGATTTTCATTTTCTGTTAATAAAAGTAATTTTAAATGATTTTTAAAATGTTCTTTTGATATATATAATGGATATATATCATTATCTTCATAATAAAATACATAAATATTAATATTATTTTGTTTTTCAATTTTATTATAATCATTAATAGATATAGGAAATTTACAATTTGTATAATTTAATTTATTAATAAATTCATAATCATCCTTATGTATTCTTTCTGGATGTATTTGTTTTGGATTTAAATATCTTATATGAGACCATCTAAAACATTCATTATCATTATTTTTCAAATTTATTAATCCCTTTCTTGAATGAGATAAATTATCTGGTAATTTAATATAAGAGTTAGCATTTAATGGTTTATATTTAGCAGTATTTATAAAATGTGAATCAATTGATTTTAAAGTCCACTGACTTCCATCACTAACCCATTTTTCAAATTTATTAAATATTTCATACATTGATGTATCTAAATTATTTTTTATTTCATTATTATTCATTATAATTTGAGTTTTACTATTAAAATATACAATTGATGTAATAGTTGTTACTGCTCGTTTTATTATAATATTTTTAGATAATGTTAATTTTAACGACTCATTAAACTTGAACCCTTTATTTTCAATTAATATTTTTATCATTAATTTTTTAATATATACTCTTGATTTTGTTAAATGCTCAAATAAATCTGATGATCCTAATATCTTATATATATCATATATAATCTGTATTTCATAAGATTTAGTAAATCCTTTAATCGCAGAATTTACTTCTCTTATATGATCTTTAAATTGATTAGCATATTTTTTTTGTTTTTCTTCTTCTTCTTTTTGATTTTCTATACGTTCTATCATATCATATAATGCCTCTCTTCCTAAATCATTTTTATTCGCAATCATTTCATAAGTTAAATCTATTAATTCATGTTTTGTTAATGTATTTAATCTTTCTCTATCCATATAATATTACTATATATTTTTTATTAAAATAAAAAAAAAAATTAAAACGATCTAATAATAGATCTTTTTAATGAAACATTATAAATTTTTTATATTTTTTTTAAATGTTTTTTAGTTCTACAATGTAATGTTTTTCCAGCCATTGTATAGTTTTTATCATTTTTACAAATATCACAGAACCATTCCTTGTTTAACATATATAATGTTCTATATTTTTTATCTTTTATATCACCAAAATTAAAAAATTTAGGTCTACCTTTTTTTTTAATAGTATCCATATTATTATAATACTATATATTATTTTTTTAACTATAAATTTTTTATTTGATTTAAAGGAACCCAACTATTATAATCATTATTATATCCTAACCATTTTACCAAAGCCTGTTTTTTCTTATAATCTCTTTTAATTATTTTTTCTATTCTATATATATGTTGTTTTGATAATTGTAATTCTTCTTCATAAAATGATCCTTTTATTTGTTCATTATTTAAATCAACAATTTTATATGTGATAGGATTTGTGTATTGAATTTTTGATATTTTAAATTGCTCTTCTGTCCAATTAGGTGTATATCCTTTATCAAATGTTTTTCTTTTATATTTACTAATTCGTACTATATCACCTATTTTATATTTTGCAATATCATCATGATATTCTTTACCATATAAATTATAATATACTTTTTCTACATTTTTTGGATTTGAGGCTTGTTTTGGAGACATTTTTATTGATCTGTGCTTTTTGTTATTATATTTTTTTAATATTTTAGGTAATATATTTATATATATTTTATTACTATTTTTTGTTAATTCTTTCCACATCATATTTTTAATTGTTCTATTCCAACGTTCAACAATACTATTTTTTTCCTCATTTTCTGTAGAATATAATTTAATATTTTTTTTATCTAAAAAATCAATAAATGTTTTACTATAAAATTCAGTTCCTTTATCAGCCCATACAAATTTTGGTATTCTTTTATCTTTATTAATAATTTGTTTAAATGCATTTGTTATACTTATACCTGTTTTATCTTTTAATGGTTTTATCCATCCATATTTGGAAAAACAATCAATTATCATTAATAAATACTTATATCCTTGATTGAATTTGCTATATTTTTTCATATCAACCAAATCAACAGCAAATATATCATCAATGTTATTAACAATTACACGCCGTCTAGGAAATTTATGTTGTATAGGTTTATGTAATTCATTTGCTAAATTTTGTTTCCAATCACTAGACGGCTTTTTTAGTTTAAAGCCATACCTAATTTCTCTTTTTTATCAATTAAAAACCGTGCTAATTGTCCCCATTTTGTCATATCAGCATATTTTAGATTATCAAGCTCATTAACCATTTTTCGATCACATTCATGTTTATTTTTACCTATTGAATAACACACATCATGTTTAGCACTGATTTCATCTACTTTATTGTATGGTTTTTGGTAAAATTTAGTAATTTCACCATCACTATTATATTCTAATTGATTATCTAAATCGTTATAAGGACCCATGTACTTATATTTACCAGGGTTTAAAAGACCAGGTTTAATTGGTAATTTTCCTATTAATTTATGAATATCTACAGAATCACCTTTTTGATTATTTTGTAGAAATTTATATTTTTTAGTACCACATATATTACATATTGAAAATAATGATTTACGACCGTTACTTAATGTAATGATTTTTTCATTATTTGAATCACTCATTTTTCTACATTTAACACAATATGAAATAGTCATTATATTGTATATTATAATTTTAAAAAAACTATAATATAAATAAATACAATAACAATTTTTAAATTATTTAATTAATAGAACAAATATTTAATATGGGCAACCATTAAGAAGAACATATTTAAAACATCTCATATAACCTTTTTCATATGAAAATACACGTGTTCTTTTATCCCATGGACAACCATTTTTATAAGCATATTTTAAACAATTTAAATGATCATACAATGCTGCAGAAGCACATGTCCATTCATCCCATGGACAACCATTTTCATGAGCATATTTTAAACATTCTAAATGTCCATTTAGTGCTGCATTTGAACATGAAAAACTATTCCAAGGGCAACCATTTTCATGGGCATATTTTAAACATTCTATATTACCATGAAAAGATGCTCTCGAACATGTTTCTTCACCCCATGGACAACCATTTTCATGAGCATATTTTAAACAATTTAAATGACCATTCATTACTGCAGAAACACATGTCAATTTATTCCATGGACAACCATTTTCATGTGCATATTTTAAACACTCCAAATATCCATTTTTAGCTGCTTTTGAACATGTATTTACATCATATTCACAATAATTTTCATCCCATGAAGAACCATTTTCATGAGCATATTTTAAACATTCTAAATGACCATTTAATGCTGCATTTTCACATATTGATTTATCCCATGGACAACCATTTTCATGAGCATATTTTAAACATTCTAAATCACCATTTAATGATGCAAATTTACATATATTTTCATTATAAATTTTAATTCATCATTATTATTACCATTTTCATAAGCATCTTTTAAACATTTTAAATATCCATTTGATTCTGCAAATTTACATATATTTTCATGAATAGATTTTAAATAGTATGGATCACCATTTCTAAAAATACGTAGAAAATCAGATATATCCAGTTCTTTACAAATTTCTTCATTATTTGATTTTTTATAGTTTGAGTTTTTATAATTTGTCTTTTTATACTTTGAATGCATAAGATTAAAAATATCATAACTATAACTTGATTTTAAATCTCTCATTTATATATATAGTTTATAAAATAATTTTTTATATAGTAAAATTATTTTATAATTTTTATATAGTAAAAATTTATATAATTTTTATATATTTGAAAATTTCTATATTTAATTATTTCTATATTTTATAATATTTTACTTAAATATGTGTCGTACATAAACCCAGAATCACAATCATTTACAATACAGTATTTTAAACAATCAAAATGTTCATTTTGAAATGCATGTCTACATGTCCATTCATCCCATGGACAACCATTTTCATGAGCATATTTTAAACATTCAATATAACCTTTTTTAGAAGCACCATCACATACATGTTTATTCCATGGACAACCATTTTCATAAGCATATTTTAAACATTTTAACTTTCCATTTTCAGATGCAAAAGTACATGTATCTTCATTCCATGAACAACCATTTTCATGAGCATATTTTAAACATTCTAAATATCCATTTTCAGATGCATGTCTACATGTCCATTCATCCCATGGACAACCATTTTCATGAGCGTATTGTAAACATCCTAAATAACCATTATCAGATGCTCTTGCACATGTATCTTCATCCCATTCACAACCATTTTCATGAAGATATATTAAATAATCTAATTGACCATTTTTTGCAGCATTTGCACATGTTAATTTTTCCCATGGACAACCATTTTCATGAGCATATTTTAAACATTCTAAATAACCATTTTCAGCTGCAAAAGTACATGTATCTTCATCCCATGGATATCCATTTTCATGCGCATATTTTAAACAATCCAAATAACCATTTTTAGCTGCATATGAACATAAATTTTCTTGATTATATTTTATATATTTTAAAAAATTTTTTTCACTCTTAACAAAAAATTTAAATAAATCCATTATATTATATAGAAAATAATTTTATATTTTTATATAAAATTATTCATAAAATGTTTTGTATAATTTTTATATTAATTTTTATATATTTTTATATTTAATTTTTTATATCATATTTAAATGGTCTAAATATTTGATATACATTTTATCACATGGACAACCATTTTCAAATGCGTATTTTAAACAATGGTAATTTTCACTTTCATACGCATATATACATGTATCTTCATCCCATTCACATCCATTTTCATGAGCATATTTTAAACATTCCAAATAACCATTTTCAGCTGCACATAATGTGGTTGATTGATCCCATGGACAACCATTTTCATGAGCATATTTTAAACATTCTAAATTACCAATTTCAGATGCATATCTACATGTATCTTCATCCCATGGACAACCATTTTCATGAGCATATTTTAAACATTCTAAATTATTATTTTTAGCAGCATTATGACATATTTCTTCATCCCATGGACATCCATTTTCATGAGCATATTTTAAACAATTTAAATGTCCATTTTCAGATGCATATGCACATGTCAATTCATTCCATGGACATCCATTTTCATGAACATATTTTAAACAATCTAAATGTCCATAACCAGCTGCATATTCACATTCATCTTCATCCCATGAACAACCATTTTCATGAATATATTTTAAAATTTCTAAATAACCCTTTTTACATGCTATTGTACATATTTTTTCAACCCATGGAAAACCATTTTCGTGTAAATATTTTACACAATTTAAATTATGATTATATACTGCTGTATTCATACTATATGGATCAATAAAATCGTGATTTTTATGAGCATATTTTAAACATTCCAAATGCCCATTTTGACATGCTATATCAGACTCTAATTTAACACAACATAATTTAATATCATATTTATTATCAAAATTACTATATATTTTATTTTTTACTAATGCTCTTAAAGATAAATTGAATAACGAATACATCTATATATATATACTATATAAAATAATTTTTTATATAGTAAAAATAATTTTTATATAGTAAAATAATTTTTATATATTTTAATTTTTTATATATTGTTTATCACATGGACAACCATTTTCAAAAGCATATTTTAAACATTCAAAATTTTTATTTTCTTCTGCATATTCACATGTAAGATTAGACCATGGGCAACCATTTTCATGAGCATATTTTAAACAATATAAAAATCCATATTTAGCTGAATAATCACATACCGTATCATCCCATGGACAACCATTTTCATGAGCATATTTTAAACAATCTAAAGAACCATTTTCAGCTGATAATGTACATGTATAATCATCCCAAGGACAACCATTTTCATGAGCATATTTTAAACAATCTAAAGAATCATTTATAGTTGCGGCTGAGCATGTAAATCTATCCCATTTACATCCATTTTCATGTGCATATTTTAAACAATCTAAATTATCACCTTCAGCTGCATTTTCACATGTTTTTTCATCCCAAGGACAACCATTTTCATGAGCATATTTTAAACATTCTAAATAACCATTCATTGCTGCAGATTGACATGTCCATTTATCCAATGGACAACCATTCTCATGAGCATATTTTAAACATTCTAAATGACCATTTTGAGATGATATATAACTATCACATATAATACAACATAATTGAATATCATAATTATATTTATTTTGTAAATAATAACATATTTGTTTAGCATCTTGTTTATTATCTAGTTTTAATGCTCTTAAAGTTAAATTGAATAATGAATACATATATATACATATTCTATAGAAAATAAATTTTTATATAGTTAAATTATTTATATATATTTTATCATTTTTATATATAGGACAAAAATTATATAATGCATAAAATAAACATTTATATTGTCTATTATTGTATGCAAATTTATATGTTAAATAATCCCAAGGACATCCACTTTCATGACAATATTTTAAACATTCTAAATACCCATTAGATGCAGCAGCTGTAGTTGTTAATTCATTCCATTTACAACCATTTTCATGAGCATATTTTAAACATTCAATATTTCCAGTATAAGCTGCACCACTAGTTACATGTTCATCCCATGGACAACCATTTTCATGAGCATATTTTAAACATTCCAAATTACCATTTAGAGCTGCATCTATACATATCAATTTATCCCATGGACAACCATTTTTATGAGCATATTTTAAACATTCTAAATAACCATTTTTAGATGCATTCACGCAAGTTTCTTTATTCCATGGACAACCATTTTCATGAGCATATTTTAAACATTCTAAATTACCATTTTCAGCTGCATAAGAACATGTATATTCATCCCATGGACATCCATTTTCATGCGCATATTTTAAACATTCTAAATTACCATTTTCAGATGCAGAATAAGATGTATATTCATCCCATAGACATCCATTTTCATGAGCATATATTAAACATTCAGTATAACCATTTTTTGCTGCATTAAAACAAGTATCTTCATCCCATGGACAACCATTTTCATGAGCATATTTTAAACAATCTAAATAACCATTTTCAACTGCATAAAAACATGTATCTTCATCCCATGGACAACCATTTTCATGTGCATATTTTAAAATTTCTAAATCACCATTTTCAGCTGCATTTTCACATGTATATTTATCCCATGGACAACCATTTTCATGAGCATATTTTAAACATTTCAAAAATTCTTTAGATGCATTAGCACATGTTTCTTCATCCCATGGACAATTATTTTCATGAGCATATTTTAAACAATCTAAATGTCCATTTTCAGCTGCATATGTACATGTATATTCATCCCATGGACAACCATTTTCATGAGCATATTTTAAACAATCCAAATGACCATTTTTAGATAATTCTGAACATGTATTTTCATCCCATTGATAACCATTTTCATGAGCATATTTTAAACAATCTAAATGCTCATTTTCATACCATTCACTTTTTAAACATTCTAAATTATCTTTTTTAGTACCTATTGAAAATATATCTTCATCCCATGGATAATTATTTTCATGAGTAGATTTTAAACATTTAAAATCTCTATTTTTTGCAGATTTTGTATATATATTTACTAATTCTTTTATATATTCCATTATATATAATCCATAGAAAATTTTTTATATGTATATAAATTAATATGTGCAGTAAAATTATACATGAATTTTTTAAAAATAATTATATTTCTATATGTTTATATTGTAATAAATATTTAGCACCAGAATATAAAATAATAAAAAATAAGTATTACTGTTGTGGTAAAGTAAATATATATGATAATATGATAATTTGTGAAAACTGTTTCAGAATATTTGATTATAAATATGTATTAAATTATTTAGATATATTAAATTTTAAAAAAAGACAAATATATAACAAAAAATTCTATATTTATAAAACAATTAAATATTATGATCAAAAATTTAATTGTAAAATATCAGAAAATCAGAAAAATATGATATTAACATTTATAAATAAAATACGTGATTTTGAAAAGAAATACAATATTAAAAAATTAAATATTAAATTTACAATCAAAATGATTTATATTGATTTTTTTCATATTAACCTTGCCAAAACTATTATATTAAATAATACATTTAAAATGTTGAAAGATTATTATAAAAAATGGGATATAATAAAATATCATGTAAAATTTTGATCAATTATATATTGTGGATGTATTTGTAATACTCATGTATATTTATGGATTCTTCTCTAGTTATATTCTGCAACATTGAATAATTAAAGAATTTGCCGTTAAACGATTGACTGTTATTGCTATTATTACCAAGGTAAAAATTATGGTATTTATGTGTCAACAAGTTATCCTTACCTGCTTCAATGACAAACAAAAATATATCATTATTCTCATATACAATTTGACTATTCAAAATAATTAATATATTTGTGAAACCATAATAAAACGTTAATATATTTTTCTTATTTAATAATGATGATGATAATGATACTATAATTTCGTTTGGAAATGTTTGGTTTGTTGTGACATTATCAATCATTGAACCAAATTTAAATATTATGGCTTGGTTGTTATATAATAATTTAATATAATTGTTATCAGACTCCATTAATGTAGAATTAATATCTACAACCTTCTTTTCAGCTTCAAATACGAAATTAAATGCTAATGATGTTAAGTTCTCTTTTTTATTAAATATGTCTGTATATTTTAATTTTTGATCTGTGTTGTTAAAATATATATAATTATCATTTATAACATCAGTGAAAATCTCAAATGAATAATGCTTATAATGGAATGACGGATTATTTTCAGTAACAAAATAATAATAATTATCAGAGAATAAATGCTTTTCATTTTCAAATTTATTTATTATAACATTATTTATCCCAATTGTTTTATTTACGTGAGATACGTTATTTAAATCCCAATAACATAACGAACATCGTTTTAAAATACAAGGGCCTTGAAACTTTAACATATCTTTGAAGTACGATTCATTAACGATTTTATCTTTAATATAATTACTTGTTATTAAATTTGTAACATATCCATCCTTAATTTTTAAATTACCTGTATTTCCATCAAAGTCAATACTTATTCTATCTAATTTTAACTCGTAATAGTTATTATTATCTCATGTTATAGGTGAATTTGAATTTAATCTAATTACATTACGACTTAAAGTATGTTCATTAATAATTAACTGATCACCTGCAATTTCTAATCCACGTAACGGAGATAAATTTAATAATTTTGTTATTGAATTATTTAATGAAAATGATCCATCATTATTTAATTGTAATCCTGTTCCTGATGGTTTCACAGTCTCTGTTTTAATTTTATTTATATCTAAATCTAATTTACCATCATTTGTTTGTTTAAAATATTCATTATATGATAAACTTAATTTTTTATTTGTAGTAAAATATAATGGAGAATCAATATTTAAATTTAACTGATAATTTTGCCAATCGAATCCATGGTTATAATTGATTTTTGGGTAGAAATAACCTGAGCTATCTGTAAAATAAAGTGGTGAAAGTCTTAATTTTAAGTGATTTTGATTATCCAAATATACCTGACCAGCAGATTGATCTGTAATATTTACAGTTAATTTGTTATTTGTGTCCATTATAATCATTGATGAATTATCAATAACATAATTATTAATATTCAATTTCATTTTACCATTATTATCTAAATATATATCACCACCTGTTGTTAAATATTTATCAATATTAGATGATAATTTATTGGTATTTACATCATACTTTATACTATCATCAATATTTAATGAAATACCATTATTTTCTCTTTTAAAATGATTATTATTTAACTTTAATGATATAGTATCATTTTCTCTTTTAAAATCATTATTCAAATTTAATGATATAGCATTATTTTCTCTTTTAAAATCATTATTCAAATTTAATGATATAGCATTATTTTGTCTTTTAAAATCATTATTCAAGTTTAACCAGATTTTTCCTGTGTAGTCTTTTAACATATCTGTACTATAATTTAATTCAAATCGTTTTTTATCAGGATCTAATGTTATAGTTCCTGATGTATTATTTACTAATGCTGAGGTATCTAGAGATAATTTTCCATTATCAAATTTTGTTGCAAATCCTAGAGCAATTGAAATCTTATTATCATCAGAAGAACGTTCTAGACCATTTCCCAAATTTATCCAAATACTACCATTGTAATCCTCATATAAATCACTATTATAATTTAATTTTAATTTATCATTATGATCGGTCATTATAGACCCAATAAAATTTCCTGTTGAATCAATTTTTACTAATGACTTTGGATTTATAAATATTTGATTAGGATCTATATCTAATTTATTATTAACTAATTTGAATTTATTTGTATATTGATCAATATTTAAATGTATTTTAACATTTTTATTTAAATACAAATGATTAGCTATTATATAAAAATCATCTGAATATTCAATTTGATTCTCTTTTTTTTCATCATGATCTGTGAAACCATCATATACACCCATATATTATATATTATAATTTTTTTAAAAATTAATTGGATCATGTGTAATTTTATACCAATTACAAAATACTTTATGATGTAATTTTATACTTCTTTCATCCATTCTATTACGATATAATAAAAACAGTGCTATATCACCATCTAATCCTGCTCCCGTTACTCCATTTGGATTAAGATTTGCGAAACAGAGCTTATTATCACCTGGACTTGTACGTGCTTGAAACAAAGTTAATAATTTACCATTACAATATACTTTAGATCCATTTAATCCTGCATCAACATCCCAGTGCACGGATAAACATACAAATTTATTTAAAACACCTGGATAAGCATTTGTTTTATGATTCGCAATAGGACTTCTACCATTTACATTATTTATCCCAATTACAATATGATCTGTTGGAGTAGTACCTGATACAATTAAATCAGAACATCCATTTACCTCATGACCAAAACTTATAAATTTATCAAACGATCCGTTATCATGACCAAATAAAGAATTTACACACCAATACCCTAAACCATAATTTTTTATCCTATACACTATAAAAACATTCACAATATCAGGATTATTTCCTTGTTTATTAAGATTAATATCACTAATCATTCTATTTGTACCATCAAATTGCAAATAATATCGATTATTTATTCTGTCTGATTTATTACTTAAAACAGGTTGCAAATTACTGTTAGTTTGGGAGCTATTATCTCCGGATAATGACTGATCATACAACAAACTAACTTTTCTTGTAGTATCATCATAAACAAGTTCTGTATGATTAGATGTATCAACTTTATAAAATGCACTTGCATATGTTGTATAATATTCCCAGGTTAATGTTTCTGCGAGACTATTGTACATAAAATTTATCATGTATTGAACATTAATTACACTTTTTAATGATTGCCCTGTTGATGATAAATTAATTATATGTTTATTCCTCATATCGATATTTTGATTCTTTTTATGATATTCATCAGCATTTTCATGAAAAAGATTTTCTCCATCATAGATTCCCATATATATTATAACTTAGAATTATTAAAGAAATTCTTAATTATTTTTTGATTATCATCTATATTTGTTAAATTAAATTCTTTTATAATATTATAATAACTTTCTCCATGATATCTTTTAAATATATAATAAACAGAATAATAACCACACGATTTAGATTTATAACTTTGATATTGATTTGAATTATAAATATAATTAAAATTTTGTATTATAGTGTTTATTGGAGCTATACCATAACTATCGAAATACTCGATAACGTCTTGATTTTTATTATTATAAAAACAAACCCAATGAGTACCATCATTTTGTGATGAATCTAAATTTAATATGAAAAATTTACCTTTGTTACTTTTAATAATATCTTTTGTTATTTGATCATGAGAATAAATACCAGCAAATTTATCACGTAATGTCAAATAATCAATCCAATTTTCTAAATCAATATTTGATGTTGAGGAATCTTTAAATTTCATTACAGGATATCTCCTATTAATGGGATACCCTTGAAAATAGAATTTTTGCCTAATATTAAGCCTTGGGCTATTTGAGATTTTTGAGCTTTTTTTTTTTTTTACCATAACCTTTAATTTCATAATCATCATAAAATTTAGGTGCATTGTATGGTTCGTATGGTTGCCATTTATTATTAACTAATGCTTTTCCTTTATTATCCGTTTGTGAAATAGGTATTGGTATTTTACTATTATGTTCTTTGTAACTAGATTTTTCAGGTGAATTATGAATACCTGAACCAGTAAGAGCCTTGATCAATATCGGTATTCCTATTGCACCTAAAAGTGACCCCAAAAAGCCCCCTTGAACATAATTTGAACCTGATAACATTATTTTATCGAATTGTTTTCGATCATTATTTTTTAATTTATTCAATCCTTGTATAAGTTTATCAATTACAATAATTATATCTTTTACATTATCATTGATCCCATTACCTGATATTATTTTATCAATTCCTAATGATGCTAATGTACTAGTTAAACCGTGAGCTAAACCTGGTAAAATTTGTTTTGTAACAACAGGTGCAACTTTAGAAATTAATTTGGTTGCCATAGGTAATAAATTAGTTAAAATACTACCACCATCCATATTTTTCATTGCATTATAATGAGAACGATTAAATCCTAAAACCATTGGTTTATTTTTAAGTAATTTATCATATTGACATTTATTTACATAAACTTTAAAGTCATTTTCATTTCCTATTTTTGTTTTTAATTTGATATTATTTTTCTTTTTATATCCTTGTGCTAATTTTTGTTTTTGATAATTTGTTAATTTAATGTATACTGGAATCATTATATATAATATTATATATAATAATTAACACAATAATAATAAAATTTTATACAATAATAAAAATTATATCTTATACTATAATTCTTGCTTTATTATTTACAACAGATACATCAACCTTCATCTCATTAAGTGCTATACAATAAATACTATAATTTTTACTAGGATCTTTATCTAATGAATATCTTAATTCCAATTTTACAGACCCAGAAAACATTGACTGAGTCATATTTTTTGTTAAATCAAAAACAAAGATCATATTATTTGTTATAAATTTTTCATATGTAATATATGGTCCATCATTGATATTATTTTTGGTCATGTAATTTAATAAATGATTATATGCAGCTGATTTTTTATTAATAGAATATGGTTCTAATGGTAAAATATTGCTATCTTCCACAATTAATTGAAGTGATGTAATTTTTGAATTAGCTCCAATAAATTCTGTATTATTATCAAATGAATCAAACTTATCTGAGGATAAACCACCACGATTTTCAGTATTCGAAAAATAAACAAAAACGTATTTAACTTTATTTAAAGCTTGACTCAAAATTATTGAATTTTCACGATGGTTCAAGTTTCTATGAACCAATACATTCTCTTTTAAATAATTAAATGAATGATTTTTTAAATATTTATCTAAATATATTTTCATTTGATTTGGATTAAGTTGAATTTTTGGTACATACAATGTCATATCAACAATATGTATTTTATATTGATCGCTTATTGAAGATTCTTTTTGCAATAAAATCTCGTCATTTTCAATTATTATCTCGAATTCTAACTTTCCTGGAGGAAGCAAGTGTGATTGAAATCGTTGAAAAAACTCTATTCGGTTAAAATACAGATTACTTTCAATAATTTTCCCTGAATGTGACAACATTTGTCTTTTATGAAAATTCTTGTTATATAAAGGATTATAATTCTTAACAAGACCTGAAGAATCTTTATCAAATTCTTCAATTACAGTTGATCTAATCTCATCTGGATACAAAAAAGTAACATCTGAGCATGTTTTAGAATAAGTATCGGAATATTCAATTAAATTTTTGATATTCATTGCGTAATTTATAAATGATGTGTCTAAAATATTGATACCATCATACTTTAAAATTAATTTATACAAAAAACGACAAATATCAGATGTTGGAGCTATTCTTGTTGTTGAAGCTACTGGAGTATTATCACTATATTTTAATACTTTATATTGCATATTTAATAAAATAGGATATAAATCAAATGGTATCCCTTCGGATATATTGTTTAGTGAAAAGTTATACTTTTTATCTTGAGACATATTAGCAATTGGTTCTTTTATAATTTCTATAGGTTTATATGGTATATATTGATATTTTTCACATTTTTCTCGAAATTCACTCATATATTATAGATTATAATAATTCATTAAATTTTTCTCTTATACTTGAATTATTTTTTATAATTGAATTATTATTTTTTATATTTAATTTTTTTAATTCTTTTTTAATTTCATCTGATTTATTTTCATTATTTTTTATTATATTTTTTTCATCATCTTTAAATATTTTATTTATAATTTCCTCACCAGATTTTTTAGCTGCTGCTTTTGCAAATTCTTCTGTTGATTTTTTAATTATTTCCTTACTTGCGTTACTTGTTAATTTTTTAGTACCTGAAGAAGCAATATTTTTAATTAAATCTGTTATACCATCTCCTTGTTCTATATTATACTTATTTTTAATCTCTTTATATACTTTTACCATTATAGTATATATTATATTAATCTTTTAAGATTAATATCATTGATACTTCACTATTTCCTAATTCTAATAAACGGTCTTTTGAATCATATATTTGAATATTAAATTTTTGAATATTAGTTGTATTAATTTTATTATAAATAATTTGATCCTCTTTTTTTGTAAATGGATAACCTATCTTTAAATCTGACGTAGAAAACGTATAAATCACACTACTTTGGATGTTTGTATTATATATTGAATTTGAAACAAGAGAACATTTAATTAGAATTGAATCTATCCCATTTGTGATATTCGGTTCTATATTTGAATATGATGAAGATGTTAATAATGAATCAAAACCTAGTAAAGATCCAAATAAAAGATTCGATCTGAAATCTATTTGATAACTTGATTTTAATTCTATATAGCATTTTTTAACAGATGATACAAAAAATAATTGTATACCTTCTTTATCGTCTGAATTTTTCTCTAAATAATTACTTATAAATGTTGCAATATCACTATATGTAAATGTACCTGTCATAAATGTTACTGTTTTCCAAGTATTTCCATTATCTGATGAATATCGAAATGAATTGTTTCCAAATTTATCACTTATATTATCCCAAGCATATGACATATTTAAAGTATGTAAACCAATATAATAATTTTTTTGACGATCTAATATTAATCCATCTTGATTTAAAGAGACCTCAAATGAATTATTTTTTCCATATATATTTTCATTTGATGTGTTAATAAAAATACTACGATTCATTATATTATATATTATAATTATTTTCAAGAGTTTACAAAAAATAAAAACCCATCATAAGTAAAAAATGAATAAAAAGTAAGGAATGATGACAATTAGATGTTAATGTGATCGAGAGTAAGAGCTGTGTGTTGAGTTACGGGTTAGAGAAAACGGGGTGATATACGGGTGTGAGATATGTTGTGAGAGAGCTGTTGTTAGAGTAGTCGTGATAGAGACGTGTGAGTGAGCTGTGTGAGATAGTTGTTGTGAGAGTCGTCGTGAGAGAGCTGTTGTGAGAGGCGTCGTGAGTGTCGTCATGAGAGATACGTGTGAGAGAACTGTTATGATAGTCGTCGTGATAGAGACATGTGAGATAGCTGTTGTGAGAGCTGTGTTGTTAGAGAGCTGTTGTGAGAGTAGTCGTGTGGTAACTGTCCTCATACCCAAAATTTACAAAAAAAAGGTAAGCATGGTACTAAAAAATAAAAATCAAAAAAAAGGTCATATAGTGACAAACTACCCTAGAGAGCTGTGGTTTGTAACAAAAAGTAACGCAAGGGGATAAGAGATAAAAAAAGGTAATACTGTGAGCAACTTTTTAAATTACTCCTTAATAAAATTGAAAAATAAGTGCCCGAGAGAGGCCTGAAAATGGGGAAATTTGCAAAAAGGTAAGCATGGTACTAAAAAATGAAAATCAAAAAAGTGCATATAGTGGCAACTGTCCTCATACCCCCATATTATATACTACTCCCCTCCTCCAAGAGGCTCCCCCTCATCCGCATTTACAGCCATCCCACACATTGTATTAGTTGTGCGTTTGTTGTTATCTCCTTTATTTCTATACTTCCCCCCTCCCAGTGTGTTCCGTTATTCGCATGAGCTATCTTTACCTAGCCCTAATTTCCCTGTGTCCCAGCACTTTTCTAGGGTATTGTCTCATACACTCCCTATTTCCCATCCCCATCACTTGCGCACTAGCTGGGTTGTGTCGATAATGTGTTCACTCTTTAGACCTTAGCTCATCATCACCAGTTTATGCTTGTTATTGTTGCTTTGTAATACAACTCACCTTTACACCTCTAAGGTATCCTTCGCAGGTCTCAGCTGGTAGTAGTTTAGGTCATATAGTAGTCATATACCTGGTTATCTTGCAGTAGTAATACTCTGTTTCAACTCACTTGTTCCTTGAGTTTTTGCACTAATCAAGCACTGCAACACATAATCCTTTGTTTATTTCTTACTTTTATGGGCACAAACAAATGGAATTTCACTTGGTGAGTCACCGGCCTGACTGGCTTCAGTCACACATGCTTGTCATTTGATAGAAATGCATCACGTCAGCAAGTTCAGAATCCATTATGACTATTTTGGATCAGAAAACAGTTCCAGTCTAATGCCCAGCAAAACAGGATCACAGATCGCCTAACCAAGTTCTATGTGCTACTACCTGAACTAGGGTATCCAGAAATGATCAATCCTCACATCTGTTCCCTCCATTATCACAGGAGCGATGAGAGTCAGCTAGCCTGCCTCCCAACCCAATATTGCTTCTTAGTTAAATCAATGTTCATCAGGACTACTTTACAAGGCAACATCATCTATCAAAGCTGAAGATTTTGCCAAGCCACTCACGACAACTACTTCTGCGGGGACAGGATGAACTAGCTGTCATCACTACAGAAGTGCAGCTTGCTGCAGACGTTTACCTTCACTATAACAACAGCAATTCTACTCTGGGAGATCACAGAGGGTTTAGTAGCACACCTCAGTAACTGTTGTGAGCCTATGCAGGGACAGGATGGTTTTTTGCACGTATACCTGGCACACTTGAAACGCTTGGAGAAAGCTCTTGAAAGTAGTATGCAAGGTGGTAGAAGCAGACTTTACCTTAAACACTTGTAGTTAGCAAGTGACAGTACTTCTAATTTTAGTTATAGTCTTAATGCCTATTGTGTTATGGTAGTCCTATAATTGGTAGCAACCCCCCCCCCCCACCCATCTGATGGATTACACAGGCTCATATATAGTTGCAATGGAGTATGCAGGCTCATACACAGTTTTACCACAGCTTGGGGTGAATCGTGGCGTATCTTGGCAGTTAGGCCACCAAATGTGGTGGCAGTATGCTACAACTTAGGCACTAATGTACTTAGTATATATTCATTCAGGGGAGAAAGTCACCCCCTGTGTGGACCAGTAGCTATGTTAAAGAGTTCTCATGGTACCCTAGGCATCCCATGGGGGAAAAATCACCCCCATGTGAACCTGGGACCAAGTATACAGCAAGTGCTGCCGTGTATTAGTAGTGAATATACTATTACTAATCATAGCATCCAGGCAACCCGCAGGGGAGAAAGTCACCCCCTGTGTGGACCTAGAGAAACCTAGTGCATTATAATATTACTCATCATAGCACCCCAGGCAACCTGCAGGGGAGAAAGTCACCCCCTGTGTGGACCTGGGGAAACCTAGTGCGTATAATATGAGTATGTATCATTCAGTCACTAGTACTTAACAGTTGAGCCAGATACAACCCCAATAGCTGCCAAGTTCGTCTATTTCTTAGTTATCACCACTCTATGCTGTTTGTCACGGGCACCTAGGCCGAAGATTAGTTAATTGACATTTACGGAGTAAAATACATTTTACAATAGTACTTCAGCCTCACTTTGTTCTTAACTTGTTCGTAATTTCCCAACAATTTTGAGGCTGTTGGTCTTATAAAATTGTTCTTACAAAGAAGGAGTGTACCTAGTTTCATCGAAATTTGAAGATTTAAAATGATAAAGGAACTAAACCATCTTTTCTTTTTCATACTACACGAGTGTTGTAAGAGTATCTAAGAGTTTCTGCTTGTGTAGATGGCAACCCTTTTAGGAAATAGGGCATTGTTCCTTTTACGTGCGTTCCAGATATCTGGCATGGGCTACATGGAACGCACGTAAAAGGAACAATGCCCTATTTCCTAACAGGGTTGCCATCTACACAGCAGAAACTCTTAGATACTCTTACAACACTCGTGTCGTCACTGAAAAAAGGTTAACAGCTTGTCGTACAACACCATCAAGATATCTGCATGCCATATATCTGTGGTATGGTGCTTCTAGGCTCAAAAATGATTAAAAAGTACAGTGTAGTATACTTCTATATACAACCTCATTGAATTATTGGGGGGGGGGCAAAGCCCCCTGCCCCCTAGTTTCTACGGGCCTGATATATCTGCAACTCTAATAGGAGTGTCATATTTTCATAGCAATAAGTGTGTATCTTACACTAGGAGTAATATAAAATTGATTAACACATGGGGGGAGGTAGGTGGAAATGTACATGTGCAATAGGGGGAAATCATCATGTTAGAGTGGAATTACTGTTGCAAGATGTCCACTATCCCCATCATTTAATTTGTAGTTGATGGCTGACTAATGTTCTGGATTATTGCATATTCATCTTCTTTTGGTTCTTTATTGGGGTTTGAAACTCCCTGTACAATTTCTTTGTCGCTCATTGCCAATGACTCATATGCAAGAGTTGGTTTGTTATTGCACTGTACTCATGCATGGTAATTTCTGAGTTGGACAACCTTTGATCTCGTGTTCTGAATTCCTCCATATCACCCATGAGCAGATCCAGGGTGAGTACCATACAGTCTAGACCTTGTTTAAGGCAAAAGATGTAAAAGTAATAGGTGGCTCTTTTCTCCCTTTAAGCAAGCTGAATGAATGAATCCTGCTCATACTTTGGTACCTTAAGGTAGAATACTTGCTCACTTGTGGCCTCATATCAAGTTCCAGTAAGGGATAGTGGCCTCAAGAACTACTGAGATGAACAGCCTTCTGTGGCCATTGATATTTCTCTTTATCAGATCCAGAGGTGCTTTTTTGTGTGGCAAACTGAGAAATATCTATTGAAGTAATGTTTAGAACTGATATGAATAGGCCACAGAACTGATGCCCATAGGCCACAGAACTGACAACCTAGATGCTGCAGAACTGATAAGGTTGTTTATAACATGTTATGTTATGCTATGCTATGTTATGTTCTGTTATGTTCTGTTATGTTCTGTTATGTTGTTATTCAGGGAAATTTCAACACAATTCTTAAATTGTTTACAAATTGTGTGGGTCTGTCAGGTACAAAACACAAACTTCAAAGAGTTGCATTTAGAGTTACATATGTCTGCATCCATCAGAGTAACAGTTCTATGGCTGCGTTCAGACTGAATGCTAGTAAAAGATTGTTGGTGGCTATCTGCGAGTACGCACTTGATCCGCAGATCTTCTGTTCAGACTGGGCGCTTGTGCTTGCTCGTTCCGTGGAGGAAATCCAAATGGAAACCACAGGAATAAATGTGATATCTGATATCTAGAATTTCAAATTGTATCGTTTAGGCCTATATGAATCGTCACAGACGATTGCATTATCGCCATCACAGAACAGTCGGTATATACCTCCTAACTCGGGATATATATCAACTCAAGAGGGTATCATCTTTTTCTTCAAATGAAACATTATGAGTAGACGTTCATATCAATATACAAGAATGAAAAAGGTATAAGCTATCTTTTGACGTTATTTTAGAATCTCTATCTCCACATCTACAGAAGCAAGCAACTATATTTATAAAACCGGTATCCCCCGAAGAAAGATTTGTTACAGCGTCACGCCATTGTAGATTTTCATGACTTTTATAATGTGCACTTGGTCCTTTATGTTCAAAATGGTAGTTTTTGGTACTGAACTGGAAATTAGTGTAGAAAATCCTGACAAAATGTTAAACGTCTTGCTTACTGCATAATTATTAAACGGGAAGTATTCACTTGAAAGATTTAAACGGAAATGTGCCTCTTGTTGATGGACATCGAGGCGGTAGTTTATAAGTCCAGAACGAGAAGTACCTAAGGAAATAAAAGTCACGGAAAGTGTCGGTTTTGCCATTGTCTCATTCCATGCAGTCTTCACTGTTAAAGATGTATCAAGACAAAACTATTTCATTACATTGTACCACAGTTTCTCTAGAGCAAAATAGTTCATTAAGAGCATTATGAACGTCTTCGGGAAATCTCATTTAAAGTCTCCGACATTGCAACTAGTCACTGGTGCAGTGAAGTAGGTTGCCAGAATCCCAAATAGCAGGTATTCATTCAACTTCCTTAACGAACAAATCAAAATCCGCGTTTTTGTCTCTTGCTAGTTCTTGCTTGTAACAAATCTGTCAGCGAACCCACAAGTTTTCTAGCATGAACTCGCTAATATCCGCTGGTGCAATTGTCCTAATCTGAACACCTGCGGTGTGACCCATTGCGGTTTGTTACAAGTGCGTATACGCCCTAGTTCAGGATTGTTCAGTCTGAACGCAGCCTAAACCAAAAATAATGTATGAAATAAGTGATAGCATAGTGGCTTCAATGTGAGAAATAAACCACACATACGATTAAACACACATAATATAATAGAACTAGTTCATCGGCATTGATATCACTTTCTCTAATGTAGTCTGGACAAATAAGAAAACCTGAGAAATAAGAAACCCCAAACTGAAACTGGAGCCAAATCTACTTAAAAAAGGCATGTATTGTTGCAATTGTTTTTGGTGATTGTAACAGCTTCATTTTTCTACCTAACGGACTCTCATAATCTGATTGTGACATCCTTTTTTGATTGCAAATAGTCTGGGTTAAAGTATCAGTGAGCTCACACAGTGTTAATTGTCGGAAAGTTTTATTTGGTTTTCTTGAAGATTCGGCTTTCGTGGAAAGAAGAAACCAAAAAATGTTACTCATCCAGCAATTCGCCACAGTTACTTACCGCGACAAGTAACTTTTCCAGCGTTCGCGACAGTTAAGTCCCTCGACAGTTTAGACACAACAAATTCAAATCATTCGCGACTTTTTGTGACAGTTTCTTCCCGCGACAGTTTCTTCCTGTAAAGTACGTATTGTTTCTTGTCTTCTTGGAATGTCCTTGATATACAAAATATTGGCTGAAAGTATGGTGGACATTGTTCTGTAAGGTTCATGATTTCAAGAAAGACTTGGAAAACCTTGGTTTATTGACACTTGTTCAACAAAGCACAGACAAATTCAAAGTTTTGTTTTGCAAAACAGATAACCTGCCACTCAGAACACGAGTGTTTGAGAACATGACTCATGAAATAGAGCCATCAAAGGTTTCTGAATGGTAAGCAACAGAGTTTTTAGGTCCTACCACAGAATAAATAATAGGCAGAAGGGACACTTGCGTTGGCCCTTTGTTGTTCTGGGGGCACAGATTGGCTAATCTGTTCACCTCTAAACGTGTTGTCAGTTTGAGGCTTATAGTATCATTAGTCATACAAAGTCCTAAACAACATTCTGCAATGAGGACTTAACGGACATCATGGACTCTTGGCCCGACTGCATACTGCATAACATTCACTCTGGCACTAGAGTCAAGGAACAACATCAGAACATCAGAATACAAAGCTTTACAACGTACCAGTTCAATGTGATTTGCAGAACTCAATAAACTACTTTATTTTGCTTCAGCTGGCTAGCTTCACTTGATTTATTGCCAATATAATAGGCAGCATCTTATATGCAGATATTTAACATTCCATTGATGCAAAGCCCAAAGAACAATAAATAGTCTTGGTATCAGTATAACACTCCATTCCTAGGCACTTATCACAAGACATGTCATAGAGTAAATGATTATGTAAGAGGCATTTCATCCATCACAGGAAAAATACTACAAGTAAGAAGAGAGTGTAACTTTTCTTTAGAACAATAAACTTGTAACTGAAGCAAACTTTTCCACCATATGGATTAATGGTTGCTATGTTGAGAAATTACATAATTTTTCCAGAAATCTCTATGACTGTTTACTGATGTGGTAGACAGGCAGTGTTCGCAAGAATTTAATAAAAAGGCCCACATAGAAAGACTATGAAGAAAAAGAATCCATCTTCCATTGTGCCAAAAAAACCAACTTAACTTCTCTCGTAAACAACTCAATGTTTTACACTTCCTTTGTTTACCAAACAATAACAAGCAAAAATGTCCTGCTACTCAACAAAGAAAGCATCCTTCTTTAATCGTCAAGGGATTCAACAACCACTGAGACTCTTGTGCCCAGTACCAACAATAACTGCATTGTTCCTCCTGCACAGGCAGAGATAAGAGTATACACTTGTTAAGACCTGTGGTACCCACCATTATCAGCTTCTTTTTAGTTGGAAAAGTACTTTGCTATTTAGGATGTTTTAGGATCACTTAAACGAACAACTTTAGTAGGCACAAGCAGGCTTTGCCTTCTCATAATAGTTGTTGTGAGCCTGTAATAGTCACAGTTCTGATGAAAGTTAAGATATACTTTGTGTTTTTGTTTTAGACAGTCTATGCATTCTTTTGTGGGGTATTTTCATGTTGAGAAGCTTTAAGTCTTTGGTACTATCAACATACTATTTGGCAGATGTCACCTTTAGTTACTGGACAAACATAAGATCGTAATGTACAATGCAGCTCCAATATAAGGCAGCCAATTTTTCACTTACAGAAATGCAGAGCATTGGTCCATTGAGTGGAAAGAGAGTGATAATATCCCTTTTTGAACTATTTATAAAACATAGGTAATTTCCACTAAGTAAGAAAATCAGAGTT
Source organism: Mastigias papua (assembly GCA_964019165.1). Lineage (NCBI taxonomy): Eukaryota > Metazoa > Cnidaria > Scyphozoa > Rhizostomeae > Mastigiidae > Mastigias > Mastigias papua. Next base: position 2,557,996 of record OZ025276.1, read on the forward strand.
ATTGTAAACAAGCAACCATGGAAAAGATGAATTGGCCTCCCTGTATCATCAGACTATTACTCTGTTTCAACTCGTTTGATAGTCTGATGATTATGCATTACAGGACATTAAGTATTATAGAGTACTACAGCTCAAAATATACTGAGCATCTGTGAACATGTGTGTTCAAGAAATTGGTTACTTGTTATACAGCTGAGTTACATGTAGTGATTTTCTGCTGGATGTCAGAGAAAATATCAATTATCACATTATCACTTTGATTATTTCATCATTTGATTATAGGATTAACAAGCCAAAACATATCGCAAAATGGATCATAGACAATCTAAGCGTGGGCAGAATATAATTGCATTGCTTTGATTTTATTCAGAATATTGGGTGGAAGTTAAAAGGTACCAACAGTGGCTTTACACAAAGCAGCATGTTGTGATCATAATAATGGTGACCAGGGACAAGCCAAGGCAGGGATAAACCTATAGCAAGTGCACACCATAGAGAGAAAAAAAGTCAGATAGGCAACCCCGATGTATACCCCAGGTGCCTAAAATCATCAATACATTTGCACCCCCACACACCCAGCTCACAGAAAACACCCACTTGTTCATTCACACCATACAATGATATATGCCAATTGCCACATTAACTAATCATACTAATGTACCACAATGTAAATCATAGTTTATTATCAACCACAACTAAGACATCAAAGCCAAAACATCATAAAGCTCTTTTACAACATAATGGTTCTTAACAACACATAATACTTCTACCTAACATCAAAAGTGTACAAACATGGACTATAGATTTTACAGATAGAGATACCATGAATACAAACAACTGCTCCTAAACCACCTAGCCAATAGTGCACCCTGTAAGTACACACTTCCCAACCCTAAACCTAACACTAACCCAACCCCAACCCCCAACCTTTACCTGAACTCCTACCCTACCCCTCACAAAGATATACTACAGACTATCTAGTCACCATCACAAGTTCATCTGCACAACTTAATGTACAGAAATTACTGCACATAAAGACAGGTGTACAAAACCTCATGCACACAGTCAGGCACACCTATTCATACACAGAAATGAATGCTCACAAATCATACATACAAGTTCATGCACACAAAGTGATGCACACACATTCATGCACACAAATTCATGCACAGAACTTCATGCACATAAATTCATGCACAGAACTTCATGCACATAAATTCATGCACAGAACTTCATGCACACAAACTGATGTATAGACATTAAGACACAGACACTACGACACAGAAACTCATACACTGACATTAATGCACAGAAATCCATGCACTTACGTTCAAGCACACAAATTTATGCACAAAAAGTCATGCACACAAACTCATGCATAGACATTAAGACAGAAATTCATGCAGAGAAATTACAACAGAGAAAGTCATACACAGAACTTAATGCACAGATATCCATGCACACAAATTCATGCACAGACACTCATGCAAACAAACTCGTGCACACATATTCATGCACACAGATTAATGCACACATCTTCATACACACAAATTCATGCACACAGATTAATGCACCCAACTTCATACACACAAATTCATGCACACAACGTCATACACACACATTCATGCACAGAAATTCATGCACACACATTAATGCACAGAATTTCATGCACACAAACTCATGCATAGAAAGTAAGACAGACATTCATGCAGAGACCTTAAGACACAGAAATTCATACACAGCACTTAATGCACAGATATCCATGGACTCAAAATCATGCACACAAATTCATGCATACATATTAATGCACACAACCTCATACACACAAATTCATGCACAGAAATTCATGCACACAAAGTAATGCACAGAAATTCATACACAAAGTAATGCTCAGAAATTCATGCACACAAAAGTAATATAGACAAGTGCATGCAGAGACATTATAACACAGAAATCATACATACAACTTTATGGACAGAAAGTAATGCACAGACATTCATGCACATACATTCATGCACATACATTCATGCACAGACATTAAGACACAGGAAGTCATGCACAAAAATTAAAGCACACAAATTCATGCACATACATTAATGCACATCAATTCATACACACAAAGTGATCCATAGAAAGTCATGACACACATTCATGCATAGAAATTAATGTACACACCTTACTGCACACATAACTTTATGCACACACAACGCAATACACACACAACTTAATGCACACACAACGTAATGCACACACAACTTCATGCACACACAACTTCATACACACAAGTATGTACCTCCACATGAAGTGTAGCGCATATTGTTGAGTTACTGTTTAGACCCAGTTTCTTTTCTTGTATGTATGCATAGTATAAAGTGCCAAAGATATTCATATTCTTAATACTGGGCTTCTTACCAGTGAGTGCCTCATATGCTGTTTTCAGTAACCTGGACTTATAACATCGATTTCGAATGTATTATGATCCAAGAATAGCATATGTCCATAGATGTTTTGGCAATTTGACAACTAGTAGTAGGCATCACGCCATTTCAAACAATGATCTCCATCCTCTCTCTGCTATTCCATTTTGGTAAGGAAAATAAGGTGCACACATTTCATGACAGATACCTTGATTTCTTAGACATGCTTGATATTCCCTTGAAACAAAGTCAGAACCACTATCACTCCTGATACATTTAACCTTTCCAAATGGAGAAACATCTGCTAACAATTTCCTTGTAGCTTCAACTGTATCACTCTTTTGTTTTACAAAATAGGCCATCATAACCCCTGAGTAGTCATCAGTGACAGTAATAGCATATCTGAATCCATCAATGCTGACCAGGGTCAATAGGACCAGGGAGATCAGTGTATCAGTCTAGTGGCATCTGTGCCTTTTCATCAGGAGTTCATGACCTGACTTCACACATGTTACCAAGAGTACATGTGTCATATGGTGGGTTTAATGTCTTTGTATTACTATTCATTCCATCAACAACATTTGGTAACTTCCATATGTCATTGAGGTTACAGTGCCCAAATATCTTATGCCATGGATCAACATCATGCTCATCAAGTTCATAAACTTCAGTTCATCAAACAATACACCAATGGACTTGCCAAATATTGATGAGCATTATCACTGGTTGGCTACTATATAGCATACTATTGAATTCTGCAGTACTTTGATGGAGTCGCTCACAATTATTTCAAGACATTCCTAGGACTTCTCCTTGACTTGATGAGGTTTTGGTAAAATGGATATACTTGAGCATATTTTGGACTGCTTTGGCTGAGAGGACATAAACGCACCCCTCCCCAGGGGTTTTTGTATGTCAAAATTGTATACAACTGTACACTTACATACCATTTGTATATGATGATACTTCTGTCGTAGATTTGTTTCTTATTGCTGATATTGTGTTGTAATGATATGATTTTGTGTACTTACATAATATGATTGAATTCATGGATATAATGTCATGTGAATATACTGTCACGAATAACTGCAGTACTTGTATATAACTTCACAGAGACATATACATGCGGCATGAGATGAGATGAGATTATACATTAGACAATGCCCACCACATTACAATGCACAGTATACTACGAGAGCTAACTTTGGCTAACCTATGAGGAAGAAAAGGGACGTATCACACTTTCACCAATTTATGTACTCAGCTCACAATGGGACTGGAAATCTGGAAATAGCTAAGGCATAGTTTAGACAGTGCATTGTGAGCAGAGCAAACTACATTATTCCCTTCAAACAAACTAAGTGTCACTTAAATTCGCCCATACCTTGTTGTCTAAATGGAAGAGTGAATCAAATTATTACATTTGCTCATAATTTGTCCATGAGAGCAAATTGTGAGCAACTTTAAGTGTATTTAATCCACTCTGTGTAACGGCAACCGAGCTGATCTTCTTTTGTTGGATTTTTAAGTGACTTTAGTGTCTTTCATTTGAGTTTATTGTTTAATTAAAACGTTTTGTTCATACCTTCGCACGAGGTATGTTTCGCCTTGTTCTTTTTCAGTTATTTCCTTTCGAAGCTAGTTTAGATTCTAGCAGCACCATTCGTTCAACCATTTGTAGTTAATTCATAGATTACTTTAAAGTTGGCAAACGGGACTAATATGTAAGTTACTTCTTACATCATTTTCTATTTATTTCAGTTAGTTTTAGGTTATTGTCTGCACGTTTGCTTCCGCTACATCACGACTTTTTAGGCCCGTTGTTGTATTTCTCTTAGTTTGCATTACGTTTATCTTACATCTTTCTAGTTAGTTTATACGTTTTATTGTTTAGTCATCAACAGTTTATATTCTGTATCTTTTGCATTTTAGTTTACGACTATTATGTCCGTAAGATACACCATTGTTTCATCTCTTGCGTCAGTTCAGTTCTCTTTGTCGACTCGGAATTGAGCTGCCGTAACACTCTGCACTGAGCGACTTAAATTATTACCCTTCAAAACATCTAAAGGTGAATTACATTCACTTCCTACTTCACTGTCTAATTTCAAGAGTGAATCGAATTATTGACTTTGCCCTTGAGAGTGAATAATGAGCATATTTAATCATATTTAATTTACTCTGCTGAAAATGTGCTCTCTAAACTATGTCTTAGAAAGGAAGATTAACCAAGTACTGTACATATTTGCTAACTGTTGCCTACAATGTGACCATAAATACTATCTATGCACGAGTTGATCCAGGTGGAACTGACTTCATGTTCCTAAGCCGCAAGGTGCCAAGCTATGTCCTCATATGAGCACTGTAATAGTACCACTCTCACTAGGTATCGAGCAGGAAGTCACAACAAAGTATAAACAAAGTACAAGTCACTCCACAAAAAAGTCTATACTCCTATTCAACACTCATAACAAACTTAGAGTGTAACTAATTGCAACTTAATTACAACAATTATGTAAAATTTTAGTGTTTAAATGTCATATCTACACTGCCTATCTATCTCTCTCTGTTATGACTATGAGAAAATACAATGTTTTAACTATTATAGACCATACTAGCTGTGAGTGTAAGAAGCAGAATCACTTAAAGTCATCAATGTGTCAAAAGGACAGTTCGACAACATGATGACCTTAAGTGATTCTGCTATTCAAGACATTGCCTGGTGGCTACAGAATTTGCCACATAGTTATGGAATAATAGGAAAAACTCCTTTTGTTCATACACTCTATTCAGATGCATCTTTGCAAGGCTGTGGGGCAGCTATCACATATCACAACTGGTGGAAAATGGTCCTACAAAGAATCACAATTACATTTAAATACATCAGAACTTTTAGCTGCATTTTATGCAGTTAGAAGGTTCAAAGATACAAGTAGCAACAAAAATATCTGTCTCATGCTTGACAACAGTGCCGCAGTATGTATAAGTAATAAAAAGGGTACAACTCGCAGCTCTAAGTGTACTTCTATTGCAGTTCAGAATTGGGATTTTTGTCAAACACATAACATTCTTTTGACAGCATTCCATATCCCTGGAGTTCAGACTGTTAGTGCTGATAGGGAGTCACGTATTTTTGCTAATCCCGATGCAGAATGGATGCAACATCCCAAATGTCTGAAACACGCTTTACTTGTAAGAACTTATGAGCCAGAGATTGATCTTTTCACCACTAGGCTGAATGCACACTTTGCTAAATAGTGCTCTTTGTGGCCAGATCCCTATGTATCTTCTATTGATGCATTTTATATTTCATGGTTTGATCTTAAGTTCTATTGTTTTCCACCTTTTAGTTGCATACTTCAGGTATTGCAAAAGATGTGGAGCGATTCAGCAACTGGAGCAATTGTAGTACCAATATTGCCTCGCAGATATGGTACCCTCACCTGCTACCCCTACTTGAAACTCCGCCTGTGTGTCTAAAGTTCAGCAAAACCTTATTGTCTCTTCAAGGATGGACAAATATGGTACATCCTCTATATCACAGCCTGCATTTAATGGTTTGTCTAGTGTCAGGCAACATTTCGCCAGACAAGGCCTATCTTCCCCCTCAGGTGACAAATGTATGACAGCATGGTGGTACTCAACTAAAAGGCCGTATAATATGTATCTACAGAAGTGGCTTGAATACTGTTCTTTGAATGATTATGATCCTTTTTCTCCATCAACTACCAATGCTCTGGATTTCCTTACTTTTTTATATAGTCAAGGCTTATCGTTTAATACTATAAATATTGCGAGAAGTGCATTGTCGTGTTTCTGTAACTGTGAAGGGCTGGCAGGTCCATTCGGTCAGTTATCAGTTGTAAAACGTTTTATGAAAGGGGTGCTTCAGCTACTGCCTTCATTACCAAGACATCATTTGATTTGGGATGCTAAGCAAATCTTTGACTTTTGTCGCTCTCAACCACCAGTTGATGAGCTATCCCAGAAAAACTTAATGTGTCGTATCACGTTGTTATTATGCTTATTAAGTGGACAGCATTGTCAAACGATACACTGCCTTAACGTTGAACAAGTGGATGTTACTGAAACTGAATATACTGTTGATATTGTGGAGAAGCTAAAACATACCTGTCCTGGTGTCCATCAAAAGCCTCTACGTTTTATCAAATATGATATTGAACCCCGTCTTTGTATTACAGACATTTGAAAGCATATTTAGATCGTACCTCATCTTTTCGAGTTGATCAGAAACAGCTGTTGATTAGTTTTGTATGTCCTCATTAGGCTCTTTCAAAGGACACAAGTTCACGATGGTGTCACAAGGTTTTTGGAACAAGTAGTCATTGACATTTAAAACTACTCATGTCACAGTACTTGTGCGGCTTCCACGTCAAGCCTTGTAAGAAAGAACTTCGATCTGAAGGAAGTGATGATTGCTGCAGGATGGATGCAAGAGCAAACATTTCAACGGTTTTATCATCTTCCTTTGTACAGTTCATTTAATTTTGGACATGCTTTACTTGTTGCTGATAAGTCTGTAGTTTAGACCAGTTACTACTTTAGGATTACTGTAAAAATATAGGAATATATAGCTGCTTTCAAATTGGTCGGTAATTGCAATCCAGTCTGCTTCTGATCCAGGAACTTTTAGATAGCTTTGTGATGACAGTGCTTCCCATAGAGCTTCAGATGTTTCATGTACAATCCTTGAAATGGATGTTTTACTAAGTCTGTAACTGGCAGAAATTGTTGTTTGTGCATCACCAGTTACTAAATACCGTAATGTGACACATGACCTCTCAACCGCAGCTATTGGCTCTCTTTTACGTCTTGATTTCATTATAATTGGAGCAACAACTGAAAGGATTTCTTCAAAGCTTGTTGGATTCATTGTAAAATGTTGGAAGAGGTACTCCTCATCAAATAACCTCATATCGCTCACTAAAAGATGGTATTTGCCATTTCCCATTTCCCTTATCTTATCTTTGCACTAACTAGTGTTTGCATGGACAGGATATAATGTGAACACATCTAGTGCTTACTGTGTACAGTACTATGTTGCATCTGTTATAGTGAAAGGTATCCACTAACTACTACGATTTTCGAATACTCAGGTCGAATCATTGTGTCAAATAGAAGACTAAGCAACCAATATGATGATACTGTACAATCTACAGGTGAAATAATACAAACAGCTATTTAAAGTCCTTTTAATTTCCGTTAAATACAGAGTACACAATCGGTTCATTTCTATATGCTGTACTTTATCAACTATTACCCATGGATGTAAGGGGAGAGGGAACCAAGTGAAAAGGGGCTGCCAATCTGAGTCCTAGCTGGCCACAACAGATCTATCATACTGTAGGCAGTTTTGACCAGGAGCACAATAGCTCTGTAGGACACATTGCAAGAACAGTACGAAAGATCATATCTACTTACTGCGGACAGAAGTAAATTCCATTATACATTGTCTTCATTTTCATTCAGCACAACAGATTTAACAGCCCCTTCCCTCTCTCCCTCCCTCCCTCTCTCCCAATACATTATCTAACACTGCCTAGACTTATAGTCATACCAATATACACTCTCTTCAGGTAAAAGACATAAAGGCATCCATCATTGAGGAGGGTAGATGGGTTGCATTGACTGCAATGTAATAATAACTCATTTCCATTTATGTCATGCAACAAAACAGAAATGCAGCAGAACAGAAGCACAACAGAACAGAGACACAACAGACCAGGAACACATCAACATTGCAAAATCCGCGGTACCCTGTCAACCAGGTCTCCTTGACCAGGACCACAGTCCTGCAATTCTGAAAATGAGGGTCACGTTTGTGACCCTGTTGGGGGTTGCGCCTGTTCTTCCCAGGTGCTTTGTAGCCGGGGAACTGCTTGTGGTTGCCCTGTCGGGCAACCTTCCTATTCTTTCTACATCCTGTTATAAGGACGTAGATATCGCTTTCGGATCTACGACAAAATTAAACTGTCATCAATGCCAGGTAGTAACTACAACATAACACTAAATACTGTCGCGAAATACTTCTACAAGTTACTTATGTAGTTTGAAGGTACATACGTACATACGAAAAAGTTACATATCCTACAGAAAAGGAACACCTGGCAAATGAGAACATTCAAAGCAAGGGCCATTGAAATATGGAATGCTTTACCAGCATCAACAACAAAGCTTAACAGTTTGCTACTTTTCAAAACAGCACTTTAATTTGACTTTTATGTCCACGACTTTAAATCCATATTTGTTGTACTTAGTGGTTCTTACGATTCTTTTTATTATAATTCAATATTTTAACTAACAGCCAATTTTTATTTATAGTGGGCCTTGTTGTAGAAAAGTGAACTTTAGCTCAAGTAGCACAGGCTATCCACCTTAAACAGTAGCTATTATTATTATTTTAAGGGGTACTTCACATACAATGTTCGAATATTAGGAGGGAACCACACGCCTGATCTCTCCCCAGCTATCTCATTTCTCTCATTTCTTTATCTAGGACGTAGTAGATATGTGTACGAACTATCACAAGATGGTAACTCACTTGACGGCCTTCAAACGGTCTCCCGATTTGTTGGTTAGGACAAAGTCCTGATCTCTGGCCAAATGAAAGTTGTCCGCTATTGCTCTCGTAAAGGCCCCAATGTTGGCGCCTTTCCATTCAAGTCTACAAGGCAACATACAAATAGGATTTTAGTGCAGGTACATGCCACAGTATCATATGGCAATAAATCTTATACAGGTTAGTGATGTGAATTTGGCAATTATTAAAATTCATACTAAACAGGTACAAGACTATTGAAATGTGTTTACAAGTATAATGTACAATATCTACAGCAAATATACATACACAGGTGTCACTCCCACAGAAGACTTTGTGGGAGGTTTGCACCTCCCAAATGGTCTGTTGATTTCTTGTAGCCATCTGTGAAAACAGGATACAATGCTATAAATATGTTAGATACACAAGTATTGTTGAAAGGGAGATATTATTCAGTCATAAAATACTGGAATGCGTTATATAGAGGTACAAAATACATGACTACTCATCCTATCGTAAAAATGTATCAATCACGTTGAAGACATGATATATAAGGGTATGTGCATGACCTGGTGCAAAAAATGGGTATAAGTGGGGTTTTGAGGGGTGTAAATTAAAAATTGGAATAAATTATAATAATTTAAAATGGGGATAATTTATAATAAATTAAATGGATTAATTTATAATAATTATAAAATAGTATAATTTAATAAATGTAAAATAACAGAAATATAAAATGGGGTATATGTATAGTTGATTAGAATTGTAAATTGAAATAGTAAAATAGACTGGATTATGAAATGATTGGTGAGAATTGAATGTGAATGAGTGAATGGTGAAATACAATGAATGATTAAAATAGATATATGAAATAATGATATAAAATAGATACATGAAATAGTGATATAAAAATAGATACATGAAATAGTGATATAAAATAGATACATGAAATAGTGATATAAAATAGATACATGAAATAGTGATATAAAATAGATACATGAAATAGTGATATAAAATAGATACATGAAATAGTGATATAAAATAGATACATGAAATAGTGATATAAAATAGATACATGAAATAGTGATATAAAATAGATACATGAAATAGTGATATAAAATAGATTTATAAAATAGTGATATAAAATAGATTTTATAATATGGATTAAAAAGGACTAGTATAAATAAAATAGAAAATAATATTGATATAAATGTAATGGAATTAATTTAGAATAAATGGATTAATACAATGGAAATTAATTATTAATATAATTTAAAAAAATCTTCCTATGGTAATATAAAAACCACTTCGTTATTAATGGAACATATTTTATGGTTTATAAATAAGACTTCTTAGAATTTTTATATTTATGAATTATAGACACTGGGGAGTGGCTTAAGTCTTAGTTTAACGAAGTTAAAAAACCGTTAGGTTTTTTGACAAAGTTAAACTAAAACTTAAGCCACGACTATTATTGTGTTCGTCATTGGTTACAATAAATTTATACCAATCTATTGGTTGGTATTAATGGGGTGTGATTTATAATAAAATTATGTGATGATGATTAAATGGATTAAAAGGACTAGTATAATAAACTATAAATAAATATTGATATAATGTAATGGTGATAAATGTAGATTAATGGAAAAAATACAATGGAATTGATATTAGAATAAATTTAAAAAAATTTTCCTTGGTAACACATGAAGCGCCGCACGGGGCTTTAGCGATAGCTAAAGCCCAGCTGGTAGCTAGGGCCGTGATTAGCGAAGCTAAGCACCCCTAGCGTTAGCAGCTGTTGGCGCCCCTAAGCACTTAATAATTATATAAATGGAATCATAAAATAGCCCATTAATTATTGGTATCAATTTTAATTTCAAATACCAATTAACCTATTTTATTGGCATTTTAGCTTAGTCACAAAGAATAGTATTATGTATTTGCAGCATTTTCGTGCGGTTTTAATTCATTTGTTAATATTGATTGATTGGTTGATTGGTAACATGGGTTGTGAGATTAAAAATAACTTAAAAAAATATTATATATATATAAATTATAAGAGATGTTTTCATTACAATGTTTAAGTGCGAGAAAAATTATTGATTATAATACGATTCCTATAAAACATGGTTATAAAAAATGTTGCGTAATAACTGATGAAGAAGAGGCTATACGAAATGGCCATTTAGAATGTTTAAAATATGGTCTTGATAAAAATAATAATGAAGATTATGAAATCTTTATGATCAATGAGAATCATTATTTAAATTTGGCTGCAAAATATGGTCAATTAAATTGTTTACAATATTTATTAAATATTAAAAGATATGATTGGGCGGATATTTGTACTACAGCTGCCGAATATGGTCAATTAGAATGTTTAAAATATGCTCATGAAAACGGTTGTTCATGGAACGGGGAAACAATCAATGTATCGGTACGAAATGGTCATTTAGATTGTCTTAAATATGCTGATGAAAATGGATGTCCTTGGGGTTATGAAACATGCGCTATAGCCGCTTTAAATGGTCGATTAGCATGTTTAAAATACGCTCATGAAAATAACTGCCCATGGAATGACAATGTTTGCCGAAGTGCTGCAAACAATGGGCATTTAGATTGTTTAAAATATGCTTATGAAAACGGTTGTCCAAAAGATCTTTTCACTTGCTTAAATGCAGCTGCTTTTGGTCATTTAGAATGTTTAAAATATGCTCATAAAAACGAATTCCATTGGGATAGTTTGACATGTGAATTGGCTGCAAGTAATGATGAATTAGAATGTTTAAAATATGCTCATGAAAATGGCTGTCCATGGAAAAGTAGAACAATTTATCGTGCTATTAAAAAAGGTAGTTTAGATTGTTTAAAATATGCTTATGAAAACGGTTGTAAAATAGACAGAAGACAAACGACAGTCTGTTTGCTTGCTTGTGAATATGGCGAATTAGAATGTTTAAAATATCTTCGTAATATCGGATGTCATTGGAATATGAGAGTATGTGAAATAGCTGTTAAAAATAGACATTATGATTGCTTTAAATATGCTCATGAAAATGGTTGCCCAATGAGTAAAAAGATTGTTTATAGTGCCGTAGATAACGGTGATTATGGAATTATGAAATATGCTATTGAAAATGGTTATTATTATGACAAAAATAAAATATTAAAACATATCAAACCAAGAAATATAGAAATAAAAGATTGCTTACAATATATAAAATATAAATGCGTTTAAAATACTTAAAGAAATATCGCCATATATAATTATAATGAGTAATTGTTATTTTTGTGAAATCTCACAAGAAGAGAATTTGGATGATTTTAAAAAATGTTATGATAAAATGTCAAAATATCACGGAACAGATCAAGATTATTCATTGAGTCGTATAAAATCTGCGGCACAAATGGGACATTTAAAATGTCTCGAAAAAGTTCATAGAGAAGAATGTTGTACATTAAAAGGTATTTGTAATATAGCAGCGGCTTATAATAATTTAGGATGCTTAAAATACGCACATGATAATGGTGATACAATTGATGAAAAAACAATGGTAAACGCTTGTAAAGCTGATGCATTAGGTATTATGAGATATTTACATGATAATAAATGTCCATGGAATACACAAGTGTGTGCTGCTGCGGCTGAGAATGCTCATATACATTGTTTAAAATATGCTCATGATAATGGTTGTCCATGGGATGAATCGACAATTTATAAGGCTATACAAAATAATAATTTTGGTTGTCTCGAATTTGCCTGTGAAAACGGATGTCCAACAGATGAAGACACGATTAACGAGGCATGTAAAAATAATGATTTAAGAATCTTAAAATATTTACATGAAATTATGGATTTAAAATTTGATGATTTAAGTGCTACATTATGTTGTTTAAAAGATGGTAAAAGAGAATGTTTAGAATATGCTCATAAAAACGGTAGTAAAATAACACATAATACATTTTCATTGGCTATTGAAAATAATCTATATGAATCTGTCAAATTTTTGGTTGAATCTATGTGTGATTACGAATTATATACTGCCATAAACGCTGTTAAATATTGTGATTTAGATATAGTGAAATATTTACGTAAAAATGATATTTTATTATTTGATGACGACTCGTGTCGTTTAGCTGTTCAAAATAAAAAAATCAGTGTTATAAAATATCTTATTGATCAAGGCTGCCCATGGGTGTCAAAGGATATTATGGAAGAAATAATTAAATACGATAAATTAGTATTCTTAAAATATTTTATAAAGAAGTATTCTCTTATCATAACTAAAAATGATTTTGAATCTATATTAAAAAATGATTCAATTAAATGTTTAAATTATGTGTTTTGTCATCGAGCATTATTTGATAGTTTTTATGATGAAAATACTTATGATAGATCACATGGGAAGTGTAGATCATTTATCAAAAAAAAGATAATATTGATGAAACAAATATAATATATAATATACATATGTGTAATCGTGACATTCATATTCAATTTCTTAAAATGGATCAATCTTACTGTCTTTATTGTGATAAATATCTTAAGATATTAAAATATCAAGTCATAAAAGAACGTGATGAATGTGAGAATTGTAATGGTATTGATTATTATGTTCATGAAAATGGCAAATATTGTAAAAACTGTTCGTGTTTAATAAATTATTTCAACGCTGATTTACAACCGTATGATTGCTATTATAATAAGAAGAAGTCTATATATCACAGAAAATATTATATTCTAAACACCTTGCATGAAATTAACAAAAAATATAATATACTTATGGGCGAATATCAAAAGTATATTATCTTAGAATATTGTAATAAAATTATCGAATGGCAAAAAGACAATAATATGATTAAAAAGATTAATTTAAAATATGTTATCAGACAAATATATATTGAATTCTTAAATCATGGAAAATGTCGTAATATTAAAATACGAAATAATGTTAGAAAAACAAATGAATATTTAATCATATGGAACAAGATTAAGGAAATATTTAAGTTTGATATTCATGGTGATATCTGATGTTATAATAAATCGAATACATCAATCCTGTGATATGACCGAATAACGGACATTTCTTCATCCAATCGGGGGCGTTAAACATATAAACATAACCTCGCCCTTGGTTATATTTCGTGTAAATACGACCATAACAGTCATGCAAAATAGAATGCAAATGACAAATCCTGTTTGGACATATTTTCTCACATAAAGACGTTAAACAAGAATGGCCCGGGCCGATGAGCCCAAGGTCACCATCTGTTTCTATTAAGATTTGTTCAATCGTTATATTTTTAATGTCTAAATAAACAGCTAATAAATATTTATAAGCTATAGCGGCTTTTAAGACATTTTTATCAACATCTTCATATTGTTTTAACATATAGAAATTTTCATTCATAAATTTGATAACTTTTCTTGGTGAATCCATATAATATATATTATAATTTTATTATATATTATGGATGTATTTATAATACTGGTGTATATTTATTGCTTCTTCTTGACTTATATTTTGCAGCATACTAAAATCATACATTTTGCCATTATAGCTTTGTGAGTTATCATTATTATTGCCAAGATAAAAGTCATGGTATTGTTGGGTTGATAAGTCGATAAACGACGGGGTAATAACTAATACTCTGTCTTGAATTTTATCACTATTCACATAAACAATTGATTTACGATTGCTCGTATTAACGTCATTTATTCCATTAAAATATATTGTTATAACATTTTCTCGATTTAATAATGACGATGGTGTCGGTATAATAACTTCAAACACATAATCGCCTTTTAAATTATACATACCATTGAATCGAAATATAACGCCTTGGTTGTCATAAAGAATTTTAATATAATCATCAGTTCCTGATTGAAATATAGTAGAATTAATATCAACATTTTTCTTTTGTGGTTGAATTACGAAATTAAATGCTATTGAAAATAAATCATTCTTTTTGAGAAATGTATCAGTAAATTTTATTTTTTGTGTTGTATTATTAAAATATAAATAATTATCGTTTATAACTGTATTAAAAATAGACATACTATAATGCTTATAATAATAAGTCGGGTCATTAATAGTTGTGAAATAATAAAAATCATTAAATTTATGCTGTTGATTGTGAAATTTCTTAATTTTAACATCTGATGTACCAATTATTTTTTCAGTATCTGCGACGCAATCGAGGTTCCACCAACATAAACTACATCTTTTTAAAATGGATGGCCCTTGAAATTTTAACAACTCTTTAAAATACGATTCGTTAATTACTTTATTTTTAATATAATCCGAGGTGACAACAGAAGGGATGTATGTGTCTTTAACCTTCAAAGCACCACTCGTAAAATCAGTGTCTATCGAAACACGATCCGTTTCGATTGTGTAATAGTTATTATCCTTTCTTTTTAAGGGGCTATTGCTTAACAAACGAATTACGTTACTTGACATAAGCCCTTCGTCTATTATAATATTGTTATTAACGATCTTCAGGGCTGAAAGCGGGCTTACGTTAATCAAAGACGTTAAAACTGACGTGTCAATTGATAAGGTGCGATCATGATTTAATTTTATACCTTGTCCAGGAATAATAATGTCTGTTGTTAGTTTTGTAATATCGATATCTAATTTGTTATTTGTTACTTTAAAATAGGCATCATAATCCAATGTTACTTTTTATTTACATAATTTAATGGCGGACTTACGTCTAAATTGAGTTTATAATTATTGAGATTCAATCCATGGTCATTGTTTACGACTGGTAGAAGGTGACCCGATGAGTCGCGTGAAAAATACGGCGAAGGTCGGATTGCAAGCTCATTTGGTTTTTCAAAATAAATTTCGCCCGAAATTTGATTTACAATATCGAGATCTATCTTGTTTTGTGTATTCATCACAACTTTACTACCTACATTATCATCCACGTAATTGTTTATGTTGATCTTCATCTTGTTATCCGAATCAATATAAATATCGGCATTTTGCGAATATTTTGGAACACAAAATTTATCAATACTACAAATTAATTTAGATTGATTTGTATCATAACGAATTGTATCATTATCGATATTTAATTCAACGCCATTTAGACCACGTACTATATGCTTGTTATTTAATTTCAACCATAATTTACCTGTGGAATCTTTTATAAAATCATCTGCTGAGTAATCTAACCGCAATCTTTGTTTATCGTCTAGTTTTATACTATTAAAATTATCTATCAGACTGCTGTTGTCAAAACAGAGCTGGTTATTTACGAACTTGAGATTGCACTTTGCTAACGCGATTGTAACACGATTTTGATCATCTCTTGTTAATCCTGCTCCTAAGTTACAATAAAGACTATTGTTCAAAGTCATAAAATCAGATGATAAATTCAATTGTAATTTATCATTTCC
Source organism: Mastigias papua (assembly GCA_964019165.1). NCBI lineage: Eukaryota > Metazoa > Cnidaria > Scyphozoa > Rhizostomeae > Mastigiidae > Mastigias > Mastigias papua. The sequence continues at coordinate 2,574,383 of OZ025276.1, forward strand.
ATTTACGCTTATAATGGTTGAAGGCGCACCTGATGAATCTATAGGAATAATAGATTTAGGGTTACTTTCAATTTTATCTTTATCGATATCTAACACATCATTTTTTATCGTGAATTTATCACTATATTGAGATTTATGAAGAATAAATTTAAGATTTTTATTTATGTTAATAATGTTATCATTTGTCCAGTGAAAATCATTCATGTTAAATTTTATTTGATTTTCATAATCTTTGTTATCACTGATTACTCCATCGTATTTTCCCATTATATATAATATATGTTATAATAATTGAAATATTATTAACCATATTAATGGTAATGGTATTATATAAATCAACGACCAATGAAATATATTAATGTATGATGGTTCATTTTTATATTATATTAGAATGTTATTGGTTCATGATCTATATTAAACCATTGAGAACAAAAAACGTGATGATGCAATAATATATCGCGTGCTTTCATTCGTGCTCCTTTATATAATAGAAAGGATGCGATGGATCCATCCATCCCCGATATAGCGCTTGGATCGAGATCCCCGATCGTTAATTTATTCGAACCTGGCGAAACACGGCTCGTAAATTCACAAATTTCTCGACCATTTATATAAACAAAACTCTTTTGTGATACAATATTCCAATGTACGCTTAAACAAATCCATACATTTAATACAGATGCATTCGCTTTGTTTTTAAATGACGCATGAGGCTGATAACCATTTACTGTGCCAGTACCAATATTGATGAAATTATTAACTGTGCCTGAAATAATTAAATTATTTGTATACAGGCCAATGAACTTATCATAGCCTTGGTTGTCGTGGCCAAAAAGGCCGTTTACCCAATAATGGGTCGGTATACTATTTAATTTATAAACAATAAATATATTTACAATATCATCGGCACCAACAGCAGGGTTTAAATCGATATCGCTCAGCATTAATTCACTACCAGTAAACTTAATAAAATATCTGTTATTTATGCGTTCATTTTTGTCGCATAAAACAGGCTGTTTAAGCATATCTGATTGAATAGCGTCATCTTGTGAGAGCGATTGATCTTTTAACCTGCTTATTTTACGTGTCGTTTGATCGTACATTAACTCATCTGTTCCACCTCTCGGAAAATTATAAAAAGCATTCGCTTGTTGATATTGTTCCCACAACATCGTTTGGCAGAGATTTAAATAACTGTAGTTCAACAAACAGTTCATGTTAATAGCAAAGTTCAAATTACTTGTTGTATCTGTCATACAAATCGTTTTTAAATTATCAATTCTTCTATTATGCATATCAATATCTTCACGTTTTTTTATATATTGATCGTTTGTATTCTCGATTTTATGTGAACCATCGTGGAAACCCATTATATATATAATATTAATTATAATTATTAAAGAAGTTTTTAATGAGATTTTGATTGTAATTGAGATTAGTTAATGAGAATTGTTTTATAATCTCATAAAAATTATAACCATGAGAACGAAGATATATGAATAACAGACAATAATAACCACATGCCTTAGATTCATATGACTGTAATTGCGAACTGTTATATATATAATCATAATTTTCACTTATAATTTGTGGTGGTTTTAATCCATATGAATCAAAATACTCGATTCTATCATCATCAACATAAAACGCCGTCCAATGCGTGCCATTTGTCGGTGAATACATATCGTCTAAATTTATGATATAAAATTGATTACGTTTAATCATATCGGTTGTTAATTGATCTTTTGCATAAATGCCATTAAAATTCTTTATTTTCATATGATCAATCCATGACTGTAAATACGCGTTACTTGTGCTTGTATCTTTAAATTTTAAAACAAAATGTTTAATAATGGGATGTTTTTGAAAATGCTGTTTTGTCCGAATAAGATTCCGTCTCCGTGTGATTTTTTTGATCTTTTTTTTTTTATACCTTTACCTTTGTACTCAATCATTTCATGATTATCATTAAATGGGGGAGAATTAAATAATTCCCACTCTGTTAATGCAGATCCTTCAGGCTCTTTTACAATAGGTTGTTGATTTTGTGATGGTATAGGTATTTTCTTAGGATGTGTTTTATAACTTTGCACATCATACGGCCTATTATGGATACCCCCGCCACTCAGGGCCTTGATAACGAGCGGCAATCCGATACTAGCGAGAAGAGCCCCAAGAAACCCTCCTGACTGGTTTTGGCCGTTTCCAGTCATCATGATTTCATCAAATTTAGCTTTTTGTGGCTTACTTAATTTTCGTACTTCATTTTCAATTACAGCAAGTGCTTTTATAATATCTCCTGTTTTTCCATCTATACCTTTCCCGCTGAACAAGGAGTCAATTCCCAACGACCCAAGGGCTGAAGCCACACCAGTAGCGAGACCAGGGAGTACGGTTTTGGTGAGTGCCGGAGCTACTTTAGTTGCAAGTTTTGTTATTGGTCCTATTAACGATGATAATAAATTACCACCATCTTGTTTCATCGCGCGGAAATGTGAATCATTAAAATTAATAATTACAGGCTTACCTTTCATTAATTTATTATATTGTCTGTCATTTACATATATTCTATCCCCATTAGGATTATAAACTAATTTCAATCCAATATTTTCTCTTTTATTATATGCTCTTCTTAATTTATCTTTTTGATTTTGTGTGAATGTAACATTAATTAATTTCATCTATTATATTATATTGTAGATTAATTGTTTTATTTTATAATCTCGCTCTTTCCGTTTATTAGGGAGATTTTATACTGATCTTCATGAAGCATCAACGAATATATTGTATATTCGCTCGCCATCTCATCCTTTAATATATATTTAAATTCTACTTTACAGTAACTGTTACGCAATGTATCTGTTATATTATTCTTAAGATCGAAATACAAAATCATGTACTTTGTCTTAAATAATTCATAATCAATAAATGTACTTTCGCGTTTGTTTTTGTCAGTCATATATTTAAGCAGTTCGTTATAAGCTTGTATACTTCTTGTCGAACAATTATATGGAGACAATGGTACATGAATATTATCATTTACAACTACAGTCGCATTCACAATTGCCATAGAATTTGTATCTATTTGAAATGAATCATTGGCTTGTCTACCCGTTCTATTTTCTGTATAAGCAAACCAAACAAAAAGCTCTCTAGGTTTATTGATTGTTTCGTATAAAATGATATTTTTCTCGCGATTTTTCAAGCTTGTTTGAAATACAATAGATTCTCTGTAAAAATTAATAATTTGCTGACTCGATAAGAATTTTGTATACAGTAATCGATTTGCCGCTGATAAAGTCAATTTTTCATAACATAAAAATATATCCTTGATAACTATTTTAGCATCATCACCACCATTATGGTAAAGTAGAATATCGTCCTGTTCGATATCAACTGTGATTTCGACTTTAGTAGGCGGGGTTAAGATATTTTTCATGGACTGAAAAAACTCCATACAGTTTAATGGAATTATCATATCAATTGTTGATTTTGTTAAAATCATTCTCTTATGATAATTAGCATTGTATGCTCCATTGTCTGATTTTACTGTATTTGTCGTAGCATCCAATGTGTATTTATTAATAGATATGCCGTTTCTTAAGCTCGGGTACATAAACATACGTTTTCCAGTAGTATTTATATATTCATTGCTCATTTCCATAAGATTTTTCGTCGTCATTGCATAATTAATGTCCGTAGCATAATAAATCTGTCTGCTATCTGACTCAAATTTAAAACTATTAATTAAAGAACAACTATCACTGGCAAGCGCTATTACAGCACCATCAGCAAGAGCCGTGCCATCTGATTTTTTTTTAACATCTAATGTAACATGCAAATAAGACTTGTACCAATCGATCGGCAGATAATCTTGTGACGACCCGATTCTGAAGATATATTTTTTTGGCTGTGAAGAATCAATAGATGGTTGAATTATTAAATCGCATTTTTCAATGTCTTTACGAAAATCAAAATTCATCTCTTATATTATATATTATAATAATTCATTGAATTTCTTTGAAATGTCACTTTTATTATTAATATCATCAGTATCTTCTGTCTTATATATCTTCTTTAATTCTTTTTCTATAATTACTCCTTTATTTGGTATCACATCATTATTTATTGGTGTTTGTTCAATTATTTGTTCAATCTTTTTATCTGTATTATTAAATATTTTATTTGCTAAAACTTCAGCGCTCTTTTTTCCTAATACATCAGCACTTGATTTAGCAGCACTTTCAACGGCGCTTTTGGCTATCTTTTTTGTAGATTCACTTGCTATCTTTTTAGCTGCAGAATTAAACATACTTTTAAACACGTCAGAAATGCCATAACCATAAGTATCTCGTATTTTCTCATCTCGAAAACTTCTATTCATCTTATATTATATGATATAATTAATATTTTCGTATAAATAATAACATTGTAATTGGATCACGTAAATCAACAGGTCGAGATAATGAATCTTTAATTTGGATACGCATTCTTTTTACTAAGTAATTATTCATCACATGAAAAGTTAAAACATTTTGTTCTTTTATTGGAATTGTATAACCTATACGATATTCACTGACGCCAAACGTATAAAGGATATCAGATCGCACCCCATTGTAAATTGTATCGGACAAAAGAGAACAATGAACATTTATATTGTCTAATGAATTTGTGATATCGGGCGAATTATTACTATAACCACTTGTTGTTATTATAGCATTTGAATTCTCAAAACCTAACAATTTTGCGAAGCTCTTATTTGATCGAAAATCGATTTGATAATTAGTCTCTAATTCAATGAATATTTTCTTAAGACTACTAACGTAATACAATTGTATTCCTGTTTTTGAGTCACCTTGACTTTCAAGATAATTGGATATATAATTACTAATGTCTGAGTAGCTATAATTACCATCAGCGAATATAATCGTTTTAAACGTAGAACCGTTATCCGAGCTATATCTAACAGTATTGTTATTATATTTTGTAGAATCGATGTTATTCCATGTATAATTCAAATTAAAAGCAACCAAGGCAATATAATTTTCATTAGTATTGGGGAACTTTAAACCATCTCCTTCCATTACAACATAAAAGTCGTTATGTGTACCGTATAAATTAGGGGTTTCGTTAATTTTTGTTGTGTCAATATATATAGGGTAATCCATTTTATATTATATTACATTAAATGTTTTTTTATATATTTATGATATTGATCGCGTGATATATGTCGATTCGTTCTGAGATAATCGATAATATTATAAACTTGATTATGAACATTTTCGTCTCCTTGACTCGTTTTTAATATAGGTGTTATACTTTTTAACTCATTAAATAAAGAATCGATCGTTTTATTTTGTGTTACGTTTTCTTGATTTGTAAGTCTTGATAATTCCTGTTGTAATTTCTTGTTATCATTGCCAGCAATGATAGAACCACGTATTAATGCGATTCTTTTTTTTAAGTCATTCTCGTTTAAAATAATATTACTTTCGCCTAATAATTTATTTTTCCCATTCCGTTTTTTAATCATTCCTGATAATGTCATCATATCATTAAAAATTTGTTTTGATAAATTACTATATTTCTTTTTTTTATTAATTCTACCTTTTGTCAACAGCTCCACAGTATCTTTATCACCCTGATTTTCATAAATAACATTATCTCCATACCACGCTTCAACATAGTAATTATTATACAATTTGTCCATGTTTATTTTTAATTTATCACCATATTTTGCATTCTCTATTTTATAACCATTCCTTCGTTTTTTAATACCTTGACCTTTGACTTCGTGTTTTATATTATTTTCTGATATTTGATCATTATCTTGTGTTTTACTTTCCAATATCACATCTTCCATTATAACATTTAAGTTTTTTTTTTCTAATATTTTTTCGTTTATTTTTCCTTTATATTCCTTCAAATCTTTAATATATGACTCAATTGATTTTACATTAGGATACCATCTATTAGTAGTACTTAATTGACGCGTTAATGATATTATATCATTCGAATATAAATAATCTTCTAAATCTTTTACCGTTAATTTATCTAATTCACTTAAACTGCGTAATTTTACATTTGTATATATATCATCTTTCTTTCCTTTATGCAAAAACACATTTTTTCCTTTTATTAAATCACCAATAAAATCTTTTGATGCTATTTTATCGTCATTATCGATTATTGTTTGTGGTTCTTCTTTTGTTTCTAATTGTGCTTCTGTTTGTGCTTGTGGTTGATTATATAATGGTAATGCGTCTGTAATTTTTTTTATTAATTCATCACTTTGATCTGTTTTTTTTTCAATACGATCTATCAATTCTTTATTACTATTTGTAATTGGTTTAAACAACTTTTCATTATTAAATTCCTTATTGATTTCATTATTTTGATATGCCTTATTAGCTTCAAGAATATTTTGAAGCCCATTTTCAGTCAATAATTGTATTTCAATAATTGTTTTATAATCTTCTAATTTCATTATAATATATATTATAATAATTACATGATATGTAATTATCTGATTAGATAAATACATATGTTGTAATTATATTATAAGATAAATGCATAACTTTTATATCATATTTTCATAATTATTATCAATCATGTAATGACCATAAGCATATGACATAATAGGATTATATAAATAGCGTTTGTCTGTATAACTCATTAATGTTTTATGATCCGTGTAAGAGTATATTTTATGATCCTTAGCTTTTATTGTATAAAATTTACTTTTAATTGTTTCATTATCAAATACAGCGTCTTTTAATGCTTGAAAATCTAATTGATTTTTAATACCTTTGTATTTAACCTTTTCATTCTCTTTACGATATCCATATAATTTACTTTTCAAAGCACAAGCTTCAACGATTTGACTTTCATATACAGAATTTTCATCTTTACTAGATGAATTTTCATCTTTTAATAGTTCCATTTCATAAACTCCTTGTTTATAGTATTTAAAATCAGTTTTATAAGATGACATGTCAAAAATATCCATTTCACTCATGTCTTTGTAAACATCATTAGTTTTAATATGACACAAATACGAATCAGTATCATAATACATTAATGAAATATTATTACCATATCTTTTTTTCAATTTATAGAAATTATCATAGAAAATTATTTTCGATAAGTCTAAAATACATGCGCCTATAAACGATGGCGAGTCTAATTTTATACATTGTTTTTCAATATTTATTAAAGCATTATTTTCGTCGATTATTTCATAATCTTTAAATCGGTCGCTCGATATTATTTTAAGCACTTTTTCATAATCATCGTCATTAAACATCTTTATATTGCTCGAGTATTTCATCTTGTTAAGTAGTGACCTGCCAAAACATGAATTAATCATTAATTTAAAAATCATTTTATCATTGTCATTTTCAGCCTCGATTCTATTATTATGGTTATATTCAATATAATCTTTCATAAATTTTGCTTGTTTAAATTTAATGATATAATTTATATCTTTAATTTTGAAACCAGGCATTTTTAAATAAAATTGCAATGTAAGATAATGTAATGTGTAATTTTCTTTTTCATTTAAATCACATATTAATTTTTCGGTGGAAATGAATGATTTGTCTTTTAATATTTGTTTTTGATAATCACTTAAATGTTTCTTTAATATTTTACTTTTTATAGGACATAATGGTAAATCATTATAAAAATCATGATATTTTATATCGACTTCATCAATGTCAATATTAAGAATATAACCATATTCACTATTTATATCATGATCGAATACATTAAATTCATGTATCTCTTCGTTTGTTAAATAAGAAAACTCATCATATGGTAACGGATAAGATCTCATCACATGACCATACATTGAATTGATATCATAATGCATTATATAAGATGATTCTTCATTACAATTATATGACTTCATATATTTATTATTTGCACACGTATATCGAATACTTGCAATATCACATAATCCACCACGCACCATTGACTCAAATGCGCTGTAAATTTTATAATTGTCTAAAATCTTTATTTGTACCGGACACCATTTTTTCATGACTTCCCAAGTTAAAGAATTAATACTATAATGTGAAAATATTTCAGTTCCATATTTATCCATAAACAAAGTTCTATAAGATTCCATACAATCGCATAATAACATAACGTCCTTTTGTAAGTAATAATCGCTATATTGTCCTAATGAATTAAAATTAGAATAATAAAATTTCCTGTATTTATTATATGTGTCTTTATCTATGTTGTCGAAATATTCAATGTCGGGAAAAGTGTTTTCATCATATTTTGTAAAAGTATCAACATAACGAAATGGAAAAATATCTTTTATTAAATATTCATGGCCATATTTATTAACTAAATCACGTGTGTAAATTATATCTTCATTTTTTAAGTTTTCCGATAAAGTTTTTAATGATCCTTTTATATATTCATGTGAATCGATGATTTTAATATTATTTTGTATTCCAACATGAAAAATACTTGAGCTATTATGACCGATAAGATTGATATTGGAATCCTTAAAATAATCATTTATTTTATTTATAATATAGTGTATGTCATAACCACGTAAATAATGGAAAACGATATATAAAGTACAATCGACGCGTATCTTAGAATTACACGATTGACATATTGTAGCAATAAAATCGCCTGATATATGGTTATGATGTTGAACTTTTTTAATTTCAGTATTGAATTTTACATTACAGAATTCACATTTTTTTAATTTCTTGTGACGTTTCAGTTGTTCGTCTGTCAAAACAGGTAAAGCATAGAATTTCTTTTTGCATTGTTTTATATGCTCTAAAACGTTTGTTTTAACTTCATTCAAAAAATGATCGATAACAGAATCGCCATTACCTCGATATAATTTAAATCGATTAAAAATAGGTCTTTCGCGACAGACTAAATTATAACAATAACTTGATAATTCATGTTGTCTTTTATCAGGATGTTTTTCATCTTCTGTTTTTTTCAATATTGACTCGAAATCACAATACATAACGAATGGTAGAAATATTGTATGCTTTTTGTTAAATTCCTTCACATACATATCTATAGGACATTTGATTAATTTATTGTTTACAATGGCCATATGACTTGGCAATTCTGATGAATTATATTTGTAATTGCATTTATGATTAATTGAATCAAACGCTTTTTTGTTTGAAAACTGTTTAAAGCAGTCTTGACAAATTTTATTATCAATACGTTTAAAATTTGATCGTAACAATCCATTTAAATTTTTAATATAAACATAATGATATTTCTTTTTTGTTTTATCACTAATAACTAATAAATTCATACAATTTTCATACTCCTTTTTAGAATGATATATTGGAACGATGTCATTTTTCTTATTTTCTTTATACTCAAAAATGTTAATTCTTATTTGATTCTGTTCTTCGACCTGTTTTATAATATGAAACGTGTTAAAGGGTATCGGAAAATGAATATTTTCATAATTCAAATGAATCATTTCATTATTATAATTAAATGCTTTTTCTCCGTAAAGTCTTTCAGGATTTTGTATTTTTTTAAATCCATTTTTTCTGTATCTTTCATGTAGCAAATGGCAATATAAAAAACATTTATTGTCATTATTTTTAATATTAATACAACTCTTTGTGTTAATAATCCTATTAGGAAGTTCAATATAGGCGGAAGCAAATACATTTTTAATCTTTACTATATTCAACCTCTCGTATTCAATGCCCATGTCTGCAAACCCACTAGGATGAATTTGTGTAATTTCAGTGCTTTCTTTTGCATTCATTTTTTTTGTAAACATACCAATTCGTGATTTAATATCTAATTCACTTTGATGCAAGAAATAATATACGTCCTCTGTGTTTTTTATTATAGTATATTTTGTTTGAAATATTGGATATATTTTTTTGTTTTTATCATGAACAGAAACCATTATAACTTGAACAACTGTGTTACATTTTATGATACCGTGTTTTTTTATATATTGTTTTATAAACACACGTTTATACGGTTTACTGAACTCTAATTGATCCTCACAGAACCATTGCCCTATTTCATCGTCTAAATTTGGCTCTAAAGTAATATTATAAACGCTTAATAATTTTTCAATTGTATATTTTTCTAATTGAATAACGTCTTCAATATTATAATACAATTTCTGTTTATTCTCATCAAAAATTGAATATTTTTTACCAACTTCATTATCTTGTTCGTCTAATTCAATATCTATACCTTCATCATCTATTTCATCATCTTGATCTATATAATATTGCATAATCAAACCATTCAATTCATTTTCTCTATTCTTTGTCGGTTTATCGTAATAATTTTTTAATTGATTTATAATTATTTGCTGTTTAGGTTTGAATTTTGTAATATCATAACTTTTAATACTTTGTAAAGCGAAGAATAATATTTTTTTAATATCTCTATTATTTTTTTTATTAAGAATATTTTTATATACAGTAATAAAATTTTCAAATTGGTTATCCATATAATTTATATATATATAATTTTCTTTAAGTCTTTTTTTTTAAAATTTTGTTTTTTGTAATTCTTGTTCATAAAATTTTTTTGTAACATATTTATATTTTCCATTTTCTAAAATTTCTTTAATTTTATATGTTGGTGGAAGTGTCAAATTTACTTTATAAATTAAATAAATTTGTTTTGACCATCGTGGGTCATAACCCTTTTGAAAATGTTTTTTTGTTACTTTGATTCTCACATGATCATTTATTTTAAATTTAGGTTTTTTATTTTTTATATATCTTTGTCTTATCCTTTTATTATTAATTGTATAATAAACCAACCCTTCATTTTCTTTTTTACTTGCCTCAGCTGGTGTCATCTTAATAGTACTATGATAAGTATTATTGTATTTTTCCATGATATTATGTATATCATCAATATAACGATAATTATTACGTTCTGTAAATAACGATGATAATTTATTCATTAATGTTTGATTAAAACGTTCTATCATGATAGCTTTTAAATGACTTTTTGTTGTATATCTAATTATATTAAGTCGTTTCATTTTATTTTGAAACTCCTTATTTAAAAATTCACCACCGTCGTCTGTCCACAAACGTTTGCAAATACGATTGCTTTGTTTGATAATATCCTCAAATGCATCAGAGATAGTTTTCTTATCTTTATTTTTCGTGACCCTTACCCATGCATAACGTGAAAAGGTATCCATAACAGTTAAAATGTATTTATACCCATCATTTTGTTTTACATATTGTTTTCGATTTAAAATAATCAAATCTGCTGTCCATATTTCATCAATACCAGGGCTATAAACAAAACGTCTTTGAAACTTATGGATAGTACGTTTATGCATTTCTTTGGCGTACTGTTTTTGATCATTAACTATCTTTGTGTCGTTTTTTTTTTGACTCCTAATCCAAGCTGTTGTTTTTTATTGATTATCGTTCGAGTCAGCATTGCCAGTTTATTCATGTCTTTATATGGCATCTCATCAATCGACTTTACCATGTCACGATCACAATCACCTTTATTTTCAGGTCGTCTTGAATAACATATATCATGATTCATAGCGATGCGGTCTAATTCGTTCTTTGGCTCGACATGGATTTTATTGATTATGCCCGTGTCTGGATCAAAATCCACCTGTTTATCAAGAGGATTATACGGTCCTAAATACTTATAATAGCCCGGCGTCCATCCTGATTTAGGCCTTGGTATTTTACCAATAAATTTATGAATATCTAACCCTGTTCCTGATGATTTCACAAACATATATTTTTGTGTATTACAATTTACACAATTACCACGTATTGCTGGTCTATTGTTCTTTGTTATTATTTTCTCGGAATTATTCGTTTTTGTCTTATTCTTACATTTAACACAATAAATTTCCATTATACTATATCTTATAATTGTTTTTTAATAAACATATATTTTGTTCTTCCGCAATTTTGACACTGGCCTGTGATAGCATTTCTATTATTTTTTGTTGTTACAATTTTTTCATCTACAGTTGGTGTTTTTGTTTTGCATTTCACACAATAGATGTCACTCATATATATATTATTATATTTCTTCATCAAAATTCTTGAAATATCTGTCATTATCTTTATCGACAAAAATAAAGTCATGTTTATGCTCCTGACCTTTTAGATTATCAAAAGCGTTCTCGTTAATTAAATTTTCTCGCAAAATCATCTTCATACATCTTTTAGTCTTTGGTCGATATAAAATCATATAATTGCTATTTAATCTTATAGCCTGTTCCACGTCTGTGTAACACTGTGATAAGAACACAGTTGACACGTTTTTTTGGCGACCGTAGATAAAATGGTCGATAATATTTTTAGACGCGTTTTTGGCTGTCATAAGATCATCAAATATAACTAATTTTTTACAATCATTTTTATACCCATCACAAAATGGTATCTTGCTTATGTCATCGATTAATACAAAAAAATCATATCCTATTTTCTCTTTCAACTTATCGCTAATTGATTTTAAATATTGTAATTTATCCTGTTGAATGTTTCTACCATAATAATAAATTATATCAGGTCTATCAAAGAACTTGCATGATAAAATCATAAAAATGATCAAATTAGTCTTGCCAGATGATGAGTCACCAACGACCAATAATCGGAATGGCCATTTTAATAGATAATTATCATCACATTCTTTTTTATTTAAGTCTAAATTAGGTATCTTCATTCTTATATTTTATATTACAATAAAATATAATATTACGAATAACCAATTAGAGGTTAAATAAAAAATACATTATATTTAATGATCCCATGGTAGCCCTTTTTCATGAGCATAAACTAAACAATCTAAATGACCATATTCAGCCGCCAATTCGCAAATGTAATCTTCTAAAGGACAACCGTTTTCAACAGCATATTTAAAACATTCTAATTTACCCATTTTAGCTGCGCCAACAGATGTTATAGAATCCCATGGACAACCATTTTCATGAGCATATTTTAAACAACCAATATTATCATTACAAGCAGCCCTTGAGCATGTTTCTTTATCCCATGGACAACCATTTTCATGAGCATATCTTAAACATTCTAAATGACCATTTATAGCTGCTTGTGTGCAAGTTTCTTTATCCCATGGACATCCGATTTCATGAGCGTATTTTAGACATTCTAAATTACCATTACGAGCTGCAATTTGACATGTCTTTGATATTTCTTGTGATAATTTATAAATCGTTTTAAGACTTTCAAAATCGGAATTAGAAACACATAATTCAATATCGTCACAAATTTTTTTCATCTCTTATATATATAATTATATTTTTATATTTATATATAAAACGCATCCATTTTAATCTCACAACCCATGTTACCAATCAACCAATCAATCAATATTAACAAATGAATTAAAACCGCACGAAAATGCTGCAAATACATAATACTATTCTTTGTGACTAAGCTAAAATGCCAATAAAATAGGTTAATTGGTATTTGAAATTAAAATTGATACCAATAATTAATGGGCTATTTTATGATTCCATTTATATAATTATTAAGTGCTTAGGGGCGCCAACAGCTGCTAACGCTAGGGGTGCTTAGCTTCGCTAATCACGGCCCTAGCTACCAGCTGGGCTTTAGCTATCGCTAAAGCCCCGTGCGGCGCTTCATGTGTTACCAAGGAAAATTTGTTTAAATTTATTCTAATATCAATTCCATTGTATTTTTTCCATTAATCTACATTTATCACCATTACATTATATCAATATTTATTTATAGTTTATTATACTAGTCCTTTTAATCCATTTAATCATCATCACATAATTTTATTATAAATCACACCCCATTAATACCAACCAATAGATTGGTATAAATTTATTGTAACCAATGACGAACACAATAATAGTCGTGGCTTAAGTTTTAGTTTAACTTTGTCAAAAAACCTAACGGTTTTTTAACTTCGTTAAACTAAGACTTAAGCCACTCCCCAGTGTCTATAATTCATAAATATAAAAATTCTAAGAAGTCTTATTTATAAACCATAAAATATGTTCCATTAATAACGAAGTGGTTTTTATATTACCATAGGAAGATTTTTTTAAATTATATTAATAATTAATTTCCATTGTATTAATCCATTTATTCTAAATTAATTCCATTACATTTATATCAATATTATTTTCTATTTTATTTATACTAGTCCTTTTTAATCCATATTATAAAATCTATTTTATATCACTATTTCATGTATCTATTTTATAACACTATTTTATAAATCTATTTTATATCACTATTTTATAAATCTATTTTATATCACTATTTCATGTATCTATTTTATATCACTATTTCATGTATCTATTTTATATCACTATTTCATGTATCTATTTTATATCACTATTTCATGTATCTATTTTATATCACTATTTCATGTATCTATTTTATATCACTATTTCATGTATCTATTTTATATCACTATTTCATGTATCTATTTTATATCACTATTTCATGTATCTATTTTTATATCACTATTTCATGTATCTATTTTATATCATTATTTCATATATCTATTTTAATCATTCATTGTATTTCACCATTCACTCATTCACATTCAATTCTCACCAATCATTTCATAATCCAGTCTATTTTACTATTTCAATTTACAATTCTAATCAACTATACATATACCCCATTTTATATTTCTGTTATTTTACATTTATTAAATTATACTATTTTATAATTATTATAAATTAATCCATTTAATTTATTATAAATTATCCCCATTTTAAATTATTATAATTTATTCCAAGTTTTAATTTACACCCCTCAAAACCCCACTTATACCCATTTTTTGCACCAGGTCATGCACATACCCTTATATATGACATGAACCTCCCCGATATATAGCCGGAGTCAACTGGGCATAGGCATATACGACAGCAACAACTAGGTCATCGCTGGGTCATGCTTAAGTGGTATGGGCATATGCAGTACATTATACTTTATCAGCTTTTGCCGAGAACCACTGCAAAACATTCGATATAGAATGTGAGAAGGTCATCAAACCATTGACCGGGCACAGTGTGCACTATGCATGTGATTATTGCCCTCTGCCAGCACTGGAAAGGGTGTTAGCCCTCTCCTCCAGGCAACTGATGTCATGCGACTTGCCCTCTGCATGATTTGAAAAGGCACATGAGAGACCTCTCCTATGGGCAAAGTGTATAGCGCCATTTAGCTGCCTTCTGCCAGTACTGGATAGGTAGCTAGTCCTATCCTCCAGGCACCATTGGACATCTGCTTTTGCTCTCTGCCAGCACTGGAAAGGTTGCTAGTCCTCTCCTCCAAGCAAATGATGTCATGCAAAGTGCCCTCTGCACGAACTGCAAAAGGCAGCAGCAGCAGCAGCAGCGGTGGTGGCCATCAATATGCCTTTGCTATGAGCAAAGTGCATAGTGCTATTTGGTTGCCTTCTGCCAGCACCCAGGATAGATAAGTGAACCTACCTATCCTCCAGGCAACATAGGAAGACATCTGCCTCTGCCTTCTGCCAGCACTGGAGAGGGTGTTAGGCCTCTCCTGCAGGCAAATGATGTCATGCTAAGTTCCCTCTGCAAGCACTGACAAGGCCATTGTGAAAACTTTCCTATGGGCAAAGTGTATAGTGGCATGTAGCGCCACTGTGTTGCCTTCTGTCAGCACTGGATAGGTTGGTGAGCCAGCCTATCCTCCAGGCAACATTGGACATCTGCTTTTGCCTTCTGCCAGCACAGGAGAGGGTGGTATTCCTCTCTTACAGGCAATTGATATCCTGCAAGCATACTTACCCTCTGCATAAGCTCGATGAAGGTCCCTTCAAGCTAACGGTTGGAGACGTTCTTCATTGTAAAGGTGGAATGAAGCACACAGCCGAGTATGAAACGGCAACAGTGTTTGGAGCAAGGCAAGGCAAGGCAAGGCAAGGCAAGGAAGGAAAACTTTCGTATAGCAATGTATCAAGTGTTTTCTTGCCCTGCCCAAAAGCACCCAACAGTAGGATGCACGTTATAAAATGGCAAGAACTACTACCTGATTTGGAATAGCAGTCTCTCAGTACAGTACACTAGTGCACCTCCACCACAGAAGAGGCAATCTCGCAGAGATGTATGGGCAACACCCCCCACTAGTGCTCTTGTAGTATTGTGCTCGAATACAAAATATGTGTCCACTCGCCTTCACAATGAAGATTCGATTCTCCACATATGACTGCATTTGCTCATAACAACTAAGCGCTGTAGGAATATATATGAAGTAGAAGACAACTACCTTATGCTAGGCGCACACGAGAGTCAAATGGCTGAGCTAAATGGCACGAGAGACAGTTAGCTCAGCCATTTGACTCACGTGTGCGGCGGCTTTTAGGTGAGAATTTTGACTCATGAGTCCAATCTCAAGATATCAAACCAGTTTGATAATTTTTGTCACTCGTGCCATTTTGCTCATCGTGTGCGGCGGTCTGAGCAATTTTGCTCACGATCTCAGTAATAATACGCATGCGCTATCCGAATCAAAACAGTAGGAAAGCGCGCGAAAAGCTTATTTCAGAAATATTTCAAAATATTTCAAAATGGCAGATCACTCATCTTCCTCATCTTCGAAAGCAGAATTTGAAGAAAACGCTCTTTTGCTGATGTTGCTACTTAGGCGTCGCCGCTACCGTCGATTGAGAGCTAGTGCTAGGACAATTTGGACTAGGCCATGGATCCTGAGACGTACGTCGCAGGGAGTGTTTTCAAATCTCCTTCGAGAGCTAGATTGTGAAGACCCTGCAAAATTCCGCCAGTTCCATTGCTTAGATCGAAAGGAATTTGAAGATGTTTTAGCGAAAGTGGGGCCAATAATTTGCAAGGAGAACACGAATATGAGACAGTCTATAAGTGCTGGAGAACGCTTGTCCATCACTTTGAGATTTCTTGCCACAGGTAACCATGAAGTAAACTATCTTTAGGTTGTTAATTAAAAAGGATAGAGAAAGCTGAATAACAAGAGTGGTTTTCATAAAATGGTTTTTCATTTATTATTAATAACGTGAACTGTTATTATTTTGTAGTGCTATAGCAGCTTTCTGCGTACATACTAACTATTAGTTCTATTTGCTACGGCATGACCTTGCCTTTGTCTTACGTGATAATACGTAAGCTACATAGTTCCTTGGATGTTTTTGTAAATAATCATAATATGGGTATTGGGTAAAGAGGGTGCTCTGTCAATGGGCTCTTCCCATGGATAAATCAGGGAAATTTGATTTACATCTGTATAGGCTGTATATTTTGTATATATCGATGATTAACTATGATTGACTGTGATTTTAACTTTAGGTGAAACCTTTCGCAGCCTTTCATTTTTATATCGAGTTGGTGAACGAACAGTTTCTGGAATTGTTGAAGAGACATGCAAAGCATTGTATTCCTCACTTAAAGAAACATTCTTGAGGGTAAAATAGCCTTTTTTGCAAAATTAATTTCTTATATATATATATAAAAAACGTGAATTAGCAACAGGTTGATAAAAAATAACTATTCCTGTTCTAGCATACGAGTTAATGATTTTGCTGTCTCTACTGTTTCTCCCTTGTGCTGTAATTCTCCCTGAGACATCCCAGAATTATTTAAATGCCCAGGAAAGCTTTGTTGGTGCTGCTGTTCAGGTGGTATCAAACTTCTTTGTGGATTCCTGCTAGCTCCCATTGGCATCATAGGAGGAATCCACCTTGGTGTTGCATAAGACTGAAATATTTGTTCTTGCTGTAGTTGTCCCATTTGGGCACTATAGATAATGTTACTTATCTGAAATTGTGCCTGATTTCTTGTTATGGGATCCAACTCTGCCAAACTTTCAGCTACAAATTTGCCAAACAGGGATGCAGCATTTTTATTCTGACCCCCTGCAGATTTTCTCTTTGCTCTTTCAGAAATTGCCTCTGAAAGGCGATTAATAATGTGAGCTTCCTTTTGCTCCTGCTTTTTTATTGTAGCTTTTGGCCTTTTGGGCTTAGGAGCTTCAACTGAAGGGTCTGACATAGGGCTTCTTGATCTTGATGCTTCGAAGTCAAATGGACATGAGCCATTACTGCTCTCCTCTTCATTGCTATGCTCTTCATTATCTGCATTCTCATTTTCTTCCACATGAAGCTCTGACTCTGCAGGATCCACAGACTAAAATGTAGATGTACTTATCTTAAAAATAGAAGCACAAATCATTGGAAAGATATTCAATAAGTATGCAGACAAATGCAAATATTTCATTATGCAGACCCCAAATACCAAAGAGGAATGGCTATCCATTGCAGATGATTTTGAAAAGAAATGGAATTACCCTTGCTGCATTGGAGCAATAGATGGAAAACATTTTGCACTGCAACAACCTAATAAAAGTGGATCAGAGTTTTTTAATTATAAGCACTTCTTCAGTGTTTTACTACTTGCAGTAGTGGATGCCAACTATAAGTTTCTTTATGTAGATGTTGGTTCTGCTGGACGTGTAGGTGATGCCGGAGTGTTTAGTTCTTCCACGCTAAAAGGTGCTCTGGATAAAAACACTCTCGATATTCCATCACCCTGCCTTTTGGGGGAGGATATGATTCATTATCACCTGATTGGAGATGATGCCTTTCCCATGAGTGTATCACTATTGAAGCCATACCCATACAAGAACATGGATAGAGAAAAAAGAATTTTCAACTATCGGCTGTCAAGGGCAAGAAGAGTGGTGGAGAATGCCTTTGGCATTCTTGCAAACAGATTTCGTGTTTTTCACACAAAAATTAATTTAAGTCCAGACAAAGTGACAGACATGGTCTTGGCTACATGTTGCCTTCATAATTTTTTGGTTGAGAACAGTAAAAGCTACACAAGCATCTGTGATTCTGAAGATTTGGAGAACTGTGTAACAGCAAATGGTGCATGGAGAAGTGACCCCCCTTTATCTGGTCTAACTTCTGGACTAGGCAGAAATCCTAGTAGAAATGCCAAGGAGCAAAGACAATTTCTAACTGATTATTTTTCTTCAAATATAGGGTCAGTTTCATGGCAGGAGAAAATGATCTAGACTTTTCATTATAATCAATGAACATTTTTTTCATACTTGAGACTCATTAATCATAGAGTAAAAAGTAGAAATAGTGAAAAATTCAATACAACCATTGCAAGAAATCATCATTACACTCATTTATTAAAAATAGCTCATTTGCAAGATACATGGCTATATCTATCTCTGTAAAAAAGAACTACTCTAATGGAACATGAAATATCCAAAAATATTAAGGAAATCGAACCTCTAAGTTGGACGTAGAAGCTCTTGTAGCCACATATGGTGCCAAGAATTGCATTTTCTCAATAAGCCATGAGTTCTTCTTGTTAGCCTTGTAGGCACTTCCACTCTTTGGAGGCTTGTTGACTTTTGTATATTTGTTTCTTAAGGTTCTAATCTTTGATCTCACCCAGTCATCTAACAATTTATACGATAAGAAAAGTTCTTATTCAGACTAAGATAGCAATAAATAACGATAAAAAACGAATTTGATTGGCCATTTTTTATGGCATGAAGGTTTTTATATAACTTTACATATGTAACCTACCACTTTTATTCAGCTTTGTGGCAATGTCACGAAAAGCGTCATCTCGCTTAACTCTGTCTTTAAATGAAGGGCATCTAACGTCGTACAAACAAGGATGCTCTGGCCAGATATCAAGAAGCTTTTCTTCAACAATAGCTTCGCTAATATAGTCACTTTTAGACATCTTGTTATCTTCCAAAAAGCACGTAATCAGGCTGTTCTTGTGTTCAGAGTTGGTAGAATGTCTGAGCATTCAGAGCCAAATGAGTGTGAGAAAAAGCCAAATCAAACAAAAAAGAACAACGAAAGGAAACACGTGGCCTTTTTACTGTATCAATATCAATTATTACATATCCTCTTTGGTCAGAAGTATGACATTTTGCACATAGGTGAGATAATTTTACAGGAAATCGTGCTATTGAAAGTCAAAAAAACACGTAATGTTTTCTGTTGTCACCTGTGCAAATGACTTATTGCAAACGGTAACTATAAGAAAGTTAGGGAATTTAAGCCAACGATAATCAATGATCGCAGAATTAGTATAATCAACCTACTGCTTATGATAATTATAATAGCAGAGTTAATCTTTTATAGAAATGAAAAAGCCAAAAAATCCAAATAAATGGTCTAAGTCAAACTAAATATTCTTGTCCAAACAAGTTCAGGAAAAGCCAGATTTCTGGACTTTGGCTTTGAAAAAGCCAATGCACGAAATCTGCCTGTGTTGTTTTTCGGATAGCGCATGCGTATTATTGCTGAGATCGTGAGCAAAATTGCTCAGACCGCCGCACACGATGAGCAAAATGGCACGAGTGACAAAAATTATCAAACTGGTTTGATATCTTGAGATTGGACTCGTGAGTCAAAAGTCTCACATAAAAGCCGCCGCACACGTGAGTCAAATGGCTGAGCTAAATGTCTCTCGTGCCATTTAGCTCAGCCATTTGACTCTCGTGTGCGCCTAGCATTAAGTAAGCAGTGTAATAACGTCACCCCTTGACCCCTCAATGTGCTTAATACTAGTTACTCATGTCTCAATCAATCACTCACTCAATCAATCAATCAATCAATCAATCAATCATAACGAACTAACTACGGGAATGACTGATATTACAAAAGAAGATATAACGTATCAAGTAATCAAAAGTCTACTGTACCTTCAGAAGTGTTGCATAGAATAAAATGCTGCTGCTGCAGCCTATTTCCATGCAGTACTTCGTACAAATGTATACATGCATGCACTTCAATGTTATCTGTTGAAGTACTGATTTCTGCTAGTACCACTCATTCTACTGGTACTGCCTGCCTATGCTGTGTTTTATTACTACACAATCAGTGTAGGCTTAATGACATGCTTGTTACCTGTACCTACTCACTTATATATGTG
This sequence comes from Mastigias papua, assembly GCA_964019165.1. Taxonomy (NCBI): domain Eukaryota; kingdom Metazoa; phylum Cnidaria; class Scyphozoa; order Rhizostomeae; family Mastigiidae; genus Mastigias; species Mastigias papua. Next base: position 2,595,336 of record OZ025276.1, read on the forward strand.
TACGAGTAGACGCTGGCTGGCTGGCTGGCTGGCTGGCTGGCTGGCTGGTTGGCTGGCTGTCTTGCTGGCTGTCTGGCTGGCCGGCCTAGTAACTATAGCGTAATAACTAGTGCACGCACGTCTTCATTGATCTACCAGGACAGCGTGAACATTAAAATTGCTTGTTTGCAGTACCAAATCATTGTGGACACATGTATTCACTATGGCAGTAAAGTGGTTGACATCAAACATTATTTTCAATGGCTTCCTTGCATTGTCAACAAATGTTGGTGGGTTGAAAATAGTGTGCTGCCATGTGCCCTGAGGCCTGGTTAGAACCATTGATTTGAGTGTATGAAAATCAGAGTTGTCAAAGAAGAAAGTGCTAGTTACATTGTTGATAAATGAGTTATAGCAGTATACCAGCCTATTCGTAGCCTCTGATAGATCTAAAAGTGCAAGATCGCCACAGTATGTACCCATCTGCATGATGTCAGCAACATATTGATCAAAACTGTACTTGTATCCAAGTGCTGCGACCATCTGTCTGTATCTATCTTCATTCTTGTATACTACGTATAATGTGACCTGTCGCATGAATCTGGCAGTGTATGCATTTTCTTGTTGTTGTGGAAACAGTTGTTTCCATATGGTGTGGATTAGGCAATTGCCATCGCCTAGAGTATGAACTGCCATCAGATATGTTTGCATTATTGGATGTAGTAGACCTTGCTGACGGTGATTAGTGACCATAGATCCGGATTGAAGCATTGCAACATCTATATCCCTCAATATGGCTAGTATCAGGGTTGCCAAATAGAATTTCACTGAAGTTGCCAAATCTAGCCTGAGAAAGTGCCAAAAGGTGCCAAATCAGTTTAAGGCAATGAAAACTTGGTTCGCCAAGGTGATCAACTGCCAACACAGTGGAATGACATGTTATAGATACAGCCAACTGAGTTTCTATGGTTTTCACGATGTCGTCATCTCGTTCACTCCCAGGCATTCTTCAATGTGAAGCCACAGTCATTGTGAGTTTACCATGCTTTGCAGTCTCCTGGTGTTTTGTTACACTTTATAGTTGCGGCTGTGTATTCATTCTACACATGGTGCACTACGCATTTTCTGAGCCATCAAGAGCTTTTTCACCCAAGGGAATGTTCTTTGCCATTCTGGTTTGAATCTTCTAACATTATCGTATACTCCGTTCCATTTATTGCCTTTCTGTGACCAACCTACATTCATTTTTCATCCCTTAAAGGACTAAAGTGAAATCAGTACCAAATATTATTGCGATTTGATACTACAGCTTATCGTCAAACAGTCAGAACAAGTTAGTTTAAAGAGGAAGTAGGACAATAATACCCAATCAGCATTAAATATCGAGAATACTTAGACTTGATGCCATCCAATCAGGTAGTGTTGCATAGCAGGTGACAAGCTAACATGTAAATATGCCCTGCCAATTGGTCCCCGCACGCAAGACTATGTCTGGAAAGGGTCAATGCACTAGAGATATAACACAAAAGTTAAGGAATACTGTCACTCTTTTAGATACAGCACTGTTAACAGCATTTTATTCGCAAATTTTCTTTAAAGTACCAAGAAGTTGCCAACATGTAGAGAGTTGCCAGCTTTCGATTGCTGGTTGCCAGCAGGCACAGAAAAGTGCCAACGTTGTCAAATCTGGCAACTAAATTGCCACTTTGGCAACCCTGGCTAGTATTGCCTTGAAGTCCTGTGCATACTGAATTGTGTATGATTGCTTGTTGCCATTAAGCGTAAGATGTATACCTCACCATATGTTTGCTAACTGAGGAATGGACTGGAGTATAGTACCGTTACTACTGCTAGCACTCGTCATAGTACTATGTTGGGGAACAGAGCTAGAAATCTGACGACTGCTCATTCGCCTTTTCTAGGCATTTAAGTTGCCTCGTATATTCATCATCATTGTACATTGCATGAACTGCATCAATGATACGCCTGTCGAGCTTTTTACTGGTCACTAAATCAGGCAATGCCATAATACCCTTTTCTTCCTTTACTTTCCAGGCCTTTTGAATGGTCTTCTTCGATACTTGAAACTCTTTTGCAGCCTTTCGTATTGACCAAGATTCAGGGGTTAATGTCAGACTTTGTATTTTTCTTCTTCTGGTAGAAGCTTTGACCTTTTCCGTCATTAGATTAACCAGGTGTTTCAAGTCGTTAGAATCTTGCTCCAAACTTTCAGATGTTTTTGTCGGCTCCTTCTCTTCAAGTAAATCTGACCTCTGACGTTGCAAAGCAGACGTGACTTTAGAAGAAAAGGCAGCTGTGGCTTGTTTTAGCTTTCTCTTTCCTTGAATCACTTTTGAGTGAGGAGGAATAGAATGAAGCTTCAATGGTGACACATCACGTTAACCCAATGAAGTGTTTATGGAGTCCTTGCTCGAACTGGCTGACATATCATGTTCAAATGCATCATCAAAACGTGATTCTTCCTCATCAATACCTGGCAGATCCCCTTCAGCTTCTTACCGACCAAAGTGCCCTTTCAATGTCATTCTACATGATGGATATATTTTATAGCCCGGAATAAACCCACTAAAGCCATACTGCATCATCTCTTTTGCAAATTTCAGTGTACTTTCTGCAAGCCCACGTTTAACAGTCTTTCTATGGTTATTGAACGGATCAGACCATTTCATGTGCATACTTGCAAATCTACTTGTCAGTAGTTGCTTGTGATGAAGACAACTTTCAGCACCAACGGTTAACACTGACAAACCAGATCGCCACATGATAACTTCACGCATTTTCAGAATCAAACTGTTCAATCTTCTTTAAACCTATTTTCTTACAATATGATAACTTATGACAACGATCACCCAAACTGTTACCAATAGCACTCTCAACGACATCCATGTTCATGTTCAACTAAAGACTCTCTGATTCTAAATGTCGTCAGCAAAACCATTTCCGTTTGCATATATAATATCCATCTCCCCTACGTTGTAACGTCTGCTTTATTGCAGATCAAATTTGTTTTCTGGACATTGGTGAATTGCAACTTGAAGTCCATTGGCACAATGTAACTTTCTGCTTGTTCAATATATGATACATAACTGTGTAGGCACATATCACTACCTTAGAAAAGGTGAATGCACAATATAGAGCACTCCAAATGGATATTTGGAAAGGAAATTCTAAAAGCTCTTGAATTGAGTTTCAAGTTTCAACTAAGCAGAAGTATATATAGATATATATATATAGATATATATATATATATATATATATATATATATATATATATATATATATATATATATATATATATATATATATATATATATATATATATATATATATATATATATATATATATATATATATATATATATATATATATATATATATATATATATATATATATCAGGGGCGATAAAGTATTGGTATGTGGAATGCTTTCACTGAAGTGTGTATAGGGCTATTGCAGAATTTGGTTACCCTAATTTTGCAGTTTTAACTTTCACCCTTTACTTTTGTCATAGTGTGTATGGTGAAATGCAAGGGGATTCCCAAGTTCATCTCATGATCGCAGATACCTGTTGTCCTTTGTTTTGGACTTTAACTTTGCTTCAGGGGCATTAAGATCATGATAGTTCCCCTAAAGGCGGTTTTCCACTTGCAGAAAATTTCCGCGGACAGGAACGGAACGCAACAGCAAAAGCTCATGGGCATGTGCATGTGTCACGTGAATGGAACATTGTCCGTTCCGTTCTGTTCCGAAGAAAGTTGAGCCAAGGTCAACTTTTTCTGCCTTTCCTGTGCGGAAAAGTGTCGTATGATTTCAATATCCAATGAAATAACTTTGTTTTGTGACTTGCTTGCATGAAGTACAGGGGCAAAACTCATTTACATCATCATGGCGAACAATCTGGAAGGTGGAGAACAAGAACTCGTTACTTTGGATACTAGCTTTTTTCAATCACAGCAGCATACAGAGCAGTTTGACGAAGGAACCAACAGCGGGAATGGGGATTCACTGGGAATGCTACTTGAGGACGTTAGGAAATATCGCTGTCTCTGGGACAGCTCATGTAGAGCATTTAAAGACATTCAGAAAAAACAAAATGCCTGGAGCCTTATTGCAAATAGCTTGCATATTAATGGTAATAGCATAATGTTTACAAGCTTATTATAAATGCGACAAATGTAAAACATTCTAAACAACTATCTGATCTGTGCAAGATGTTGTTTAACATTGTCGATGCTGGGCCATTGACAAGACAATTCAAGGTTTAGGCCCAATGGATTTGGTCGTTTCAAGAAACTGTCATTATGACGGAAATATCTAGACTTTATTTGATTGGGGGACAAAGGGGCCTACAGGTCAAGCTTGGCTTGGAAACAAATTAGGCCTTCATATTGCCTTGGCCCACTAGTCAAATGTTCCTAAAAGATGCCCTGAATATGTGAAATAGATCATATTTCATCTATAAGCTATATGACTTCTAATATGAATTCTTTGAAATGAAATGTTAAGTTATTGTTAGCTAAAGAAGCACAAATGCAATGGACAAAAGTAAAGGAGAACTGTCGAAAATGTCTGAAAAGAAGAGAAAAGGCCATGAGATCAGGAGCAGGAAGGACCCACTTGCCATCCTGTCAGTATTACAAGGAGCTGCAATGTATAACTGACACAATTGCCAATAGGCCAACGTGCAGCACTGTTTCACCGACTGCCAATCCAAACATGGTTGCACCCCCATCCCCCTCACATTATTCTCAGACATATCCTGATTTTGCAGTTGATAGTAGCTTAAATGAGAGATCAGTGCCATCTCCTGCAACTAATGTTGTGCCACCTCCTGCTACAGTTACTGAAGGACCTTCTAATAAAAAGAGGAAAAAGGATATGAAGGATGATGTACATAGTTTATTGATGGCATCGATAAAGCGAGATCTCATCGCTACTGAATCAGCAGAGTCTAATGACAAGGACCCTGACACATTATTTTGCTTGAGCTTGGTGCAGGATTTCAAAGACTTGCCAGCCCCGAAGAAAAGACTAGCCCGTGTCAAAATAATGCAGGTCCTTTGTGAAATGCATAACGACAGTATTGCATGAGCCAGGGACACTTTACCTTACTTAGAATAGTATGTATGTTTAATCAAAGTTGTCCTGAACACTTGTTACTTGTTGTATTTGCCATGGAACCTGCCCATTACCCTTATAAAAAAAGTCTCGGACATTCTGCCTGACAATTGTAGCATCTTTAGAGTACTTATTTAAGCCAAGGTTGCCATTCAAAGGTACTAATCCACCAGATTGATCTGTATGCCACCAGGTTCCAGGTCGTGTTCCATTCACTGTTTCCATATCAACCATTTCAGGAGGACAGTATTCATATGAAGCCTCAAACTCTTTCCCATGCATCAAATAGTTATGCAATACTACAGAAGCTTTGGTTACTGCAATAACAACTTCCTCTCTTGCGATACTTGATCTGCGAAAAATCCGAAATCTCGATACAAGTATCCCAAATGTATTTTCGATGATACGTCTGCAACGTGAAAGTCTGTACTTGAATACTCGTTCTTCCATGGCGAGTGAATCTCTAGGGTATGGTTTCATCAAGTTAGTTCTGAGAGGAAATGCTTCATCTCCAACAAATGCAAAAGGAAACTTAAACTCACTTCCCCAAAGTGACTCAGCTTCTGGTATATTTACTTTGTCTTCACTAATAGCATTTCCTACATTACAACTAGAAAAGATTCCTCCTTCGCTATTTCTGCCCGAGTCACCAATGTCTACCATCGTAAACTTGTAGTTGCTGTCGCATACAGCCATTAGTACAATGGAATGGGTATTTTTGTAATTGAAAAAAGTGGATCCTGATCTTGCAGGTGCTTGCATCACAATATGTTTGCCATCAATTGCACCAATACAGTGATTAAACTGCCACTTTCTTTCGAATCCCTGAGCACTAAGTATCCATTCACACTCTAATGATGGACAGGGCAAATAGTCTGCTACCAGTGATTCCCAGATAGCATTTGAAGTCTCATACATTATTCGTCCAATCATACATTATTCGTCCAATGCTGGAAGGGCTGATACGAAAACTTGCTGCAATTGGTGTTTGTGCATCACCCGTAAAAAGATATCTAAGTGTAACACTTACTCTTTCACTTGGACAAATGGGATCTCTTTTCTCAGAACACTTCTGTATCCTTGGAGCCACTATTGCTAATAGTTGTTCATATTTTGTTGGGCTCATGCGGAAGTAAGCAAAGAATAGGGCATGATCTTGAAGTATCATCTCTTTTATCAATAAATGAAAGTCACCTTTCAATTTTCTCTCCTGGTAAACTTGTCTCACCCACATTTGCTTTTTGCGCATCTTCTCACTCATTAGATTTTGAAGTAGTAGCAGTTTCTTCGTTGTCGTACTTAGGCGTACCATTTTATAAAAGACTGTTTTCCTGTCCTGGCCACAAGAAATGTGGACATTAACAACGGAAAATTTTCTGTTCCGTTCTGCGGACATTTTCTTTTCCATTCCTGTCCGCGGACCATTTTCTATAAGTGGAAAACCGCCTTAAGTTTTTGGTTGATTTTCTGTTCTAAATTAACGTTCTGTTACTGCAGAAGTATCATTATGATATTCAGGAGGCATTCAATGCACTATTTGGTTATGTACTAGGAGCTCTTAGCTTGCTCTTGATTCTGAGTATATGCACATGAGATGGATGTTAGGATGTCTCACTAGTTAGGTATGGCTGCCCACTTGTAGCACTATTTAAACTTTTACATATATATTTAAACCTTAACATTTAAACCTGTTCATTTATATTTAACCTTTTCCATTTACATTTAACTTTTACATTTATATGTAAACTTTTACATTTAACTATTTAAACTTGTACATTTAACTATTTAAACTTTTACAGTTATATTTATTAACCTTCTGCATTTATATTTAAACTTCCTGGGACCCAGCGCAGTCTGCAATGCAAATGAGGCTCTCTTGCTTTTCGCGCTTTTTTGAGTTCGAGTGATAGAGAAATGGATGGAGGTAGAGATAGAAGTGCTCAAGAGGCGTCGTCACTTTTATTAACAGAAGAACCTACAGATATGATCACTGCATGACCCAATATGAGTTCTCTATCTGCTGTGCCAAAGAGCATCAGTAGAGCTGTGAACAGCGCAAGGCAGATGCTGTCATCCACTTGCATATCACCAACATGAGCTAAAGTATGTAGAACTTGTATTGCTTGCTCGAGGAGATCAATATGCTGCAAAAATTTGGATATTCGCTCATCGCTCTGATATCCTATCAGCAAACGGTCTGCTGTAGAGCTTTCTAGAATCAGAGCTAGGCTTCCTTAAAGGTGATCTCCAAAATCCACATTATTGTTAGCCATATCCATCCTTGAAAACAATATCGATACTAGGGCCTCATTTGTATTACGAACCACGCTTGCTCCCAGGACATTTAAACATACATGTTAAAGTTTAAATATAAATGTAAAAGGTTACAGTTAAATGTAAAAGTTTAACTATAAATGCAAAGGTTTGAATATAAATGTACAGGTTTAAAAATAAATGACCAGGTTTAACTGTTAAGGTTTAAAAATAAATGTTAAAGTTTAGATATTGCCACACTTGGGCAGCCATAGTTAGGCCACTTTGTTTACGTTTGAGATATTGCCCATCAACTCGACTTTACTCCATGATTTTTTCATACATATTTTACAGGCAAACACTAGGATGTCACCAACTTTATTCTCAGCTCAGTAACTCTCTTTTCATTTTGTTTTCACTCTATTTACGGTAGGCCTCATGGTTATTTCCACTATAGATGGTAGAGTTATTTTGGTGAAGTCATATTAAAAGGGTTCTAGTAAACTAAATAGTCTTTTGTTGGGACACAGTTGCCCTTCTTTCTCAGATCACTTGATATAAATTCCATTACTGAATTCCATAGATCATTCTGCACGTGATGATATACTCTTAAAGGATGAATTTATCTTGCCCCCACTGAAGTAATACCTTCATTTCAAATCTTAGTTTGTAATGCAGTATATATATTATGACTCAATTCAAAGAATTACTGACTTCCATGGATCATTCTGCATATGATAGTATAGTTTTTTAGGGATGAATTAGTACTACATAGCAACATTTTGATTCATGGAGCCACTTTCTTCTATCCAACTACCATTATTGTTTGAACTCTGAATTTCACATGGTTGTAACAGATAAGTTAGTACTGGATAGCTGCTTCATTTGTTTTGTATAGCCATAACCTATGAACTCCCCCAAGAAGTTTGGTTGACATCTAAAAGGATGATTCATGCTGCTCAATCCTGGGCTTTGCAATCTGTTATATATATAAAGGTGTGATATAGGAATACTAAGCAATATTCTTTTGTTTTATCACCTGGAAATATAAAGCCCTATCACAGATTCCAGTTTTATAACACCTACATTTATGGGTCAGCCTTGATCCTGTACCTCTGTAGACAAGAGTAGTGGTCACCTACACGATAACAGAACCACTCATACCTGCCAATTCATGTGCTATATTGTATCTGTTATGATATCCTAAAATTATATCACTAGATTTTACAAGACTCCTTAAGTTAGACTTGAGTGAAGCAGGAGACAATATATAATGTAGTTTCATTAGCACCTCATTATAGCGAGCATTTTAAACAAGTCTGTGCATAATTCATATAATATAGACTAGCTTAGTACTGATAGCCCACTAGAACGCGGGCTCTCCTAGCCCCAGTTGAAAAGGTGCATATTAGCCTTGGAAAGACTAACGCTGTGCCCCCATGAAAGTTGCATGGTCTGGTCGCATAGGATCACGAGGTGATGTCATGGGCCTCTGTGATGGAGCACCTGACTTTCAGCCTTGCATTGTGCAAATCGAAGTAAAGTGCGGGACACACTTGTGCAAACAATGGTCGGATACCTGTGCTAGGCTATGGGGCTTCTTGACTTTCTTCCTGTCCCTTTACCCTCACACTGCACCCCAACTAAGATACAATGTCTTCTTTGTTGATGAACAAGGAAAAAGGGGCTAGCATATGATTGGTGATGTCATCAGCCTATGCGATAGAGAACATGGAATTGAGTGGTGTATTCGCCAAAGTGACAAAACCATAGTCATGCCAAGTACTAACCATAGTCATAGTGAGAAAAAACCATAGTCATGAAAAAGTCATGGGCCAGACATTGTGCAAAACATGCTCAGAAACCTGCAATATGCTATAGGGCTTTCTGACTTCCCTTCTCACTGTATACTAAGACATGAAATAAGTAAATGTAACATACATGATAGGACATGGGATAACAGGAGTGAGTGGATTTGATTCAAAGACTTATCTAAAGCTAAAAACATATAGGTTCAGGTCTGTTCAGAGTGAATGACTTGAAAGGGGATAAAGTGTTAAGTGAAAGTGTGAGGGTGATAACACTGGTCAACGACACATTTTCATCAGAAAAGTCATTAAGTGACTTAGATACAGGGTTTCATGCTGATTCCAAATATGTACTTAGTTTTTTCCAATCACATCAGGTTTCGAAGATGAGAGCAGTTACAATTTCTGGAAAAAGTCGGAAAAATTTCGCACAAGGTCGTTTTATACCTTGTGGTTATGATGCATTGCAAGCTTTTTCGGCCTTGTATTTTTCGTGCTGGACGTTTTGTAAAAGACTTTTTTCTAGTTTTGTATGATTGTACATACTTTTGCCTCGTCACATTGCGGATATGTTTTTCGCATGCATTTTGCAGCTTTTGTCATTTGCTTTATGCTGCTTAACATCTTCATCACATTTATTAGTTTTTAAATCTGCAGCATAGAACTCTTCGAATGAAATAACCAAAATAAACTGTTGTTTTCTCAGTCACTGTGTATACGCCATTGTGAAAAGTTCACCTTTACGCATGCGTAAGCACATGCCCTAAAGAAGATCTGATAACACAAATTTCCTATTCTCAGTAGCAATGTCTTCATATGTGAATCATATTAAAGTATCAGGTACTGTTTGATCATCGTATACTTGATCATTGTATAATGTATACATTTCATGCTGATTTGCTAGATTAGATTTCTATTTTTGATTTGTGGCGTAGTAGCTACGTTCTTCATCAACAACATCGAAATGTTTGGTACAGATTGTTAGAAATGTCCAGAAAATGTGTTAATGCAGCTGATTCGTTTTGTTACATATGTGGACAATATACATTAACTACACAAAAAAGATCTATCTCATTTGAAAGTAAAAAACTGTATCGTCTCTACTTTGACTGCCAGCTAGGTGACCAAGATAAGGAATGGGCACCACACATAACTGTAACAGTGGTTGTTGAGGCTTGAAAGACTGGTTTAACAGAAGAAAGGTGCTGATGCCATTTGCAAGTCCTATGACTTGGAGAGAACCCAAAAATCATGGTGACAACTGTTACTTTTGCTTAACTAAAGTAAAAGGATTCTCTGCAAAAAATCGTAAGCACATTGCATATCCACATTTAGATTCAAGCCTGTTCTGCACAGTGATGCTCTGCCAATACCGCAGCCACCGCCTGATGGGAAACTAGAATTTTCTGACAACGACTGCGACAACAATACTGACGACGCAGATGATGATGAGTTATACACAACTGATGAAACACCGCAGACATTTTCCCAAGCAGACTTGAATGATTTAGTTCGTGACGTAAATTTGCCAAAAGAGTCTGCTGAACTGCTAGCATCTAGACTAAACGAGAAGTATTTGCTTGATCATACTGCCAGGGTAACATACTTCCACAACCGGCATCAGGAGTTAATGGAATTTTTGTCAAAGAAAGAGAACTTGTGTTTTGCAATAACAGTGCTGGCCTGCTTTTGAAACTTGGCATGACAAAATATGTTCCTGAAGAATGGCGTTTATTTATTGACAGCAGCAAGCAGTCTCTCAAGTGTGTTCTGCTGCACAATGGCAACGAGTTTGCTTCAGTGCCACTGGCGCATTCTACGACGCTGAAAGAACAGTATGAAGCCATTAAGTATGTACTGGAAAAGATTAAGTAAAATGATCACCAGTGGTTAATATGTGTGGACTTGAAAATGGTGAATGTTTTATTAGGGCAGCAATCTGGCTACACGACATTTCCATGTTTTCTGTGTCTTTGGAACAGCAGAGACAGGACCCAACACTATACAAAGAAGGAATGGCCATTAGGCGAAGCTCTTACACCGCTGACATCACCAAATGTTATAAGAGAACCTCTAGTCGACAGTGATAGAAGTGTACTTCCACCACTGCATATTAAACTTGGTCTAAGTATGCAATTTATGAAAGCTCGTAATAAAGAGGGCAATTGCTTTCGTTACCTATGTAATGTGTTTCCCGCTCTTTCAACGGAAAAAGTGAAAGCTGGCATTTTTGATGGGCTGCAAATCCGCCAACGTATAAAAGAAAAACATTTTGAAAATTCTATGGAAGCCAACGAGCAAAATGCTTGGAACTGTTTTGTCTTGGTAGTGAAGAACTTCCTTGGTAGCACGAAAGCTGAGAACTACAAAGAACTAGTGTCCAACATGATAGATGCTTTTAAAGACCTGGAATGCAACATGAGCATTAAACTACACTATCTGTATTCTCACAATGAGAAATTTCCGGAAAATCTTGGTTCAATGAGGGATGAGCAAGGAGAGTGGTTCCACCACGATATTAAGGAGATGGAAATCAGGTACCAAGGTCGGTGGGATGCTGCAATGATGGCAGACTTTTGTCGGCCCTGTAAAAGAGACATTGTAGATGCGGCACATTCAAGAAATGCCAAAAAACGACACTTTTGCCCTTACTTCCGTTTGTGGTTATCATTTTTCTTGCGTAAAAACTTTGTACATAAATGTTTTCTAGCTAAATCAATTGATTGGTTAATGAAGTCAACTTTGAATAAACTCAATAGCACTTGTGTAGTTAAGATAAAATAGTACTGACACATATAACTTACATAGAATCTAGGTAAACATGTTTATCACCACTGTATGATATCTCTGGAACCTGATGTGATTGCAAAAAAGTGATTACAGATTCGGAATCAGCGTGAAAAAGTGATCAAGAAACAGTGGTTTTCGATCTCAATGAGAGAAAAACAACGTTTTTGTTGACCAGTGTAAGTGATGCTTGAGAATTTACTGTAGGATCTTCTCCGGGAACAAGTAATCTCATCTGTATCAACAGATTGTCCCTGTTGTTTGTACAGCTAATGATGCTGCACTTAACAAGGGAGAGAGGGTGGCCAGTTGTAGAGAGGAATGGTCGTAAACAGCAGAAGAAGTATTGTTACGTTGTTGATGTGTTTCACAGCCATACATTCTCTCTACAGCATTTGAGCGAACAGACACCACCTCAACTACCATCACATATACACATGTTCTTACAAACCCCCTTCCTTTCAGTTTTCCCAACTGCATTGCACCAATAGAAAACAAAGGATATTTCATATATGGGTGCTCTTCGATACAATTATTCAATTTTCCTTGTAGGTACTCATGTCTTATGTTAATTTCATCATATTTAGATTTATTAAGGCACGAGAATATTTCACATAATACCCGATTTCACAATCAATGAGATCATTACATAATGCAGTGATAGAGAACAGGGGGTTAGGTAATCCACATCCTGTGGTCTCTATATAAGCCTGTACCAGTGTATATCTACCATTAGTGTCAAGGTCTGTAACAGCAATGGAAGGGAGGACAGTCACATTTATGCACCACGGTGACCAGAACGCGGTAAACCAATACTGTTTGTATTTATTAGATTGCCTATCACATAACTCCCTTATTTCTGTCCTTTTTCTATATGATTATGTCTACCTGTCATTTCTTGTAGACACTATTTATCAAGCAGGGGGAGAAAGTTGGGCGCATCAAATGGCATGCCGCAAAACAGTTGTATCTCCCAAAAGATACCACATTCATTTTTGTCACTGACAAAGGTGACAGAATTAAAGATTTAACGTAAGTTTTAAGGTCGTTTCCGCTATGCTATTCACGCTACACTATAGACACTATACATCAAAAGCCTTTCCTGTGTATTATCACACTAAGAATGTGCACAAGACCAATACTCCTATTTTCACATAACTGTAGCAATCAAATGTTTCTGTTCATACACATAGGAATAATCATACTTTTATTTCGACTTCTCAATACAGGACAGCATCAGCGCTACACATAAAAATATTGCCAGACAAAAGGCGTCTGTCACATAAGACAAAGAAGGCACACAATACTAACCAGAAAACACAGAAACAGAAGGAACCCAACTGTACAAAAACAATAAACATTTTAATGTAAATATAATGTAAATATGTTTATTTTATCATTTACATTTATTTTTTGTCTATGTTTTATAACATGCACCAAAATACCAGTTGCTTTTCCATTTGCATCCTGCGTCACAACCAATGCACTCCTATTATGTGCCTATGTATTGTTCCCTTTTTCCTCTACACCCGTTTGCAGTTCTTATCGACATACTTCCAAAAATGAAATATGCTGTTAGATGGCAGAAGGTTTCCTAATCTATAATTCCTTTATTATTGTGAATCAAGCTGACTGTGGAAGTTATCCAGGTTTATTCATATGCAGCTATAGATACGGCTGCAACTGTAGGATAGTATTTCTATGGCCTAGAGCAAGATGGTGCAATATATAGTAGGTACTGCATCTCCATGACTGTCTGATTATAACAGAAGATTCCAATACGTTATATGCTGTATTGATAGTGCTGTCCCAAGAATGGCAAGTAGATCATGTTCAAGACAGATCATTATGAATTTTGCATAATGACTTCAATATGTCACCTGAAGTACTCCTTACAGGACCTACAAACAAAAGATCTATTGCAAACATCAAATGTAAAAGCAAACACATTTGGAGCTAATTCTCTCGTATCCAGAGGTGTCCACCTCTGAAACACACTATCCGATGATATAAAAACTGTTACCTCAACTATGATATTTAAAAGAAGGACAAAAGAATGGAACGGGGATAAGGTCACCTGCAAAGTCTAAATAACCAAAATGAGGCCCGATTTAGATCCTAAGAACTAGTAGATTGAAACTAGCGTTTAAGTCATAGCCCGCTAAACAGAGGTTCCCCTTATGCCCATCAAAATGAAGTGAGAACATAACCTTTGAACTAGCTTTACTTGATAGCCCACTAAACGTGGGATCCCCTTATGCCCATCAAAATGATTTGGCACATTAGCCTTGGAACTAGCTTTACTTGATAGCCCGCTAAATGCGGGCTCCCCTTATGCCCATCAAAATGAATTGGGAAAGTAGCCTTGGAAAGACTAACGCAGTGCCCCAACTCACCTGTATATCCCACTTTTCAATGAGCAAGGAGAAAAAGCCTAGCATACAAGTGATGACATCATGGTCCTCTGCGATGGAGCACGTGACTTTTAACCTTGCATTGGCCAAATCGACAAAAATTGCGAAAAACATTGTGCACAAAATACTCGGATACCTGCGCTAGGCTATGGGCAGTGGCATAGCTGAACAAAGGTGGTTGGTCATGCTCTACCTATCATGGAGTGTGGCCACGCCCTTTTACCCAAGACACGCCCCCCTTGGCAGATGATGACATGCCCTTGAGCATACTAAAATGTCTGCACACACAGCCTAACAGAAGTTAGGCCTAAGTAACAAACTGCTGCCGAAGAATACCGCTCATAAATGTGAGGAGAGAAAGTGAAAATTGCTGATACTGTACACACACCCCACTATACTTTCAAGTGTTTTATACATGCAAATCTCAGAATCTACATCAATGATACAAATATCTCTGAATTCAATCCATCATGAACATGATCAATAGACTATAATGACCCTACGCAAACAGTGAGTAAATCCCATTTTACCATTCCCCCTAGATCAACCACAAACAGGAGAGTTCCTGTGGATTGTTCTGCTTCCAAAACAACTTATAATGACTATCCACATATCTAAGAGGTCTGTACACTCATAATATGATTAAACGATCATTCTAAATAAACAAAGTATATACATCTTTCCTATTGTTCTCACAGTTCTACATTATGAATAAAATCTGCTTTAAAAGTTGCTTGAGCTTTCCTGACCTTAGACCGAATTGTCTTGTCCCATGTCTACTTTAAAGTTTTCTTACCATAGTGCCATACCAAACAGCAGTCACTAAGTACACATATAATAATGGTAGTTGGCGAGTACACACTTTAGCAGTTTAGTCACCTCGCATTTCTAGTATGGTGCTGTTTTGGGCCAATCACTCTCTACCGGTTAGGCCTGATCCCTTCAATGCAAAGAATCATCAACAGTATACAGGCTTATATGGGGAGCAACCCCAACAAATAGCACTTCGAGTGCCTCACATGAACAGCAGTCACTTGGTGTTCAGCAACATTCGGCATAAACCACCGGTTATATTTGGTTCGACAAGTCCCATTTCAGTCGTGTTAAGTTCAAACTGATCTCATCACACTTTGCACCACGATATTCCTATCAAGACGATCTTTTTGAGCTACGTTCTGAGCTATCACTTGGTTCACTTGGACAATGTTTACCTCGAATGCCCTTTGTCAAAGCGAACAGCAGTGCAGACTTCAACACAGCTAGAAAAAGACACAGGGTTATTAGGTCATGCTATCAGAACGTTGCATGACTGCTCTTCTCACAGGGCTCTGCTGCAGCACTGTACAACATGCATCAATCAGGCATGCTAAGCAGGACAATCAGTCATGCTCATCAGGTCAATCAGTCATGCTCTTTCGAAAAAGCATGACCAAGCTTTGTTCCTCTCCTCTGTATACCATTTGCATTACAAAGAGACTGCATTATCCGGCACAGTTGAGCATGACCAAACAGAGGGTGCCAATGACATGGGCATGACTAAAGTCATGGGCATCTTCCAGTCAGCTTCAATCGAAGAATCATAGCATGACAAAGCTGGCTACCCTGTGAACTATGCCATTCAGGGGGATACACTGAATCAAATAGAAAAGTCCGGGGGATACCTCATCGAACTTAAGAGAGCTTACTAGCAGGTACTAGCTGGCTACTTATTTTGTACTTAACATGGCTGTGGTGTTTTTGGAAAAGTGTAGTCATGCTCAGCATGACAAGCATGACCGCTAGCTATGCCGCTGGCTATGGGGCTTCTCTTACTATTTCATCTGTTAGAGCCCCATACTATCTGTCCCACTATTGGGAAGATGCAAGCAGAACCTGTATCCTAATGCTGATCATTCATGAAGTAATTGGGGAAAAGCCCTGACTGATTGATTGTTTATTTATTTTCATGGGCACTCAATCATAGTTTATATTGTTGAAAAGTCCACAGTTTGAATAGAACCCTGACTCTAGAACCTCTATATAGGAGTGAATCTACTTATTTTATGGTCCCAAAGTGTTATTGATAGTGTTGAATGGATAAATCAAACACTTAGTAGAATAGTACATTGTCATGTATTCCATGTATTGGAAAGTAGTGTACAAATATCGTAAGGGCGTGGTCCCACATGCCACGCCCTCTGCGACAATCACTCTTCATCTGGATCCGCCCCTGTATACATATATAATATATATATATATATATATATATATATATATATATATATATATATATATATATATAATATATACTTATTTATTTATATATCACACCTTACTTCACTATTTTAAAGCATTTTGACATGCACAGAGAATATACTTGTTTCCAAACTTAAAAACACAGGTGCTTTCACTGCTAAAACTTTCGATGAGCCAACAAAAATTGTGTCAAACTCTTCCTCAAAATGTGAGTTTTTGAATCAAGATATCTGCAGATGTGGAGATATACCTATTGTGAGTTTTTGTACAGAATAGTTAGACCTTCAGAAACCTTTATGACCAAATTGGAGAATATCACATTTTCACTACATCATCAAAATGTGCCAAGTTTTGAGGCACTTCCATTGCTAAGGAAACTAGTGGTCCTTGGATACCACCCATTTAAGTGCTCTTCTAGTTGTTTTAGCGTATTTTTGAGTTCCTGAGCATTGATTTGCCCATATATGAAACTTGCATGGTACAATTCTGTTTATTTCAACAAATAGTAACACAACAAAATGTCCAAAAACTGTGCATAAACGAGCAGGCAAAAAGTGGTCCAACATGGCACAAATGTCAATTGGATCTAATGTTGGAACAGGTTGATATATTGAACTGAAAGTTTCAGGTTACATTTGTTTCAAGAACAAGTACATCCTCACCAAAAAGTAGCTAAGTCTGAGCTGGTGGGTTACATAAGTGTCCCCCTTTGACATGGAATGACCCACCTGAGAGTGAAATTGATTTGGTCGTTTGTTCCACCCTTGCATACAGTAGACAACAGGTCTTGAAATGCTTTGTAGTCTTGCCTCCTAACATTCTTCAGCATGATAATGTCAAACTTCATCCATAGAAAGTTATCAAAGGGCCCATATACACGAGCAAAATAAGGGCATTTTTATAAGGATTAAGGCAATTAGTGCTTTGGATCCTAGTGTATATGGTCCATTTTGCGAAATCCACCTTATTCCTTTCACACGTAAGGATGAAAAGGACCTGCCAATAAAATAAGGGCTGCTCTCGAGCTTATTTTAAGGCAACATTGTTTTCTTGTTAATCCCTGTCATCAGGACTTAGCATCAGCAGACTATGACCTTGTGCAACAAGATGTATAAGGACCTGACACAGAGAATCTTTAGAACGCTGTGTTATGATCAGTCATCATGTATTAGAGTAAGTGACAATTGTTACTGATTTTGATGAGGACAATTGTATAACAAGAATGATCAGGAAAAGCAAGGCAAACTATAACAGAACTCTCTTCAAGAATAACATCAACTCTCCAAAAGAATTCTGGGCTAAAATAAAACAATTATACCCGAATAAAGAAGGAAGCTCAAGTTCAAATGTTGTCAGAATCAATGGCTGTCTCACCAATAAGAAAACTTTATCAGTGATAGTTTTTGCACGTTTTGTACAAATGTATCAAAATCATTAGAGAGTACTATAGCCAGCCTTAGAAATAAGACTAGGAAACTTCAAAACACTGTTGACCCTAAGTTAAGGATCAATCCGCAAGGAAAAGTATTCAAGTTCACAAAAGTTAGAGAGGGTGAAATCCTAAATGTTTTCAAAGAATCTGAAGGCAACACAGGCAGTTGGCATTGATAATGTACCTCCCAGGATGATAAAGGATGCAGCTGAAGAGCTGAGTAAACTACTGTGGTACCTAATAAACTTAAGTCTTCAAACATCATTGTTCCCAACGGCTGAGAAATCTGATAAAGTAACTCCAATTTTTAAATCATGAGACCCCGCAATCTTACATACTTATAGACCAAAAGCAGTTATCACCATCTTATCCAAAGTCCTGGAAAAAGTCATCTGTAGCCACTTATCAGTTTACCTAAAGTCAAATAAGCTACTATGCCAAAGCCAGTTTGGTTTTTGTCAAGGAAGGTCAACACAGCACGCAGTAACCCTGTTAACAGATGATATTAGGAAAAACAGTGACAGAGGCTTCTGTATTGGAGTAGTATACATCAACCTTCAGAAGGCCTTCAACACTGTCTGCCACTCGACACTGCTGCAAAAGTTACCACTATATGGTATACAAGGCAAAGAACATGACTTGATATATGACTATCTTTCCAATAGGAAGCAGTATGTTTTTTACTACAATGTCCAGTCACATGGTGAAAATGGTAGTTGCAGTGTACCACAAGGTTCAATTTTAGGTCTGCTCCTATTTGGTTTAATGATCAATGACTTCCAGCAAACTTTGTGCATGACTAATACAATCCAATATGCAGATGACTGTTGTTTACTGTGCTGCAAATAATTCAAGAGAAATTGATCTGCTCCTAAATCGTGACCTAAGGAACATAGGAAACTGGCTTGATCAGAACAAGCTTGTTATAAATCTGAAAAAGTGCAAAACTGACTATATTCTGTAGGGATCACAAAAAAGATGCCAAACAACCTATAGTTACTATCAAAATTTATGACAAAGCCATAAACGAATCAAAGGTGTACAAATATCTTGGAGTGTATTTAGACAATCATTTGACTCTGCAACAGCACTTTGAGAAAGTAAACAAGAAGGCATCTGCAAGGGTAAAACTTCTCAGCCGTATTTGAGAACAGATCAGTCCCCTTGTCGCAGAATCGATATACAAAACGATGATCCGGCCGATATTAATGTACTGCTATCAACAACAATGTGGAATTCCTAAAGGAACCAGAGATAAGCTACAGACTATCCAAAACAGAGCGGCAAAAATCGTAAGCCCCCATGAGCCACTTGACTGTTGGGATATGATAGAGGACGTGTGCAACAGAGCGTTGCAATAGACATCTTCAAATGGTTTAATGGCCTTTCATCAGAACAGTTCAAAGAATAGTTCAGATGGCATAAATATGAAAAAGAACCAAGGGAAAATAACTCAAGTCTTGTATTACCCTCAGTAAAGACAGAAACTGGCAAACACATGTTGGCTTTCCAGGGAGCCCGGTTTTTCAAGTCATTATTCCCATCTGTCACGTGACTTTCCCAGTGCCGCCATGATGGATCATAACCTTACCATGAATACACATAGCAACCAGTTGCTTTTACTGCACATTGTGACTGCTGAATGTGAACTACTGAGCTAAAGCTTGCCAAGTGATCAACATATCGTTACTTTTATACTTATTCGCCATAATTTCATCGCAGCTTGGTATCTGGGGAACAGTTTTTTAAAAACTAAGTAAGTACCTAGCTCTCGCACTACAATTCAAAATAGATTGGTACTATATATTTTATTACTTTTCACACAAGACGGTTAGGCCATAAGGAAAGGTGGTTGTTCTCTTTATAATGGTTAACTTTTGTGCAAGTGTTGGATGCTCAAACAGGATTGGAAGGGATAAAGGTAAATCGTTCTTTAGGCCGCCGAGAGTAATCACTCATCAAGGTGAGGAGACAACAAAATTATCAGAAGAGCAAAGGAATACATGGCTAGCTTGAATCAGTAGGGCAGATCTGAGTATGGAGAAACAAAAGAACACAAGGGTGTGCTCTGATCATTTTGCATCTGGTACACCAGCTGCCCTCTATGATACAAAAAATACAGACTGGGCACCCTCTTTAGGCCTAGGACATGAAAAATGGAAGGTCGTTGCAAGCTCATCATGTGATAGGTATGAACGAGCGCTTAAGCGAAAAAGACAATGGCTTGATGATGATCAGAGTAAATAGTACTCTGTAATAGTGCAAAATAAAAAAGAATAGTTGGGTGAACAACAAAACTGAGTTGAACCTGTTTTTATGGATGTGTCATGTCAGACAGAGTTTACTTGTGATGATTGTGTCACTTAGAGGAGAAATACAGACTTGCATCAGCAAAGCTAAGCAAACTGTCCTTCTCTGAAGAGTCAATGAAATGTGATGATAAAAAAACTTCCACTTACACAGGCCTTCCTAACGTTGTTACCCTTGCTGCAGTATTCACCTTAGTTGAACCATACATGCCTTCATCACAGTGCAATGTATTGACCAAATTCCAGCAGTTCATGATGTTGCTCATCAGATTAGGGCAGAATTTATCTCTAGACGATTTAGCATACAGATTTGATGTTTCAAAAGTAACAGTATCAAGGGCATTTCCACGAATGCTGGACATAGCTGTTGTACACCATAAGGAAAGGTGGTTGTTCTCTTTATAATGGTTAACTTTTGTGCACTTGTTGGATGCTCACACAGGATTGGAAGGGATAAAGGTACATTGGCCTTTAGGCTGCCGAGAGTAATCACTCATCAAGGTGAGGAGACAAAAACCTTATCAGAAGAGCAAAGGAATATATGGCTAGCTTGAATAAGTAGGGCAGATCTGAGTGCGGATAAACAAAAGAACACAAGGGTGTGCTCTGATCATTTTGCATCTGGTACACCAGCTGCCCTTTATGATACAAAAAATACAGACTGGGCACCCTCTTTAGGCCTAGGACATGAAAAATGTAAGGTCGTTGCAAGCTCATCATGTGATAGGTATGAACGAGCGCTTAAGCGAAAAAGACAATGGCTCAATGATGATCAGAGTAACCATTACTCTGTACTATTGCCAAATAAACAAGACTATTTGGGTGAACAACAAAACTGAGTTGAACCTGTTTTTATGGATGTGTCATGTCAGACAGAGTTTACTTGTGATGATCTGTGTCACTTAGAAGAGAAACACAGACTTGCATCAGCAAAGCTAAGCAAACTGTCCTTCTCTGAAGAGTCAATGAAATGTGATGATAACACAACGTCCACTTACACAGGCCTTCCTAACGTTGTTACCCTTGCTGCAGTATTCACCTTAGTTGAACCATACATGCCTTCATCACAGTGCAATGTATTGACCAAATTCCAGCAGTTCATGATTTTCCTCATCAGACTAAGGCAGAATGTATCTCTAGAAGATTTAACATACAGATTTGATGTTTCAACATCAACAGTATCAAGGACATTTCTACGAATGCTGGACATAGCTGTTGTACACCTTTCATTCCTAATCAAGCTGCCAGAAAGAGAAGAACTAAGGCTACGTCCACACGTAGCCAGATATTTTGAAAGACGCATACATTTTTATACGATTAGGGCTCCCGTCCACAAGTAGCCGGACTTTTTCTTTACCATAAACGCATAGTTAAAAAAACGCTCTTCAAAGTGGATTTTTCTCAAAACTCCGGATTCGCAGATGCATGTGGACGGCAAAGACGTAGCTTTTTAAAACGGTTGCGTTATAGCCTCGAGTCTACATCGAAGGCCAATAACATCAACATGGCAGACCACTTTGTTGCACTAGTCCAGTCACTTCTTTCAAGTTTGATTGCTTGCCTGCAGTTCCAAATAGCTCTTTGTATCATTCAACGAATAACTTGTAGGAGAAGACGAAGTAT
Source organism: Mastigias papua (assembly GCA_964019165.1). Lineage (NCBI taxonomy): Eukaryota > Metazoa > Cnidaria > Scyphozoa > Rhizostomeae > Mastigiidae > Mastigias > Mastigias papua. The sequence continues at coordinate 2,617,316 of OZ025276.1, forward strand.
GCTTTATTCACTGGCCTGTACCACTTCACCACAATGTGCAAAGCGGTACAGACCTTATCGCAAAAGACGGTTTTGGGTTAGACCTGGTCGAACAAGTGTCTGGTGGGATACCTTTGTAAATGAAGTTATGATAGCCGAGGAATGGAGAGAAAATTTTAGAATGTCCAGGTCTTCACTTCTTTCTTTAAGTGAACTTTTGCACCCGTATATAGAAGGGGAAGAAACAGTCATGAGAGCACCTATAGATGTTGTTGAAAAGGTTGCATGCACAATCTACTATATCAGTGATGAGGGTAGATTACGCAAGACTGCGAATGCTTTTGGACTTTTACAGCAAGCAGTTTTCAAGGTTGTCAGGCAAGTATGCAAAGCTTTAACTCTTTATTTGGGGCCAAAGTACATCAGACTTCCTTTCTCTGCACCAGAAGCTCTAGAGCTTGTGAATGGTTTTTATGCTACTCATGGTGTACCACAATGTTTAGGAGCAATTGATGGAACTCATATAGAAATAAAACAACCAAGCTCCACTTCCACTGATTATTTAAACAGGGAGGGAAAGTTTTCAGTAAATGTCCAGGCCACCTGTGACTACAAGTACTCATTCATTGATGTAGTCATCAAGTGGCCTGGAAGTGTTCATGATGCACGCATATTTGCCAACTCGAAACTACATAACCATTTAAAAGATGGTACTATACCATATTTGGAGAGAGACATTCTAGATGGAGAAGCAGTGCCAAGTTTTCTTCTTGGGGATCCTACATATCCTTTGCTTCCCCACCTAATGAAGGAGTATGTTAATGGAGGATCAACTAAGCAGGAGCAGTACTTCGGGTTTAAACTGTGTCAAGCACGGATGGTGATTGAATGTTCCTTTGGGCGACTTAAGGCCAGGTTTGGAGCCCTTAGACGACCTATGGATAGTAACAGTGCTGAGCTACCCTTTGTCATATATGCTTGTTTTGTCCTATGCAACTTTTGTGAGGAAAAGAAGGAAACAATAAGTGAACAAAAAGTTTCAGCAGCCATTCAATATGATAGAGAGTTTCAGCCGCCTTCTGAGTCTAACAATCAAAGGGCCAACTGTAATGATGATGAGGGAAAGAGAATAAGATGAGTGTTAACACAGTTCCTGGATCCATAAATGACTGACTCACACATGTATGACAATGAAAGCATTTTGTAAATACTAATTCCTGTTTAATACTACCATTTTTCATATTATTTATGCAAATGCTTGGAACTTACACAACTACTTAACTAACACTCTTGAGTGCCTAAGAGATGTCTAGCACTGCTAATCAATTTTTCAACAATTTACTATCCAAGACATTTTTATTGAATTTGTCATGGTTATAGTTTGATGGTTTGACCTGCAAGAAAACTTATCATTGATTTATGTGTGCTATTGGCTAGTGTTGTTTCAATCTGTGAACTGGTCAATGGTCCTTTGATATAAATTTGTGGCAGGAGACCATTGCATTTTTGGTTATTTTGAAACTCCCTGCACACTAGTATTTAGGGATTTCTCCAACCCTCTCAGTTTTTCTACGCTGCCTTCTATTAGGAACTCAAAAGTACAGGCCATTGTTTTGTTATATATACTTAACATACATTCTAGTGGTACGAATGTACAGTTATTGATAGTTATATGGATACTACATTGTTCATACGATAGTCAGATATTCAGTCAATTGTAATCATCATTTTCTTTCTCCTCTTCATACATTGCATGGGTGTGGGAGAAGTGTCTCATTCCTTGCATAGATGCCATGCTGCTGTGTGCTTGGGGAATGTTACCATATTGAAAAGCCATATGGTTTTGGTGTTGTGGGTATGGTGGCATTGGGTCCATTGCAAATGAAGGCTGCCTATATATTGACTGCCTAAGAAATGTAAACCCATCAACAATAGACTTGGTCAGTTTTTCTATGTTATCTGACAGCTTATGTACGCTTTGGGCATGTTCGTCTTGAATGCCATGTCCTCTTGGGTGTAAGCTAAGTAGTGCTTTTCAACTGGGAGCTTTCTTTTCAGTCTTGTATGCTTATAATCCGTACGCTTCTCGTCTAGCACGTCCCTTGTTTCTGAGCAATTGATTTATCTGGCCCCTCTGCATCAAAATTTTCAATGTCAATGTTACCACATTTATTCGTTTGTTCACCATTAGGACTGCCAGGTAGGGACTTGAAATGCAGCTAGAACCGCTACTCAATGTTGCTTCACCGGTGATATCTTCAAGACCCGTAGTTTCTATTCCTGATTTCAAAGATGTAGTTGCAGGTGATCCCCCCACAGTTGCTCACATAGCTCAAAGTGAATAAGATCCACTTTTCCATGCCCACTGCATCGTCCACTGTCTATCGCTGCCCTGTACTTAAGACGAACAGATTTAAGCTTCATTGTCAATATGCTTTATGTAATCTCCTCCTTGGAATGAAGGTAGTCTTTTCCCAGTGTATTGATTTCACCATTATCATAAGGGTACTGTTTTTGGAATGCACTTAGTATATCATTGTATTTACCTTGGCATGTCTCCCAGTCAACGTTTTCCATCTCCCTCTGAACTTTGTATTCGTTTGCAACACAAAGCAACAGTTCAGCTTCATCGTCTGTCCACACAAACGAATCCTTGCCTTTTCCACTCTCTTTGTTCTTCGTCTGAGCTTTTGTTGCCATTTCACTTTTTTAGCCAGCCACCAGGCCTACTTTACTTCTCTGAAAGCAATACACGTTTCCTGCCAATGAAACTAGGTGATGTTTGGGGATCACTCTTAGATGGAGAGGCGCAATGGTTGTCTACCCATGCTCACATGTGAAGTGGCCACGGCTTTGTCATTTATGTGTTTCTGTGTGGACGCAGATTTTTGGAAAACGCTTCACATGTGGACGTAGATTTTGTTTTCAACGGGCAAAAAATATGCGTTGTTAAAAGTATCCGGCTACGTGTTGACGTAGCCTAAGAAAGACAATGCCACATTCATTTAGACAACATTTTGGAACAAGGTGACAGTGGTTATTGATTGCTTTGAAGTCTTTATAGAGAAGCCATTAAGTTTATTGGCAAGGGCACAGACCTTTTCCAACTAAAAGCACCACAATACTGTAAAATTTTTGAATGGCATTGCACCACAGGGTGTGATAACATACATTTCTAAAGCATGGGGAGGAAGGGCTAGTGATAAATACATAACTGAAAACAGTGGAATCCTAGACTACCTTCAACCCAGAGATATCAGTCTTGCTGACAGAGGCTTACATATTGAAGAGAGTGTTGCCCTTTACTGTGCAGAAGTAAAAATCCCAGCTTTTACCCTTTAGACAGTACAAGAAAAAATGCATCTGTATGGATACAAGTGGAGCGAGTAAGTGGACTTGTACGTAGAAAATATAGAGTTTTACAATCTAAGCTTCCAACTGACTATCTTAGCACAAAAGATAAAGATGGTATGACAACCATTGATAAGATAGCCATACTTGCCTGTGCATTGACAAACACTTGTAACTGCATAGTACCTGTGGATTAGTGTCAATTGTTTACTATTAAGTAGCCTGTTTTCTTGCAAAGTACTTCTCTGGCAGAATACATTTGTAGAAAAAAGAGCATGCTGCATGCACAGTCTGTTCCCACATTTCCCTATCAGGTAGTATTCTTTCAATAAAAATGCTTTTTTCTGCCCATAGGACAAAATCAACAAATGATGCCTCTTTGCACAAATTAACCTGACTTTGCACCTGATAATAATAGGAATGCTTTCTGGACAATTGCATATTTGTACCCCCATCACATTTGATAAGGCAAAAACCTTTCTTTTCAAGTCCAATGTCCACTAATGAATCATGTAGGCAAAGAGGGCATTTGATTTCCAGGCACCCAATTCCACAACATGAACATTCTGTAAGTCCATCCGGAGAAGCACCCATGAATGGATACTCCTTTGACATAATAAATCCAGAGTCTTTGACTGTAAACTGTGTGTGCTTGTTTTTCATTATATTTTTATATGCCTCACAAGCTACTTTTTCATGTGTGCAGCCCCATCTAGTAGCCTCAGTAGAGAATCTGTATGCTTCTGGGTACCATTTTCTCTTTATAAGGCTCATTGATGGCTTATCAATTTTTGTCCTGCAACAAGATTTAATTGTTGATGAAGATACCCGCCCTGCTTTGAGTTGAAACCAGAGTCTGCAGTTTGTTTGTTGTCTTGTTTCCTTTTCACCATTAGTAATTGTCTCTTCAGTAAGACTCAAGTCAATGCTCTTGCAATGTAGAACTAACTCCTCATAGCTCAGAGAACAGGTCTTTATCATATATTTCTGTTAAAGCCTTTGGTATTGACTTCTTTAAGGATGATGGCACGAAGTCATCAGAGTATGGTTCAACCAGTGCCAAAATAGCTGGTTTATGCATATTTTGACTAATGCATTTGTAGAATGCATCAATATCATTTTTGGCAGGAGGTGGTATTGGCACTTTTGTTGATGGCTGCATATTTGCTTCCTGTACCACTTTGCCTTGTATTTTGGAGTCTAGGTGTCTCCTCTTTGATTGTGGTGCAGTGAAGTCAATTTCTGAAACTGGGCTATATGACACTTTGTCCAAAGATGAAGGAAGCATCCAGTAAGCCTTCTCCTCTGTGCATGTCTTGGATTCCCTTATTCTGACTGAGGCCTCAGTGGCAAAAAGGAGAGCAGCAACATGTGTGTATGATTCACCAAGACCTGCAATGCACTTGCAGTGCCCTTCCAAAACAGTACCATTGTTTTTGGAGATGATCCAGGGATGATGTGCAGTATCATTCATTCTTTGAGAATGCATTACCTAAAAGTACACATAATTAAGTCAAATTGAGTCAAAGAAAGCAATTAAAAGCAACATTAAATAACATCACAGACAATAAGTAATACAGAAGCAAAGTTGTATGTGACCTATTTCTTACGGAGGGCATCCAGTAAGGGACTGTTCACATATAATGTCAGCAGCCTAGGGGGGAGGGGGGTATGGAAAATCTGACAAAAGCTGATGCGAGGGGAGGGGGGTCTGGTCAAGAACTGACATCAGCATGTGTCAGAATGTTATGTTGAAAACTTATCATGAACGTGGTGCTAGCGTATCATGAACACAACTGAAACAGAAGCATGGAAGAACGTTCATGTGCAACAATCACAGTACATGCTCCAAATAGTAAAATGTACTGATCAGAGGTGTTGCAAATTCCGTACAAACTATCTTACTTATTTTCCTGAGAGATTTCTCCCACCACCCATGCCATTGAAGTGTACAGTTGATGGACAGGAAATGTCTGAAGGAAACTTTGGATCACCTTTCCAAGCCATTGTTTTGGGGAAATATGCGGACAAATGCTTTGATAAGGTTTGTCCCTCTTTGCAGAAGGTTGATAAAAACGGGAAAAGTACCATACAAAAACGAACATGTTAGAAGTGTGGTAAATATCATTCAACTATCAAGCAAGGCTATGAAAATGCATAAAAGAAAGTGTGTGGAGTATGAAGGTGAAAGCAATGATGGAGAGTCCGAAGAAAGGGAAGATGAAGAAAACGAGGAAGATTATGCTCAGATACAATTCATTGGTGACAATGATGTGGATATCATTGGAGACAACGAAGCTTTCGAAAGTATTTACTGATATGTTATTTAGTATTTACCGATATGCACATGTTCTACTTGACATAGCATTCTGAACGTTTATTAAGGTGAATGTGTTTATTTTACTTAACAAGGGGGGGTGACGAAAATCTGACATCAGCACAGGGGGTCCTCTTTCTGACGCTTGCTGATAAGGGGGGAGGGCGGTTCAAAAGTGCCAAAACTCTGCTGACATAATATGTGACCAATACCTAAATAGATTACATGGTTTCTTATAAGGAAATCGCCTTGGAGCCTCACTTTTCTCACCTTGTACTGAAATAAAATGGCTAAAGTGGGTTACCTCTTCTTTGTTAATACTGTATACTCTGTTTGCCAAACATTGATATTTAGTACTTTTAGGCAAACAAAACTGGAAAGTTGAAAGTGAGGCTTGTGATTTTCTTATAATTTTCTTAAGATTTTGGCTATTTGACCCACAGTTTCTTATAAACTTTTTCATATCAAAAGCATGCAGTAGTATGAATAGGCAGTGTTATCTAATGAAGGAATGAAAATGAATTGGTTCATAATCAACTAATTCATTTTGATCCATAAAATCAATCATTGATTGATTGATTCATTTATTTATTATAAATGAGACTGTTGGCATACCTGAGCATGAACTATAATGTTCTTTTTGGAAGCATGCACCAAAGAAATATCTTTCACCCATCCTGACAAAAATTGATTGTAGGCCTCAAGACTCTTGAAATTTTTCAGCTCATCATTGGTGTAGGCACTTTTTGTAAGCAGCAGATAGTTAACGAAGTCTGGGTATGTTATTGTTGGGTAATCTGCAACAGCTGTGCTCTAAGTCTTCTTATTGGTTGCATAAGGATCAATATCATCCACTAAAGCAATCTTTTCTTTATATCGCTCTTTTGCATCCGGCACAAGTGAGTCGATATAAGTCTTGAGACTTGCCATGCCAGGGGTAACAATAGTTGCACAAACCAACGAGCTATAAGACACTGTTTGAAATGCTAGAGCTAGGTACTTACTTAGTTTTTACAAAAACTGTTCCCCACATTGCAAGCTGTAATGATATTATGGTGAAAGAGTGGAAAAGTAACGATATGTTGATCACTTGGCAAGCTTTAGCTCAGTAGTTCGCATTCAGCAGTCACAGCGTGCAGTAAAAACAACTGGTTGCTATGCGTATCCACAGTAAGGTTGTGATCCATCATGGCAGCCTGGGAAAGTCACGTGACAGGTGGGAATAATGAATAGTCTCCCTAAGGATATCAGAGACGAAAAATCACTAGTCCATTTCACACAAAAACTATACTCACTCAATTGATATTAATGGATTCTAATGGATTTAATGGAACATCTCTTAAAACAATCTTAATCATCTTTTTAATATTCATATATGCTTTTACCATTTTTTGTTTAACAGGTCCTTGAATGATAACAGGATACTTATCCTGAACATGTAATCCTGTATAACTATTATTTATTATCATTATATAGAAAATGTTCCTTTCGATTCCTGCTTTCTTACTGATAAAACCGAGTTCATTCCAAGAACTGGAGGTTCTCATCAGGGTGTTATAGTTTACTTGATGGACAAAATCCTCCTCAGAATATGAGCAGTCCCAAGGAGGACACACTTTTGAATCTTGTGAAGTGATATGTTTCCCTGAGTTTTGTTGATATACTTTTCCATCCCTTTGTTTACCAGACCAAGGGCACCTATTATTACTGGTATTGTCATGGTATTCATACCCCACATTCTCTCAATCTCAACTTCCAGGTCCTTGTATTTTGAGAGTTTCTCTATCATTTCTATATATCGGTGTTTCTTTCTGTGGGGACTGATATTTCACTTAGCTGGCAAGTCCTCTGTTTTTTATCTTTCACTCTTTCACTATTATATCAGGTCTGTTGGCTTTGATTTCTCTGTCAGTATTGGCATGTCCCATACTGTTGTGGCTTCATTGTTCTCTGTTACTGTTTTTCGTTCATGTTCATAGTATTTGTCAGTTACCTTGATGTTATAGTGCTTACACATTTTCCAATGGATATAAGCTGCTGTTCTGTTATGTCTTTGTATATATTCTGTTTTCGCTAATTCTGAGCATCCGGAGATAAGGTGGTCTATTGTCTCTTGCTGTTTGCTAGTATTATTATGCATAACTTCAAGATGTTCTGTGGCACATTTCCAACAATGCTTTTTCACATAGAATCAGTTCTAATGATGGCAATTGCTTTTTTGTGCACCTCATTAGATGGCTCATACGTGCATTGTAAAATTTACCCACCAAGTGACTCCAGATGTTCATATAGGCATGATATCATCTTGTGAAAGACTTATACTGATACACATTCCAGTTCTTTTTGATACAGATGGGTATCTCAACCTCGTACATATCTTCAGTAATCATATTTCAGTTACAAATTGCCATATCTCTGAAAAAAATGCGATTACTATGAATTATGTTTCCTTTTCAAAGAAAATTATTTCGAATGCGAATGATCGAAAGATTTAATGAATGAAATTTCAAAGGAAAGATTGTTGAGCATGACAACGAGGAGGTTGTTGTCAAAAACCATAAAAAACTTAAAAGAGAGATAAGTGACCTCAAAGAGAGACTAGAAATTATCCGTGTCAACAACAAAAACCAACAGTCAAGTAAAGAGTTTTTTAAGTACGAAAATACAGTATGACAAATAAACATTGTCTTGCAATTTTTGAGTTCGATGGTTGATATCATATATGATGTTGATATTACTTTTTCTTGTAGAAAAAGTTGTTTTACATTCAATTTGGTTATGTTTTCTTTTTTAAGTGTCTAAGTTCAACCTGATGGCCAGAAATAACCCAGATCACACTTTTATACCTTTTAAATACAAAAACTCTGGCTTTTTCTCACATTTGAGACTTTCATTGCAAAACTATCCAACAGGCGGACACTTCCACTTAGCGGACACCTTGCTCATGCCCAACAGGGTGTCCACTACTTGGAGAGAATACTGTACTTATATTTGTCCATAATAAGTCAACAGTGGAGCAAGTACTGCATTTTAAAGTCAGTAGTCACTCGTTAATGATACTTCCTGATAATTCCTTGGGGGAGCAGGCACATCACATCATTTTCAAAAACTACTGGTGTGTCTCTTTCAAAGAAACCTGCATTAACACGACATGATAGCTTAGCAATGTCTCCCACCCTAAGTACTCTCTCTCTCTCTCTCTTAGATGTTTTTACAGTTGATAGGTACGCCTCCCTCTCCGTGAGTACAGTATTCTAAAGGCCACTCAACTTCGTTTCATGCATCATTGGAAAACTTGCAGATATTTTGCCAAGTACATTATATTCTGGGTTCTTGATGCTCAGTAGCTCTTCCAATACATCATACCTGATTATAGGCAAAGCCAAAGTAGCACCTATGATCAATATTGGTACAATAACTCTATTTGACATTTTGAGGGTCCTTTCCATTCAATGCTCATTTCTACCCATCCAAGATATGGCAACTTCCTTCCATTTGCTGTAGTCAACTCCAAATCTACCCCTGATTCCAGCAAGTCTTCAGTTGTATGCATCTTTACATCTGGAAAATCGCTTTTTACATCTTGATAACTAATGATTGACACCTGTGCACCCTTATCTAAAGGAACTTTGATCTCAACGCCATTTGTTCTACACAACAATGTGCATTTTTGACTGATCAGTTTTGCTATTTTAGTTTGTTCCTTTGGGGTAAGTTTGTAGGATAAACTGGCACACAAGAGAGACAGGAAACATGGCCAAGCTCCTTCAAGTTTACCTGTACAATGGGAGAACAGTCACAGTAGGGCATTGGATTCTCTCGTAGACTGCCTGATAAGTCCACCCACCATGTCATACCCTGATTTTTCGAGACCATTTGTACTACATATGGATGCCTCACAGGAGCGACTGGGAACTGTATTATATCAGAAACAAGAACAGGGCATGGGAGTTATAGGGTATGCTTCCAGACATTTATCCCCTGCTGAGCGTAACTATCATCTCCACTCAGGAAGGCTGGAGTTCTTACATGATGACGTAGGACATCTTGGGGCTGACAGAGTGAAAGAGCTCGCTCATGAGCGGTTTTATTGTCCTCGCATGGCAAGTGACATTAACCATTTTGTTATGAATGTGTGCCAGTGCATTAAAAGTAAGAGCTCCAGCTCAGAGTTGTTTTAAGTGACAATGGGTATCCAGAAGATGTCCTTGTTTTGTGCATTAAAGAAAAACTAGCGAACATTTCATCAGAAAAACGGTTTGGTCCTGAAAAGTGCCCAGTTTACCTACAATTGCCCTGGATTGGACATGTTTCATCAAAATTTGAAAACCAAATAAATAAAGCCATTACATCTTGTGTCTATGCTGTGAAGCCCCGTGAGGTTTATAATACTAGGGTCATGCTACCATCTGCTAAAAATGATAGTGTTCTTACCACTCAAAAAAGTTGTGTAGTTTACGAATTTTCGTGCCAATGTGAAGCTTAGTATGTAGGGCACACTACGCAGAGGTTAGCAGATAGAATAAACCAACATGTACCCACGAGCATCAGGACAAAAAACACTACAACAAGAGAACAGCCACCTCGTATGTGTAAAAACTCTAAGTCTAAAATGAAAAGTGATTCGGCCATAGGACAACATCTTAGTACATATCCAGAATGCGCCAAAACATATACAGACGATACTTTTCGGATCATTGGGCAAGCAAGATCGTCCTTTCATTTAGGTGTTTTGGAATCAGTTTACAATAAGACTCAAAACCCAGTCTTGTGTAAACAGAAAGAGCTTGTTTTTTCACTTGGACTCCTCAAGTAAACAATGGTGAATAGGTGCTAAGTGGCCAATCATAGGGCCAAATAGATGCATTATTCATCATATCACATGCACCCGCATCTGGCTATATATTTCAGTTCACCTTTTCGTCGTTATTCGTCTTTTCATACTCTGACGAGTGTCGGACGAGAAAAGCTTTCAGTATGCTAAGAATGTCCCTGCTTTTTCGTGCTATAGTGAAGTTCTGTAGTACCAACAGACTTTTCACATACTAAACTTCTTATAAGGATGTCCCATAGTCCTCAAACCATCCCCAAATGTGTTAATGTTAACAACTCTACCATTATAGAAACACCCCTTACACATCCCCAAATTTGTTAATGTTAACAACTCTACCATTATAGAAACACCCCTTACACAAGAAAACAGTATACCTTGTATGTCTATTATCAGGAGAAAATTCTCACTGCAAGAGTACTCTGACTTGGCAATGGACATTATTTTAGCCTATTGGTGAGATGCTACAAAGAGCCAGTATCGATCTAGTCTCAACAAATGCGTAGATTTTTGTATTGCAATAGTTTTGCCATATCTAGTGGAGGCCATGGATTTTCTCACTTTCCTGTACGAACACAATGTGTCACACAGCTCTATAAATACAGCTAGAAGTGCCTTATGTTCAATTATAAAATTCAACTGTACCACCATATTTGGCCAGCTTCCTGTTGTTACACAATTTATGACAGGCATGTATGAGCTTAGACCATGTTTACTAAAGCACCATACAATACGGAATTTTAAGACAGAATTACAAATTAACCACATACTTACGTATGGAGGCTACGTGAGATTCCATGACCTGTGGATGCAGGCAAGCAGTGAATATGACATAGGCGCACGTGCAGAGAACTCACTTTTGAAAGAAAACATTTTGAGGTATAGCGTCCACAGAGTAGGGAGGGCAAGGGAGTGGCATATTGACTGCTTGCTTGCACCTTGGCTTGGCTCCAGTTTGCTCTCTTGAGAATCTCGTGCAACAGAATGTCCAACGAAAAAGCTTTACTCGTCAAAGCAGAACGACAACTATGGGAAGTAAATAGTTCTTTGTTAAGTCCAGAAGCCTTGAGGGTATCTTTGATCCATCTAGAAATAGTGTCTGTTGAAGCTGGTCTGTGTGGTTTACCAAATATAATGATTGAATGCTTTATTGTGAGCAGTTAGTAATACTTGATTCCGTTGACATAAATAGTGTTCGATACAACTTACAATGCACACTTTCTTGTTTAGCGGATATGACAGTTTTATGACAAAATTCTTTGAATGAGAGTCTATCATTATGGTCCTTGTTATTGAAATATGAGGGGACTTTAGCAACACCCCAAATATCAACATATCATGGAGTTGGAGGATGCAGGTTAAATATACCTTTTAGGAATCTGGTAGTTAAGGGATGTGCTGAAATAGAAGGGCCATCCTCAATGTGAATAAGGGAAGAAACTGCACTACGTGCTGCATAGAGCCCACTATAACGGCAAACATGAGTACAAAGATATGTGAAAACTCAAGCACATAATAGATTTTTGTTTTATTCTGGTACGATTTACAATAACAAACACTTACAATACAACAGCAAAGGGAGCATGGAAATACATAACAACCCTAACACCTACACTTAACATAGAGACACAAGTAGTTACAAACGTGTTACAACAATAGTAAACTACAAACGTAATTAGAGTGCTGTTACCCATAGTGCCCATAGCACTGCAAAGTGAATGAAACCTCCCAAAGAGCGATCAAAGGAGAAAGCAAGTGAGCACGTTTTTTGTTAATCTGCTAAGTTGATACCCAGGCATGATGGGTGACAGCACTCTAATCATACAAAACAATAGATGTTGGTATGTGTGCTAGAGATACTTTTATTAACACAAACCTTTTGCCACCTAGCCCTTATAGATGAATATTTGCTCATGGTGCTATATCTCCAAGAGGAGAGAAGTATGTTTTTAGTTACTTGTGGCATATCTCAGTACCCTAATGCCGAGCAGAGACTAGCAGAGCAATCAGAGACATCTTTTTCCGCAAAGGATGACTTTCCTTGGGTTGTAGTGGCAGCCAAAGAGCCCTTTTGGGAATAGTTACCATTTTCTTTGTGATGCTCATCACAGTTAGGAACCAGCATTGGCTGGTCCATTGGGGAATAAGTATGATCCCAGAAGCTCCATCCTTTATCATCTTTGCAGCTGTGTGTCCTATGATGCTAAAGGGAGGAAAAGCATAGACTTTGATATTTTCCCATGAAAAAGTAAAAGCATCAGTTGCAATGGCGTTGGGATCAGGATGCCAGGAAAGATATTTGTCCAGCTGATGGTTAACCTTGGAAGCAAATAGATCTTTCATTCATTCATGTGGTGCTATCTGCTCGCAGCAGGTCAGCAGTCAGGGTTCTCCATAAAGACCGGTCTTGTGCATCTCTCATGGATTCTGTGTGTGATCTTTTGTTGGTCCACCCCTTGATATCATCCATCCACATTCTCCTTGGTCTTCCTCGCAGCCTTTCCGTCCACTTTTCCTTCAAGGTATAAGTTTTGTAATGAGTTTTTATGAGTTATGTGACCAAAATACTGCAGTTTTCTCTTCTTAATGTTATTTTTAGTAATTCTCTTCTTTTGAATTTTTTGAATTACTAATAAAGTGTTAATCTATATTAATTGAACGGTCTCACCACTGTACTTCTCTTTTCTTCCTTCTGGTCATTGTAGATTAGAGACAACAAGCTACACATGAATTGTATTTTTTTGTGAGTGTTTCTTTGCCAAGGTAGAAATTCAACTAACCATTTTGCAATTTAATTTGGTATATACATTTGCTCCCCGGATTTACTTATAAAGATGGAATAACAAAAATCGGTGTGGGAAAGGAAGGGCTAGGCAATGTGTCGAAGGAAAGTTAGTATAAAAATAGGCCTAACAAAAGGGCAAGGTGTTATGACGTGATAGAATGTAAGTGTGATGTTAGTTTACTGTTAGCGTAGAGGAAGTGATGGCATTGAGCTGTAAAAAACACGTAATGAATGAATGAATGGAGTGGAAGATAACTTAGCTAAAAATGTAATTGCTACATATTTAATAAACTGCTTTTGCATTTGGCAATGGCAAATACCTCATCATTTGTTTTATGATTTGCCCAAGATATTTTTAAAATTCGTCTAAACGTCCATATTTCAAATGCTTCAAGTCTTTACTCTAATCTTTTTGATAACGTCCATATTACGCATCCGTAAAGTAAGGTTGACCAAATGTAACATGTTGATAGTCCCAGTCTTGTATCCAAACTAACTTCTCTGGATGTAAGAACTTGGTATAAACACAGAATAATAAAGGGGCAGAAGGGTCACTCCATTGAAGTCAGTGCTGACACCTTTTCATGCGTGCATGTGTGAGTATGGGGATGCGTGAAAACAAGATTAAGAGAGTAGAAATTCGTGGAAAGTGGTATCTAACACTGGACATTTTTTCTCCTGTACGTTTTCGCACCCTCTCCATGCTAGCGACCTCTATGATGTCAAATAAAGAAGTTCACAAGTCAAAAGGAACATTATGTTAAGCTTGCAACTGTACAAATAATGCAAAAGACAACCCGGAACTAAGTTTTCACCGTTTTCTGTCAAATGCTACACGGTATGTACTTCCTACAGTACTCAGTTTCCTCCATTTTAAAGAACATATAGGAACGTGTGTTGGTGGGTCCTATAGACTGCAGATGTTCGTTAAGTGACATCCTTTGTTGATCCATTGATGGCGAGTATCAGATTTAACGTGCTGAGAACACGGAGGCAGAGAGAGGAGACGATGCGTTGACTGTACTCAGACTCTACTCTGACTGACTTTACATTACAGATAACATGGATATATACATAAACATTGAACAACCCGAAATAAACATGAGTTATGTACAGGAAGGGTTAGGTGCTTGTTAGTTTATTGTTGAATAGATGCATGTGGCGATGTAAGCGTGGAGAACAACAGAAGAGGAATGACCGGGTGTTTGATGACAGGAGTGACGTATGGTCATGTCCCAGGTGTGTGATGTTGTGAATGAGAATGAATGAAAAGAAGAAAATCGGCATTAACTGAGAAATGGCCTAAGCTACAATGTTTACGTGTCACTACAAGAGCTCCCCCCTTAGAATGCAAGCGGATGAGAAGCAGTCGATCCGTAAGGGAGAAAGCAGTGTAGGATTGTGAACATTGTAGAAAGAATGAGATGAGCAGGCGAAGAGATGTGAAATGTGTAGTCTAGCATTAGTTGCCCTATGTGGTTATTGATAAGTACTATGAAAGGTTACATATACTAATTGAAAATACAAGAATACGATAGTTTGAAATGTCCATAAAAGGTAAGATGAAATAAATGCGAAAAATACGAATGTAATGTCCAAACATACGAAAACAATTAATGTCCATTTTTGCGGCCGTGAGGTATGAGATTTTGCCAAGGTTTTATGAGTTGGATTACCAGGAACCAGGATGTCGGCGTTAGACGAATGAGTTGTTGCGCGAGGTTTTATGAGTAGGATGACCAGGAACCTGACTTTTGGCGTTCGACAGTTGTGTGTTGCGAGGTTTTATGTGTAGGATCAACCAGGAACCTGACTTGCTGTGTTGCGGCACTGCGGTGAATTGAGTGCACTTGATGTTTGCTTGCAAACATTTTCTGGGCGCGGAATGTTGCCGACCTAGCGTGCGTGTGCACCAGCTTTTGAAGGGTGTGCTGCCGAACCTGCGATGCTTGTCTCCACTGCTTGATGAAGCTGGATCAACGAATGATTTGCGGGTCCCGTCTCGCCGTCACCATTATAGGAACGTGTGTATGTGGGTCCTATAGACTGCTTGTTCGATAAGTGACATCCTTCGTTGATCCGTTGTTGGTAAGTATCAGATTTAACGTGCTGAGAACACGGAGGCAGAGAGAGGAGATGATGTTGTTGACGGTACTCTGACTCTACTCTGACTGACTTTACATTACAGATAACATGGATATATACATAAACATTGAACAACCCGAAATAAACATGAGTTATGTACAGGAAGGGTTAGGTGCTTGTTAGTTTGTTGTTGAATAGATGCATGTGGCGTTGTAAGCGTGGAGAACAACAGAAGAGGAATGACCGGGTGTTTGATGACAGGAGTGATGTATGGTCATGTCCCAGGTGTGTGATGTTGTGAATGAGAATGAATGAAAAGAAGAAAATCGGCATTAACTGAGAAATGGCCTAAGCTACAATGTTTATGTGTCACTACAAATACTGTTAGACACAGCATTCTTCTAAGTTGTGTATCTTTTAAGTGTACACAGTAACTGTTGCCTATTACTTATATTTTAGTTGTAAAGAGTGGCTTCAGAGTTGCAGAAGGCAAGATCTCATGCACAGGAGCACGGCCTATCTCAGTAAAAACTGTTACATCTGCTGTGAACATTTTGAGCCTGACTTCCTCCCAGAATGTACAAATAACAGTACTAGACTTCTTCCCAATGCAAAACCAACTCTTTTTAACATACCCAACCCTCCACCATCAGTCATAGGGAGTAAACGGCCATACACTGCCAGAGAGTCAAGTAAGTACAGATATACTATTAAGGATCATTCTGGGAAGGTGCTGAATGCGGGTTGGAGGGTAGCAAGATAACTGGGATTGTCAGAGAAAATTGGTATTTATTAAAGATAAATTGGTATTTACCAAAGATAAACTTTGAATGGATTTTCAAACTATCTGTTACCATCACTACCACTTTCTCTGGGATTTGCCTAATTCACATTGAACATAGATTCACATCCAAGTAATCTTTAAACAAAAAACAAAGCAGTACCATAGGTAAGGTCAGTTCTCATAACCAATATGTTTGTTCAAAAGTGACATTAAAAATACCTCTTGCAGACATACCACAGAAGAAAAAGTGAAGAAAGTATCAGCAAACTTAAGTATGGTAAATCAATGCATTATAAACTCCGTTAACTTTTTGGAAAATTGAAATAATGTAAATATGCCTGTATGCTTTGGCTGACTTTGGAATTGATAAGTATGGTTTCTTCACTGATTCCTCAGTATCAAAAAGCCACATTGGTTACAGTCAGGAACCAGTAGTTATGAAACCTGCATCAGTTGGGATGGATGTCAGTAAGTACATGTTAGAGGTATTTATACTTAGTAGTATCTTTGCATAAACTACATTTGCAACTACATTTGCATCTGGCATTATGTGTATTGCAGTCTTAAAGGTGTAGTATGTATAGTAAGACATAGAACTCCCTTGAATCTGGTCATTGAAACAAGATTTATTGCAAATTACTTGAGGCAATATATGATATGTTAGTGTTCTTTGATTTTATACAGGCATGGACGATTCACCATTGAACATTGCTGCAAATGTTGAGGTTGTATCAAACAAAAGTGACCATGTCTCTCGCACCCCTCCCCAACTCACTGCAAACAGCCCAAGAAAGAAAACACTACGCTCTATCCTTCATGCAAAAAGGCAAAAAATTACATCTTTGAAATCAAAACTAAACAAAATGTAACCAAAGCTCAAAATGCACTAAATCTCCTGGAAGGCATAATTGCTCCCGAACTAAAAAAAATCATTGAGACTCAAATCAAATTGCAATCAAAGAAACCAAAAGGTAAAAGATATAGCAATGACTTTAAAGCTTGGGCCCTAATGCTATATTACATTAGTGGCAACACGTATCTGTTTTTAGCAAAATACCTCCATCTTCCATCCAAAAAAACCTTGACTTGGTTGGTTTCAACGTTTGCATCTGAGGTTGGATTTTGCGGAAAGTCACTTTATGTTATAAAGACGCGTGTCTAATCACTGTCACCCAGTGCAAAAATCTGCACACTTATTATGGATGAGATTTCTTTGAAATGACATCTTTTTGTACGATTTACCAAGATATCGACTAGTTGGCTTGGAGACTTATGGTGATGGTGGATCTTTTGGTTTTATGGCCAGCTCACGTGTTGTGTTGATGATTCGGGGGATTCTTCATAATTGGAAACAACCTGTTGCCTTCTATCTTGCTAGTGAGTCTTGCCCATCCTCAAAAGTGAAAGAAGTTATTGATGAAGCTATCTTTCAGCTTGAGTCCATAGGTCTCAATATGTTAGCACTTGTAAGTGATCAAGGTTCCAATTTTTATCAGTTTGTGCAAGAGCTTGGAGTTACTCCTGGCAGGCCTTTCTTTGAAATGAGAGGAAAACAATATTTCACCATTTTCGATCCCCCAAATCTCTTGAAGAATGTCAGGAATAACTTAATGAAATATAGTTTCAAATTTAATGGGAAGACTGCAAAATGGGCGCATATAAAAGAATTTTATAATAATGAAAAGAAACTTGCAATAAGAACTGCACCTACGCTTACTGAAAAGCACATAGAGCCCAATGGGTTTCAGAAAATGAAAGTGAACGTGGTAAGTCACGTCTTTAGCCACTCTGTTGCTGCTGGAATAGTTACAAATGTTGCCTTGAATGGGCTCCCATCAGAAGCTGTCGGGACAGCCGAGTTACTTGAGAGACTTGATAACATTTTTGACTGCGCTACTTCTTCCAGCTCTAGAAGCAACGACTTTTCCCGCAGACCAATGTCCATAGCTCCCTCTCATGTAAAAGATGTGACTGAGGGAATACATTTTTCAACTCTTTGAAGAGTATCAATGATGCAACAGGGCAAGATAGAACAAGCTCATTGAAATGTATAACTGGTTGGTGTCTGACTCTAAATGCAATGATCTCTCTTTGGAGGAAACTTTGTGATGAAGGGGCAATCTCTTTCTTAGCCACCAGGAGGTTGAATCAGGATCCTCTAGAGAAATTTTCGGGGCTATAAGATAACAAGGTGAAAATTCAGATAATCCAACTGCAATACACTGTAAGAGGGCATATAGGAAGCTCTTTCATACCAATCTGTTGACAAGTGCTTCTGGACATTGTGAAACTGATGAGGATAAGCCACTTGTAGAGCTTGGTAACCTACAAGGGTTTGCAACTTCATTACGTGAACCAAATGACAATGCGTCACAGCTAGTGTGCATTTCTAATGAATATAGAGCTGAGCAAGTAGAGGAGAAATTGATTAAGAAAAATGCAGTTGCCTATGTTGCAGGATATTTGCTACGAAAAACAATTCTCAAACATAAATGCCCAGTATGTGAGTCAGCCCTAACAGATCAGACTGAGAGTTATAATGAGACAACAACTTTTGTATTATACAAGGCATATGATTCAGATTCGAGTATATTTGGTGGATTAGTTGTGCCATCTGAGAGCATGATGTCCTATGTTGTGTCATTAGAAGACAAATGTGTTGACTATTTTCGAAACCTGAAAAAGGTAAATAGCATTGGGGGAGACCTACTGCAACTTGTACAGAAAGATAAACGTGATAGTTGCGAATTCTTTGATTTGACATATATGCTGCTACTGTTTATTCGAATGAGAATTTACTATTGTTTGAAATTTGCAAATCGGACGCTTCAGGAATCGAAACGAAAAAATATGAAATACATGAAGGTTGTGCAGTTATAATAACCCATGGATGTAGATATATCAATAGTAAAGAATGCTGAGGTCCTCAAACGGCCTGGCCTACTTTCTATTATGGAAAGTGTTATAAACAATAGATTTTGATGGTGGCAGACATTAACGATAACGAAAACGATAGGATTGCTGGAAACACTCTGTAAGGTAAGTTCTACTTCGTATGTAAAATAGATACCTTGCAGTGTTTACACTATCTGGCGCATGCGCACTGCATGGCAGGATAGGATGAGTGAACGAATATGAAGTTTATATGGTGGATTAAGGTGTTAAAGAGAAGATGCCAGATTTCTCTTGTGCATATGGCTGTACCACTAAAAGATGTAAAGGAGCAAAATTGAGTTTTTATAGAATTCCGTTTGGCACTAGTCAAGACAGTTTAGCATTGCGTCAGAGATTGATTGCTGCTATAAAAAGAGACAAATGGACAGAGCAGCAAATCGACAATGCACGAATATGTAGTGCACATTTCATCAGCGGTAAGGGAAATACTCTAATTCACTATCAGCAGATTACCACTGAAAGGTAACACAATTCCTAACCTAGACTTAACAGCAGCTTTGATGTTGGCAATGTTATTATCTTCAGTTTACACCACTTTGCAAACATGCATGGAAATAAATGCGATACATTGTTGGACAGACTCACAGGTAGTCCTTAACTGGATTCGAAGTAAGAAGGCTATTACGAAACCATTCGTAAACAACAGGGTCGAACACATTAACAGCCTTGTTAGCAAGGATTGTTGGGACTATTGCCCCTCACATGTAAATCCAGCAGATATTGCATCCAGGGGTATTCCATGCTCAAAACATAAAAAAAATTCGCTGTGGTGGAATGGACCCCCATATTTGGAAAAAGAAAGTGACTTTTGGCCTAAAATGAACAGCACGTCAAGTCAGCCTGAAGAAATAATGTGTAACATTGTTTCAACGGAAAAACAAACTTAAAAGCAGTAATACTTTGTGAAAAGTTTAGCAGTTTCGACAAATTACTTAGAGTAACAGCTCGGGTCCTGCAGTTTGTAAACATCCTTAAGCAAAAGCTTAGGAACACAGTTGCAGCAAAAGAAGATAAGCCCAATACCTTGCATTTTGATATAGCACAAGCTAAAATTCTATGGTACAAACATGTACAAAGTGAATTTGACTTTAACGGGACAGATTGGGACACTATGAAGAATTTAAACGTTTTTATGGATGAAACTGGAGTTTATCATGCAGGGGGGAAGGCTACAAAATGCACCAATTCCATACAATACGAAACACCCAGTATTACTCCCGCAGAGCCACCATTTTTCACACTTAGCAGTGTGGAAGTGTCACCATCAAATAATGCGTAATGGAGTAAATGAAATGGTTATGCACTTGAGGTCAGAGTATTGGACTGTGAAGGGCTGTCAGTTTGACAAATCGGTAATTTCCAAATGTACTAAATGCATAGAAATCCATGGGAAACAGTACAATACACTCGAAGCTCCTCAGCTGCCCAAATTTCGTGTTTCGGAAGAATCCGCATTCACAAACGTCTGCATAGACTTTGCCGGACCACTTTTCGTGAGGGACATATACAGTAAAAGTAAAATGATGCATAAATGCTATATTGCTCTATTCACATGTGCAAACATGCGGGCACTTCATTTAGAATTAGTTCCCAGCCTAAAATCCCAAACCTTCATACATGCACTCAAGCGTTTTATGGCAAGGAGAGGTATTAGCAAACTGATTGTATCGGACAATGGGTCAACATTTTTAGATAGTACAGTTCATTCCTATCCATAAAATTTACATATTACTTGGTGATATAATGTACTAACTGCAAGCTGGTGGGGCGGTTGGTGGGAGATTTGCATTAAACTCATAAAATAGTGTCTCAGCAAAACGCTTGGTAAAGCGAAAATTATGTACGAGTAACTAAACATGGTCTTAATAGAAGTGGAAAGTATATTACATTCATGCCCTTTGACCTTTGTTAGTGAGGAGTTATCGGAACCACCCTGAACACCATCGTGCCTTGTCATTGGATAAAGACTTCTGGACCAAAGTTGCTCAAATTCGCTCGAATCAACACAACTATTGGTAACAAAATGCGTACGTTACCTCGAGACTTTATTGAATCATTTCCGAAACAGATTTAAAAAGGAATATCTTCCAGCCCTACACGGTAAGCATCATTTGACAACATGTACGTTACGACGCATTGTGCAAAATGGAGATATTGTACACACTCACAAAGACAGAATTCCGAAACACCTTTGGCCTATGGGCAAAGTTATTTGACTAGTGAAATGAAAAGACAATATCGTAAGAGCTGGTGAACTTAGAACACACAACAAAGCGGGTAAATCAATTTCTATCAAAAGACCTATTCAACATTTATACCCATTAGAAATACCACGAGATGTACAAGAAGAATTCAAAGACCATTCTGCTAAAGAAAATTCTGTTGAAGAACATTTGGTTGAAGAACATATCGATGAAGAACCTAATATTACTTTGATTCAAGATAAAGACATTTTGCAAGGTATAGTTTGAAATATATAGTCATTGTTTTGTTCTGTCACATCCTTTTCATGATTGACTCTTGTCAATCGGGGGAATGTGTAGACTATTGATCACCCTGTGGTCACATCACGTGAAGGACATATAGTTTGATGTATGAACTGTTTAGTCAGTGAGTGAGATACATTAACATGGGAAACTTCATCATTTAAAAGTTTCGGACAAAAAACGTAGGCAACACATCTTTCGGACAAAATTACGCTGTTTCGGACAAAATTTCGTCCTATTGTTTCAAAATTTTGGCATGCATTGGAATGATACTTTTGATCACTTTTTCCGTTAGAAACTAATACATTGTCATATAGAGAAGCGGAAAATAGAAGACAAATGTGTAGCAACAAAGCAATTAACAGAACAAGTATCACGATTATGGCGTATAAAGCATATGGGGCTGGGAGATTTTTCAAATTTAACGTCATATTATTGCTAGATTAAGTCAATGGAGGGGTCTTCTTCAGGTAAGGGCATGGTTATAGCATTGTAAATGCCGGCAATGTAGAAGCTCTGCTTGATCAAATCGACTTGGTTCTGCATATGATCATAGACACTTATGAGCCAACGGGTGTGAATTGGCTTCATGACAGACAAATCTGAAGTGTTATTTATAGCATATACATCTGAGCCTTCACTCAACAGCTTTGTGACCTTTTGGGTATACGAAGCTTCAGATTTTTCGTTTAAAAAGCGTTTTGCTTTTGCATTACTTGCCAAATCCAGAGGCTGAAAGAGGTGGGTTAAATCTGGTGGGACAAACACTGACAGACAAGTGTACTCATCAATGAGATCAATCACGGCTTGGGTTTTCTGTCCCTTGACGACATCAAATAGCACCAGAGCCTTATGATTATCCTCCAGCTTCACTTGAGACTCATATCAGAGAAATTTCAGAATATTGAGGCTTGGCAAAAGCTAGGTAGTCTCATGTGTGGCAAAAGCACCTTAGGCGACCAATAACAAAAAACTGGTAAAAAGAGAGCACAAAAGTCATAGGAACTTCAAAATGCTTCACGGCTGCTGATACACCCGTTTTGTAGGCGTATTCTCCCACTTCTGCTCTTTCATTTCCCTTCCACTTTCTATATTTCGAGCACCTTGATGTCGAAGGCTTTTCGTTCTCAATGACAAGAAGATTTTTTGACACTTGTGTTTCTTCTGCAACTGTCAGAGTTGCAAAAGACCTCTTCAATACCTCTGATGGTTTCGGTGCTTTTTTGAAGTAAAAATCTAAAGTCGTCATACTACGGATGGAATGTTCTCATAGCTAGACTAAATGTGGATGGTTTTCTCTGAAGTTGTTGCAGAATCAAAAATTTAGTAGTGACAAGTAGGTAAGGCTACGTTGAGTGGAAATGGAATGCTAACAGATTATTATTTAATAATCGGAAACGATAGGGAAGTAGAAGAGTGGATGGCATTGTAAATGTATCAATAATTTTTTGATTCCAAGTATTTGATGCTTTGAGAGATAGGAAGAGTCACAGCATAAAGCAGAAATGGAGTTTGTTTTTTCAACAATTATTGCAAGTCGTGGTTGGCATGTGTATGGCAAATCCACTTGGCAAGCACCGAAAGACGGCCAGGAGTTGTCCGCAGAAAATGAAAGTAATAGCAATATCTTGAAATGTGATCCTTATGCTGTAGCTTGGAAAATCAAATTTGCTTATAAAATCCCACCCTTTGTTGTTGGTCAAGTTCCCAAGGAAATTTCATGTTTTATTCATTCTTTCCTTATTCACAGTGGCACTGTGACTGCCATCACCTGTTCTGGGACATATTACCCTTCCCCTATTCCAAAAGGAGGACTTGACATCTTGTTGAAGTGCCAGTTTAAGATAAAAGAACAACTCAGTTGCTGAAGGGACTATAAGAACTCATTGAAGCAAACTACAAAGATCCTTTGATGAACTTAGCTGGAAGCATTCATGTTCATGGATATTGCAAAAATGACCAAAATGTAGCCAATGGATTTCAGGGTGTGATTATACTTAATGACAACGAGATAGATTCAGAGGAGAGAAGAGGGCAGTACATCATTTACAAGACAACTTCAGTTAGAGGACAGTTTCCATAGATAG
Source organism: Mastigias papua (assembly GCA_964019165.1). Taxonomy (NCBI): domain Eukaryota; kingdom Metazoa; phylum Cnidaria; class Scyphozoa; order Rhizostomeae; family Mastigiidae; genus Mastigias; species Mastigias papua. The sequence goes on from OZ025276.1 coordinate 2,640,976, forward strand.
CACTTTAACATCCCTGTCAACAAATTGTCTTTTTGCCAATCAATGGCTGTCTCATAAGTCTCAAGAGTGATTGAAACTGAATGACATTTTTATGTAGCTTGATTTGCAGTATCGTGTTTATTCTTGTATTGTATTTGTCTATGAATGTGATTGAGAATGATTATAAAACATTACAATTTTCATCATTTGGAGTAAATGTCCCTTAACCCAGCAAGGATCTAGATTTTGAGCCCTTGCTCCCCTATTACAAATCACACAATTCTACAAAGTAAGAAACTTTGATTTGACTTCATGGTGAAAAGGTCAGTTAGAAGCAAGCAAGAATTTCATGCTTGGAGGACCCCCAAGGAAAGCTGGCACAATCTCTTATAATCTGTGCACACCCTTCCTCCCCTTAACAGTGTAATGCGTCTTGAGAATAGTCCCTCATTTCACTGATTCTGATAATGTAAATGGGCTTAAAACATTCGGCAGCATTAAATGTCGGCAAACGAAAAGTTTCGGACAAAAAAACTTTCGGACACAGTCTTCTGCCGAAACTTATTTTGTCCAAAACCTTTTGAGGTTACTGTATTCAACGTAAAACACACATCATTTTATTGACAGCATTATCAGACATCACAGTATATGAATGTCTTTCTTTGCGTTTGTTACCTACACGATGAATAGAAGTAGAGACCTTCTGGGGACGAAATATCGTCACAATCGGTTCTAATACAACATGGTCTTCACAAGGAAATAGCTGAGAAGACAAGAGCATATATCTATTTATTGAGAAAGAAGGGAGGACCATCATTAAGACAAATATGCCGGGGTTGCCAAGTTTCCACATCGTCTGTCCTGAGAATATACAGAGAGGACATACTGGCAAAGGATAAAGGTGAAAATAACATCAAGAAACTAAAACCCAGCAGACCCGGAAGTTGGTAGGGAAGTGGGAATGACCCACGTCAGCCGCATGACTTTAATACATGCCTTGAAGGAAGTGACTTATTATAGATTAACAGCAATAAGAAAGGGCATCTTGTCTGTAGAGGACAGGAAAAAATGTGTGAAATGTGCGAGAGATACGTCGAAAAGATATGATACCAGAGTTTGGAGTGATACAGTCTTGCTGTATTTGGACGGTGTTTCATTTGTTTATAAAAGTAATCCATACAAAGAAGCTGTTTCAGCGCAGGGGAAGGTGTATAGAAGAAAAAATGAAGGACTTAGGGTGACTGCGAAGGGAACAAAAAATCTGGCTGGGGGCAGAAGAATCCATTTTCTAGTTGGGATAAGTAGTGGAAGTGGTGTTGTTTTCGTTGAAGAGTACGCAAAATGCAGGGACATTATTTTATACAATTTGTACAAAACACGCTGCAAGTAAGCCACTAGAATTCGCAGAGATGAAAGGAAGAGAGGAGCTGATCTTTGTAATGGACAACGATCCTTGCCAAACGAGTAAAATCGCACTTGATGCTGTAGACACATGTGGCTTACAGTTTCTTAGCATTCCACTGAGATCACCAGACATTAATCCCATCGAAAATATGTTTCACATCGTAGAATTCGCATTGAAAAAGTAAGCCATGGAACAGAAGATTTCAAAAGAGTCGTTTCTTCAGTTTAAAGAGAGAGTCATTACACACTTGAAAAACTGTAATGTAGTTACCATTGATAGAGCAATTACCTTGCTACCTAATAGGCTAAAAATACTGTCACACAATAAGGGTTATCATATAAAATATTGATAATTGTAGTTATACCATTTTATTTTTGTAACTGTCAGTATAGAATCAATCTGTTCTGTAAATAGATCTATACCACTGCACCTATTCAAGTCATCCATCTACAGATGTAATAATCACTGCGAGGTTAAATGGCTAAGAGTGATATTTATCCATGCATGGTACTGATGACAGGGGTGTGATGACTATTGATTTCTGCAACAGTCTACGGTAGCTAAATGAGAATGTGTCCTCTAATAAAAGATGATGTTTGGCGTGAATCTTCTCCAAAACTACCATATGGATGTGCATGATGATACAGTATTTTCCTGTGAATTTTGGCGGAGTAAAATGCATCAGAAGTTATGTATTTCGGGAGGAAAGCACGGTCTACACTTTTTTCAAGAATGATATATCTGATGATGTAATTCATATACAAATTTGCCGTAGACCCTGAGATTTTGTGCTCTATCATCCCATTGCTGAAAGTTTGGCCCAGAATAGGTCATTTCTTATGTTACCAACATCAGTGCACGCATAACAATTCTGTCACTAAATCATATTATTAGAAAAAAATGGATGTTTTCTGTACTTTTGCTACCGTAGACCGTGGATAAATGTAGAATACACTAGGAAGCAACAGCAACACATAGCACACTGTCTACAATAACAACAGGCTTGCAAAGCAATGTCCACAAGTGGGAACAGGCTTTGTTTATCAAAGGGTATTTGACAGCGGAACATAAAAATACGCCATCAGACAGTCATCATTTCAGTCTTGCGCTCGTCTAGGACACCATTCTGTATGAAAGTAATGGGTTCTTTGGCTGTGGCAAAAAGTGGTGTGTCTATCTGCACCAAGATATCCTCACTGTATGAAGTTTTCAGAGCTGCCAAATGAACGACGTGGCCTTCCAATAACAACAACAGGTCGCTCCATGGTATAATGATTGGGGAGTATCTGAAATCATTCAGGAAAATGATTTCTTTATCCTCTACTCCCAACCAAGCATAGGAACATGTGGCCGGAGACAGAAACGACTTGTAAATGATGTGAAGGGGATCTAATAGAAATGTTTTACCACAATTTGCTGGCCCACATATATATATATATTTCTGCCCTTGCCTCGACCCATTACAAGAAGCTTACTAATGGCGTCAGAGAAAACTGCCCTTTCGACATCATTATTATGCAAAATCTCCAAAGCACAGCTCAACCACTGGCCATCATACACACGCACATGGTTCGTTAAGGTGTGATTGGAGAAGCCCGAGGCGAGTGTGTGAGGATCTCTCAAGCTTTTCTTTGGCAGATTCCATATCCCACAACGATTTCACCACTTCAGAGACCTTCTCCTGGCCTCTGTCCAGAACAAACTGATAGGTGGACAAGTCACCAGCAACTGTCCTGATATTGGCATAGGCCAACACTTCTAGCATAGTTTGTATATTGTTTTTTAAAATGATGTCTGCAACTTGAACGGTGTTCACTTTCTGAGCTTTTTTGACCTCATTGATCCCTTCTTGCATTTTTTGTCATTGCTTTTAGGGTCTTGGGGGCAATCACATTTTCTGGGTGATGTGGACTTTTAACACAATGGGAATCTTCTTTTGTTACATACTCATACGCTGTGTGATAGCCTGAATGGCCCAAAAAGTGTGCTAGGCTATGGGGCTTTTTGACTTTCTTCTTCATGATCAAGCCCCATAGCCTAGCGGAGGTATCCAAGCATGTGTGTCACTTTGTGCAGTGTAAAGGCTGGATGTCACGTGCTCCAACACAAAGGCCAATACTATTGGAATTCGGCACTCTAGTCAGATATCTTCCAGAACAATCAAGAACATCTAATATATAAACTTACATGACACTTATATTCTAGAACATTCTAGTCACAAGCAACATACGTCCTAGAATACTATTTATACACTTAATATTATAACAGAATGTTCCTTACTCTTCCAGATCATTCCATCTAAGAACTTTCTAGAATATTGTAAAAAGCTATATAATTCACATTGCAGAATAGTTGATTAAATCAGTGCTTAGTAAAGTGAGTCTTATTGAAAGAATAGACTATATACATCAACGATTTCAACAGGTTATGGGCCCAGTCACCAGCGACTGATTAAGGAAGTAGGCCTAAGATATTGTACCTTCGAGGAAACGCCATCAGTAAGTTTGTGGCAGTGGTTCCTTTTCTCGTAAGTTGGATTGTCACATCAAGTGCAAACAGAATTTGAATTGAGAAAGCCGTAGACGCACGACGTTGGAAAGGCTTGTCCAAACTACCATGGCAGAAACGACGAAAGTTTTGATCCATCCGTTGAATGGACACAACTTTGCGACATGGAAAGTACAGTGCAAGATGGCGCTCATAAAAGACGGACTGTGGAATATTGTCACAGGAACCGAAGCTGAACCTGAAGGTGAGAACGACAGGCCAAAGTACTGGCTGAGAAAAGACCGTGCGTTGGCAACTATTGTGCTGGCAGTGGAGCCGTCTCTACTGTATTTGCTAGGTCCGGATCCAGATGATCCAGCTGTCGTTTGGAAGAAATTGGCTGATCAATTTCAAAAGAAAACTTGGTCCAATAAGTTGGCCCTAAGACGAAAATTGTATGGACTAAAGCTCAAGGAAGGGCAACCAATACAGAAGCACGTAAAAACTATGACAGAAGTATTTGATGAATTGGCGACCATTGGTGACCCTCTTGATGATGAAGACAGAGTGATACATTTGTTAGCAAGTCTCCCGAAATCATACGATATGCTAGTGACAGCATTAGAAGCTCTTCCAGAAGTACCAGAAATTGAAGTCGTCACAGAGAGACTACTGCACGAGGAACGCAAACAAAAAGACACCGATTCAAGAGTGGAGGTAAAGGCAATGACCTCAAAACACCGCTACAATGGAAAAGGACCAAAGTGTCATCATTGTGGGAAATATGGGCATATGAAACGTGAATGCAGAGAGCTGTTAAGAGATTCTGGAAGAATACAATCGCAGTTCAAGAAGGAGTGGCCAACCAAACAAAAGGCATATGCAATCAAAGAAGAGCTTAGGTACTCACAAAAAGATGACGAAGGCATGATTGGATTAGTAGCAGAACAAGTGCTGGCTACGAAGAACATAAGTAATTGGATTGTAGACTCTGGAGCTACCTGCCATATGTGCAATGACAAGAGCTTGTTTACTGATATTGAGGATATCGAAGAAACACAAGATATAACTCTTGGTGATGGATATGCTGTGAATGCAACTGCAAAAGGTACAGTCGAGCTCAACATGTATTTAACAAATGGAAAATCACAGAATTGTAGACTCCACGATGTTCTGTATGTACCGAAATTGTCCTACAATTTGCTGAGTGTGGCGAAAGTAACAAGTTCTGGAAAGTCATTTAAATTCGCAGATAGTAACTGTAGTATACTGGATGGAAATGGTAGGCAAATTGCAACCGCTACGAAATCAGGAAATCTGTACCACCTGAACTGTTCCACAACCCAAACAGCAAACGCAATCGTGAAGAAATGTGCCAGCAGTGAAGAAACAAAAGAAAATCTGTGGCATAGAAGGTTTGGTCACCTTGGAGCAGGAAATTTGGAAAAGCTTGCTAGAGGAGAACTGGTTAGTGGATTTGACTACGATACATCAAAGAAACCTGAATTTTGTGAACCATGTATTGATGGAAAACATCATCGATTACCATTTCCAAAGAAAGGAGGAGAAAGAGCAGAAGATATTCTTCAATTGGTGCACAGTGATGTCTGTGGAAAAATCGAGGTGAAATCACTGAGTGGTGCAGAATATTTTGTCACATTCATTGACGATAAGTCAAGATATGTATGGGTATACGTCTTGAAGCATAAAAGTGAAGTGTTGGAAAAGTTCACAGAATGGAAAACCATAGTGGAGAAATCGAGTGGAAAGAAATTGGTAAAAGTGCTACGAAGCGATAATGGAGGAGAATATAAATCAAATGACTTTGATGATTTGCTGAAGAAGAATGGAATAAAGCATGAAACCACCGTTCCCAAGACACCAGAGCAGAACGGAGTGGCTGAACGAATGAACAGAACACTGGTGGAAACCACCAGGTCAATGTTGTCAGATTCAGGTTTACCAAAACGCTTTTGGGCCGAAGCTTTATCCACAGCTGTTTATCTTCATAACCGAAGCCCCACTACCAGCTTACAAAGCAAAACGCCATTTGAGGCATGGTTTGGACATAAACCCGATGTGAATCATCTCCGTGTGTTTGGGTGCGATGCATATGCTCATGTACCAAAAGATGAAAGAAGAAAGATCGATTCCAAAGCAAAGAAGGCCATTTTCCTTGGTTATGGTGATGGAATCAAAGGATACCGGCTGTATGACACAGAGAAGCAAAGAGTATTCTACAGCAGAGATGTCATATTTAACGAAATAAAATTTTCACCAAACACAACTGATCTCAGTGAAGAGGATAAGAAGGAAACATTTGTGGAGATCGAGGTTAACAATAATAATGAAGATATAGAGCCAATCGTACAAGAGGAGCAAAACCAACAACCAAGAGAAAGGAGACCTCCTAATAGATATGGTGAGTGGGTATATCTAGCGCATGAGTCCGAAAATCCAAAGTCAGTGAAAGAAGCCCTGTCAAGTCCTGAGAAGGATGAATGGGTCGAGGCAATGGAAAGGGAGATGGAATCTTTGCACAAAAACGAAGTTTGGAATCTAGTCGAACTACCAGATGGAAGGAAGTCAGTTGGTTGTAAATGGGTGTTCAAGAAGAAACACGATGCTGATGGTAATGTTGAAAGGTTCAAAGCTCGGCTGGTTGCTCAAGGGTATAATCAAAAGTTTGGCGTTGATTACGATGAGACGTTCTCACCAGTAGTGAGATTTGAATCAGTGAGAACAATGATCGCATTGGCAGTCGAGCAAAATCTGGAGTTACACCAAATTGATGTCACAACAGCATTCTTAAATGGGGAACTTAAAGAAACAATCTATATGAAACAGCCAGAAGGATTTTTAACCAAAGGAAAAGAAAATCTGGTTTGTGAACTGAAACGCAGTATATATGGTTTAAAGCAGTCACCTCGTTGCTGGAACGAAGCAGTTGACAAGTTTCTCAAAGAATTGGATTTCACACAGTCACTGAATGATCCATGTATCTACATCAACAACTCAGGAGGAGAGGTGTTCATCGTCGCTGTCTACGTAGATGATATTATTTTAGCTGGAAAATCGTCAACACGTATTCAAGAATTCATCCAGAAAATAGCCGAAAAATTCAAGATCAAGGATATGGGAAAGTTGCATCACTTCCTAGGTGTAAAGATCGTTTATCTGAGAGAGAAGAAGATATGGATTGGTCAACAAACATATTCAATAGAAATTCTGAAGAAATTTCAGATGGAAAACTCAAAACCAGTATCAACACCAACAGAACCTGGTACAAAGCTCATTAAGGCTTCAAAAGAAAGTCAACTGGTTGATCAAGAAACTTATCAGTCAGCAGTTGGAAGTTTGTTGTATCTATCGACCAGAACAAGACCGGATATTGCATATGCTGTGAGTAGTGTAGCACGATACTGCTCTCAACCAACACTTCAGCACTGGATTGCTGTGAAACGTATATTTCGTTATCTAAATGGTACCTTGGATTATGGACTTATCTACGAACCAAGTGACAAGGCGATGTGTGGATATTCTGATGCAGATTGGGCAGGAGATTGCGATGATCGTAAGTCAACAACTGGTTATGTATTCAAAATGAGTGGAGCCGCTATCAGCTGGCGAAGTAAAAAGCAATCCTGTGTTGCTTTATCTACTGCAGAAGCTGAGTACATCGCACTAGCTAATACTGCACAAGAAGCTGCATGGCTGAAACGATTAGTAAATGAAATATGCAAGAAACTCGTTGAAACAATTGTACTCTATGAGGATAATCAGTCAGCCATACATATTGCAAGGAATCCGCAATTTCATGGAAGGATAAAGCACGTTGACATAAAATATCACTACATACGTGATCAGATTTCGAGAGGGAACATAGAACCGATATATTGTCAAAGCAATGATATGGTAGCAGATATGTTGACAAAGGGACTCAGCAAGTTGCAATTTGAAAAACTACGATACAAAGCTGGTGTCAAAAGTGTATCTGACTGCGAGTGAGGAGGAGTATTGGAATTCGGCACTCTAGTCAGATATCTTCCAGAACAATCAAGAACATCTAATATATAAACTTACATGACACTTATATTCTAGAACATTCTAGTCACAAGCAACATACGTCCTAGAATACTATTTATACACTTAATATTATAACAGAATGTTCCTTACTCTTCCAGATCATTCCATCTAAGAACTTTCTAGAATATTGTAAAAAGCTATATAATTCACATTGCAGAATAGTTGATTAAATCAGTGCTTAGTAAAGTGAGTCTTATTGAAAGAATAGACTATATACATCAACGATTTCAACAAATACGTCATCTTCTCCTGATCCTATGCGAGTTTTTCTATCCATGCTCATCAACATTGCACACCTTGCAGCCTGGATGGGGCACAGCATTAGTCTTTCCAAGGCTAATCTGCAACTTTTGAACTGGCATAGGGGAGCCCACGTCTAGCGGGCTATCAGTAGTAAGCTAGTCTGCATTACATGAACTAAGTATGTAGTTGTTTTAAGTGGTCTGTACAATGAGGCATAAATGGAAATACATTAGACAATATCTCCTGCATCACTCAATCCTAATGTAAGTAGTCTTGTACAATATAGCTGTATAATATACACATTTTATAGAACATATAGTATGTCACATCAAATGAGAGGTATGACCACAACCTCTAACTGGTTTTTGTGACATACTGTTGCTGTTGTAGTTGTTGATTTGTTCATTGTTTGAAAAGATAGTTATTGCTTCGTTCATTTTCGTACACGTGTGGTTTCCGTTCTTTCCCTCTGCGATACGTTACATGGTACCAGAAGTGGTCATGCAAGTGCTAAGGTATATATTTGCATGTTATTAGTTGCTAAGTGCATGGCAGGAATTTCAGGTCTTCCGTTTCCTCCTCAGTTAAATTTGAGAGGCCATTTAGCTGTGAGCTGGAAGAGATTCAAGCGTGTGTGGGACAAGTATGAGATTGCCACTGGTCTAGATGGGAAAGATAAGTCTTTAAGGGTTGCAACGCTTTTAACTTCCTTGGGGCCTGATGCAATTGAGCTATTTGATGGGTTTACTTTTGCTGCTGAAGCAGATAATGAAGATCCGGCAAAGATTTTAGAGAAATTTGAAAATTACTGTATAGGTGAAACCAATGAAACATATGAGCATTATAAGTTCAATACGAGAGTACAAGAATCAGGTAGGAGTATTGATACTTACCTTTCTTCACTTAGAACATTGGCAAAAACATGTAAATATGAGACATTGGAAGATAGTCTTATTAGAGATTGCATGGTGATTGGTATAAGAGATGAGAGTACCAGGAAGAAGTTACTTCAGCAATAAAATTTAACGTTAAAGGTATGTGTTGACATTTGCAGAGCAAATGAACAGACTGAACAGAGAATAAAAGCAATGAAGCAAGAAGATAGTTCTGTGATTAGAAAGCAGGAGAAAAGAGGGATTAACTCAAGGCCTACAGACACAGTTGTGAGTTTTGGAGCATGTAAGTTTTGTGGTGGGGAACACAAACAAAGTAAGGAAGAGTGTCCAGCATGGGGCAAAACAATGTTTACAGTGTGGTGGAGACAATCATTGTAAAGTAAACTGCAGAGCAAGGCCACAGAAATCAATAGCCATGCAGCCAGCACAGTGTGATCAGAGAAGAATTCATTCAGTCAGAGAGTGCAATCCATCAGATTCTGATGAGGAGAGATACATTTTCAGTGTTGAGACAGTGAATGGGGTGCAAGAATATCCATCACAATTGTTTGCTGAAATGATGTTGTCAGGGTATAGAGTTGATTTCCAGATGGATAGTGGATCTACTGTGAATATAATCAGTGAGGATGATTACAAACTATATATGGAGATCAAACCCTGAAGCATTTACAAAGAAGTACATCTAAAGCTAGGCGCACACGAGAGCAAAATGCTTCAGCAAAGTGTCATTCGTGGCACTTTGCTTAAGCAGTTTGCTTCCGTGTGCGGTGAAACTTGTACAGGATTCTGATCGCTCTCGACCAATATCAGGATATCAAACATGTTTGATAATTTGTGTCATTCGTGTCACTTTGCTTCTCATGTGCGCCGAACTGAAGCATTTTGCTTACGGCTTTTCACAAGAGAGCATGCGCTCAAGTAGTGGTGCGAAAACTGATTTCCCCGATAGCGAGCCAAGCACCCGAGAAAGAAACATGACTGAATTCATTAGCGAGACCCTAAATGAAGAGAAGGTGGTAGGGTAATAGAACGCTATGGTAACGCACTTTGGAAAAAGTTGCCGGGATGGAAGTAGCGGAATGTCATGGGATCGTCAGCATATAGCTCTCTAACCAAATTTGCAAGACCCCTTTTATTGGTCGCCTATGTATCCATGACTGCACCCACACCCTCCTTCTTGATGCCTGATTTCTTTGCTGTCGACGTCTTAGGAGAAGAATCAGGCATAGTGCCTCTTCGTCAAGTTCAACAACTGAATCGTCCTGGTAGCCTGCCATATTCATATTCATATTCATATTCAACACTTTTTTACAGTTGGTTTTGAATACTAGGTAAAAACTAATTAATATCAACTATTTATTTACAATACAATACTATTTTTACATTAATAGACTTAAAATAAAGAATTAAGAAAAAGACAGAGAACCAATAAAAGAAACTTGTTATGTGCAGATGTGGCACGTACAATTTTTGCCATCCCAGTGTCGTATTTCCTTTTTAAATCTTTTTGCAGAAGGTGTTACTTTTATCTCATCACTTAGTGCATTCCACAAAAGTTAATCTTTCAACATTTTCAATTTCCCCCCACTACTTCAGCGCATGCTCTCTTGCGAAAAGCCGTAAGCAAAATGCTTCAGTTCGGCACACACGAGAAGCAAAGTGACACGAATGACAAACATTATCAAACATGTTTGATATCCTGATATTGGTCGAGAGTGATCAGAATCCCGTACACGTTTCACCGCACACGGGAGCAAAATGCTTAAGCAAAGTGCCACGAATGACACTTTGCTGAAGCATTTTGCTCTCGTGTGCACCTAGCTTAAACTGGTAATGTACAATAAAACAGAGATTAGATCCTTGGGAAAAAGATAGTTGAAAATTGTTAATCCAGTCAATAATATGTCATACTGTCTGAAGTTCTTTGTGGTACAAGGGAAAGCAAAACCATTACCAGGAGTAGCTGCATTGCAGGAAATGGAGCTTATATTTGTCAATAGAGAGTTTGTGCAGAGTATACCATGTCTAGCAAAAAATGACTTTGCTTTGCTTATTACTGTAGGTGATGATGTGCTGTGTAATTGAGAAACGTCAAAATATTGGCTGTAATAATCTGATACACTTAGATAGTCCTTGTTCCAATGAGAAAAGTCTGTTCCAACCTTTTGCCAAGGTCTCTTTGGTAACTAATGTGGTTGCAAAGGCTCCTTTTGATGGTTGTTCTGTAGCTGTTGACATGTATCACATTTCTGTATCATAGATTCAACGTGTTGAGCTAAACCTGGCCAGAAGACAGTGTCATGCGCTATTTGCTTTGTTTTTACAATCCCTTGATGACTCATGTGTAGCTTTTGCAGTATTTCCTTCCTAAGACCTAAGGGAATCAGTATCCTGTGACCTTTGTAGACCAATCCATTTTGCTCCAGTAATTCCAATCGATAATCAGAATAGCATCTTATTTCTAGAGGTACATCCTCCCTCCGTTCTGGCCATCCTCCCCTTATTTTCCCAATGAGTGTTTGGATGGCTGTGTCCATCATATTTTCCTTGACTATTTCTTGCAATCTGCTGTCAGTAATATAGGCTTTTTGGACATCAAGTGTATGCATTTGTCTTGTTCTATGTCTCTGTTAACTTGCTCTTCAACGATTTTCTCTGACTAAGCTCTACGTAAAGCATCAGCAACAAACATCTAATGTCCTTTCTTATAAACTATTTCAGGGGTGGCCAACCCGTGGCTCGCAAGCCGCACGCGGCCCTTCGCCTGGCTTTTTGCTGCTCTTAAAGGCCGGCATCTATAACCATTTTCAAAACACATGTAAGCAATTATGGCTTCTCACTTTTCATGCTGTTCAGAACAGAATGGTCTGTGGTAGGGACTTGAAATGGATGCAGTTGATTGGCTAAAAATAACGTGAAGCAAGTCACATTCTGTAGCAACAGGAAATTTGAGAAGCCAAATGCTTTCTGACGGTGATGATACTTAAACCGGTCTTGAGAGGTTTTCAATCCCACTTGTACATGAGATGAAAATAGAGTAGTTCATTTGAATAGTAAATAATTTGTATCAAGGTCGCTCCCAAAATGGCAGGGAGAAGAAGGACAGCAGGACGAAAATATGAAGATGAGCACAGGACGTTTTTACCAGAGTGGGAGATTTCATATTTTTTATTGAGCGTAATGGCAAGCCATTCTGTCTTGTATGTCAGGGATCATTAGCGCATTTTAAAGCTTCAAATATTCAATGTCACTTCAGCTCACTTCATGCTTCCATGGACCAGGACTTTCCAAAAGGTACTGACCTTCGTCAGCACAAGTTATTCACTTTGAAAAGTCAGGCAGAAAAAAAGCAGATACAGCTTTTTCAAAAATTTACCAAGCAGTCAGAGATCGCAATGCTTGCATCATATCAACTGGCTTGGAACATTGCAAGGGCTAAAAGCCATACGATGAAGGGGAGTTTGTTAAAAAATGCCTCAGTGATGCTGTTGATATCTTATCCCCTGAAAATAGCTAACTAAAGCGAATGGTATCAGACCTCCAACTGTCCCGCCACACTGTTGAACGCAGAGTATCAGATATTAGCATGGTTATTGAGTCACAGTTGCACTTTGACCTTCAAGCATGTGAATAGTTTAGTGTCGCATTGGATGAGAGTTGTGACATACAAGACAAGCCTCAGTTGGCAATATTTGCACGATCTGTGTCCAGTGATTGTGTTATCAAAGACGATCTCCTTGACATTGTGCCATTGAAAGACAGAACCCGAGGCACAGATGTGAAAGCATCGATGATGGCTGCATTTGCAAGAGCAAATCTTCCCATACCAAAACTAACTGCAATTGCCATGGATGGAGCACCAGCCATGGTCGGATCTGTGAATGGACTGTTAGGCCTGTGCAAAGCTGACCAAATATTTCCTGAGTTTTGGAATTTCCATTGCATCATCCATAGAGAACAACTCATGTCTGAATCATTGAATTTAGACAACGTCATGAAGCCTGTGATGGAAATCATCAACTACATCCGTACACATGCGCTTAACCACAGGCAGTTCAGGAATCTCATCACTGAGCTGGACCAAGGACTTCCAGGTGATCTGCCCCTGCACTGCACTGTGAGGTGGCTATCAAAAAGCAAGGTACTCTCTCGCTTCTTTGAGCTTTTGGATGCCGTGAAACTCTTCATGGACAAGAAGGGCAAGTACTATCCCGAAATCGCGGACCCTGAGTGGGTTATGGATCTGGGCTTTTTGGTCGACATGCTATGTCACTTGGACAGGCTGAACCTGACACTGCATGGAAAGCTTAAAATGATGTCGGACCTGGTGCAAAGTGTGCTTGCGTTTATCAACAAACTGAAGGTGTTCAAGGCGCACTGTGAAAAGGGCCAATTAATGCATTTTCCCAATCTGCTAAAAGCCAGTGGGCAAGTCACCAATGCCACCCTGAATAATCAAAGAACCAGGTATGCAACGCTGGTTGAACACCTGCAGAACAGTTTCATGACCCGATTTCATGATTTACAACTGAAAAGGCCACAGATTACTTTCCTTGTTGACCCATTTAATGCAGAGCAGGACTGTTTGAAAGCCCTGGTAGTCACAGATGAGGCTGCGGCTGGGTTGGAAATGATTGATCTTTATGAGGAGACCCAACTGAAGCCTGTTTTAAGGGAAGGGACTATTGAGTTCTGGAAACTGGTCCCATTAGAAAAATACCCAAATGTGAAACGGGCTGCGCCTAAGATACTGTCAATGTTTGGGTCACCATACGTGTGTGAGTCTGTGTTTTCGACCCTGAAGCATGTGAAATCAAAGCATCGATCTGTTCTGACTGACACTCATGTGAAGGAATTGCTTAGAGTTGCAACTACAGAATACAAGCCAAACTTGAAGAAGATTGTTCAAGACAAGGAATGTCAGAAATCCCACTAAGCAACATACATAGTAAAAGAAAACCGCTATTGTAAATTATTATATTGTTGTTTGTGGACTTAGGTGTGGAAAGGATGGGATTTTCATTTCATTTACAGAAGATGGCCCTTCAGTGAATGCTATTTTACTAGGCACCCTACATTTACTTTACAATATAGCATTCAAATAAGTAAAAACAAAGCTAATATATGCTATCAGTAAAAATATACAGATGATTTTCATGCATGTTTGTCTGTGTGTCTGATGTGGCTCTTTGCAGCTACACATGAAAAAACTGTGGCTCTTGATCTCTCACAGGTTGGCCACCCCTGAACTATTTCAATATCATTGGCTTTTAGCTGCATCATCATTTTCTGCAGCCGCATATGAGCCTGTGATAGAGGCTTGTTTAGTATTACTTCAAGGGGCTTGTGATCTGTTTCGACTCTAATCTTTTTACCATACACATACTGATGACATCTGCTACACCCAAAAACTATTGCAGCGCTAGTACGGTTTTGCACCTCCCGGCAACGAGAGGGGATATGACCATGAGTATTATACCAAACGATAGCTTTCAACTTGCTCTTTCATACAAGACCATCTGTCAACAGATTGGTCCATGTTTGCATTCTACTCCCAAGTATGGTTGGCCACTATCTGGCTGCCATGATCTCTTCCCCCTCAACACTCTCCTAAGCACAAACGCGTGCTATATAGAGTACCCAATAATGATATATGCCTATCTTGGAATATAACATCATGCTGTAGCCTGACTTGATAACATTAAAGGCGCACTTACCAGCAAGCAAAGGCAGCTCCTCTTCCCCTCCAGCTTGAAGACTTAGTGCGCAAGGTTGGCGCCAAATGCTGCGTACCTCTGTGTGCTGGCGGCGCCAAAACCACTGGCGTTACTTAGGCACCTAACTGCTCTCATTCCACAGGTAATGGGGACCCTCTGTTTACAGTGTCTCACTTTCACAAGGTAATAGCATGGAACAGCAGGATATGCCAAGTATTGCCTGTAACCCCCGGCACATGACTTGTGCAGACACAGTTGCACATAAACGTGCATTTGCTTGCCTAAGGTACGCAGAACATACAAGCAGAGAGATGCCCTTTTCAGTCGACTCTCAAATCACTACCATCTCATTTCATAAATTACCAGTCATGACAATAAGAATAACAGGACACTATCTGATGAGGAGGCAGACAGTACGATAACAGAAGATAAATAACAAATCACTAACAAATGAGAAAATGACAGGCTTTGAGGTGGTTTTTATTGCATGAATATTCAAATGAATGATAAGATGCAATTACACGATCACATATATGTCATGTATATGAACTTTTGATGAGGCTTGGGGCAACATGGAAATATAGCATGTCTCCAAAGGACACTACATTTCATAGGTACATCTAGGGGCAAGATATGTTATGTCTATGCAGAAGAGAAACAATGATGGTAAAACTCAGTGCTATTGGGGGGTCACAGTAGTGTAATGGTTTTCGAAGAATAACCAATTCGACGTTCCGAACGAGAATAGTTCAGAAAACAGACTTGTTCACAGTGCAATCTCATAATCAAAAACTAATAATCTATTTACAGTAATCACACTTTATATATGAAGAATGATTGATGGGTCACGTGATTAATCCAACTACAGTCTACCCTACCTACCAAAAAAAATTTGAGACGAATGTATACATTTTTTTTACATGTGTGCTAACAAAAATAACTAGATCAATTTTTCAAAAAGTTCAGAATTGACAGATAGAATATAGGTGCCACCATGTATACCACCATCAAGCTGGAGGTATGGAAAGGCATTGACTAGTCCGCGAAGTCTACCATGTGTAGCCAGGAGATGTTGTGCTTCTGGAAAAAGGTCATAGATATGTTTGCAGGCTTGCGAGATGGCAGATTTGGATGGGAGAGAAGTCAGGTATTTCCCAAATTCTTTAGCGAGGGAGGACAATTCAGGTAGAGCATCAGAGTGGGAAGGCTGTGAAGGAAGAGGTTGAAGGGGTTCAACTACAAGGTCCTCTGACGGACGCAAGTGATCACTCGAAATGTCGGGAGCATAAGCAGAAGCTGGCGTGTCCAGCCCTAAAGAATCAACAAGTAATGGTAAAAACTCAAGTGATGAACTGGTAATGGAATAATCCTGGGTGGGTGGAAACGAGTTGTCTTGAACTGTCATGTCAGAGTGCTGTTGATCAAGAAATGGAGACAGACTACGAGAAGACTTTGTCAGAGAGACGTCAGTAGGCATGGTTACCACAGGATCAAAGGCTCCTGTAAATGATAATGGACCGTCTGAGAGAAGACAAGAATGCCACGATTCGGCAAGATGATGAGCTGTGTAAGTAGAAGCATCCTTATAGGTTAAGAGGTCATCTGGTGTTTGAGAACGAATGGAGCCGAAGGCCTTATCATGAGGGAGATAGGCGGTGCCCTTTTCAGAATGAATGAGAATGTTTGTAGTAAAGAGACGGCCAGAAGCTATATCGTCTGTAGAGCTAGGAGACCCTGTAGAAAGAAAAACTGCGTGGCGCAAAAGATTTGAAGATGAAACAGAAAAACTATGTTTGTCACTAGAAGAGAACAGAAAAGGATTAGAAAAAAGGGAACATAGGAAATCCCCAGTAGGTGAAAACTGCTGAATTGACTGAAGGTTAAACGGGCCGCTGAGAACATGTAGACCAGGAGAAAAGGTAGTGCCCTCCAGCCATAAGGGACCAGAAAAAAGGGGTGAACTGAGAAGTGAACCGGTAATAAGTAAACACACAGTGAGAACAGTAAAACCCTGAGAGAACCGGAGTTTGCCCTCGTGAGCAATGCTGCTGGAGAAGGATGGCATGGGAGTGAGTAAACAAGTAACATTAGCGGCAGAAGCTTGCCGCGCACCACGAGGGTGAACGGTGGGAAACGCAGATAAAGGACTAGAATCATAACATGTTACAGTAACATTCATAGACGGATCTGCAAAATGAACCTTGAGGGCTTTAGAATAAATATGAGCATCAGTTTGGCGAAGATGATTCTGACCAAACAAAATAGGCCACGATAAGTGGGGAACAACAAGCATGGTGAATGTGGTAAGACGACCATTTTCCCAGATGATAGGGACTTGCATAGTGCCCACAGCCTGTAAATCAGAAGAAGGCCCGGCGACAGACACTGGGATAGGCTGCTCCAATTTGGTGAAAAGAAGGGTAGGGCTAGCTTTGGCAACTAAGTCCGCATGATTTTGACTAACCAACGAAACTGAGCAGCAACTATCCAAAGGGAGGGGCAAGGAAACACCACATGAGGTGATGGAAGTCCACAAAATGGTGCGATGCGCAAGATTGAGGGCTGAAACAGAGGAGAGCGGGGCCGAAGGCGTAACGGCTGGCATGCCAAAAAGGGGATCTTGCGCAGAGGTACCTGAGGGAACAGGGTGGGAAGGGGGTGCAGGAAGGCGTTTTTCCACTTCAGCCATAATGCTTGTTGTTAACTCCGAACGTAAACTAGCAAAAGATTCAGTAATAAGATGTTTAACAGAATCTAAAGGTTCAGCTACATTAACTGATACGTTAGGCGAAGGAGTTGAATTACATTCCTCTTACCACGAGTATCAGAAGAAGGGGAGGGGTTGCCACGAGAAACTCTACCTTAAGTGTGAGCTTTATTATGAGAAAACTTCTGAGACTAGGGGTAGGGGGAATGTGATGGTGTAAAGCCTTACACTGAGACGTATGACATACACTACATTCATGCAAATACCCATTCTTACATACATTATTGGGAAGCTCACAACGGGAAGGGGAGAAACGATTAAAATATCTACATATTGCAGAATTTGTCCTACCATGAAAGTTTGTAGACTTATGTGAAGAAGAGCGTCCAGGAGCGGAATAGAGCACTTCTGCAGGCATGGATGATGAATCGGGAACCATCATTGCTTCATGGCGTTTAGCACAATCGATTGCAGCCAACAAATCCTGGAACGGTTGATCTCTACTGATGAGGGAGTTGGCAAGTTCTGGGCGCAACTTCATGCTAAAGGCGTGGACTAGCTCCATTTGATTTCCATCAGAAGAAGAATGAATGCCAGGAATGAGTTTTTCTAATGAGTTCTGAGTTTCCAGGAAACGATGAGCAAAATTCGAGACAGATTCGGAAGGGTTTTGACGCATTGAGTAGTACGTAGCAAGAAGAGTTTGAATTTGTTGCCACGCTGGTTGGGAAGAGTCTTTAGACAGGCATCGTAAAGCTTGCGAAATTCGTCAGTGGTAGTTCTGTCGGAAATTTCAGCCTTGTGTTGCGTTTCATACAATGAAATTATATCAAAGGCACGGGAATCTTTCTGGCATTGCTGCTTGAGATAAGGAATCCAGAATCGTGGAGCCACGTTGGACGAAGACAAAACCTGCATAAGCTGATCCAGGAAACGATCAAGAAACTCACTGCCTGTAAAGTCCGGTAAAGAAAGTGGAGGCAGACGTAACGTAGAAGTGGGCGGTGAGGACTGAGAACGCATGGAGGTAGATAAGTCTGCAACAGCTTTTGACAAATCCTGTATTTGAACTTGCATTCGAGAAGACTGTTCTTTTGAGGATTGATGTTGTGCATGAATGGCTCCAGCAAGGCCATTGATCAATCCCAGAAGTTCTTCTGACGAAAGCATGAAGATTGTTGAGAGGGCAGGAAAACGACGGGTCCTACACCACTTTTTGTAATGGTTTTCGAAGAATAACCAATTCGAAGTTCCGAACGAGAATAGTTCAGAAAACAGACTTGTTCACAGTGCAATCTCGTAATCAAAAACTAATAATCTGTTTACAGTAATCACAATTTATATATGAAGAATGATTGATGGGTCACATGAGTAATCCGACTACAGTAGTGGGGGGGGGGGGTTGAAATGTCATAAAAGCAGTCTGCATGGTAGAGGTTGCAATAACCGGGGTGGCTGGCAATGGATGCATTTCAGAGTTCATTACTACTTATAGGCAGCTACAGGAACACCACCTCTCACCTACAGACCTATTCTCCTAAATTGGGAATGCAAAAAGTACATATATAAGGATGTGTGCATGCAGGATTTCCTGCCTGTATTTCTCCTAGAATATCAAGTTGCAGTTATCTATGGGGCCATGGTTTGTGAAAGGGAATTTATAATTCATAACTGTTGCAACTATGAAATTTTCAATATCAGTATATGTCCGCGACGGCTTGCTCACAGCCTCATGTCTACACAATTATTGCAACTTGACATATACAACCTTCCATTATTCTAATTGGTGCATTACCATAAACACTACAAATATAACATTTACCCATCTGTCTATTTGTATGTTCATTCCGTGTACGACTTAATGATTTACATGGAGTACAATAATAGAGCAAATATCATATGCTAAAAGATGCAACAGTGACAGACTGCTGCTATGTCGCGCTGGTGCAGGAATGAGCCTGCATGGAATGGACATTTGCAATAAATTTCTTATTATCCTTCACATAAAACTTAATGTTAAAGTCCGAAAAGCTAAAACTGGAGGGGTGAAGTTGCAAAGATACCGAACTGTGTACGGCATAAACTTTACATATGCAAAAGGGAAAACGGCTAGGGATTGAAAGGGTTCATGTTGAAACTTTTGGCCTTTCATAGTTGAAGTTGGATCTCAGTATGTATAAATGGGAGGAGGTGGTGGGGCAAGTACATCGGATAGCGGATATGTGGTGTCAGTAACAGACATGTAAAGGCAATATATAAATGTAGATCTGCAAAAATGTATGCAAGGCATACCATGGGCGGTCAAACAGGGTGCATTTATAACAGCTGTCAGGGATTGGAGACAAGGGGGTGATTTGAGTTTTTCCTGTAATAAGTATGTTCCTATTTGCTGACATCAAGGGCAATGAAGGACGTTACAGTTGTAGTAGTTAAAAAACTTACACAACATATAAGTCTGTTGCCACTTGATGCGAAAAGTGGTAAAAAGTATTGTCCCCAAATCTCTCGTACCACATGAACTCTGCACAATAATCTGGAATCATGTCCCTGTTTGTAGGCCCATGGTGTGCCTTGTGTCTGTTCTTCGCCCTCTGCCACATTGCCTCTACATGGTTGGTAGTGACACCCGTTGCCGGATCGACAAAGTAAAGGGTATGGTTCACCGTACCGTGCCCATAGCCAATTGCACCAAGCTGGTTGTAAGCCTGCCACATGTCGGGATACACCGTAGTGCCATGCAGAACCCATTGTTGGACAATTGGCAATAGGGTGGCAGCATCTCTACGTGGTACAGGGACCAAGAACCCTTTCTTAGTGACCGGGTCATATCTGCCGAAGATCCACTGCTCTGCAACATTAATCTGTACTTCCTTCGCGCATATAAACTCTCATCAATCTCAACCACCCAGTCTTCCCTCCTATTCGCTCCGAGTGGTTGAGAAAGTAGGAGTCTCAGATGTCACGGCAGACTTGTTTCCAGTCAACTATCGTGGAAGTGCACCCTATCTCCAACTCCTTCATTATCTGTTGCTGTGACTGTCCTCTGCTTCTCCCACAATCAATGCTCCAAAAGTATGTCAAGCATAGGATCTCCCACAGTTGTAGGTGAGACTCCTCAAAAAAACTACCTTTGTGAATATCAATTCGTCGGCGACACCCTCCTTCTGAGCAGCGCCAAATGCGACCATCACCTTCACGTCAACCAATGGTCTCAGTGCATAATGAGCCGCATGTGGCACAATGCATTTCCCTGGCCAACAGTCCGTTTTCCCTGCACCATCGAATTGTCTCCTCTGTGTTGTTATAAAACTGGAGACACAAACCAAACAGATTCATTCCCCCAAACTCAGCTTCATTTGGAGCTCTTGCCATGCTGCCTTGATGTGTTTAGATATAATTACTTAACACGTTCTTCCTGACAATCCTAGTTGCAACTTTCTCTGCATAGGTTTTAAGGGGCTTTATATATCTCACGATGGAAGTCTCATGCATAATAATTTAAGTTTATGGGACGATCGGAAGGGTACAGGAATTGTGTTGTAACTTGAAATTTGCAATGTGGTTTATTTCTAGAAAATTACACTGTCAATGTATGATGCAAGAGAGAATGGTATGTGTAACATAGACAAAGGACACACAGGACGAATCATGCACCACCATGTCATGAGGATTGGTTGTCATTCACCAAACAAATTTCTCCGTACAGGTAAGTAAGAAGATTGCGTCCAGCTACTGCAGCAGAATGCAGTGGGTTATCCCATACCATATTTTCTCGGAAAAGGCTCTAGGGGGCTTGTCTGCCTGACTAAATTTTTAGTGAGGGTACTTTTTTGGGGGGTTTATTGCAAGGTGGCTTATTTGAACGTTCGGCATTGCTCTCAAAGGACCACATGGAAAACTACTTATTTTTCTGTATGAGCTCAAATGAACAAGTGTAAACAACGTATTTAGCACATTGCAGGGTTTCTTTAGTAGATGTGCTAACAGTATAAAATAGATAAACAATCCAAAGGACTGTTTCCCCCAAATATTAATTGTAGTGCTGCATCCCCTTTCTCGACCAGTGCAGTACTCCAGTCAGTAACTCCCATCTACACCAAACACACAGCTGGGGGTGGGGGTCTGTGCAGGGGTCTACACCCCTTTGCTTTTACTGACATGGATTGACATTACCCTGGCATGGGATGAGTTATGACTATTAGTACTTGTGCTTTGCTAGGTAAACCTGCACCCCCACAAATACTGGTAGGCACATCATCAACCATCGTATCATTCCTATCTCAATGTTTTCTGAAATATAGACAAATTCTGTGAATGTGTCCTTTCTCCCTTAACATACTGACAATCATTGCAAAATCATTAGCAAGTCACATGTGGCCACATGTTGTTTGCAATCTCTCACAGTCCGAAGTTCATGTCCTACTTTCACTCACTATGCCTTAAGTACACAAGGGAGCAAGCTACACAATAGTACGATTCCACAATGGTACAAAACGAAGTCACCATGTTATAGAAATAGAATATGACTTCACATGTACCCTAGGTCCTAACTATCTGACCCTAACATCAATTGAAAGGTACACCCCCACAACATGCTTGTTTCTATAAGAGACCACTTTGGAAGTAAGCACACCTTTCAACCTAGTATATTAAAAACCTGGAAATTTGCGATTTTTCCCTTAAGAGACAAAGTGACATTTGGCCATACACCGAGAGGGCACAAAAAGTTGACAAATGTATAAACATACTTGACAAAAGTGTGGTCAGCTAGCATGTAACAAGGAATCATGAACAGTAGTATGAAAAGTACCTTTTCCGTTAGGTAGTGGTCACATTGACAAATATCTAATACAGGAATCAAGAAGCAAAGAATCAAGACATAGAAAGCCGGTTCCCTTCATTTCCAGCCAAGAGCAGCATAGATTGTCTTCTATGCTTGTGCTGAGTGGTTCACAAGTCATTCGTAATAACTTATAAGCAAACTAGAAGGCATGCTCCAGAAATGCTATGCTCACCCACATCTGTACCATGCGTATAGCGCTAGATGTCTATTGACAAGTAAGGAACCAGTAGGGAGGGTTTAGTACTACAATGTGATTATCAGATGTGGACAACTAGAGACTGATTCCAAATATGCCTTATGCTATTTTCCTTATGAAACAAAACGTTTTAAGGTAAACAGACTTAGGAGAAGTGACTATGCACATTTATATGCAACTGTGTCAACTGAAAAGGGCATCTCTCTGTTTGTATGTTCTGCTTACCTTAGGCAAGCAAATGCACGTTTATGTGCAACTGTGTCTGCACAAGTCATGTGCCGGGGGTTACAGGCAATAAGTGGCATATCCTGCTGCTCCATGCTATTACCTTACGAAAGTGAGACACTGTCAACAGACGGTCCCCATTAGTTGTGGAATGAGAGCACTTAGGTGCCTAAGTAACGCCAGTGGTTTTGGCGCCGCCAGCACACAGAGGTATGCGCATTTGGCGCCAAACGTGCACACTAAGTCGTCAAGCTGGAGGGGAAGAGGAGCTGCCTTTGCTTGCTGTTAAGGTCGCCTTTACTGTTATGAAGTCAGGTTATAGCATGATGTTATATTCCAAGATAGGCATATATCATTATTGGGTACTCTATATAGCATGCTTTTGTGCTTAGGAGAGTGTTGAGGGGGAAGAGATCATGGCAGCCAGATAGTGGCCAACCATAAGTGGGAGTAGAATGCAAACATGGACCAATCTGTTGACGGATAGTCTCATATGAAAGAGCAAGGTGAGAGCTATCGTTTCGTATAATACTCATGGTCATATCCCCTCTCGTTGCCGAGAGGTGCAAAACCATACTAGCGCCAGCTATCGCAAGCATCTCCTTTTCAATTTGTGCCCATTTTTTCTGGGTTACAGTCATGGCTTTGCTAGCATATGCTACTGGACCATCCTCCTGTAAAGGCCACTTTCCAGTGAGAAAAAAGCCAGCGAAATGCGAAAAAGTTCGAGCGAAATACGTCACAAACATGCTAAGTGACATTTCACAGAGAGTTCGAGCGAAACAAGTTCTCAGCGAAGAAAGTTCACTTGAGTTCAACTTTTTTCTCATTTCGCTTGCGAAATTCTTTCGCAGACCAATCAGAATTCGAATTTCCTTGGCAAGCTGCCACATTTCAACTTCATGATGTAATCACAAACAGGCCTAAATAGACATTGCAACACAGCATCCTTTGTTCAAAATGGCGAGCACAGTTACAATTGAGGAGAGGACTTTTCCTTTCAACAAGTCGTTGAGAGTGCAGCAGACATTGGCAAAACTCAGAATATTGACCAAACTGAGATTCTTAGAACTGAGATACAAGCATACCCCATTCTGTGGGACAAAGCATCACCTGAATATAAGGAATCACACCAAAAAAGACTAGTCTAGGCAGAAATTTCTTTAAAATTTGGGCTCACTGGTAAGAATAGACTTTTACACTATATTTCGAAACTTTCTCTTGTATTATAAGCCACATATGATAAGTCATAGGCTGCTGAGGTCTCACTTGTCGTTGGTACTATGTTTTAGACATTCGTTTTGTCAGCCCTTTTCAGTGGAGTCGATGAAAGCAAAGTGGACAAATGTGTGTGATTCATACAAAAAGTGTCTTGACAGAGAGCGGGAAATCTCAAAATCTGGCTCTGGCGTGTTTAAAACTCCCACTTGCCGATATTACAGCCAATTGTCTTTCCTTCCGTGTGTTGTGACAAATCGACAAAAGATAAGTAATGGTACATAGCCACCTTTGCCTCCTCAATCAGCATTGCCTTCAGAATTAGCAAGGAAATCATCCCCCGCACCTTCGTTTACTTCAACTAGCAGTTACAAAGCTGATGATTTCTGTTCTACAGAGCCTAGCTTTGAAGTACTTAGCAGGAATGGAAACACCAGTGTGGAAGGAAAGTCTAATTCTGCAAAACGCTGCAAAAGGGCACCCAGTATGGATCCGGCTGAAAGTTTTTTCATCGGAAACAGTCAGAAAAATGCTGCATCAAAAAGGAATGATGATGATCCCGATATCTTATTTTGCCTCAGTCTTGTTGCTACAGTGAAAAGGTTGACACAAAAGAAAAATCAAATGGCAAAGCTAAAAAGTCAACAATTGCTTTTTGACATTGAATACGAAGAGTAACATGATGTACAAATAAATTGGCATTTAATTTTTTCTCAGTCTATGTTCTTCTAGTATGAACCATATCCCATTGCCAAGGAACCTGTCCAGCTGGAGAGTTAAAATAATCACAGAATAAATCCCTAACCCTTTTTGCCTGTATTGAATAATTATTTGAACCAATCCTGCTCACAGGATGAATGCCTGTGTCACTTTCTACAATTTTTCTCCAGTCACCTTGTCTTGTCCTTGTTGTGCCATCAATATCAGTGAAGCCTTCAGGACAATACTGACTGTTCTCAGAAGTCGTGCTTTGCATCAAATAATTGTGCTAAGCAATGGATGTCTTAGGCTATGTTCACATTGCTCCGTATTCGTATTTATCCGTTTTCATTTTGATCCGTTTTACCTGTTCACACTGCTCGGGGTACATTTGAAAATGCTACGAAAGCGATGAAGCGTTCACATTGCTTGTATCAGGATAAAAAGGAAAACGCTTTGACAACGAGGTCATCCTCTCTTTCTATGAACTTAGGAATTTTGGCGCCGAGTCGCATTTTGTTTGTTTTCGTGAAGCTCATCAAACAAGAAAGGATATGCCACCAAAACGTAAGGTAGCAGGCGAAGAAACTATTTTCACGTGGACAGATGATGAAAGCCTGCTGTTACTCAACATAACTGCAGACTATAAGAATCAAAATATCTCCGAAGGACTGGACTGGGAGAGCATACAGAATAAGTATGCTGATATTGCAGAGAGGATGGTTGAAGCTCTTCAGAAATACAACAAGCAAGGCAGCTCTGGAAAAGAGTACAAGCACAAACCTGAAGAAAGTACCAAAGAGAAGGGTGCCACAAAGGTGAAGGCAGTAAGAAAGAAATATCGAATTGCAGTGGACACGGGAAGTAGGAGTGGTCAGGGCAGAGTCATACTTCTGTATTTTCATGACTGTGAGGCTATTTGGGGTGGTTCGCCTGCCACCACGAAAATCAAGAGTGGCATTGAATCTTCAGTAATCGAAGAAAGCCAGGACAGTAGCAGTATTGATATGTTTCCTAAATCAACTGATGAATCTGATTTAGATGAAACTGCCTTTTCATCAGGAGCATCCTCATCTGGTTTGGCATCTACAACACCAGCAAAGGGAGTCAATAAGAGAAGGGCACTTCTGGATGAGACTCTTGCAAAACACAAAAAACAAAAACTGCACAAAAAGTGTTCAATGGAGTCTCAGTTTCTCAGGTTAGCTAAGGAAGAGGTGGAAGTGAAAAAAGACATGATTGAGCAGCAAAAGCAAAGTGATGAGGACTACAAAAAGACCATGAGTACATTAGCTGGGGCCATGGAAAACTTGAGTAAATCTATCAGTGATGGCTTTTGCTCATTAAGATCCATACTTTCTCCAGTTCATGCAAGACCTGCACCATATAACTATCATAACTATGTTCAGTCAGGTGGTTCATCATTTGGGCAACAGTTCTATGACAATAGCTTCATAATCCATGAAAATAATGGTGAGCCAGAATCAGAATTTTAAGAGATGGATACATACATGTTTTCAAAGAATGCTAGAACAAAAGTAATTTGATATCTTAAAAATGTTAAAATATTGTAACATTTTAAGGTATCAAATTGCAAATTTCAACTTTAGCTATTGATGGGTAAATAAGAAAACAGAATACACAAACAAAAAATATGCATGATTATAATGTCAGTACAGCTTTACAAAGATGAACAAAATATATTCTTAATGAAATAGCTAGTGAAACAACAAATATCATAAACCATTGGCTATCATATCACAAAGATTTCAAAAGAAAAAGCAGAATTTACTCATGAAAAGTAACAAAAGTATTGTATCTGAGGTTTCACAAAACAAAGTAGTGACTTCTGCTTGATTGATGAAAATTGACAAGAGTAACTTTGAAGACTTTTTTGAAAGTATCTTGTTACAGGATACTATTATTCAGCCAAATTATTACCTATACCTCATTACAAGACACAGTTACTGGGTGTAGAGATAATCTTACTACAGGATACTGTTACTATTTTTCAGTATCTAAGTAATATCTTTAAGATAGCAAAATAAGATATTGCCCATCTCTGTTTACAAATCTGTTTTTCTCTATATGTTGACTTTGAGTAGCTTTAAGTGAAATTAGTACTGTATGATTCAGTGGCCTTCATCTTCATGGATCAAAGTACTGCATCACTGTTCTTCTTATTCTTGCTCCTTCCGCCTCATTAGGGTTTATTTTTGGCCTGCATTTTTCCATCTGTGGCTGGAAGTCCTTGTCATAATCTATTGCGCTGCAAACTTTGTCATGGGTAACAGTTTCATTGTGAATTTCACAAAAAATATGCAATACAAAACATGCATATATGACAGGGGGTAAATCATAAATGTTGATATCCATGATTCGACGGAGTGCTGGGAATCTAGCCTTGAGTCTGCCAAATGCACACTCAATAACCATTCTTGATTTACATAGCATTAGACCAAAGTATTGCTCTTGCCTTGTATTGCCACCATTTGGAAACTCTTTTATCAAATATGGTAGTAAGGGATAAGCGGGATCTCCAAGCAAAAACACAGGAATTTCTTGCTCCCCAGGTACAACTTCTCTTGGGCACGGGGGAATGTCTCCTTTTCGCAGCCTATGATT
Organism: Mastigias papua; assembly: GCA_964019165.1. Classification (NCBI taxonomy): domain Eukaryota; kingdom Metazoa; phylum Cnidaria; class Scyphozoa; order Rhizostomeae; family Mastigiidae; genus Mastigias; species Mastigias papua. The sequence continues at coordinate 2,668,302 of OZ025276.1, forward strand.
GAGGTGTGAAGTAGTACAAATATGAGCATCATGAACGCTCCCTGGCCACTCAACAACAACATCTGTAAAGCAGTATTTATAATCGCAACTGGCCTGACCATTGATGCTATATCTTGATTTACGATTTATGTAGTCAACAGAATTTTCTTCAGGCTGTCTTATATCTATATGAGTACCATCAATGGCCCCTAAACACCGAGGAAATCCAAATTTCAAGAAGAACTTGTCAACACTGTCCCTAACTTCCTCCTTGGTGGATGGCATTTTTATATACTTTGGACCTAGTATATGTGCAATAACAAACGTTGTTTGCCTGATAATGACCGAAGTGGTTGATTTACCTATCCCAAAAGCATTTGATATCTTTCGATAATGAGATTCATCTGATAAATAATAGAGGGTTACAGCAACTTGCAGCTCAACACTTAATGGAATCCGAAAGTTTGACTTCTTTTTGGTGAGGAATGGACGCAGTTCATGGCACAGCCTGTAGACATTGTCCCTCGAAAGTCTACAATTCTCTTTCCATTCTGTTGCCACTACTCTTTCTGCAAGGAACTTTGACCACCAGTTGCTTGTTCGTCCTGGACGAATCCAGAACTTTCGGCCATTCGAGCAATGATGACGATGCTTTCTTCTAAGAAACGTAGGCCTAAGCCCAAGTAGTGACCTTGAAGTGGCCAGGAATCCTATAGCAGCCCTTCTTTTCCTTTGAATGTAGAGCTGGTTAACAACACGTACAACTGCTAGCAGACTTTTCAAACAATTCACTGCTACTACGATTCCTCCAAGTACTGTACTAACCTCGAGTGAATCGGCCATGTTGAGAGACGTTGTTTAAATTGGCGCGCTCACAGCATCTTATTGAGTTGTTGCTGTTGTTAGCGTTTTCAAAAATATCTGTTGTCGGTGTTCACATTGGGTTTTGCGTTTTCAAAAGTCTCCGTTTTCAAAAGTCTCCGTTTTCGATGTGCGTTTTCAAAAGTATCCGTTTTCATAGCGGAGCAATGTGAACGCAAGGTGAAAACGGATACTTTTTTATCTGTTTTCATTCGAATACGGAGCAATGTGAATGGGGCCTTAGTGTAAGACTCAACATGTTCAACTTTTGCATTAGTTGGTCGACTGGAGATACGAAATCTGGCAGTTAAAATGCCAAATGCCTTTTCAATAATTCTCCTTGCATGACTGATTTGGTAGTTGGCAATGACTTTCTCAATTTCCATTCTGGTCTCTGAGTAAGGTTTAATGATGTTCATTCTCAAGGGAAAGGCGTCATCTGCCACAAAGATATATGGGAATTCATGTGTAGTTCCTCTCAATACTTTTGGCTTAGGAACAGCTAAACGATTGTTTGTGATGCAATGGCCTATATTGCTATTTGCAAAGACACCAGCATCACTTTGACGGCCTGCCTCCCCGATGTCCACCATAATAAATTCATAGCTTGCATTGCAAATAGCAAGAAGGACAATAGAAAATGGTTTTTTATAGTTAAAAACCAGGGAACCACTTCTTGCAGGAGCAACAATATTAACGTGTTTGCCATCCATAGCACCAAGACAAGTTGGGAAATTCCATCTACGTTCCATTTCTGAAGCTACAACGTGCCACTGATCAGGTGTTTTTGGCACTTCCATGAAACCCTCCTTTGTTAAAACTTCCCAAAGTGCATCACATGTCTCTGGACTTATTCTTCCAACTGTTGTTTGGCTCATCCTGTACCTTGCTGCAAGGCTTACATGGGAATCACCACTTGCCAAGTATCTCAGAGTCAACACAATCTTTCTTCAGGGCAAATCGCTTCCCTGTGTACACTGTCTTTAAGTATCAATGGTGCTACCCAGTTAGTCAATTCTTCCAGTTGGGAGGGAGTCATCCTAAACATTTTGAAAGGGAATTCGTGGTCATGAAGCCGCATTTCCCTGACAAGAGTAGTGTACTCTCCCTTCTCCTTTCTCTCTGCAAACATTCTGCGAACCCAAAACATTTTTCTATATTTTCTCTGCTTTCTCCTTCGATGCAGTGCCAGCAAAACCAACAGGTCCTCAGATGACAAGTTCATGATGCAAATGAACTATTTCGCAGACGGATTTCTCTAAAGAATGTCGCCAACTGGAAACTCACTTGCGAAATATTTCTCGAGAAATTTTACGCGCGAAAAAGTTCTCGAGAACAATGTCGCTAAGTTTTTTCTCACTGGAAAGTGGCCTTACTATTGTGGCTCCTAGACCTCCATAACTGGCATCAACTTGCAAGGTTACTTCTTTGGCCATATCATACAACATGAGAATGTTGGGATTTGTGAGGGCTTTCTTAACATTGTCAAAAGCAATCTGTGTTTCTCCTCCCAGACAAAATGTGCATGTTTCTTAAGTACTTCTCGCAGTGGAGCTGTAATGTCTGACATGTGCTGAATGAACGTTGAGATGTAGTTAATCATTCCTAGCAGCCTCTGCACATCACCTTTGCCCTGTGGTGTACAGTAATCTAGACTAGCACTGATTTTTTTCTCATCAGGCAAAATGCCATTTTGAGTAAGTTTGTCCCCAAGATACTTAATCTCTGTAAGCCGAACTTCACATTTATCTTGATTTAGAGTAAGACCAAAGTCTTTAATTCTATCAAGACATTTCTTCAAATTTCTGTCATGTTGTTCTAAAGTTTTTCCCCATATCAGGAAATCATCAATTACAGTTTCGACGCCCTTCATATTTCTGAATTTTTCATCACTGGATCTGTGAAAAACCTCTTGTGCAAAAACAATACCAAAAGGAATCACCCAAAATCTGTATCTACCCATGTGTGTAGTAAATGTTGTTAGATAGGAAGATTCTTCATCCAAAGGGATTTGCCAATATCCTGAAGTGGCACCAGGCTAACTGAAATAGCGTATTCCAGCAAGTCTGCTGGTGAGTTCTTGTTTAGTTGGTAGTTGATAAGGCTCTCTTTCAATCACTTTATTTAAGTCACGAGGGTCAATACAAATTTGGAGCTTTCCAGACTTCTTCTTATTACCCACCATACTATTCACCCATGGGGGGGGGGGGGCTCCTCAACTTTCTTTATGATACCCTTTCTCTCCATGCTTGAAAGTTCATTTTGAACCCTCTCTCTTGGTGACATAGGACTTTTCCTTGGTGCATGCACTACAGGCACTGCACCCTCCTTTACTTTGATATGATAGGGTTCTGCAATACACCCAAGTACTTCAAAAAGTGGCTTGTATTGTTGCAAAATCGCCTGAGTTGTCATGTCAATGAGAACATCTGGATCTTGTGGTGTATCTTTGTGTACTGGATCCACATTAAGTAATGAATTGTAACTTTTTTGAACTTTCACAACCTAAAAGTGATTTGTGTTCATTGACCACATGAAACTCTAAAATCTCCTCTTGCCCCTTTATGTTTTGACAACGTAAAAACCATTTTCCAAGAACTGGAATAACATGTCCCCCATAAGCTGTAAGTCTTTCCTTAGGTGGCCTGAGCTGTGCTGTTTGTTGAGATTTAGGTACAACTGTTTGACAATCTTGGCTGCTAAGCAAATGTGCTTCTGCACCAGAATCAATTGTAATGTCCATAAGGTGCCCATTAATTTGGATCTTGGTAGTTTTTGTGGATTTCTCAACTCTATCAATAATAATGATATCTATCTCGCCAAATGCTGAGTCATCATCAGCCTCTTGAACATCTTGAACATCCTTCGTCCAGCAGCACTTGGCAAAGTGATTGCGCTTGTTACATTTAGAACACATTTTCCCAAACGCTGGACATTTTCGTGGTGCATGTTTTGCACCACACGATTTGCAGGATTTTGTTGGAGTTTGTCTTTGGACTTTCTTGAATTTTGTTTGAAGCTTTTGGTACTTTTGGGTTATCTCTTCTATTGCTCCCTCCTCTTGGCTCTCAGCAGTTTTGATCCTAGCCGTTTGCTGTGTGGACATTTCAGCAGCACGAAGCATAGTGACTGCCTTTTCCAGGCTTAAATCGTCTGCATGGAGTAATCTTTCTCTCATTGAATGATCTCTAATTCCAAGCACCAGCCGGTCTGTCTAAGGCTGTCCCTTAAAGCTGCAAATTCACACGTAGTAACAAGATTTCGTAACTCTGTAACATATGCATTACTTGACTCAGATTCCTTTTGGCTTCTAGAAGTAAATACATATCTCTCATAGGTAAGATTTTTCTTTGGATTACAATAAGCTCTGAATTTATCCTTTACTTCTTTTAAGGTCCTCTGCCACACCTCCCCTGTTTAAGTGGTTACAAACTCAGGCTGATCAAATTCAAAGCTGCGGTATACTTCCCGGGCTCGTTCTCCAGCACATAAAAGGAAATATGAAACTTTCTCCATTTCACTCTTCTTTACCAACTCTGTAAGTTCTAAAAGCTTACAATGTTCTTCAAAACCATTATAATTTGCAGTCAAATTACCTTCTAAAATACGCTCCTTTGGCGGTGCCCACATCATTGCAGAGGCCATGGCAAATTTCTATTAGACTTGCCCGACTGAAGTGTTCTGACACAAGTCACTAATGTCCACACTCTACTACTTCACAGATTCAACACTGTATACCTTTTGTACCCCACTTCTGGTACCATGTTGTAACTTCGATAGAGTTTTAATACACAGAAAACATGTCATGAAGTCAACGTCAACATAACATAACTCATCAGGGCCTGGGCCCAACATAACATATAAAAAGCAACTACAACAGCAACATAAATACAAAACAGTTTCTCATTTGCCAGTTCAACAAGTGAATGGAATGGTTAGTTAAGTCTAATGTGATTTTATATTGATTTGAATTCTTCCATGCTCTGTAAACGAGTGAACAATGTCTGAATGTGGTGAACCTAACTATCATCAAGATGACTTTCCAGTTATCAAAACTCCTCTGCACACTTTATGTGCCTTGTCGACAGTATTACAAGGGATTGACATCCCCAGTTTGTCAGAGACATTTTGCACTTTACTGAGGCAGTCCGCACTCCTCTCCGTGGCTTCATCCTCCAAGGCTTCACCCTCCGAGGGTATATCAATCCCATTTATTCACCGAAATAACCTACACTGGTATTGCTCTACATCATCATTGGATTTTACCAGGTGATTAATGTGATAGTCAACTACGGCGATTTTGTCTTGCATCTTGGAAATAACTTCCTTCAGGTCATTAAGTGTTTCCATTAGTTTTCAAATGCGATCTATCATAGCCATTTTTTCTTCTAGATTTTCAAATTTATCAAACAACTTCTCCAGACTTATACCTGTGTCCTGTGTATCAGCTCCAGGATCGCCTTTTCGTGATTTCATCATTGTTTAGATAAAACATGTGACCTTTGAATAGCTTGAATATAAATGAGTTTACTATGGTAAATAAATTTTTCAAAGAATGCTCGGTATACTTATCACATTCGTAAATCTTTCACCACTTGTGCGAGCCTGCTAGAAGATATCCGTCATTACAAACAGCCAATATCAGTCTGAATATGGTCATTTTGATCAAAAACACATTTTCTAACATATTTTTGCTCAAAATCGTTTGCAATAAGTTATTCTGAAATTATTTAGTGCAAACTTGTAATATGCATTTGATGGAAGTATAACTTATCCAAACATATGAGCTTTAGGGTTTTCAGAATGATATTGCTATATTTGGTCATTTTGGCCATAAACACATTGTTTAGCATATCTTTGCTCAAAATCATTTGCATAGTATTTTTATGAACTGGTTTAGAGCTTAATTGTAAGATGAATCAGATGGAAATAGAAAGTATCTAAGACTGTTAGTTTTGGTCATTATGGCCAAAAACACATTTTCCAACATAGGTTTGTTCAATATCATTTGCATAAAGTTATTCTGAACTTATTTAGTGCATAACTGTAAGATGAATCTGATGGAAGTATAAAGTATCTAAAAATATGAGCTTTGGGGTTTTTAGAGTGATATTGCTCTATATGGTAATTTTGGCCATAAACACATTATTTAGCATATTATTGCTCAAAATCGTTTGTATAAAATTTTTATGAACTGGTTTAGTGAATAACTGTAAGATGTATCTGATGGAAATAGAAATAATCTAAAAATATCAGTTTTGGGGGTTTTAGGGTGATATTACTATATATGGTCATTTTGGCCTAAAGCACATTATTCAGCACACTTTTGCTCAAAATCACCTTTAGAAAGTCATTGTAAATGTATATGATACATTTATAAGGTTTGTCTGATAGAAATAAAAATAAGTGGACAGTGTCATGTTTCTTGGTGAAAATGTACTTGCATGAGATAGAAGTGATACTTGTTTTTGTGTACTTAAAATTGACATTTTGAAAGAACGTTGTCCTATATTATAATAGAGAGTTTCTGATCGACAATGTAACGAGAACGGGAACGTGAGCGAGATCTGGAACTAGCCGGTCCTGCACTTGGTCTTGCCAACAAGGATTTGTCTTTTCCGATTGACGGCCGCGAGGCAGACTTGGCGCCAAAATCAAAGAAGGGGGAAATGGAGAATGTGTTATATGTGCTGCATGAGGATACTGATATTGATGATGAGGAACTTCTTCTCTTAATGCCAAATCACCATAGACATTTACAAGCTGGCCTACCGTATTTTGCATATGATAGATTCAATAGTTTCGAACTGCACAAAGACGAATGTCAAGTGGATTTTCGCTTCAAAACAGAGGACATTTTCTGACTTGCTGCTGCTTTACAGCTCCCTGAGAAGTTCACGTGTGAAAATGGTGTGGTTTTAGACACTATTGAAGGCCTGTGCATTGCATTGAAAAGAGTTGCATATCCTTGCAGGTATGTTGATCTTTTCCCTCGGTTTGGTAGGCCTGTATCACAGCTCTGCATGGTCACAAATAGTGTTGTAGACCATATCTATGACACATTTTGCTACCTCCTTACTAGCTTGGACCAGCCATGGTTGTCACAAAATAAGGTGCAGCTGTTTGTGGGTGCCATTAGTAACAAAGGTGCTGCTTTAGACAACTGCCGGGGCTTTGCGGATGGAACAGTTAGGCCTGTTTGTAGACCTAAACAGGATCAAAGAGCTGTTTACAATGGCCACAAAAGGGTGCATACAATAAAAGTCCAATCGTTGGTTACACCAAATGGATTAAGTGCCACCGTTTTTGGGTCCGTGGAAGGTAGGTGTCATGACAGTGCCATACTTGCAATGTCTGGGCTATTAGAGCAACTGGAGCAGCACTCATTCAGGCCAGATGGCCACCCTTTATGCATCTATGGGGATCCAGCCTATCCACATAGAGTACATCTTCAATGCCCCTTTGCACGAAGGCCAGACCTTACTGCTGATGAACAAGCCTTCAATCAGTCAATGAGCAAGGTTCGCATTTGTGTAGAGTGGGTATTTGGAGATGTTGTACTTACTTTAAATGTACAGATTACAAAAAGGATCTCAAGGGTGGCCTAAGTGCTGTTGGCAAGATCTATGTTGTCTAAGCCTTGCTCAGAAATACTCTAACATACCTGTATGGAAACAACACGTCAGCTTTTTCCAATGTTCTACCACCAGCCCTAGATGATTACTTCAGGTGAATGATGTGAACCAGCTGTGTTGAAAGCTAGTAGAAAACCAGTTTTTGTAAAACTACCATGAACAGTTTGTTTGAAAACTACCCTGAACAGTTTTTGTAAAAACTACTCTGAACAGTTTTTTGAAAACTACCAAACATAGTTTGTTTGAAAACTACCAAAAATAGTTTTTTCACAACTATCAAAAATAGTGGTTTTTGAAAACTGCCCAAACCAGTTTTTTGAAAACTACCAAAAACAGTTGTTTTGAACACTACTAAATCTACCAAGGTTGTAAGCTGCCTACTGCACATGATGAAGTCCTTAAGTACTTTTCACTGCTTGGTTATGGGTTGTAAGCATAAGAAAGCTCAAAATATGTAAATACTACATCTATTTATATTAAATGTTACCACACCATAGTCCACATTCAAAAATGGTAAGCCTGCATTATAGACATATATATTACTCTTTTCTCTTAACATGATAAAATTATTTCAAAATATAAGCCATACATAAAGAAGGAACTCATCCTGCCTGCTTTAGCTCTAGACTGGCTTCATATTGTCCATTGATTTAGTGATTTGTAATTATTGGAGAATGTTTAACAATTAGGCAAATTGTATCATCTTGAAAAATCCTTTTAGCTGAAAGTACTACAAATCAAACTTTTTGTAATGAAAATATAATAAAGCAGTCAACTTGCCAATCGGGGAGAGTAGTCTAGCACATGATGTCAAAATACAAAAGTGCCATATTTTGGAAGCTATGGCTAAGTTACATATGAGGGCCATTCCACCAATTTCATATTAAATTATTCCTTCTTTTGCAAGCTATGTTGGTACAGAGATAGTAGCAGCTTGTTTTGCTGCTGAACCTGCTCCAAAATAGCATGCTGCTGTTGAATCTGTGGTTTCAAGACAAAGATGATGTCTTGCTCCCTCTTAAACTGTTCCTCTAGTTCTCTCTCCCTCACATTGTGCTCTCTCTCTTTCATCTCCAGTTCTCTTCCTCTAATGATCATCTTCTCCTCAGCTCTCTTTTCCTGCATGTCTATCTCTCTCTTTCTCAGCTCTAACTCATCCTCCTTTATTTTCCTTTCCTGTTCCCTTTTTTCTCTCACATAATCCACTGCTTCTGTCCCACACTTTCTCCGCTTTCCCTCTCTTTCCACGTTCTCTCTAGCCCTAGTCTCTCCCATTCTCTCCATTGCCCTCTTCCTCATTGATTCTGCAGTTTCTTTTTCCTTCTGAAGTACGAGCCTTCTCTTATCTTCTCCAATCTTCAACTGCTCTTGCTGACTCTCCTCCATCTCAGACATTTCCTCAAGAGCCTGTTCCAAGTCATCAGGCTCATCAGGACAGATACCACTTGCTCTCTCCTCATGAGCCCTCTTACGTTTGAAATCTTTCTGCAACTTGCAGATACAATCTCTAACAGCCCTCTGATCAACCATAAACCGAGGCCGTTCCGAGCTGTTGAGATTTTTTGACCTTTTGTCCCAACATTGCCCTCTATCTCTGGTGCCATGTTCGAACTGGAAGGGGTGTATTACAAGCACCTCCCTACATAAGGCTATATCGTGCCTTTGCTCCACGTCATTTTGTGCCTGTTCAGAGAGGTTTTATAGGAAATTACAGATAAAGGAAGGCAGATGCAATCACTTAAATGTCAATTTAATAGTGGTAAACTCATGCCAGATCAAACTTTACATTGACAGGTAATATGAAAATGCAACAATTCACAGGTTATCATGTAAATAAGACAGGTACTAAGACAGTAGAGTCCAAGGTAATATCACATGAGTTACTGAGCATCTGCATTTTCTGTGAGCATTCACTAACTTCTAATAAAGTTCTGAAGATGCATAATAGACACAAACAGTGTCTGGATGTCATTTCCTCTCTCTGTCATCTGGGCTGCCATACCTCTTACAATGTTGCTTGTTTGATAGCGCTGAAAGTCAACAATATCTATGTTCAAGTGAATCCACATCGCTCATACGAGTAAATCAAAGATAGCCTTAATCAGAAAAGCTTCAAATATGTCCATATAAATAATAATGACTTGTACATACCTTCTATAAGTTGACGGTCCGTATAGGACTGCAAATTGTCCACTAAACGTTCTAGAACGGACAGAGAGCAAACACGGGGGTATGCACTTTTACCTAGTCGCGCTAGTTCCAGACTTCGCTAACATACTCTTGTAATGCTCCTAATATTGAGTGAAGTTAAATTTCTGGTTTACTATTATGTTATGAAAATTTGAATTGCAGTTAAGAGGCTATAGTTCAGTTCAGAACGATAATCACTAGTATTGAAGCATTTGGCATTCTAGAGCATTCTGTGGAAGATGAAGGAATAGCATCTAAAACAATTCTAGATAAAATTCCAACCATTGGCACCAAAGAATCTGTAAATAGAAGACTTACACACTTGAAGAAGTCAACGCCAAAGAAAGCCAGACTATTTAGAGAGTATTAGGATTGGTTGCAGTCTTGTTTTGCCTCTTTTGGGGAATTGTCTTCTGGTATAGGCAGTGGGAAGAGCAGAAAAAGACTGAGTTAAAGTCCTTGTGCTTACACAGAAAAGAAGATAATGACACCTGAAGTAGGGCGTTGAAAAGCTTTTGATGAGCAGCAAGGAGTAGCTTATATGTATGTTGTTAGTCTTCTCATTCCCAAGGAATCAAAACAGCTCAGAATTAAGCACTCCATTCCAAAAGATGAAGTGTAGGCCTTCTTCTTCACTGCTGGGTTCTCTTTGAGCAGATAGACAGACTTGTCTCTCTCTGCTGAAATTTGGAGTTGAGCTTCCAACAAGACATGACATTTACATTGAGAAGAAACCTTTGCATCTGGCAATAATTGCAAATGAAATAAAATGCAGTGTTGACTATCCTGAACTCATGAAAGATACTGCTTTGTGTCTTGTTGAGGCAGAGCAATGTGTAGATCAAACCCCTTAGGGCAGTAATATCATTCTAAATGCTAAAACTGGAATTGATGACTTGGGGGGGGGGTCACTGTAGTCGCAATCAAGTAGTAAACACTGAGCTGTCAGTGGAAGAGAATCCCCATCTTGATCCCACCTCAACCACCAACTACATTCTCTGCTGCATTGCACCTCTGTCACATGATTTCATTACAGATGGTGGCACTGTCCAACTTCGGAAGAACCCTTTGCCAAATGCCATATCATACACGAGGCCACTTTCAATTAATGGGCTTTTGAAACACCTCAACTTTGCAAGACAAACAAAACTGGATGCATTCAAATCAGCCTTATATGACATCGATACAATATACTTTAACAAGTAAAAAAGTGTTTGTAGCTCAGTTTATTGTATACTTGGCAGCTATGAGCATTTGCAAATCCAGAGATAGGTGATTTTCACTTTTTCCTCCCTTCGAGCACACTGTGCATCAGTTTGTAGAGGAAAATGTCTGTCACATTTGGGATATGCTGAAATGGGAGCTTGTCAAAGAGTAGTCTGCAATGTACAGAATGAGGTTATGCTTATCTCCCCAAGTAACGTTTGTTCCTTTCTCAGTTAGGGCCACAAGAGGTGCAAATAGTAGAGCACAGTTGGGTATACACTTGTAGTGATCCCATTTTCTACTTCCTTGATCACTAGTTTCACAACCTCCGCATTTTCTTCCTCACTACTGTTCTAGCTTACATCCTCTTATCACATGCTGTTCTACTTTCAGAACTTTTCCTGTTCTAACCTTACACATCCTACATAGTCTTTTATGTAAGAGGAACTTAAATACATATATAAAAACATACATACATATATTATCTATTTGATAAAGCAGGTTACATTACTGTGTCAGCTGAAGCTGATGTGGACCTGCTAAATATCGATATAAAATTTGAATAGTCAGTTGATTATATCATGATGATAAAAAGATCCAAGTGAGCATCTTTACTTTGACACGCCTACAGCAACAAAAGTCAAGTTTCATAAGAGAGATAAATAACATTATCTTACACATTTTTATACATTATTTTATAGTACTAAACACTTTCTATAGTCACCTGTTGGGCCTAGGAAAGATCCTATCTGTTCAACTGCTTTGGTGGAAGGAGTTTTGAGGTGGCCAGAATCTTACCTGGATCAGTCAGGATGCCTTTAGATGACACAACATGACATAAATATGCCACCTTATTGGCTGCACATGAACATATGGATGCCTTAGCATACAAATTATAGCCCCAGACTTGACCTAAGACAAGGGCAGGCCGCTCACACTGTTGTGCAAGATTTAAGGAGGCTGTTGATACTGGAATTTTCGGAAAAACTGAAACTTTTGACAAAATTGAAAAATAGCTTCTTTCGATCGAAGCACGTTTTATTTCCTAGATGTAGTCCATGTTACACTCTTTGAAAGCCTGCTATTGGTCTAATTTCTAAGTTGAGGTGGTACAGGTAGAATCTTTTGTCCTTAGCAACCACCATTTTGGTTGCTAGGTACACAGTTTGATGATCTTCCCGATCCCCCTTCCCACATATATAGTATCTGATCCAGAGGTCCATTCTCAGTTTTCCACACTACCATATCCCATCAGCCTATACTCAGATTTGCTCGTTCTCGGATCTATGGCAACAGTTAGAATGTAAGGGGTTGCTAGGCGAGGGTGAATTGACTAGTTATTCTTGAAATCGTTTTAAAAATTTAATGATGGGCATTTAATGATACAAATTACATTAAGGTGAAGATGATGGGCAAGAAGAAGTTTCAGTCGATTAAAAGGAAGAAGAGAAGGGGATTTTTTTGGAAGAGACCACAGGATATTGCACAGGAATGTGTAGGAACAGATGATGTCACAGAAATTTGTGACAATGGGCCTAGGCCAGTACCAGGCGGTAACCACGTTGAGATGGTAGCGACAATAAACAAGTCGCAAGAAAAGTTGTTGAACACATCCTTTAGTGAAATTGGGGAATCTTATGGTTCTATCACTAGGAGTAAATCTCTAGAGCTTGCAAAGAGGACAGAATCGATACACAGTGCAAAAGGACTAACAATTTTGGACACAGATCATCTGACAAATTCATTGGAAGTTGCTTTCTTGTGCAAGGGTTGTGAAAATAAGGAGACAATGATTGAGATAATGGTAGATGATGATAAGAGAGAAGGGCCTGCAGAGAGCTTACTAATAATCTGTACACATTGTGGATTTCAGACACCAGTTCCCACCAGAAAGCACGCAACAGGCAGCAAAGGAAGAGGTACTCTGGAAGTAAACATATGATCAGCACTCTCTTCATATCAATGGGGTCGTGCAGGATTAGAGACATTTTGTGGAGGTATGGGTCTGCCCCCACCTTTGTCACGCAGATCTTATAATGAGCAAGTTAAGAGAATTGCTCACCATGCAGTTCAGATTGCTGAAAACATAATGCAGGAATCAGCTGAGAGACTTAGACAAATAGGTGAGGAGGAGGAACCAAGCAAAGTTCAAGTGTTACAGGATGGTAAGAAAGTTGCAAAGGTTGCAGTGACTGTGGATGGAACATGGCAGAAGTGAGGCCATTCATCCAGAGTTGGTGTAGTTTTTGTTATTTCTGTTAGGACAGGTCACGTGCTTGATTATTCAATTAAATCATTAAGTTGCCATGAATGCCAAAGCCATGAGCATGACCAGAAAGGCTCAGATCAATACAAAACGTGGCTTGAAAAGCACAGAGACCATTGCCACATCAATCATGAAGGATCTTCAGGAAGCATGGAAGTAGCTGGAGCCATTGACATTTTCACTCGAAGCATTGAGACAAGAGCTTTGAAGTATACTGAGTTCATTGGTGATGGGGACAGTAGTACTTTTGGCAAAGTTAAAGAAGCCTTGGAGATTAAGTATGGTGATGATTACTCCATTATCAAAGAGGAATGTGTAGGCCATGTTCAGAAGAGAATTGGAGCATCACTTAGGGAATATAAGAAATGCATGAAATCTGAAAAGCTTTCAGATGGTAGACCTGTTGGAGGGAAGGGCAGATTAACAAAGGTTGCTATTGATAGTATACAAATTTATTATGGTTTGGCTATCAGAAGGAATCAAGGGAATATAGAAGGTATGAAGAAGAGCTTAATGGCAATCCAGCATCACATAAGTAAGTCCAACACTGAGTCCCTTGAACAACAACACCAGTACTGTCATCAGGATGAACTGACATGGTGCAAGCATTGGAAAGAAAAGCTTTTTAGAGATGGTAAATATTCAGAGGAGAACAGACTCCCTCCTGTATTTTATGATGAATTGAGCCCAATATTTGACAGACTATCCCAAGATGAGTTGCTCAATAGGTGCCTAAGAGGAATCACCCAAAATCAAAATGAGAGCCTAAATGGTCAGTGGCGTAGCTAGCGGTCATCCTTGTCATGCTGAGCATGACTAAACATTTCCAAAAACACCATTGCCATTTTACGTACAAACTTACTTAGCCAGCTAGTACCCGCTAGTTGTCTCTCTTAAGTTCGATGAGGTATCCCCCGGAAGTTTCTATTTGATTCAGTGTATCTCCCTGAATGTTATAGTTCACAGGGTAACCAGCTTTGTCATGCTATGATTCTTCGATTGAAGCTGACCGGAAGATGCCCTATGACTTTAGTCATGCCCATGTCACTGGCACCCTCTGTTTGGTCATGCTCAACTGTGCCGGATAATGCAGTTTCTTTGTAATGCAAATGTGATGCAGAGGAGAAGAACAAAGCTTGGTCATGCTTTTTCGAAAGAGCATGACTGATTGACCTGATGAGCATGACTGATCGTTCTGCTTAGCATGCCTGATTGATGCATATTGTACAGTGCTGCAGCAGAGCCCTTTGAGAAGAGCAGTCATGCCAATTTCTGATAGCATGACCTAATACCCCTGTGTCCTTTTCTGGCTGTTGTTGAAGTCTGCGCTGCTGTTCGCTTTGACAAACGGCATTCGAAGTAAACATTATCAAAGTGAACCAAGTAATAGCTTAGCTCAAAAAGATCATCTTGATAGGAATATCATGTTGCAAATCGTGATGAGATCAGTTTGAACTTAACACGACTGAAATGGGACTTGTCGAACCAAATATAACTGGTGGTTTATGCCGAATGTTGCTGAACATTGACTGCTGTTCATGTGAGGCACTCGAAGTGCTATTTGTTGGGGTTGCTTCCCATATTAGTCTGTATATTGTTGATGATTCTTTGCATTGAAGGGATCAGGCCTAACCGGTAGAGAGTGATTGGCCCCAAACAGCACCATACTAGAAATGCGAGGTGACTAAACTGCTAAAGTGTGTACTCGCCAACTACCATTAACAAATGTGTACTTAGTGCTGTTTTGTACGGCACTATGGTAAGAAAAATTTAAAGTAGAAATGGGACAAGACAATTTGGTCTAAGGTCAGGAAAGCTCAAGCAACTTTTTAAGCAGATTTTATTCATAATGTAGAACTGTGAGAACAATAGGAAAGATGTATAAAATTTGTTTATTTAGAATGATCTTTTAATCATATTATGAGTGTACAGACCTCTTAGATATGTGGATAGTCATTATCAGTTGTTTTGGAAGCAGAACAAGCCACAAGAACTCTCCTTTTTATATATAAGTATTAGAATTTGTGGTTGATCTAGGGGGAATAGTAAAATTGGATTTACTCACTGTTTGTGTATGGTCATTATATTCTATTGATCATGTTCATGATGGATTGACTTTAGAGATATTCGTATCATTGATGAAGATTCTGAGATTTGCACGTATAAAACACTTGAAATTATATTGGGGTGTGTGTGAGGGGGAGTTATTGATTTAAATCAGTTAGTCACCCAAACATTTCAAAAGCCTCTCTAACAGATGTATGATGAAGTTGAAGTGAGGTGTACAGTATGAGCACTTTTCACTTTCCCCTCACATTTAGGAGCGATATTCTATGGCAGCAGTTTGTTACGTAGGCCTAACTTCTGTTAGGCTAAGGCTGTGTGCAGACATTTTAGTACACTCAGGGGCATGTAATGACATTGTTTGTAAGATGATTTTCATCAGCCAAGGGGGGCGTGTCTTGGTTACAAGGGCGTGGCCACACTCCATGATAGGTAGAGCATGACTAACCAACTGTGTTCAGCTATGCCACTGGTGTACAGTATGAGCAATTTTCACTTTCCCCTCACATTTAGGAGCGGTATTCTTTGGCAGCAGTTTGTTACTTAGGCCTAACTTCTGTTAGGCTAAGGCTGTGTGTGCAGACATTTTAGTACACTCAAGGGCATGTAATGACATTGTTTGTAAGATGATTTTCATCAGCCAAGGGGGGTGGGTCTTGGTTACAAGGGCGTGGCCACACTCCATGATAGGTAGAGCATGACTAACCAACTTTGTTCAGCTACGCCACTGATGGTCAACTGTGGACAAATCGGTGTCCTAAGACAAAGTACTGTGGCATAAAACGAGTGACAATTGCTGTGTGTGAGTCAGTGGCTGTTTTTAATACAGGTGCTGCATGCAAAGCATTGTTGATGCAGAGTTTGGGGGTAGCAAAGCTAGGTTCAGAAACACTCAAATCTTTAAGAAAAGAGGATAAAAGGAGAGTGGACAATGTTGCAAAGAAATCATGTGACAAATGTAAGGTCAGTAGGAAAGACTTACGTATGAAAATGAAGAGAAAACCAGGAATTTTTGGTGACATTTCTTACAAATCAGGGGCTTTTGGGTTAGAAGTTGAACCACAAGTTGGAAATAATGCAAATAAGATGAAGAATGGGAAAAGAAATCAGTCAAGAACAGAACCAAGTGAAATCCCAAATGTGATAACCTTTTGGGATGAAAAAGATATAGTTGTGACTATAGACAAAAAGAGGAAAAGATGAATGCATGCCACAAAAGGACGATTGATTTACAAGTATGGATGCAATAGGTAGAGTAGACCAACCCCAACACCAAACAAATTTGTCCAAAAAGCATTTGTTTTAACTTGTACAACTGAAAAAGACTAAAAAGGTACATTTATATTTTACATGGCATTTTTCTCAATATGTAGAATTTGCCCACTGCTTTTGCTAGAACATGTTTATTTCATGAAAGGCTTGCCAGACTTATTTGACAACTTGAGAATATACCCAGAATAGATTAAATGCTGCAATGAGTAGATAAGGTGGTGTCAGTTTGGGCGTGTTCAGGTTACCATGGAAACAGACATTTTGGGGATATTTCCCCCACACAGTTGAAAGATGGGAACTTCCTCTACTTATTGCATACCCCTTGGTGTAAGTAGTGTTTATGCAAAAGTATACTATTCAGTTTCTCTTCCTAGCTGAGAAATCATCATTAACATATCTTTATTTGAAATCTTTTGTATTCTGTTACCATGGAAACCAATCAACTTGTCGTTCCAAAAATATCCCCAAATAATTGCAATTGAGTAGAGGCAGAAGCATACTACGTTTTATAGAGCTACTAGTGCTGGTTCTCATTTTGTGGTTACTACACTGTTTCCTCAAATGTACTATTAACAGCCTCCGTAAGATGGCATGATTATGTTGTCAAAATAACAAAGACATGTTTCATAGGGGAGACCTGACAGGACAACCTCAGTGGCTCTCTGACATGCAGCTCAGCCAATGGAAGCACCAAAGGGCATGTGCAGATCAGGTGTGCATCTGCTTGATGCAGACTAGGTTGTTGAAGGCTCTATAAGTAGACCATACAAATAATAGGACTAGAATGCTGACATGGTCACATGATATGGTAGCACCACATGCAATCAAAATGGTACCAATGTGAAGGCAAGAAGTTGCAGTGTAGGAATATCACTTGATACTGCAGCTTTGGATTTCAACATTGAACATCGCGTTTTTACTAGGTTTTGAGCTTACCTATGTCTGGAACAGGTTATGACAGATAGATAATCTCGATGGGCAAAGTGTTTTATAGATAACAAACATTCCTGAACTCTTTTTGACCATTAGGAGTAAGTTCACATTGGTTAATAGAGCTCATCTTCTGGCCTAATCTAACAATACTTTCATATTATTATTTAACAAACCTCCATGTTCTGTTCACTCCTAGAATCATGGTTATTTCATGAGCTGTGTTCAGTTGCACCAATCAGCAAATAATTGGTGGATAAATCTCGTTTCACAGGTAATGACGCTAGCACTTTGCCACTTTGGTCTGCATGCATTCCTTGTCCACCACACCTGGGGATATCCAGGGTGGACTTTGATCTTTCCTCAATATACCAACATCAGATATTTGTGCTTTTAGTCTTTTTATGCTGGCATATGAGAGAATAATGATCTACTCTATGCATAATGCATATAGGTACCTAAGAAGGGGTCTCTTTACCCCTCCACAATGCCTCCATTACATCATTTTCCTCTCTATATTTGCATTTTCAATGTAGATTTCTTGGATCTGTCCGTAAGTACAATGCCAGGCAATCTACTATTAGGTAAATCTAGAGGGTAGAATGTTAAAAAGTCTCCCCTGTGACACACTACTTTGTTAGATCCTGCATCACTAGAAAAACTTATCCCACATCATAGACCAGTGACACCATCTCTGTGAAGTTGTACTGGAAGAGTATATTTTCTCTCAATCTTAAGTCAATAAACGAAAATGACACATGAAGTAAATAGTAGAATTTCAGCATTATTTATCAATCTACAACTGATTTGTTGATCATAATACAACATTTAGAAGAACATCAGAGAACAAGAACCATAAAAATATATGATTTAAATATATATGATATAGTTTTAAGTACAGGTTCCCCCTGCAAAATCTACCTCTTTTGAAGAATTGGCTGTTTGCAGTAAGGAGAAAAACAGTTTCACCCTCCAGGAATTCTTTCTTGCACAGTCAACACTTTTTTGGAAACCGATTTCACTTACCCTTCCAACCTACCACTGCCAGAATCAATCAAGAAAAGACACTTGAAGGAAGATACTGTTCCATCAATCTTCCAATCCCTGACCATGTAGACAAGAAGCAAGAGTTTCAGCCATTACATTTACAAGCATTACCTGATCTGCCTACACCAAAGACCCCTAGATCAGATCATACACATTCCTCATACGTATATCACCCACAAAATTGAAGAGAGAATTCACTGTGAAAATGAGAAGGAAAAATGTAACAATACACAAGTTGCATAGAAAAACGTGAGGAAGGAGAAGACACTTAAGTTTTTGATGAAACTACTTAAAAGTCCAAACTAGTGTCTGAGGAAAGTTGCACATCATTGATCAATACTTTTGGCCACATGGCAGCAAATCTGTTTCAAAATGAATTTAAAAAATAATAAAGAGTTATCATGATGAAGATATGCCACAGGGATAAGAGAATGTGCTGTATCCCTTCATTTTTGTAGTCCAAGGGCCTATATGTTCTTAAGAAAACATATTTCACTCCCACATACTTCAACCATTTGATCATGGTCTGCTGGTATATCATGTGAACCAGGTTTTCTCAAGAAACCATCGCTGTGCATTGCAAACCTCGTTAAGGATGGTAAAAAAGATTCTGTACTAAGTATTGATGAGATGAGCATCAAGAAAGAGACAGAATGGGTCCAAAAATGAGCAGTTTGTGGGGCTGTGACCTATGGCAATATAAAAGCTTAGAATACAGGCAACACAGCTACTAATGCACTTTTACTTCTGACTGCTAACCGCAAAAAGTCTTGTAATATCCCATTGGCATACTTTTTAAGAAAAAACTTAAACAGTGATGTTCTCTGCCAACTTATAAAAGAATAAATTACAATGGTAAATGAAGTGGGTACACAAGTTCATGCAGTAGTATTTCATGATGCATCAAAAAATGCTGGGATGGCAGAAACACTTGCTGCAAAAATAAACAACTTTGATGGATCTTTTCCTCATCCTTGTCAAGTGGGCAAAAGTTAATGTTTTGTTTTACATGTCATATGATCACATTGGCAAGAAATGCATCTGGTGATACGAAACTTTTTCCCACTTCATGCAATGAGAAAATTTCGTGGGAGCATATTCTTGCATTTTATCATACGCAGCAAAAGGCATGCACCTTGGCAACAAATGTAAGTTGTAGCATATCAAATGGCAAAGCCACAGGATGAAAGTCAGTGTAGTTATGCGTCATTCAGTCATTCAGTTGCTGCTGCAATAACATGTCTAAGAAACATTAAACTGAAAGGATTTTAAAACAGCAACCAACTAGTAACTTTGTCCTTTTAATGAATGATTTGTGTGGCATGCAGAAGTCCAAAAGCACATTTGGCAAACACTCAAAGCAGCCAATAGACAGTAATAACTATGATGATATAGAAAACAGCCTATGTGAAGCTGTGTTTCAGCAAAGTCTATTCTTGAAATAAGCAAATCGTCATAATAGCACAAAAAAGAGGGAACATTATTCAGCATACTGAAAGGGGCAACTGTAAAATGCAGGTCACCAGGTTATGTAAAATGCAGGTCATGCCATAAAACAGGACGTTACTCGCAACTGGTTAAGTGGCTAAGGCTGTGGGAATGGCTTGCAGCCATCTGCTGTATTTTTCATTTGTACACAGTCTGCAAGCAATAGCTGATTGTCAAGAGAGGGAACAGAAAATGGAAAAAATAATGTAAATTGGGATTTGAACAAATGAAGAAGGAGATAATAGCATAGAGAATTTGAGAGGCACACGTATGCAAACAAGCATCAATCATTGGGGATTACACACTTGTTTTGGTAAGGAACAGGTATATAAGAAACACTAAAATGTAAGAAACATTTGTAACTACAAGGAAAGAGTTAAGTAATGCTAGAACTTCATGTGATTTCTTTCAACTTCTTGGGACCCCCCTCCCCCCTTTTCTCTATGACTTTAAGAAAGTTTCCAGTACAGTATCTCTATGCTCTTAACCTCATGAGCTAATACAAGACTGTTTTCCGTTCTGCTTTTGTTGTTGTCGAAACTGTTTCTATCGACTTACACAGCCTTTAAGAAACTTTTTGACCAAAGGCTGTGGACTAAAGGTAGGAACCTTTACTACTAGGCCTTGAGCCAGGTCTCTTATACAATAGGAAAGTTTATGGTGTACAAGGCGGGGGGAGTTGGGGTTAGTCTAGATCACTGGTGTTCAACATAAAAACATATGTTTTGTAGAAAGCAATGGTGACAGCTTGTATTCATATTGATTAGGAATACTTTATTTGCAAGTGCATTATTCGACTGTTTGCAAGTTCATATAAGTATTCCAAGACATCGTGGAGAGGACGAAAGTAATATCAGAGACCGTTAGTGAAAGTGCTATAAGTTTTACCTTTACCCTGTTTTCTGGCAAATGTCCCAAGCCTAGGGATGAGATAAATGCCTATAAAGACAATGTCTCAAACATGGTGCATATTGCATTCGACTTCAAAATGCATTCTATCATGAGATGACAGACAGAGTTCAACATACCTGATTTTCATTGACATAAAATATTAACTGAGACAGTTCCCAGGACAGTGTTGCAAAACACAAAGTACCAACCAGTTACAAAGTAACTACATGGCAATCTGATAATTGCATATTGTTATGAACATGTGTCATCCCTGCCTACCAAGTTATGGATTTGTCACCTCAAAATGTGTTCAGATTCATTGACGGCCTCTAGCCTCACTTCTTTATGGGATAGATTGAACTGCATGGCCTTCTTAGACATGTGCAAGCAGCTGCCAGCATGATCTGCATTTTACATGACCTTGTGACCTGCATTTTACAGTAGCCAGGGGCGGATCCAGAAAAAAGTGTCAGTGAGTTCCTAATGAGCAGATAGGAGAATAGGATACTACTCATCTCCTTAGAATATACGATGAATTCCCTGGCTATGCTTAACTAACTAACTTAATTTTAGCATTCTAACATATTGGATATGCAAGCCAAGTGTACTCTGTTGAGGAGTTGACGACCCCAGTTGAGGATAATATCGGTAATGTATATTTAGCTGTCCCTGATTCAGCATGGTTTACAACACCAATGTTTCTGGATAAGGGGAAAGTGGGGGTACGGGGGTTTACCCCAGGAGAAAATTTTTGCAAACCACACTCTTCGATTTGCTGGAAATTGACACTACCTGCAGTTATTATGTATAAACTAAACAAAATACCTCACTTACAACTGTACGCTGCCCGGATCTTATTTTGATTAAATTTTTGTTGCTTATTGTTCTGACAACTGGAGGCTTCTTGACAGGATGTCACCCCCCTGATAATGGACAGCAAAATGTGATAAACACCTGTCTGGGATAATGAAGACTGATAAGCAACTCGACCCAGAAGAACTCTTATGAATAAGAAACGTATGCAATAGAGGCTCTGCAAAATTGCCGTATAAGTGTTAGGAAATAGAAGTATTTGAGACAATTCAAGAGTATAAAGAGGTCACAGAATGAAACTTCTAGAACCAAGATATTATATTCGTATCAATGTGCAAATAGATGTATTTCCTACCTGAAAATAAACCCTTTACATTTGAAACATGTTCCATGCAAAAATGGTGCGATTGTAATGAGTCTTGCCAGTACTACAACGTTGCTCAACACGACCAGTCGGGTAGGCGTAAGAGGTAACAAGACTACGTGTCAAGGTGCAAAGAAATCTTAGGCTTACAAGGAATAAACACTTCAAATAGGTCTGGAATGTGTCATTTTCAATGCCTATGCTCTTCTAGATAGTTTGAAACGCCAAGCAGCATAGCATTCCTTTCATCCTTCCTGGTCAACATGTACGACGCTGTTGACGTTTGGTTGTGGCCTAAGGTGTTGCCCTCGCTTTCAAGCAAGCATATATGTCACAGTTCTGAGCATTGAAAACAAAAGATATGACCCTTATGTGTCTGAGTTCTAAGCTCACAGGTGTCAGTTCCAAACCCGTAGGTGTCAGTTCCAAACATGATTTCAATGGACAAGTCTCAGTTCTAAACCCGTAGGTGTCAGTTCCAAACATGATTTCAATGGACAAGTCTCAGTTCTAAACCCGTAGGTGTCAGTTCCAAACATGATTTCAATAGACATGTCTCAGTTCTAAACCCGTATGTGTCAGTTCTAAACGTGATTTCACTATGTAGCTCTCAGGTCTGGAAACCAGGCAGAACACATCGGAAAATCAGTCATACGCGGAGGAGAGAAACGAGGAATGTGCTATGTGTGGGTACTGTGTATTATTCCATGGAGAACATGAAGGTTCCCAACACTTACCTACTGGACTTTATGGTGCGAGCAACAAAGTGTGACAGAGTTCTAGAACTCATGGAACTCACCCTGGATCCGCCCCTGGTAGCCATACTGAAAGCTAGTTTTGTCTGATACTCATTAGAGTATGACATGTTGGATAATGACCAAAAGGTGAACCAAAATATATAGCCAGATGTAAGTGAATATGATATGATAGGCCACTTAGCACCTATTCACCATTGTTCACTTGAGGAGTCCAAGGTAAAAAATGAACTCTGTTTGTTTACACAAGCCTGGGTTTTGAGTCTTAATGTAAACTGATTCCTAAACACTTACATGACAGGACAACTGAAGGACTTCTAATGGACGTATTGACCAGTAAACGGTGGCTTCCTGTAAATGGTGGAGAGACATTCAGTGCCCCCTTTCTCCACTGAAACATCTAGACCCTTTAAAGGCCAATTTCCAGTGAGAAAAAATTCAGCGAAAGTGTTCTCGAGAAGTTTATCGCACGAAAAATTTCTCGAGAAATAGTTCGCAAGTGAGTTTCCAGTAGGCGAAATTCTTCAGAGAAATCCCTCTGCGAAATGGTTCATCATGAATGTGTCGTGTGATGACCTGTAGATTTTACTTTCATTGTATCGATGGAGAAAACATAGAAGATATAGAAAAAGGGTTTGGGTTCGCATGATATATGCAGAGAGAAAGGAGAATGGAGAGTATATAATCTTGTCGGGGAAATGCGGCTTCATGACCACGACTTATTTTTTTCAAAATATGTAGGATGACTCCCTCCCAATTAGAAGAAATGTACTCTCAACGAATTGTCTACTTGAAAAGTCCTCTTTGTTGATTGTAATTGCACTCGCCATTTCAAATGACGAAGGGTATTTTGATGCCACTGCTATTTAGGCCTGTTTATGATTACATCATGAAGTTGAAATGTGGCAACTTGCCAAACAAATACGAATTCTGATTGGTCTGCGAAAGAAGTTCGCAAGCGAAATGAGAAAAAGTTGAACTCAAGTGAACTTTTTTCGCTGAGAAATTTTTTCGCTCGAACTCTCTGTGAAATGTCATTGTGCATGCCTGTGACATATTTCGCTCGAACTTTTTCACATTTCGCTGTTTTTTCTCACTGGAACTTGGCCTTACGGAGTTGTTTTGCTCCTTCTCTACCATACAGCTTAGGGCTGGATGTAGCTGGTTGAGGTTTACATGAAAACAATCACATTCCAGCTCAACAAAAATGACAGAAGTATCATCAACATAATGAAAGTAGACACCTGGTATTATTGAACCGTCTACTTTCATGAAAGTCTTCAACATATTTCCTAAAGCTGGCCCCAAAGGGCTACCCATTGCCACTCCATCTAGTTGCTTAGACATCTGGTTGTTAAAACTACATTCCACTCCTTGTGTAGCAAGTAGCATCAATTCTTTGAAGGCATCCGCAGGGACTTGAGGGCAATCAAGTTGACCTTGATACAAAGCATCAGCACAATCCCTATTGTCTCATCTAATGGCATGTTGATGAATAGACTGCTGTTGTCAAAAGAGCACAGAAATGTTTTGGCAGCTTCAATGTGAGGCGTAGAGTTTTAGGACCAGGACCAAACCTTCTGATACCCATTTAGCACGTTCATGTTGAGAGGAGCTAATCCTAGATAAAATGGGCCTTTTGTAATAACACCATAAAAACAGGTGTCTACTTTTGTTATGTTGACGATACTTGTGTCATTTCGGTCCAGAGCTGGAATGTGATCATTTTCATGTAAACCTTAACTAGCTACATCCAGCCTAAACTGTATGGCAGAGAAGGAACAAAACAACTCCTTGAATTGTCTAGATGTTTCGGTGGAGAAAGGGGGCACTGACTTTCCCACCACCATTTACAGGATGCCAAAGTGTACTGGCCAATACATCTGTTGGACTTCCTTCAGCCCAAAAGCTAGGAAAATCAACCTCATCAAAACTAAAGTTTATAGGGCACTTATGGCTTGCTCTATAACTACGTTAGATTCTGAGCAGGACATAATAAAATGACTTCTAAGTGACAATGGATGACAGGATGACCTTGTTTCTTGCATTACAGACAAAATGAGCACTATTTCATCAGAAAAACAGTTTGGTCCTGAACAGTGCCTGGTTTTCCTTAAAGTCCCTGTGATTGGAAATGTGTCATCAAACGTACTTTTTGAAATTAATGAAAATTATTAACGTCTGCATATTCTTTGAGTGAACTGTTTGTTCATCTGTTCCTGTAAGAAGTGCTTCAAGTGACATATTAAAGTCATTATGCAAAATTCTTAATGCCATTTCTTGAACACAATCTACACAATTATTTGAGGTCTTCCCATGATACATCCAGATCAGAGGGCAATAGTTACAATTGGACATTACAAATGCATTGTATAGGATGCTACCTTTTTCATAGTTCAGGAAATTAATCCCACTGGAGAAAGAACTATCAATACAGTGTATACTTTATTGGAATCTTTGTCTGTATAATAAGGCAGTCATGGAGATATAGTACCTACTATCTATTGCACCAACTAGCTCTAGACCATATAAATACTATCCAACAGTTATAGCCGTATTCAAAGCTGCATATGAATAAAACAGGATAACCTTCACAGCCAGCTGGATTCACGTTAATAAAGGACTTATAGATTAGGAAACCCTGTGCCTTCTAACAGCATATTTCATGTTTGGAATTATGTGGCTAAGAACTGCAAAGGGGTGTGGAGGGAAAAGGGAACAATACACAGGCACATAATAGGAGTGCACTTGTTGTGACGTAGGATGCAAATAGAAAACCAACTGGTATTTTGGTCCATGTTACTTAAGATAGAAAAAATAAACATAAATGATAATATAATCATATTTACATAAAAATATTTATTGTTTTTCTTCTGTTAGGCTCTGTCTGTGTGTTCTTGTGTGTACTGTGGTTAGTGTTGTATGCCTTCTTCTTTTTTTGTGTGAGAGACACCTTTTTTCTGGCATTATTTTATGTGTAGTATTGACTCTGTCCTGTATTGAGAAATAGAAATAAAAGTATGTGCATGAATAGAAACATTTGATTGCTATGGTTATGTGAAAATAGGAGTATTGGTCCTGTACACAATCTTAGTGTGAAAATAGGAGTATTGGTCTTCTACACAATCTTAGTGTGAAAATAGGAGTATTGGTCCAGTACACAATCTTAGTGTGAAAATAGGAGTATTGGTCTTCTACACAATCTTAGTGTGATAATAAACAGGAAAGGCTTGTGTTTTACAGTCTATATAGGGTAGAGTACAGAGCATACTGAAACAAGCTTAAAATTTATGTTAAATCTATAATTCTGTCACATTTGGCAGTGACAAAAGTGAATTTGGCATCTTTAGCAAGATGCACTTTTTTGTGTTATGCCATTTGATGCACCCAAATTTCTCCCCATGCTTGATAAATAGTGTCTACAACAGTGGCAGATCCAGACCGAGTTCCCTGCTGCCCAGAACTCAGTCAGATTTTGCAAAAATAAAATGATATTTCATTATATTCAAGTCAAAGTTAGCTAGATATATTGTGGGTTACAATCAAGTTTCCAAAAAGTTACATGATTTAATTCAATGACAGTGAAAAACATTATTGTTTCTCTCTCCCGGTTCTCTCGCCTACACTTTGAAAAATATTATTAGCTATGCGGAGCACTGTCATGAGTTGTATCTGCGGTGAACAATCTTTGGGAACTCACAGAACTCGGAAATAAAATCCTTGGGCATCGGAAATGATCAGAAATAGACAAAAGATTTTCGATTTGGAACTCGGATGGAACCTAGTCAGACACAATAGTGGAACTCGGAAATGAAATCTATCAGAAACAATAAATCAGTAAGTAAAAAGTCGTTGATTGGTCTACCATTGTTTGGAAGTCATCATTGTTTAGGCACATCCTGTTTCAATTCACTACAGTATTGAATTTTAATATGGCGACCTTTAGTGCACGTTTACCAATTGTATCTGCTTCCATCAAGAATCATAGACAGGGCTACCTGATGGGTTTCATGGAAACGAAGAAATAACAGTAGGAAAGTTTGGTTATTTCACAGACAGGCTGGGCTTTTGGGCTTGCCATTGAACCATTGAGATTGAGATGTCACGGAGAGCTTTGCTAAAAGAAGACCAGTCTGCAGAGTTGAGTATAGCCTTTATCGATGAGATTTCGAGTGTGCATGAGGAAAAGGCCAGACGTCTGAGCATGCACCTAGTCTCAGAAGTGTATTTGGATTCACATTACTTTTAGGCCTATCAATTAGAGCCGGTGTTTTTGCTTTTATCTGTTGTTTGCTCACACTGAAAACTTCTGCATCGAACAGCATGCCCCTATGACCAAGTGTTACTTCATTATTATCATTATGGTGACCGGAAAATTGTCATATTAAGGAATTTTTCCAAGCACTGGCACCTTTCAATACCCTGTCACGCCTGTTTCTGGGACCACATATACTCATGCCATCAACAGTAATCCTCCAGACTTAGAGACGTATCAAAGGATGTATTACAGAATAGATAACCATTGTAGAAAAAGTATATCCATAGGAGTGAGGTTATATAACCACCAGTTGGGAAAGAATTTTCATTCTCCTATAGAACATTACAGATCATCTAGGGAAATCTGTTCTAAAGTAGACTTTGCCACCATATCAATGATTGCCTGCAAAATGAAAAACAACAATTTTCCAGAAATCTGTATGATTTCCACAGTTGTAATATAATAAAGTCTGCTTCATTATCTATTCTATGTATATATTCAGTATTTCAATTGATTTCCAAGTGCTTTTAAGGCCTTAACTTTGACTGTTTATGCAATTTTGGATTTGTTCAAAACCCTGTAACAAGTAATGGGTAGCACCCCATAGTACCTCTACCTTGAGAAAATAGTACCATTAGGTTTCTCCTTAATGTTTATCAGCCATTTTGACTAAATGGGCGGTTGCTTGCTGTATAAAAGGGTGTAGTCTTAAAATTTCCTAGCACACTTTGACCCCACCCCTCCAAGTATTTGGAACTCAGTCAGATTTTAGGCTGGATCCGCCCCTGCTACAACAAATGACAGATAGATATATATATATATATATATATGATAATATAGAAATAAGAAAGAAATAAGAGAGTTAGGCAATAAGCAATCTGATAAATACAAACAGTATAGGTGTACCACATTCTGGTCACTGTGCTTCAATGTGACTGTCTTCCCTTCTATTGATGTTACAGACATTGACACTAATGGTAAATGTACACTGGTACAGGCTTACATAGAGACCACAGGATGTGAATAACCTAACCCTGTCCTCTATTTCTGCATTTTGTAATGATCTGCATTGATTGTGAAGTTTGGTATTATGTGAGATATTCTCACACCTTAATAAATCTAAATATTATGAAATTAACACAAAAACTGAGTACCTACATGCACAAGTGAATAATTGTATCAAAGAGCACCCCTATATGAAATATCCTTTGTTTTCTATCGGTGAAATGCAATAGGGAAAAGTGACAAGTAGGGGGTTTCTAAGAACATGTGTATACGTGATGGTAGTTGAGTTGGTGTTTGTTTGCTCAAATGCTGTAGAAAGCATGTAGGGCTCTGAAACATGTCAACAACGTCACAATTCTTCTTCTGCTGTTTATGACCATTCCTCTCTACAACTGGCCACCCTCTCTCCCTTGATAAGTGTAGAATCATTAGCTGTATGAAAAATTGGAACAATGTGTTCATACAGAAGAGATTACTTGTCCCCTGAGAGCATCATACACGAAATTCCCAAGCTTCAATTGTCACCCTGACACTGTCAAGTAACACTTTATCCCCTTTGAAGCCATTCACTGTAAACAGACCTGAACCTATATGTTTTTAGCTTTAGTTAAGTCTGTGAATTGAATCTATTATGTATATGCACTGTACCCCTGTGCTATTGGGCATGTATATTTTGTGTTATAGGGAATGGAGTGTGACTAGAAAAGTCTTCCGGTTTACTTGTATGTTAAACTTAGTATAAACTTCTTAGTTTGGTTTCCAAATACAACAAGTGGCAACAAGGATGAGATTCTAATTGTTCTATACAGCTGGTTCAAAGTTAGTTAAGATTCGTTTTATTTCAAATTTGCTGTTTACAGATGGCAACTGCTCTCATTGGTTCGATTGGTGGCTATGAACCGTCGCTGGAAACGTTTACTGCATATTTGGAAAGGTTGGAACAGTTTCTATTTGCAAATGATATTGGTCAATGTGCTGTTGATGCTTCTGAAGCTGTAAACAGGGCTGCAGACAGAAAGAAAGTAGCTGTTATCATATCTGTTATTGGAAGTTCCACATACAATACTTTTGAGAGATTTGTGCTCACCTGCAAAGCCTAATGATAAATCTTTCACTGAGATTTGTCAGTTGTTGCAAACACATTACAAGCCTAAAAATCTAGAGGTGGCTGGTATGTAACTTTCACCTGTCATTGTGAGAGGAGTAGTACAATAAATCAACATGTACCTTGAAATAACAAGTACAATATCCTCTCCAGAAATTGTAGCTTGATTGATTGCTGATTTAAGTACTTGAACAATTCTGTCAGCTTGACCATTTGTAGATGGCTTGTAAGGAGCTGATTTACGATGACAAATACCATGTAATTGATGTTAGAGGTTTAAAGTATTGCTGAATACTGGGTACAACTGAGGTTCCTTGCTTCTGATTGTAATTTTGATACCTTCCTACAAAGAGCCTTTCGTGATCAATTTTTTAGTGGAATTCGTGATGAAAATACAAAGAAAACACTTCTAAGTCAAAATACCCTTACATTTGAAGATGGCATGACAGTCAGCATTATAGATGAAGCAGCAAGAAGAGAAATACAGATATTCCAGAAGAATTCAGTTCATGTTATGAAATATACACCTGCCAATCGACATGGCAATAATGAAAGTAAGCATAAAAATACAAAGCATTCATCTTCTGGGTGTCAGCAGGCATTCTCTAAGCTGACTGAAGTCAAAAAGACAAATTATACATGTTTCATGTTTGCTTGAGCTTCTAATGAACTTTTTACCATCTTTAATGTCAAAAATTCACTGTCAGTTTCTCCCATTGCAAATCACACATGCGGCCTAGTGGCCTACTTTAAACACCAAAGCCCAAGATTTCTTTGAATATAACAATAGGATTAACATCAAATGGAACTGAAATTTTTATTTTATAAAAATGATCATCATTTCTGATGATAACCTTACGCTACTTGCTTAATTTGTGGAAACTTAGTACAGCCTTTAGCAGCGCTACATCACACTATCAACTGGTCTTATATATATATCAGTCAATATATATAAATAGTGACACTTGCTCCTCATTCTTGGTCTATTCAAAAAGCAAAGGAAGAGTTTCAAGTTTCTGAATACATTATAAGACAAGCAAGGAAGTTGGCTTCAGAGAAAGGCATCTTAGACTTATCAAGTCAAAAACAAGGCAAAATAATCACAGATGAGATACAGAAGTATGTTAGGAGCTTTTACCATGATGATGACTTTAGCAGGCAGATGCCAGGAAAGATAGATTTTGTGTGAATGGGAAAGGTACAAATGCAAAAAGGGCTTCTTCTCTGTGATTTGAAAGAACTTTCTTCTGCTTGTAAGAAACATTATCCAGACGTAAAGATTGGTTTCTCAAAGTTTTGCAGTTTGAGACCAAAATGGTGTATTCTTGTGGGACAGTCAGGTACTCATTCTGTGTGTGTTTGCACAATCCATCAGAATGTGACACTGATGTTAAATGCTATGAAACATGATAGAAAGAGCCGTGAGTTGATGAGCATGATGGTATGTGACTATGATTCAAAAGAATGCATGGTTCATTGGTGCCAAAATTGCCCAGGAAGTGCAGTTCTGACAGACTATTTACTACAGCAACTTATAAATGAAGACAATGATTATGAAGAAAATGAACATGGAGACATGATTCTGTTTCAACAGTGGAAAACAGTTGATCAATCCCAGGTAATGCAGCAATCACTGCCTGTCAAAGAGTTTGTTGAAGTGCTTATGGATAAAACAAATGACTTAAAAGGACATTCATATATAGCCAAAGGCCAAGCCCACTATTTAAAGAGATGTAGGGAAGAGCAGATGCTTCAGAGAACATACTTGTAGACTTTGCAGAGAACTATAAAGTCATCATCCAAGATGACGTTCAAAGTTATCACTGGAACCAGCAATCATGTACACTCCATCCTGTTGTTGTCTATTTCAAGACAGATAGTATCCTCAAAAGCAGCTCTCTCTGCTTCATATCAGATGACCTCAACCATGACACATCTTTTGCATACAAGGTCATGTGTTTGACCATGGGTTACATAAAGCAAAATATCATGGCTAATGTTAGGAAAGCTAGTTACTTTAGTGATGGCTGTACAGGTCAGAAATCCAAGGTTTCCATTACGTTATGTAACAAATCGTAATCAGGAGTCCCTCCTGGTCTTCCCTTGCACCTCAAATGAAGTATCAGAGGTCATTAAATCTCTATAACATGGTACTTCTGTTGGTCCAACTAGCATTCCACTTAAGCAATTGAAAATTCTTGATCCCTACATTTCTGTAAATGTATCCAATCTGATCAATGAATCGTTTGAAACTGGTATTTTCCCAGATAAACGTAAAATAGCGACAGTAATCCCAGTATTTAAGAAAGGACTCACTACCAAAACATCAAATTATAGACAAATTTCCCTTCTGTCACTTGTCAGTAAACTATTTTAAAAATTAATGTATCAGCACCTCTATAGATTTCTTGAGGCATGGGAATCACTGTTTAACTTGCAATTTGGTTTTCATAGTGGTCACTCTACTGATCATGCACTAGTTAGTCTAACTGATAATAGTAAGTCGTCATTAGATAAAAATAGATTTGTTTGTGGAATTTTTATTGATCTCCAAACAGCTTTTGACACTGTTAACCATGATATTCTTTTGAGTAAGCTCGAGCACTATGGAATTGGAGGAAATTCTCTAACTTGGTTTAAATCATATTTAAATGACGGCAAGCACTTTGTTTCAGTAAATGGTCACTCATCTTCCGTATGTAATAGTACTTGTGGTGTTCCTCAGGGATCAGTGCTGGGTCCCTTACTATTTCTACTTTATATAAATGACCTACCAAACACATCTAAACTATTGACATTCTTCTTGTTTGCAGATGACACTAATATTTATTTTGAAACTGACAATCTCTCTAGGCTCAGCAAAACCGTCAACAAAGAACTTAGGAAGGTTAAAACATGGTTAGATTGTAATAAACTTGCATTAAATATTAATAAAACAAACTTTGTACTGTTTCATTCACCCAAGAAAACATTCCCTGATCTGATCCCTCTCAAATTTGGCAAAGAAAACATAACAAGAACAAAGTATGTTAAATTCCTAGGTGTCCTTGTTGGCAAGCACCTTTCCTGGAAATATCACACACGTGAACTTTGCAAAAAGCTCTCTAGAACCACTGGACTTTTCTTCAAATTAAGGCACTGGATCCTTTACCAACTCTCGTCTGCTTCTATAATTCACTGTTTTCATCTTTTCTCAAATACAGGATTATTGTCTGGGGTCTTACATTCGATACCTATCTTACTCCACTATCTCTTCTTGAAAAGAAAATCATTAGATGTATAAAATCTCAAACATCTACAGCTCCATCTGCTCCTTTATTTAATTCATTACAGTTAGTCAAACTTGAAGATATACTACATTTAACTGTCTCAACATTTGTTTATATAGCTATAAATAAGCAGTTGCCGGTCTATTTTTATAACTGTTTCACCCCAAACTCTTCTGTTCATAGGTTTGGAACTCATTAGGCCAACAGAGGTGACCTCTTCATTTCCTTGAAATGAACAACTCTCTGTGGTCTCAAAACTGTACACTATTTTGGCTCTAAACTATGGAATACTCTTCCACTTTACATACGGGTAGCTGGCTCCATTGCCGAGTTCCATGCTAAATTGAAAGTTTATTTTATTAATTCCTATACCTAATTATTAACTATGACGAGGCTTATTTCGTTCACTTATGTTGTCATTGTGTTATCGTTGCTTTTATACAAAATGTCTATTTCTCTTTTATAGGGGGTGGGGGGGGGGGGCTCTCTCTTGATTAGTTTATCTACTTAAAAAGCTCCTCCTTAGTCAATCTATCTTAAATACACTTCTGTAGTAATGTAGTTTTAATGTAGTCTATATTTGTATTATTTGTATTTGTATTATTGTAATTGTATTAATGTATTTGAGGTAGATTGACGAATAATGAAAATGAAATGAATGGTCAGTAGAAGAGCTGTGAAAATTTTATCAATTTGTGCTTGCACCAACATGATTTATTTGTGGACTGTAGTTGGACATTTTTTGCCACAAGCCATGGAAAATCCCCTTGTGATGGGATAGGAGGAACCTTGAAACGGTTAGCAATGAGAGCAAGTCTACGAAGGCCCCTTTCAGATCAGATTCTGACAGCACAACAAGGTGTGGAGGTTTGTCAAAGGAGGTACTTGGAATTATTGTATGTTTTATCTCACAAGCAGACATGCAAAATGTTCGAGGAATTTTACAGGAAAGATCTAGCCATACAAATACCATGCCTGAGATTAGAGGATTTCACCACTTTGTTCCTCTAAATTCTAGTGTCATAGCAGCAAAAAGAGTGTCACAGGACAAAAAATTTACTCTAAGATTGGACTTGGTACTAGGCAGCATATCTGAAAGAGTAGCAAAGCTGGTAATCTCTGATTTTATCATATGCTTATATGATGGAAGCTATTGGGAGATGTTAAAGTAAAAGTCATGCTCCCTCATTTCCCCTCAAGATCATACTGCTGGCCAAGGAGAGAGGATAAATGCTTTGTGCCAGTGGTAAATGTACTTTGCAGAACTGAGCCTCCGTCAACTAGGACTGGTCGTCAATAGAAAGCAAGGATATTAAAGCCATAGAGGATACATTGAGAAAGAAGAAGATAGTGGATAACCTGGTGTTGCAGCTTTAATTAAGGTAACAGACCACCTTCATGGAAACTGTCAAGGGACTTTATTTCTAGTAGCTAACTCGTGCTTCCATTTTCATTTCCAGTGTAACTTTTCACACATTTTTATCCACATATTTTGAAAATCCTGTATCTCTGTCACCTGGTGATTCTCATAGTTACTAGTTTATGCTAGTTGAGTTAGGTATGTGATTAACAGGCATGCCAAAAATCATGAAGATCAAGTGTGGCCAAAAATTACACTTTTCTACTTACTTTCACGTACTTTCAAACTTCCAGTTTTTGACAAGATTTGTGTATTGAGTTTCCAAAGTCACATAGCTCATGATTTGTTGAGTTTATGGACTTTTACTTGTTATATTTGAACCCAGGTGGTCTCAGATTGGCTATATATAGCAGTTCAATTAATATGAATGGATGGCTGTGGACTTATTACGAAAATTATGATCATGAACATTTATCTTGGATCGTGGATCATGTTTTGTTCTAGATTTTCGGCTAGAGTTGGTGGAGGTTTTCAACAAAATTCCACGATCATACAGTAGCAACGTTTGCTCAGTGACGTGGTATGTGAAGTGCTGTACAATCTGCTATATAAACCATGTGACCTGTTAATGGGTGTTAAACGTTTTCATTTCGATTCTAGAATGAATACCTTTGCGGGGTTTGCCACGATGAGTTTCAGGCACATCAGAGGCATGCCCGTGGATGATTTATGTATGGCACCTGTTATTGCTTGTGAGCCTTTGTATGACATGTGCTGAAATAGTTTCATTGCATTGTTTGGTATAAGTCCTCTACCTTTCCAGTGTACTTGAGTTCCATTGTTTTTTAGATTTTCTCATGTAAGTCGAGATGATTCCCCAAGTTGAACTCATGATAGCAGTCCTTTTGTTTGCGAACAATGGTTGGTTTGCTAAACCAATTTGATTATATTCTGCCCATGCTTAGATTGTCTACGATCCATTTTGCAATAGTTTTGGCTTCTTACATGATGAAAATACCAAAGTGCTAATCCGATAATTGATATTTCCGCCAATACCCAGCTGAAAATCACTATGTGTAACTCGGCCCTTAGAAGTGGTTCCCATGCTTAAGAATGCATATGATTGTGATATGTCAAGGAATTAGTACAGGTTAGCACCACACATTTCATTAGGTTAGATTATTCCACTTAGCAATGAAAGTTATTCATTTTCATTTATACACAGCTACATATGTAGTATATTATTTGTATTCTATGGACACACATGATGTTATGCACAATATGTTATATGTTGTGCACTTCCATGGGATTTTAGTCACAATATATTCCCCATTGATATGATGAATACTAGCAGTTTTTTGATAGCCTGTTAGAAGCGGGCTTCCCTGCCCCCAATCAAAGATGAAGATTAGCCTTGGAAAGACTAACGCAGTCACCCATGGAAGCAGCATGGTCCGCATTTTCGATGAGGGTCACGGGAAGGTGACGTCATGGGCCTCTACAATGGAGCATGTGACCATCAGCATTGTATTGGTCAAATCGAAACAATTGTGAGACCAAAGTGTGCAAAAAACGCTCGGATACCTGCTCTATGCTATGGGGCTTTCCACCTCGTCTTATACAGTTTATTTGCAAAATAACAGGTGAATATAACATTAATAGAACATAACTTGCTGAACTTCAAATCATTTTTGTACAACAATATGAGTAACCTGTAAACAAAATTTAAACATGGGGAAACTCAAACTGGTCTGAGTTTGAGGCCAACACGAGTTCTTATTAGTGTGTGGTCAGATTCTTAATAGTGTTTACATGAGAATGGGTGAAATGAAACTCGTGCAAGCCTTAGTTCATTTCTGGTCTTTCACACCAATCTGAAAAGGTCAGTCTGACATTCGCACCAAGGTGAAATGAAACTTGTGTAAGATACTTGTGGAGGAGATCTTTCTGTTTCTGTTGCCACTTTTATTACTCAGCTGTTCATCAATGTAACTTGCATGCTCATTATCATCATGATTTCACCTGCAAAACTTATGGGTTAGTAGAAGAAAGCTATTGCAATGTGTACACATAAAAATAACAAATTATACTAATTAATAGCATAGCTATCTAGTCCTGTTTTCATTTCAGAACACTTTGCCAGTTTTTATCACATCTACCAAATTGTTGTCTTACCAGGGAGCTAGCACTACAACACCCTGTGGCCAGTTGCCCCAGTCCTTCATATATAGACCTTTCCAACAAGTATGATAATTATTTAGAGGTTCCAATGCAAAGTGTAGAAGGTATTCAGGATGCTACAAAGGATGCCACAACTGATGAGAGGAAAAGAAGATGGAAAAGGAATGAGGGAAAAGTAGAGAGTTTTATGCTGTTTTATCATCAGTAGCATACCCTGGCGCTAGTACGATTTTGCACCTCTCGGCAACTAGAGGGGATATGACCATGAGTACTATACCAAACGATAGCTCTCAACGTGCTCTTTCATATGAGACCATCCGTCAACGGATTGGTCCATGTTTGCATTCTACTCCCACTTATGGTTGGCCACTATCTGGCCACCATGATCTCTTCCCCTCAACACTCTCCTAAGCACAAAAGCATGCTATATAGAGTATCCAATAATGATATATGCCTATCTTGGAATATAACATCATGCTATAGCGTGAATTGATAACATTAAACACGCACTTACCAGCAAGCAAAGGCAGCTCCTCTTCCCCTCCAGCTTCAAGACTTAGTGTGCAAGTTTGGCGCCAAATGCTGCGTACCTCTGTGTGCTGGCGGCGCCAAAACCACTGGCGTTACTTAGGCGCCTAACTGCTCTCATTCCACAGCTAATGGGGACCCTCTGTTTACAGTGTCTCGCTTTCGTTAGGTAATAGCATGGAACAGCAGGATATGCCAATAAGTGCCTGTAACCCCCAGCACATGACTTGTGCAGACACAGTTGCACATAAACGTGCATTTGCTTGCCTAAGTCATGCAGAACATACAAACAGAGAGATGCCCCATTCATTCGACACAGTTGCATATAAATGTGCATAGTCACTTCTCCTAAGTCTGTCTACCTTAAAACGTTTTGTTTCATAAGGGAAATAGCCTAAGGCGTATTTTGAATCATTCTCTACTTGTCCACATCTGATAGCCACATTGTAGTACTAAGCCTTCCCTACTTGTTCCTTACTTTTCAATAGACATTTAGCGCTATATGCATGGTACAGACGTGAGCATAGCATTTCTGGAGCGTGCCTTACAGTTTGCTTATAAGTTATTATGAATGGCTTGTGAAACACTCAACACAAGCATAGAAGACAATCAATCTATGCTGTTCTTGGCTGTAAATGAAGGGAACTGGCTTTCTAATTCTTACTTCTTTGCTTCCTCAGTCCTGTATTAGACATTTGTCAAAGTGACCATTACCTAACGGAAAAGGTAATTGTCATTGTACTGTTCATGATTCCTTGTTATATACTGGCTGAGCACACTTTTTCGAAGTATGTTTCCCTTTCTCTCCTAAGCATAAAATCGCAAATTGTCAGGTTTTCACTAGTCTAGGTTGACAGGTTGAAAGGCGAGCTTATGTCTAAAGTGGTTCCTTATAGAAACGGGCATGTTGTGGGGTGTACCTTTCAACTGATGTTAGGGTCAGATAGGTAGGACCTAGGGTACATGTGAAGTCATATTCTATTTATTTAACAGGCTGAAAACGTTTTGTACCATTGTGGCATCGTACTATTGTGTACCTTGCTCCCTTGCATAATTAAGGAATAGTGAGAGCAATTAGACCATGAACTTCGGACTGTGAGAGATTGCAAATAACATGTGACCACATGTAACTCGCTAGTAATTTTGTAATGATTTTCGGTATATTAAGGGAGAAAGGGCACATTCACAGAATGGCACGAAAAATGCAATGTTTGAGAAAACATTGAGATAGGAATGATACGGTGGTTGATGATGTGCGTACTAGTATTTGTGGGGGTGCAGGTTTACCTAGGAAAGCACAAGTAATAATAGTCATAACTCATCCCATGCCAGGGTAATGTCAATCCATATCAGTAAAAGCGAAGGGGTGTAGACCCCTGCACAGACCCCCACCCCCGGTTGGGTGTTTGGTGTAGATGGAAGGTACTGACTGGAATACTGCACTGGTCGAGAAAGGGGCTGCAGCATTACAATTAACATTTGGAGAACCAGTCCTTTGGATTGTCTATCTATTTTGTACTGTTAGCACACCTACAGAAAAGCCCTACAGTGTGCTATATACGTTGTTGACACTTGTTCATTTGAGTTCGTACAGAAAAATGAGTTGTTTTCCATATAGTTCTTTGAGAGCAATGGCAAAAGTTCAAGTAAGCCACCTTGGAATAAACCCCCCAAAAAATTACCCTCACCAAAAATTTAGTCAGGCAGACAAGCCCCCTAGGGGCTTATTCAAGAAAATATGGTATGGTATAACCCATTGTCTTCTGCTGCAGTAGCTGGAGGCAAGCTTCTTACCTAAATGTACGGAGAAATTTGTTTGGTGAATGACAACCAATCCTCATGACATGGTGGTGCATGGTTCGTCCTATGTTTCCTTTGTCTATGTTACACATACCATTCTCTCTTGCATCATACATTGACAGTGTAATTTTCTAGAAATAAACCACATTGCAAAATTGCAAGTTACGACATAATTCCTGTACCCTTCCGATCGTCCCATACACGTAAATTGTTTTGCACGACACTTCCATCATGAGATATATAAAGCCCCTTGAAGCCTATGCAGAGACAGTTGCAAGTAGGATTGTCAGGAAGAACTTGTCATGTACGTATCTCCGAACCTATAGAGGCAGCATGGCAAGAGCTCAAAATGAAGCTGAGTTTGGGGCATTGAATCGTTTTGGTCTGTGTCTAAGAATTTACAACAACAGAGAGGAGACTATTCGATGGTGCAGGGAAAATGGACTGTTGGCCTGGGAAATGCATTGTGCCACATGCGGCTCATTATGCACTGAGACCATTGGTCGCCGTGAAGTTGATGGTCGCGTGTGGCGTTGCTCTGAAGGAGGGTGTCGCCGACGAATTAATACTCGTAAAGGCAGTTTTTTTGAGGGGTCTCACATACAACTGTGGCAGGTTCTCTGCTTGACCTACTTTTGGAGCATTGATTGTGGGAGAAGCAGAGGACTGTCGCAGCAACAGATAATGAAGGAGTTGGAGATAGGGTGCAACTCCACGATAGTTGACTGGAAACAAGTCTGCCGCGACGTCTGTGTCTCCTACTTTCTCAACCACCCTGAGCGAATGGGAGGGGAAGACCGGGTGGTTGAGATTGACAAGAGTTTATTTGCGCGAAGGAAGTACAATCGCGGCAGAATTGTTGCAGAGCAGTGGAACTATGGCGGATATGACCCGGTCGCTAAGAAAGGGTTCTTGGTCCCTGTACCATGTAGAGATGCTGCCACCCTATTGCCACTTGTCCAACAATGGGTTCTGCCTGGCACAACGGTGTATTCCGACAAGTGGCAGGCTTACAACCAGCTTGGTGCACTTGGCTATGGGCACGGTACAGTGAACCATACCCTTCACTTTGTCGATCCGGCAACGGGTGTCACTACCAACCATGTAGAGGCAATATGGCAGAGGGCGAAGAACAAACACAAGGCACACCATGGGCCTACAAACAGGGACATGATTCCAGATTATTGTGCAGAGTTCATGTGGTACGAGAGATTTGGGGACAACACCTTTTACCACTTTTGGCATCACGTGGCAACGGACTTATATGTTGTGTACGTTTTTTACTTACTACTACTTTAAGTCCTATCATTGCCCTTGATGTCAGCTAATAGGCACATAATTTGTAAAGGAAAAACTCAAATCACCCCCTTGTCTCAAATCCTTGACAGCCGTTATAAATGCACCCTGTTTGACCGCCCCTGGTATGCCTTGCATACGCTTCTTGCGCATCTATATTTATATATTGCCTTTACATGTCTGTTACTGACACCACATATCCGCTACCCGATGTAAGTGCCCCACCACCTCCTCCCATTTATTCATACTGAGACCCACTTTCAACTATGATAGCCCAAAAAGTTCGAGTGTGGTTCAGCTCGAGACCATGCAAATAGGTGCTCTACGAAGAGCCATGCAAATAGGTGCTACCATGCAAATAGGTGTGCAGCGGGTAGCCACTTAAACAGAAATAGTCATTCGATACTTCAACATCTGATGAGACCTACTTATCGCCGAAAGACGCAACGGGGGTACAACACATACACCACTACACATAAACACAACACGCCGTTCATGCAACGATAAGAGGACTGATTAGGCCTGTAAACCATGAAATGAATCACATGTACTTTATGAAACTTCCATTATGGTTTACTCACATTCACTACACAACTGTGACTACCTTGTGTACAGACACTGGACTGTTTCTCGATCAGAGGAGATACGCAACGCCGTAGCACAATATAAGCCATAGACCGTGTACTCTTTATGTCCTTGTAGGCCGTGCACTCGTTCTCTCCCAAAACACACTGAGGACTGACTAAGTCTACAAACCTTCACCATTATTCTCTTCCCTCAGGTTCAATGATGTTTACTAATAAAATCGATCACTCTGAGTACTCAGGGGCAAACTTCTCAATACTTTGTATTTCGCTTAAAGAGGTCTTCTTTTGTATAGTAAAATAGGACATACCATGCAAATAGGTGCTGTGTGTGAAAAATCATACACTTGCAGTCTCCTTTCACATTAATCGATGTTGTCTAATATAATCAACCACTAGGAGTGTTTTAGAGCAAAACCCGAGATTATTTTTTATTTCAGTTAGGTAAAGAGACATACCATGCATATAGGTGCACATAGCCCGTGCACTGTTTATGTCCTGTATACGCTATATACTGAAGATTGATTAGGTGTAGAATACTTCGCAAGTGTTGTCTCCTTACCAGTTCAATGATGTTTTCTGATAAAATCGACCATTCTGAGTACTCTGGGGCAAAACTTGGGAATAGTTTTTATTTCAGTTACGTAAAGAGACATACCATGCAAATAGGTGCTGTGTGTGAAAAATCATACATTGCAGTCTCCCTTTCACAGTAATCGATGGTTTCTAATATAATCAACCACTAGGAGTGTTTTAGAGCAAAAACCGGGAATATTTTTTATTTCAGTTACATAAAGAGACATACCATTCATATAGGTGCACATAGCCCGTGCACTGTTTATGTCCTTTAGGCGTGGAATGATAATTTTGAGTAAGTAAGAAGCGACGAAAGGCAATAATGAAGTATGGAGGTAATTGTTGACACAGGAATAGTTTACAAATACATAGTCATAGAGATAAATGTTTTTTATTCAATAATATTGTCGTCATGGGTAGCTACTGATAGGTCTAAGATCACGTTTTCCAACCACAGGTGAAATTCACGCTGTAAGGATAATACAGCTTTAAGTTGGCAATGGAAAAGCTTTCATTGATCAGAAATGCAGTTGCTTGCTTTCGGAACCTGGTGAGCAATACCAGTCTGCCCCTGTAAATTTCTCCTGTTCTCCATAAGACAATATGTAACAGGACAATTTGCAATTGTAGACTATAGTGTTATGGCTTCGTCTGGTGTCCACCCAAGGTCAGATTTTACCTTTTCTTTTGTGGGCGGGAATCGTCTTTCATTGCAATGAATGAAAGGCGACGCTGCTGGACAAAAGTTGGGAAACGTGTGTTTGCATGATATGCATAATGCTATTTGCTAAATTATTTTCCGTAAATCGGAAGAAGTGTTAGATTCGCTGGTTGGTCTACATACGATTTAACTAATAATTCATAATACAGTGGCTTCAGTCTCTTATGAAATTACGATATAATACAATACAATATACTATACAATACAATACAATGCCAAATAATGAAATACGATACAGGAGTCTTTTGCTACAATCCAATCGTGCTGCAGTTTTTCATGTTATATTACAATTTGCAACTGATTTGATATGAAACAAAGAACAGAAGAATTAAAGTACATTTAAATACATAACTGGATTGCTAGAATGAACTCTACCAACTCCACGTTCCAATGAAGCAAGCAGTGTTGTTAAGTTATGTCATGTTGTTGATATAAATAAATCGATAAGACGAAGCAATAGCGTATACTAATCGACATTAGAATTCGTCCAATCCTGACGATTGTTTAGCTTGCTCGAAATAAGGCTGACGAATCTTAGCACCACTCAACATAGCTTTATCTGCACCTCTCTTGTCGAGGACAAACGTAGGTGGATATTTTTCAATTATTAGTCTATTTATCACTTGAAATGAGTTCTCGTATGTTGTTGCATTATATTTGCATATTACTTTGATATCAGTGTTTTCCATGCCAACCATGGATGGAACTGAAGGGAAATCTACTTCTGTTTTATCAAGCATGTTCCGAAGCCATCGTTTCTTCATAGAATCTTCTAGAAATCTAGTAAAACTCTGTAAGTCACCTTTAGGACACGATTCTTCGTATAGCCTGCCTATAGTATTTACCGCATTTTTCCACGAAGACCCTATAAAGTCTCTTTCCAAGCTGTAATCACGCATGTCATGTGCAGTATCCTTAGACTCTATATTGCTATCTTCTGGTTTCATATGAATAGTCTTAGAGATTGAACAGTTTCTGCATTTCCAGTCTTTAGATGTAAAATCGCCATCCTCACAACTCACATGATACCATTTATCGCAAGTGCCGCAACATGTCATTTTGTCCCCCATGTCTGGTTTGTGACAGTGGCAATATAGTGGTACTGGAAATTCAAATTTCCTTTTCCACTTTCTACGAGGACTATTATCGACTGTTA
Organism: Mastigias papua; assembly: GCA_964019165.1. Lineage (NCBI taxonomy): Eukaryota > Metazoa > Cnidaria > Scyphozoa > Rhizostomeae > Mastigiidae > Mastigias > Mastigias papua. The sequence goes on from OZ025276.1 coordinate 2,710,902, forward strand.
TGCATTTGACGTTTGCATCATTAAAGCATTGGATCAATCTCTTGCGCATGAGTTTAAAGTTGACATTTATAGTTTGGGGATCTCGACCTCTGGCTATGGCCAAAGCAAACATGATAGCAGCAATGCCACTGTCACAATCCTTTTTTACTTGTGCAGTGTCCTCTACGTATAAAGTCATATCGTCATTAGGAAGCCCTCTCAGGTTGCATGCATCTAAGTCGATGGATACAGGGTATCTCATCTCCCTGCTTCCATATCTATAGTTTAAACGCATGGCACTGTCATAGATGGAAACATTGCCTTGTTCGGTAAATACATTGGACATTGTTATCCAATGGTTTCCAGTGCAGTTTACTATTTGAAGGAATAATCCACCATTACCATTGTATCCACCGCTTTGAGCTATTGGTAGCATTCCTTGTAATTCTTTATTTTTTTGCCTTATCAATTTGAGAGCAGCGTTTATTATTGCTGCATGTATACTGCAACTATTTTCGATTAAATGCTTGTCACCATGTGATAAATGAAGCTCTTTGATCCATATACTTTTATTTGCAGCATCATGTGTAGAATAATGTTGACTGACCATGGATTGCCGAGGCCTTTTTTTTATAGGACAGGTCTCAATAGGGGAGCTATCAGATACATTATTGATATTTTCCATTTCAACATCACTAAAAAGCATAATGCTTGAATTTGTATCTAAATTGTTTCCATTAGAGTAATCACTGATTTCGAACTCAGTTTTATTGGAAGCTTCATTAATATCACAAGTGGAAAGATATCCTCTGCCAAACTGATCCAGCTTCACTGCTGCAGAAGCCTGGGTTTTAAGTTTGTTGCTCATTTTCAAAGTTTTAGTTTCATTGCGCAGCTCTATCATAGAGCGAAACATAAAGATATGGTTGAGGGGGTCATTTGATTCAAGAAATGCATATCCTTATTAAAGGAATGGTGTAGCTGCTCAGCAGCTTGGCTATTTAACATTCCTTTAAGTTCTTTCACACAGCCTATCCTGCGTAAAGATTCCACAGTGCTCTTCGTGTTGCCTTGATGGAAAACATCGAAAAGAACAAGTCTGACATTACTACCAGTTATCGGGTGGCAATCAATGTCCATTATTTCTTGTCGGGCTGGTGTGTTGTCTTCTAGGAAAGGAAAAGACACACTTAGGTTACCTGACTTGGCCCTTTCACTATTTTCCACAGTACTTTTGGCAACACGACCTTCAAATGGCGTGAAAAAACTGTCATCATATTTATTCCCCTGGGCAGCGACCATGTGTGCCATATCACATACAAACACGTTTGGTCCATGCTGCATGCTTCTAAGCATATCAATATAGTCCCTTGGACTTTCTGATCGTAACAGAAACTTTACCCCATAACTTATTCCGTGTGGGCAAGTTACGGTAAGCCATCCTCCAGAACACCCCAGTAGCTTTTTAAACAATTTATTAACTTAGTATCATTGCCGTGAAGGGCATTTTTAACTCTATTTATTATGTCTAATTTGGAACCTTTGTCACTTACACCTACTTTCCTAGCTATCTTTCTTATTTCAACAACTCTTCCTTTATGCATAAATTCTATCACCTCTCTTCAGACATCTCTCCAGTCAGCCTCTAACTCACCACTTTGCTTATGCATCTTTCTATGTTCAGTGTTAACCATAACGTTATTGGCCCTTGTAAACTTTCCCATATATGGCGACCAATTAAGAATTGAAGGCTTAATATGGATGTTCGATGGTATACTGCTTGCTTGTAAATCCTTTCATAACTATAGTGATATCAACCTTACCCCAAATCTCGTCACAGTCCACATAGTCAGCTGTATCGTCATCACTATCTTGTACGTTATTGTTTATGTTGCGGCACTTAAACACAACTTTTCTATTTAAATCAGCTATTAGGACAGGGGGGTGGAATCCGCATACAAAACAATTGAAATCGTAACTGTGTGCGCTGAGCGCCAAAGTGCATATATGCATTTAGGATGGTTTGTTGTTTAAGTTTTATATGAAGATAATCTTCCAGTATTTCACAAACGGTTCCTACAGCCACATGTCTTTTAACAGTCTCTCGAATAAAAACACATACATTTAGAGTGAGAAGGACTTTATCATCAAAAGTGTCTGTTGCATTCATGACACACAGTTTCTATGGGCAAAAATGCTTTTGGTATACTCTCAGTGGACATAGATATTAAATCTTATGGAATATAAACAGGTATCTGCTTTCTATTCTTAAGGTAGGTACACATGCTACTTAGTATATTACTGTCTTCTGGAGGATATATGAAATCGCCAAATACCATGGGCTTTTGAGGCAGGGGAATACTTTCATCCACCATGGGCTTTTGAGGCAAGGGAATAGTTTCATCATCATCCGACGTAAAATGACCTGACATCATGTTCTCATTAACCTCTTTACTTGATGACTTCAACTGATCAGTTTGGTGTAAGAACCATAACGCCATCGCTCGATGAATGCAGAAATAGCAGTTTTCACCACACTGGCAATCTAGTTGCCCACTTTCTGTATGGAATGTCACTATGCACCTCGTATTTACAGCCCTACTTTGTACGTTGAAATCATACACGGACATGTGAATGTAGTTTCCATCGTGCCACTGCACAACAGTAGGAGCACGTTCCTGTACAGCCTGCCTGTTCAATTGAATACATCTGGAAATGGTTTCACTTTTTAGCAATCTAAATTCATTATCTTCTCCAAGTTCATTGATTCTACAGTCACTTAAATTAATATTTTCAGGGTAGCTAGCATTGTTAACCTGACGCAAGTGCCTACATTCTCGACCAGTCATTTTTGCTCTGCCTGCAAGCTGCATCTCCAGTTTGCACTTACTATCACCACAGTTAACTGAAAGTTTTTCGCTAGAATGGATAATTTTTTGTACGTGAACTGGATATCCGATGCCACCTGTTGCATTTTTGCGAACCATGTATAGGCCGCGCTCCAGATCACAACATATAGATGTTATTGTAATATTGCTATGTGCCGTGGTTAAATGGCGTTTTAACTTTTGTTTTAGCATTGACTTGCCACATTGTTGGCATGTAACACTAGGCTTAATAGAACGCTTAATTTTAATTGCTGGGCTACTACTACCAACATCACTCAACTATACCCAGTAACGTTATCCTCACCTTTCCTATCATTTTCATCCGAATCTATTTCATTTAGTTCCTGAATCATCTCTACTTCAGTGTTTGTGTTTACTGGTAGGCCTAGTTCTATCCCAACATTATTACTAGCACTAGCATTGGATTTGCTAGTAGTTGTTGTATTTCTTTGAACCGAAAGCAGAATTGAATTTTTGGTGTCTACATCACTCTTATGAATTTTCATGTGCTGCTCAAAGAAAGTCTTCTGCAGCACAGTCTTGTTACATATAGGGCAGTGATAGTGGTATCTGGAATCACTATATTGGAAGTCGGCATGTTGTTGTTTGCATGGCAATATTCGAAAGCCACCATAATCAAAGGTTCTGTTAGGGTTCATATGAGTTTGTTGGACATGGCGATTAATTCGAAATAAGGACGGGAAATGCTTCCACAGGGGGCACAGGGTACAATGATAGTGTCTATTTGGATGACTGCATTTTCTCTGATCACCTACGTTACATTCCTGTATAAATTTATTCCCTAATGGCAAATGTCCGCATTCATGCTGATTATCTAGAGAAATTAACGATATGTTGGAAACACTTCCTTCACATGTGTAACGTGTGGTGCCCTTTTCTGTGTTTTCGAACAAACTCACTTCGAAGGTCGATACATTACATGCATTGTCTTTCGAACGAGCTTCAACACTTTCTATGTTTGAGGCTGAAGGTTGTCCATTACCATATTCACGTGCACTAGGTGTACACCTTAATGCGGAAACTTCAATTTTTTCATTAAGTAGCCACTGCATGACAACCAACCTACAGAAGTCACTATACTTTGAAATTTCCTGCAAATAGTCGAAGCCACTAAACACCCTTTCAGATGATCCTTTAAGTGATAGAAATGACTTGTCCGCAGTAGCTGCCAAACACATTGAAATGATAACGGATACACCACAAATGTTAGAACAGGTTTGGAGTGGATAATATCTCCAACAATACTTGTCACATGAATGAATGCTTCCCTTGTTGTTAGGATTATGGCACGTAGAGAAAGAAGTACTCTGGGCTGTACTTTCACCGTAAACTAGGTTTATTACCCGATTAAACCCCTCATATACACTATCTGGCATTGGCCATCCTTGGGAGTCCCCGTAAAATAATTCATTTTGCTCCTGGCAGTAAAGGCCCATCGCAAAATGACACCCGGAAAGCACGCGATTGCCAACGACCGTATTGCCTACAAATGTACTATTTCCATTCGATTTCCCAACATTTATCGCAAAGATTATTTTTTTTTTGGCTTTGCATCTCCAAGCTTATTGTGTATCAATTCAGCGACATTATCTATGTTACTGACGAAATTGTAATAAAAGACGAAAATGTCTGGGTGGGACTCGTTTAATAGCTCTGTTATATGATATATTACTAAATCCGAAACCCAGCGGTTAGCAGCCAATCGCTTAATATTGCATGTTTTCAATTGCAAATTTGGCCAAAAGTGATCCTCCCCCTTATCTTGAAGAATGCTTTTAAAAGTCGCTACCAAAGCTTGGTCTAGAAGTGGAGTACCTTGTGGTTGTGCAACATAATGGCGATTTGTTGAAACCACGTGTTTTCCTTCCTTACTTCATTTTGGATATCCTTCATAGTATGGATAGATCGCATGTTTTTTTACTGAAGTTAGATCAAAAAATTTATTATTAATGGCAACTGCGAACTCACGGTTATGCTTTCGATGTAGCCTTTCTAATCGTTTTGCTATCCTCTCCAGTTGCGTTATTGGAGGCAAGTTGCTCAAATCCTTTATATCCGACAGTGTACAATCATTTTTGAAAACATACTGCTTGATATATAGCGATGTATGTGGAAAAGTCTTTGAAGTGATGGCTCCTCGGCTTTCGTTCCTCTCCAGCATCACCTGCTCACAAGAGCCATCGACGACCTCCATTGCGTCTACACCGCCGCCTGTTACTTTGGCCTTGGAAGTAGAAGAAATATGGCAGTTTAAAGGCTTCCTTATTAACAAGCAGACATTAGTATAGAAGTTTGCGCTGAAAATTATACTTTGTTCAAAAAGGATATTGAAGGGAAGAGAACAGTTAGTGAAAGGTTCCGCGGTTGTCAGGTTGACATTGAAAGTAGTGAAATAGAACATTGCACATATTACCTTATCGTTATAGTTATGTACCTGCAATGCATTGTATTGAGATACATTGATATTTGCTTTTCTTCTCTTCTCCGTATACCGAGGAGGAGGAGACAAAAATGAGACATCGAATTCATCCTTTAAGGAAAATGCATTATCAAACTATGGCATGAAGCTAGCAACAACTCAACTCTGAACTGATGCGAGTATCCGGATTGTCAAGTGGTTTTTAGACAACAATACATGGCGATAGAAACTGCACGCACATTTCAAAGTGAACACAATAAAAAACTATTTAACTTATAAAGAGAAAGTACTAAAAAATTATATCTAATGTGAGAAGCATTGCATATAAGTAGAAAATAAAAAGAGATAATAACCTCTACTAGGGCGACTTTCTTTTTCTCTTTTGTGTGTCTGCAGGTTAGACCTTTCCCTGGGGAATAAGTAAAGATAGTAAGTAGACAATATGGAAAAGGTGGTCGTAAAGTGTCATGGCACATACTGAACTGATGAAGTAAGAGTAAGTTCGCTACTGACATTGAACTATGACGCAAAACACATGTTAGATCTATGTGATCAATCCATCTTCGCTTTTACTAGCTGTTAGGCTTGGTTTCCATATTGTCATAGGTGTAAATGCATACAATGGTATGAATTTACATTCAAGCACCTTTACTCCTCTTTTTCTGCTTTTCGTCCACAACACTGTTTGTTTGAAGGTCGCTCTGTGATATCAAAGAGAAAGTAATGTAGTTCAAAAGTGAAAATGAAGTGCTATATAGCAATAAGTCAATTTGTAATTAATTTCCACTGCCATGCTTACTCTATTAACAAAGTTTATGTTACTAATTACCCTATCTGTGTAAACGAAACACTTGCGCTTTAAACTAACGTTTTCTACCAACTGGCCAGCTGCCACATGCCGTTGGATGGAATCATTCCAATTCTTGACGACTCGTTTGTCAGCCGACCTATTACAGAGAAGAAACCCTCATATCGTAGGTCAATACAGATAGAAAGTTAATGCACTTATAGTACAAATAGAAGAACAGGTGCGGAACTATGTACTTTTGAGGACATGGGTGTACTTAGCAAGAAACTGCACACTTCTTAAAGAGAATGCATCTTTGAATCCCTTTCCTCGGCTTTGGAAACAAAAAAGGTTGTACGGGAAGCTTCAGGATAAGATTGGAAAATGAACAAATAAGAATAATTCTTTGAAAAGAGTTAAGTCTACACATCTCTCTAGCAATGGCAACTTGCATGTTATACTTACATCTCACTTCCTGGTACTGCATCAAAGTTGCAAGTCCTCGCAGATAATGTTGCCCCGGTGCGCCTCTCGCAGAAATGTCATGTACTTTACAGTGAATGCCTTTTAGCAGCATTGGCAATCCGTTATCACTGCTTAGATGTATGCTGTCTCTGGAGGACCAAAGCCACCGATGGTGTAATGGGAAATTCTCTAAATGGTCTATGAAATCTAACCCCATCCCAAGTGTAACCGTCTTTAGCATGGAGTTATACACCCCAAGCCTTTGATTATATTCATCAAGCCTTGGGGGTATGGACGATACACTTCTCTATAAAAAATAAGTATAGTTAATACATGACATAAAAAAGTATAGTGGATAAAGGCATCTTCAATCAAATTTCCACATGAGCTGAACAGGAAGGAGTACAAAAGAAAGTAAAATAAGATATTATATGTCAAACCTTCGCATTCGGAAAATGCTTCCAAGCGGCATTAAGCAATGATCTAAAGTGACGCTCTGCGCGGCCCATCACCATGTGCCGTCCGGCATCGTTGTCCCAACGGCCAGCACAACATGTGTTGGTGACATGCAGAGAGCAGGTGCTGCCACCTCCAGCTCAACGGAGATGTCAAGGAACGTACCTCCCAGTGTACAAGTAACGTACCAGTTTCCAGGGACAAGTACGTCCCTCTCCACAACTGGCCGGAGTTGGGAGTCACTAAATACAGCAACCTGTTGAAATACCATTGTAGTACTGACTATTCTGCACATTTGGAATTTATTACAGCTATTTAGTGTAGTATAGCATGCTACGCAAAACATTGTGGCCACACTCATTTTCCGAAGGAAAGCCCTTTTGAAGCAAGTACTGTTCAACTGATCAGAAATTGAAGATAGTTATAGAAGGAGTTTTTAAAGATAACACAACGCATACATACATATTTATCTATAATCGGAAAACCATTATTGCATTTACAACTATATAAATTTGTGTATTAATCTACGCACTCCAGTCTTTTCTTTCTGTATTGGCTATCTGTGGATGTTAGGCTGAAATGTTACAGAATTTCAAACAGTACTGTTACAGAATCTTACTGAAGCTTTCGTACTGAAAGCTATCAAATGCTTTCTTAGACAATTTTTCAGTAAGAATATACTCTATAAGAATATTAAGGCTGGAAACGAAACTTAAGAATAATGTAAGAATAGTGCAAAGCTCCAGTCTCATTGAAGCTTAGATCCTCTGGTTAATTGTGTTTTCTTTAGAAAAGAAAACGGTCTGGAAGTCATTCTGCTATGATACGACTGAGAAACTCTTCGGGGAGTGTTCCTTATACACTTTTTATTATAGGAATATTTTCTATACGAGTATTACTGCTCAAAATCGCTAACAGTTAATAATAATGTAGGAATAATTATTGTGGCTGAGCAAAAAATTAGCTCCTCGCATATAGTGAAAACTGTGTGTGGAGCCAAAACAAGCTGTCTTAATAAGTAAAAAACTTGTGTGCTACTTACAATTGCTTCTGTTTGACCTCCCTTTGGCAACAGGCATGAATTCTGCTTCAATGACTCCCCACTGCGCCATTTCTTCGCTGCTTTTCACCAGCCCCAACCGCAGTCATCGTTACCTCTATGCAGCCAATACTTTGCTGCGCTACCATGCAGCATAGTAAGTTTTGGAAACGTCTGCCTTAGCAAACAATTTGACTCAGAAACACTGACTTGAAACATTGTGACAGCTTTTCAATGTGGTGACTTAGATGGAAATAAATTCACTCTTCCCCTTTGCAGTGAAATGCATGACTGAGAAAAGAATCACCGAACACCCCTATTTAATCCCAAGCGCAACTACACGCCAGCACTTGGTAGAGAGGAAATGACAGAGGCAATATAGACGAATGATGATATGAATCATAAACTAGTCATTCGTTACATGAATACCACTTTGATATTCACAGTCATTTCAGTAATCTTCTATCATGTGCAATATGTAAGAAACTATAATAAAAATGCTCTAACAAACGGAACTCATACTTTCACACGATTCATTCATCACGCAAACCTCGTCATTTCTATGCACGCGGGAGTTAGTGTCATTTCCTTGCGTCAAACCAAAGCATCCAAGATCACATATCCACATACTACCTTCATACATGATCACTTCTCGGTAAACAACGTCATACACCCATTACTACAACCTTTGTCAATCTATGACGAACAAATCACATTACTGTAACGTAATCGAAGAGCATCCTTATTATCTCTCAATATATAGAATATAGAGAATATAAACAGTGCAAGGCCTATGCGTCCCTATGTGCATGCTATGTCTCCCTACGTAACCAAAATAAACAATAGTCCCGGTTTTTGCTCTAACACACTCCTAGTGGTTGATTATAATAGAGAACATTGATTAATGTGAAAGGAGACTGCACTTGTATGACTATTCACACATAGCACCTATTTGCATGGTGTGTCTCTTTACATAACTGAGATGAAAAATATTCCCACTTTGTGCCCCAGAGTACTCAGAATGGTCGATTTTATCAGAAAACATCATTGAACCGGTAAGGAGACACCAATTGCGAATTATTCTACACCTAATCAATCTTCAGTATATAGTGTATACAGGACATAAACAGTGCACAGGCCTAAGAGGGAGATGAAGAGAGAACGATCTGTTTCATATATCTTCCTCTTGGTTTGTAATCTCGTCTGATCGAGAAAGTGGCGAAGGAAGGTAGTCTCAGTTGTGTAGTGACTTTGAGTAAACCATAATGGAAGTTGCATAAAGTACGTGTGATTCATGTCATGGTTTTACAGGCCTAATCAGTCCTCTTTTCGTTGCACGAACGGCGTGTTGTGTTTATGTGTAGTGGTGTATATGTTGTACCCCCGTTGTGTCTTTCTGCGATAAGTAGTTCTCATCAGACATTGAAGTATCGAATGACTATTTCTGTTTAAGTGGCTACCTGCTGTGCACCTATTTGCATGGTAGCACCTATTTGCATGGCTCTTCGTAGAGCACCTATCTGCATGGTCTCGAGGCGAACATGATTGAAAATTTCAATATGAACCCTTTCCATCCCTAGCCGTTTTCCCTTTTGCATAGGTAAACTGTAGGCCGTACAATGTTCGGCATCTTTGTAACTTCGCCCCTCCAGTGGTAGCGTTTTGGAATGTAACATTTCAGTTTATGTGAAGGATAATAAGAAATTTATTGCAAATGTCCATGCAGGCTCATTCCCGCACCAGCGCGACATAGCAGCAGTCTGTCACTGCTGCCTTTTTGGCAGATGATATTTGCTCCATTATCGTACTCCATGTAAATCGTTAAGTCGTACACGGAATGAACATACGGATAGACAGATGGGTAAATGTTATATTTGTAGTGGTTATGGTAATGCACCAATTAGAATAATGGAAGGTGTCAAGTTGTACCAATTGTGTAGACATGAGGCACTGAACAAGCAGTCACGGACATATAATGATATTGAAAACTTCATAGTTGCAACAGTTGTGAATTGGAAATTCATGGCCCCATAGATAACTGCAACTTGAAATTCTAGGAGAAATACAGGCAGGAAATCCTGCATGCACACATCCTTATATATGTAATTTTTGTGTTTCCACTTTGGGAGAATAGGTCTTTAGGTGAGAGGTGGTGTTCCTGTAGCTGCCTATAAGTAGTGATGAACTCTGAAGTGCGTCCATTGCCAGCCACCCCCGGTTATTGCAACCTCCACCACACAAACTGAGTTTATGACATTTCAGCCCCCCTCCCCACTAGTGCAACCCCCCCAATAGCACTGCTTTTTAACATCACTTGACTATTCATGCATGAAAAGCCACCTGAAAGCCTGCCATTTTCTCATTTTTTAGTGATTTGTTATTTATCCTATGTTATCGCACTGTCTGTCTCCTCATCAGATAGTGTCCTGTTATTCTTATTGTCATGACTGGTAAGTTATGAAATGAGATGGTAGTGATTTGAGAGTAGAATGAATATGGCATCTCTCTGTTTGTATGTTCTGCGTGACTTAGGCAAGCAAATGCACGTTTATGTGCAACTGTGTCTGCACAAGTCATGTGCCGGGGGTTACAGGCACTTATTGGCATATCCTGCTGCTCCATGCTATTACCTAACGAAAGCAAGACACTGTAAACAGAGGGTCCCCATTAGCTGTGGAATGAGAGCAGTTAATCGCCTAAGTAACGCCAGTGGTTTTGGCACCGCCAGCACACAGAGGTACACAGCATTTGGCGCCAAACTTGCACACTAAGTCTTGAAGCTGGAGGGGAAGAGGAGCTGCCTTTGCTTGCTGGTAAGTGCTCGTTTAATGTTATCAATTCAGGCTATAGCATGATGGTATATTCCAAGATAGGCATATATCATTATTGGGTACTCTATATAGCATGCTTTTGTGCTTAGGAGAGTGTTGAGGGGAAGAGATCATGGCGGCCAGATAGTGGCCAACCATACTTGGGAGTAGAATGCAAACATGGACCGGTCCGTTGACGGATGGTCTCATATGAAAGAGCAAGTTGAGAGCTATCATTTGGTACAATACTCATGGTCATATCCCCTCTAGTTGCCGAGAGGTGCAAAACCGTACTAGCACCCATACCCTAGTCAGGATGTGGCTACATAAACGGCTGCCCTGTATGCTGTCCTGCATCGTGCATATTGCCCTGCTGTTGCAAGTGACATTCCCAAATAGTCCAAGATACAGTCCTCCCATTTCCTTAACTGTCTGCCTCTGTTTCTCTTCCCATGAATTCTGTGTTTGCATGATTATAAAAGTGACAGGATTATGGCAAAGACAACATGAGGAAGATCCTGTAAAGCTAGATAAGGATGTAAGACAAATGATGGCATCAATGTACCCAACAGTAAACTTTGGGCCTGAAGAAGTGGCTGGGATCCCTAGAAGTCTTGATGACAATAAATGACTTAGGCATGAGAGATATACTACAGGGTTTTTTATGGATAGGTAAAAGTGTGCATCACAAGCCTCAGGCAAAATTTCAAAAGAGAGGTCATTGAGGGGAAACATTGTGAAAGTGGAAAACTACTTATTAACAACTTGGGTTCCTTATTCATGATATGGGTTGGATTTGCCTTTGTTACAAAGATATGAGGTGCAGTGAGATCAAGTGCAGCAGAAAAGCTGTATTGTGCCTCTGGTGCTGAAAATGAAGCAGAGCAGTCCTTGGCTACTGATGTTGAGGGTCTAGGAAATGAGGATGGCTCAGAGCAAGAGATGTTTTCTTCAAAGAGAAAACTTGAGTGTTAATCTACATCAACTTCCAGTGCAGAAGAACCAACTAGTAAATGAAAGCTCCCAGATAACAGATGCTTCAAGTCAAAAAAGCTATTCTCGTCACAACAGCGTGACCAGCATACAGTGCAGGTGGTGGAGGTTGAACTGGAAAGTAAGAATAGACACTATAGAGCAGTCAACCAAGTGACTTTAGAGAATGATTGAAACCATGGAACACTCTATTAATGTGTAGCAATTCCATTTTGTTAGTTACCTTATGCTCCACTCCACTCATTCATTCATTGCATGTTTTTCTACAGTTCATTACCATCATTTCCTCTCGACTAACATCACACTAACATTCCATTGCGTCATAACACCTTGTTCTTTGTTCAGGTCTAATCTCACACAGTAGTTTTTCTTTAACACATTGCCAAACTTTACCTAGCCCTTCCTTTCCACCAGAGATTTTATTTACTTCATCTTTATACGTAATTCCGGGGAGCAAATAGATATACCAAATCATGATTTGTAAATAGTCAGTTGATTTCTATCGTGGTGAAGATTACATACACAAATACGATTTACTGTCTACCGGCCTGCAACGTGCATTTGTACAAAGTAGAGAGAAGTACAGTGGTGAGATCGTTCTTTTAATTATAACAAGAACTTAAAGTCTCAGTTTTGAAAATTAAAAACAATACACTCAAGAAGTGCTTAAAATTCACTGGGGCAACAATGTGGTAATTGCCTCCTTTATCTAGCGCAAGCAAGGATACCTACACCAGAATCCTCCATATTCTGTTGGACATACAACACATCAGCAACAACAACAATAGCACATTCCGACCCCTTAAACAACATTGTTGACAACTTTACTATTCCTCATACTGAAGGAGATGAAGGTAAATCAATTTCTGAGTGAGTTTATAAGTATATATGACGTTTACTGTGAAATGTTACAGAATATGGCAAAGGGAAATACAGAATGCTGTAGAACTCTCTATGTGTGTTGAAATATATTTACTAAAACTGGAAGTAGGTATTTCAAGTGAGTTTCCACAATCTTGGTTAGTAATGTGTGACAAAATACCAGTTTGATTACTTGCTATAACCTTTCTACATAGGGCAGTTGTTTAGTTACAAATATTTCTTGAGATAGTTCGTAAATATTTCTCTCACTATAGTTACTTTAGAGGTGTTATACATATATGATTTATTCCTAACTGCATTGTGAATGCAATCCTGGTTTTTCCTCTCATTACAAACTTCTTTGCTTACTAACTTGTGATTCAGAGATGAGTCTCTAAATTCACAATACTTGTGTAGCACAAAGCATTCTCAACCATGGTAGGCACATGATCAGTGCCATCAATGCCATCAAGTAACATCGGTGGATTCAAAATACTCCAGCTTGCTTTCAGTCTCTGAAAAGCACATTTCATGTCGTTTCATATCATCAAACGTCTATTAACACAATACAGTATACTATACAAAATGACAATACATAATATGAAACATTGTCTAGTCTGCATCAATAATAGAATGTCGTAAAGGAGTACTCTCCCAGTAGGCCGAAAACTAACAAGAAGAGAGCCCCTGAAATATAAATAATGATTTACTCAATAGCAGTGCATTTGCTTTCCTGGCATATGTTGTGTGATATATGTGATAGTGTTTTGTATGTTATGTTTATTTTGAATTAAAATCTAGAATATGTGTTTAGAGATGCTTTGTAAATGAATATTTTAAAGTTGAATTTCTTAACTCGTCTGGGAGTTCATTCCACAATTTTGCTCCCATACCAAAAAATTAACTTTGAACCAAATTGGAGGCTATTATGAGTACGGAAGATACCTCCTTGATAAGAATGCCTTGTATGATATTCATGACAGCTGCAGGCACAAGTAAAGACATTATGAAAGCACACAGGTCCCATGTTATTAATTGATGCCAATACATAACTAAGGATTTTTGCTTGAAACACGTCCCACAGTCTCGGGAGCTTGAGGGGTTTAAATATACATAACCTTGACTATTAATGTGAAATTCCTCTCAGAGCTTTTATGTAGTCTAAATATTGGTTTAATATATGAAGCAGATGTTTGACCCCATACAATGATGCGATATTGTAAAAAAGACATAAATAATGAATTGTAAACATTGATCAAGGTGTCAGTCGCAAGAAAGTCACTAATTATGAAGAGAGAGCCACAAGTTCTAGCCAGTTCTGTAGACAGGTCAGAAAGATGGACGTTTTAATTTAGATTTTCATCAAGAAGCAGTCCCAAACAGTTTGCATACTTAGATCTATTAATATGTTCTCTGCTGATTTTAACAACAACATCAGATGGAAAAGTCATGGCAAGAAAATGAAAAATGATATAATTAGTTTTAGTTATATTAAGTGACAAAGAATTTGCATCAATCCATTATTTGACTAATTGTACTTCTTTGTTCGACATCTGCAGAAGCTTACTAGTAGTTTCACTTTCTACATACATATTTGTATCATCTGTATAATGATAGATCTTGATCTTATTTGATATGTTAGGTAGATCATTGATGAAGATTAGAAATAAAAGGGGCCCAAACACTGATCCCTGTGGAACACCACAAGAGATTTCCATTTTGGTGGACATGTGACCATTATTGAAAGAAACTGGCTTCAATCTCACAACAAGGAGTGAAATGTGAAGACAGAAGGCCGGGGTTCATGTGATGCTTCTGTTGATCTTAACTCTGGAGTATCACTTCTGAGATGGTATAGCAACAGGCAAGTCCAATTTGCATGCAACGTTGCCCATATTGAGCCACTCAGAACTGTGCAAAGATGGTCTGGAAAGGAGAAAAAGTATATTGATGTACCAAGGCCCCATGTTGTTAGCCTGTATAATGGTGGTATGGGTGGTGGGGACTTTTATGATATGTTTATGGCCCTATATCGCCTGAACTATAGGAGTAAACAGGACAACATAACAGTATTTTTCTGGATCCTGGCAACTAGTGTTACAAATGCCTGGTGTCTTTAAAGGCATCACTGTATAGAGGATCAGGTGCCTGCATCTGAACAGCTCGACTTGTTGAACTTTACAAGTGAAGTTGCAGCTTCATTAGTGAAAACACAAGTCATGGTCAGGCAGAGGGGTAGACCAAGCAGCTATCGATCTCCAAATGAAAGAATAGCTAAACGACCAAGAAAAGCACCAACTAAAGGTCCAAATGATGACATTCGATTTGATGGTGTAGAACAATAGCCAGTTTATGGATCAGAGAGACCAAGATGTGCTCACTGCAGTGAAAAAAATAGACTTTTGTGCTCGAAATGTGAAGGTGGGCTTTGTCTGACTGCTGAGAGAAACTGGTACAAAGAGTATCATACAGAACTCTAAGCCTGTTTTAGGGAGGGTTGATGTACTGTTTGTCTGCTCCTTTTATGGTTAATTTGATAAGGATAGATAAACCAGTAAACATGACTCATTTGCGTTTCATTACTTTTTTTGTATACTGACATTACCATAGTCAGCTGATTTGCCATTTTTGAAACTGAGAAGTTAAATCCGTCAAATATGATTTATTCTCTCTGTAATCAAATATAGGACTTATTTGCGGTCACATTTTGCAATTTAAGCAAAGTGGAGATGAGTTTGCTGTTTCTCAGTATTTTGAACTTTTACCTTGAATTCCTGGAAGGGCCCAGCCCCCAATTTCACTCCTACTTATCCAGGTGAGAACTTCTGTTACTTTTTCTGGATTCAACACTAAAAGTTGTGTAGAAAACCATACAGGTTGATTTTTTATTCAAGTTTGATCATAATTCAGGCATGAAAGGGTTAAGGTACCTCCCATTATTGTACTAGGAACAAATGATTTGTCACATGACCACTTAGCAGTTGTATATACTGTGTAGTTTTGATTGATTGATTAGAGACTTTATGCTTCAATGTTATGAGCATGTCTATTTTTACCTCTCGCTCTATACCTCTTACATTTGGCAGAGAACCCTTTTCACCCAGTGTTTGCGATTTCTTATGAGGAGACACTGGGTCTGATTAAAGGTTTAGCCACAGTTGTTTGGGACCAGAATGCAGCCATTAAATCATGTGCTGATGAAGGTGGTTGACCCCTCTCATTTCACTGAAAATATAATTTTTTCCCAAATTTTTGAAAAACTCACTATGATTAGTTTGAAATATAGAGATTTTAATAGCGCAAGCAAATTTTTCAGTGAGAATACGCTTCGGAGCTAATCTGAAGTTTTCTACAACCACCCCCAAAAATGTCCTTGGCAACACCCATAGCAACGCTGTTTCTTCTTCATTTACTTAATTTTGCCCCAAAACGGGCCTTTTATCTTGTCTTGTAGTTATTTGTAGCTCTCTACGCTTTTCCAATTGATAATGAGGTTAGTGTTCATGTTACTTACATGAAGTACTTGAGCCAGAATCTATTGCTTATTGTGAGTTTGAATGAACGTTAGTGTCAGGCAATTTCAA
Source organism: Mastigias papua (assembly GCA_964019165.1). NCBI lineage: Eukaryota > Metazoa > Cnidaria > Scyphozoa > Rhizostomeae > Mastigiidae > Mastigias > Mastigias papua. The sequence continues at coordinate 2,727,204 of OZ025276.1, forward strand.
GAGTTTTCAGAGTTTAGTTATCAAGCTGAAATGGGAAATCCACGAAACAGGAGTAGAACCAAGTCAAGAAAGCGAAAGGCTCGCTGTTCGGCTCAAGAGACTTGTGAATCAAGCAAGAAACAATGCAGACCCAATGAAATCTGTAGAAACTCATGCGATGATTCTAGGCCAGGTCCTGGTGTTATATCTCTGGATGATCAAAGGCCTTGCATCAAAACGATTGCATCTGATACTGTGGAAACGCCACTATCGAGGTCAGGCCAAAAGATAAAGATTGTTAAGGAAGCAGTCCACATAAACGATGATGAATGTGAGCAGGGCAGTGGTTTTGTTTTATTTGATTACTCTGTTTTAGCAGAAGTATTTGCTTGCATTTGTTGCCCCTGCTGTAAAACTGATCAATTGACTCTAAAGAGGTGCACTGAAAAAAGAAGAGGATTTTGTGTAACTTTTAAACTCGTTTGTGAACTGTGTGGATGGGAAAATGAATTTTCATCATCAAAAATAGTAAATGATAAAACTAAAAGAAGCTCTGAAGTTAATGTCAGAATGGTACTAGCCTTCAGAAACATTGGTTGTGGTTACGAGTCAATACATAACTTTGCACTGGCTATGAACATGGAAAGTCCTCTGACAAGAAAGAACTATAGTAAACTAATAACACATTTACATGAAGCTTATTGTGAGGAGGCTAAAGCTAGCATGACTGAAGCTGTTGAAGAGGCTAGAAATATTTCAAATTCAAATGATTTGACAGTTAGTTTTGATGGTACTTGGCAAAAGCCTGGATATGCATCATTCAATGGTGTTGTCACTGCTATTTCAATCTCATCAGGAAAGGGTCTTGATTTTCAAGTCAAATCAAAAAAATGCAAGGCTTGTGAGAGACAAGTAACCTTGAATAGAGAGTCACTTGCTTACTTACAGTGGCAGCTCCGACATAGTGCACACTGTGCAATCAATCATACAGGATCGTCTGGGTCAATGGACGTTGAAGGTCTAAGAGACATTGTCCAGAGGAGTGAACCAAAGTGTGGTGTAAGGTACACAACATGTGTTGGTGATGGAGATTCTGCATCCCACTCAACTATTTTAGCAGAGAGGCCATATGGGCCTGATGTTATCATTGAAAACAACGAGTGTGTTGGTCATGTACAAAAAAGGCTAGGCACACGGTTAAGGAAACTGAAGTCAAAGGTAGGGACAAGACAGTTGAAGGATGGAAAAGGAATTGGAGGTAAAGGTAGATTAACAAAAAGAATGAGTGACAAGATGCAGAACTACTATGGACTTGCTATAAGGCAAAATAAAAATAACCTGGAACAAATGATAAAGGATGCCATGGCTGGACTTTATCATATCTCTTCATCAGACACTAACCCCCAACATGACATGTGTCCAGAAGGTGAACATTCATGGTGGGGATGGCAAAGGGCAAAAGCAACTAAGAATTACCTGTACAAACACAGAATATTCTTACCCAAAGCAATCATGGATGAAGTGCTCCCTATTTACAAAGATTTAATTTATAGGAATTTGCTATCACGATGCCTTGAATCATACACACAGCATTCAAATGAATATTTAAATAACCTTATTTGGGCTAGATGTCCAAAACAAGTATATCAAGGTAGAAAGGTTGTGGAGTTGTGTACTGCAAGTGCAATTACACATTTCAATGATGGTGCATCATCAGTGGCCAGAGTCCTGGAATATTTGCAGATCTGCCCAGGAAAGAACACTAACTCTGCCATTAACACGCTAGATGAGAGGCGAATAAAGTAGTCTTCTAAAAAATGTGCAGCAAAGATAAGGAGAAAACAGCTCAGATCTATCAAAAAAGGGCTGTGGGATAAGGAAAAGGAGACAGAAGGCAGCATATATGAAGCCGGGGACCACTGAGACTTGAACCTTAAGACAATTCACTTTCATTAGCTTTTTCTTCAACGTACGAAAAGCGACTAGTGTAGTACCCTTTGTGACATTGATTTTTCAACATACCTCAACAGATCAGACTACAAGTTGAAAGGTAGACTCTTCACATATAATGCTAGTGCTTGAGATATTTTGGCTGTTTTCTATACACTTCAACAAGGTACATTTTGGATGGGAAGTAAACAATAATGCATTTTTTTTGCTAATATACAAGTTTTATAAAATATCTTTAGAATTAAGGAAAGTAGCCTGGCCAAACTTACTCATTCACTAGATGTTGCTTTTGCCAAGTAGTATAGCGATTTTCAGCCAGAAGTGATATTCCTGTATGAAAAACCATTGTTACAGGTATCGCCCACTTTTTCCCTATTGTTATTGCCACCATTTTATCTACTTTGCATATTTACTTGAAGTATTTGCATTTTCTTCGTAATAAATCTGAGGTTGCTATATACCCCAAGTTTCACTCAGAAATTCCTTATACTGACAAATTTCCCAAGCAGAGGGGTCAACCACATTAACCCAACTTGTGTCTGCAGTGACAGACCTTTTGACGTATGTTGGTTAGTCATTGTCTACTCATCCTTCGAGTTCTCTGCATCTGCCGAACCTCACACTTCCCGAATGTACTGGGACTGAAGACCTCTATCACTTTTCGGAGCAGCTCATGCAGGTCTTACAATCGTCTGGTGTTCCTATGCAACATTTTCTTACATACTTCAAGCAGCAATGCTGGAAAGATGCCACATCCTTTGACATTTTATGCACTTTTGATGGTACTACAGACCTTCCTTCTTCACCAAGTCCAGCAGACGACTTAAAAGTCTATGAAAAGGCCTGTCAGACTTCGCAATGAGATGCGCCGAAAGACCAACGAATCCAGACTTTGTTCGCTAATTATTATAACATGCACCAACAAGCTGATGAAAGTGTCGCGTATTTTGCCCATCGATTTTGTGAAACGCAACTTTCGCTGGAAAAGCTGATTCCTGGGATTCATAAAACTGCAGATAGTAAAGACCTCAAACTTCTTCATGCATTTGCTCTTAAGCTTCGTCCAGCCATTTCCAAACACCTGTTTTCCAGAGAAGTCACTTTTTGTTATCTCTCTACCTTAATCGAAGCAGCTAGAAGGTACAAACTTTCGCAAACTGACAATCAGTCCCACGTTTCATTATTTAGTGCTTCCACTTCAAAACGTAATTTTGTAGCAACACCATGTAACTCCAATAATCAGTCTCATTCTTCAGAAATACTTTCTACTGGTAAATGTAAGAAAGGTTATGTTATACCACTTTGTACAGTATATTGACTCACAGTCACGAGTCTAAATCTTTGGTCACTGAAATAATCGCCTCTCCACTTTTATAATGCCCACGATCAACTCTTCTCTCTCAAAAAGAACATGCTCTCAATAACCTAAACGAGGCTAAACTAAAATGTCCTAAAATTGGCACACACTTCCCTAAACGATTAGCTACGACTAAAGTTTTGCCGACAACAATCAGTTTACTCATTGTCTAAAATCAGTTTTGCTTTTGTCTCTGCATTTCTTGCAGCAACTCTGCATTCTCTTACATGAACCTCTTCTTTCTTCTCCATTACTGGTGTGTCTGCAGGCATCTCACTTCTGATTTCCAGAGAACATAAAAGCTGCAATGGCCTCTCCAGACGATTTCCCTTATGTAATACAACTGCTCCTTAAATAACACCGTCTCTTCCTGTTACATGTTGCAACACTCTACCTTTCATCCATAGTCCCTGGTCCTTTTCCTCTCCAACAATCAGCACTACTTCATCAATTTCAGGTACAACTGCTTCTGTTCTGATGATTCTATGATAGTCCATCAGAGTTCTGACATACTTGCATGACCATCTTGTCCAAGTGTGGGTTCTTGCATTTTACAGTTGTCTTTGGCACTTTGTTACACTATCCAGATCTACTTCTGTGTCATCCAAGGTATGGGCATTTTGTCCCCACAATATACTATTTGGTGTGAGAACCTTTCCCTCCCCAACCTCAGTCTCTATATATGTTAAGGGTTGGTTATTTAGATGGCGTTTGATGTCTATAATAATGGACTCTAGTTGCTCAAAGGACAAGTGAGAACGACAGAGTGTTTTGTGAAGGGTGTTCTTGATGTCTTTGAGAATCCTTTCGTATATTGCTCCCCACCAAGGTGATTTACTCATATTGAAGGTCCATATAATCTCTTGTCTAGAAAGAAAGTCAAGTAAAGATTCAGTTTTTGGCAATTGTTTGATCCACTCTGCTGTAGCTTTAAAGGCTCCCCCATTGTCAGAAATGATAACTGCTGGTCTTGTTTTCCTTGCGATGAATGCATTCAAGTACCTTATGAATTCTTCCGCTGTCTGGGATTTAATGACCTCTAGATGTATGGCTCTCATTACAGCACAAGTAAATATGACAACCTATGCTTTAGCTTCTTGCTTCTTTCCAACTTTGTAAAGTATCGGGCCTGCAAAATCTACTGCAGTAAAGTCAAATGGGCGGCTCTATTCTGTGCGGAATCTTGGTAGTAGTGCAGTAAAAGTTGCTCTGTAGGGTTTGGTTGAAAACACTTTGCATATATTACAGCTGTGTATGTATATCACTTGACTAATGACCTCAAATTTAAAATGCGCCATCTCGCTCTAATAGCTGCCATTGTACTAGCCAAGCCAAAGTGCTTTGTCCTCTCATGTTCTTATTGAATTAACTTTTGTGCGAATTTTCCATTTTCAAGATAGATTGGATTGTACTCTTGCACTCTGTCAACACATGTTAAGATTCCCATCTTTAGATCTCTCTCGAGTTTCCACCCTGGTCTGTCTATGTTTTCTTGTATATGTTTCTGTGCTCTCAATATCCAATACTCTCTGCCCTGTTGAATGTCTTCTGTCACTAATGGCCCTCCGGTTTTCTTTGTCTTTTTGACCTTGGCTTTACAGCTATTTGCAAACCTTGACACCCAGGCTGTTACTTGAAGGGTAGTCCAATAGGATCTACATTCTAGTAAACTGTCCCACTCTTCTGTCAACATTTGTGTAGAGCTGACATTGACTCAAAGTTTGGAAGTCCACTGATATATGTGGGCAGTGCAGAATCATGCAGATTAGACATTATTGATTAAACTTTACAAGCTATAAGAAAGAAGAACACAACTACAAATGAAGATAAAGATGGTTGATCAAGAACACAAATGCACCACTGCCACAGATTACAATGTAAAACTAAAAGTAAGTATACCTCTTCTTACTATAAGTGACAAATATTTTGATTGAAGCAATCAAGTAATTATCATGGGAAAGACATGTTAGGCATGGCAAAAATCCTCTCCTTTACTTTAGAGAAGTGCACATATAAAGCTTGAGCCTTGTGAAAAGACATAACTTGTCACTAGGACAATAGGAAGTGCTGCTCAAAATTCAATAATAAACACTGGGCGATTAGTTGAAGAGTGCGAAACCATTTTACAGACAAATAAGGAAAAGAACCAGTTGAATTCAAAAACACATGGGAACACTGAAAAAAATAAATAAGTTTAGATCTAATCCTAGGTAGAAAATGTTCTCATGAAAATGCTATCAACGCAAATGGATAGAGAGATGATTTCAGCCTGAGTAAGATAACCATCTATAATGCTAGATGTCATGTCTTACTTCCTGAAGATCATCCAGACTACTAAAATTTTGATATCTACCATTGTCAAACCAGCAAGGTTGGCAGTTATAATTGCAAAAGGGCAAATGACTTCTGATCAGAGTTCAGCACCTCATTTGACCCTTTAGTATGTTAATAGTAGTGCGTGTTACAAATCTATTAATAATGTTCAGCATTGTCTTTAGTAAATGATGGGAGGATTCATTTTGTAGTGATTGAATTAAAGATTGGAACCAGGTTGACAGTGTAGGTTGAAAATGGTATTTAGTACTAGGGACAACTGTAGAAGTGGAAAGTGTCAAAAACTCTAAGGATGGGTGATGAGATACGTTTGCAATTTGTTCATAGTTACTATATTGGGAACCCAAGCAAGGAGGATCTGTAAATTCTTAAAAGTTGTCACTTCATGTGGAAAGGGGGGGAAGAACCAGTAAGTTCACAATGAAAGGTATATTCAGTAAATGGATCTCTTACATACACATGATTGAAACTAAGAGGTTTCCAATGCTATTTGATGATAAGGCAGGGGCGGATCCAGCACATTTTCTGATATTCTCAAAGGTTCAAAATATAAAACCACACCCAAAGACCACACCCAAAGACCACATCCAAAGACCACACCCAAACAATTATCATAGTTTTGATAATTATGCCTGAAAGATCAAGGACTATTGAAATTTCAAAAGCACTTTACTTACAGAATCAAAACTAACCTCTATTTCAATAAAAACGATTGTTAGGACATGTAGTTTTTGACTAGGCATCACTGCCCTATCTACAGCTGGAACCCCACACTAAGGAATCACCCATGTTCCAGAATTACAATTGATATCCCAGAGAAGAGTTCTTAACATAAAGAAATACTTGACATAACAACATTGCCAACAACTGTGTGAAACAACTGGGTTTCTACTTTGATGGCATTCAAAACAAAGTCCCAGGAGCCACTATGTCATTCTGTTAGAACAAGTGTCTCTATATCACAGCTGATCTATTATGAGCTTCTGCTGCGACAAGGTCCCCTGTATCAAAGATTAGCTACCAAGCGTCTCTCGAAGGTTGACTCTAAATGAATACAACGAAGAAACACTAATCGGTTTGTGTACCTACCCCTACAGCGTCTACAAACATAAGTGCGATCGTGTAAGCGGAAGTTAGGATGAATCTTCGTTATATCTGTCCAGTGGGGACCTATAGTATTTCTAACACACAACCTAGCCTGACCTTAACCCTCCGCTCTCCGACCCTTTGTTTATACCCAATGTCAACTGACACCGGTCAGATTCATATTCATCCAGCAATCTTGTAAACAATAATTGCATATGCGAATACAGACTGCCATGAACGACTATAAAACAGTCAAAAAGGAAAACTATAATCATACATTATCGGGGGGGGGCAGTTTCTCCTATATCCGCATTTACTCAATGGACCGGGAGTAGAGAATCTGCCTGTATGCCTGTGACAAAGTATGAGTATCCACTACTACTTGTGATCAAGCCATCCTGTGTGACAACACCTACCTAGAGAAAGCTGCATACTAGCATTATATACCATCATAATGTGTTCAACATCTCTCTTCGTCAACAGCTGCTTGACTTCTTCTGACAATCCTATTATGTCGGATAGATTGCTAACGAAGAATAGTTTTCTCCCGCTCTGAGCTACTTCATCCAACAGATAACTCACATGCCAGGGTACATGGCAAATTCCAAACAGTCACGTATACCTACCCCCTGAATCCTCAAGATTCTCAGTGAACCTTCTCCTCAGGACGTGCAAGGAGTTAGTTGTAAAATCGCCCAGGCCTACCTCATATAAAAAGAGTACCAAGAAAAAGCCATTGCTGTGGAAGTTGGACCTCGTCTAACCAGCGCAGATCTACCTTCTCAAGTGAACACAATTCAGTACTGTTTCGATGCGCACGCAGTAAGAATATTGCTTATCAAAGTCTCAAGATGCGAAGGAACTTCTCAAATTGGCATGGACACTTCACGTAAACTGTCGCAACTTGCCTAGATACCTTTCAGGATTATTGACACTTATCAAGGTGATTTATTACCTTATCACTATTGCTAGGTTACCACTTCGTAGAGGTATACCAAGTGTGCAGCAAATATCAGTGGGTACGGGGGTCAGCAACCTTGAGAAATCAGACTCATTTTGAGTTGACAGGTTGGTAAGCTTCGAAAATCTGGAGGCTAGAAAATCTGACATTCTCAACTGAGAATGTTGAGAAGGCCTCGATCTGCCTCTGATAAGGGCATTGAGTATGGAGGGATATCAAATGGTGATCGGGTTAACAGGAGACAGCAAATACATCAAGAACTACTACTAATAATATAATAAATACTAATATACTAATAAATTCTCTAAATGAATATCAGTAGAGCCAGGTAAATCGTATAGTGAAAACATTATGAAATAAGCGTGACCTTAGTTTTCAATAAATTTGAGTGTTGCTTTGGTAAAGGTGGTGTATAAATGTATACAGAATCAGATAAATCATGTAGTGAATCATTATAAAAGTCTAGACATGAAATAAGAGTGACCATTATTATTTGCTGAGAATGACTTTAGAGGGTGACTCTAGTGTGAGAGGTGTATGAGATGTATTTATTGGTGTTGGCATAAAGGATGGGCATAACCACGGATAAAAAACAAAGAATAGAACAATTTATCTTCTAAACATGAGCATGTATATATTATCTAGACTGGTGGGCCTTTGTGGATGTCTATAAGGGTAAGAGCAAAAAACACATATCATTGGAGAGAGGAGAAGTATGTATGAGGTTGCTTATCACCTAAGCCTAGTTGTTGTAGATGTTGACATTTGTTTAAACCTGAAGTACATACATTTAACGATTTTATGTAGAGAGTTTGTTAATTCTATCAGTGATTGATTGATCATTGCATAAACGGTTAATTGTGTCCAATCTAAGTGTAAGCATAAGTCTTGAACGTTCAATCATCTCTTCATGGTGTCTCTGAAGAAGGGAGCATACCTCTTTCTGGTAGTCAATGGTAATCGCATTAAATATACTTTGTCTGATGGCTGACAAAAGGTGTTGGTCACAAAGGTCAAATGTAGGTTTAGTGTATTTCGGAGGAGAAGTGCCTGATTCCACATATAGTTGCACCTGAGCTGCCAGGTCCCCATGGTTCAACATTTGGAGTCTATGCTTCCCTAGTTCACGGAGTAGATTTTTCTGAGCTTCACAGAGTGTCACATGGGTTGCTGCGAGTGTGTCACTGAGTTGTATTAGGTGGTGGTGTTAGTGCCACAGCTGGTGAAGGCAGATTGGTGTTGTCTCCATCTTCCACCTGGGTTTCAGCAATGCATTTGGTCTGAGTAATGAACATGGTATTGTCATTTGGCTCAGAGTCGGGGTCACATAGAGATTTTACTGGTGAGATGAGGTAAAACAAAAGAGAATGAATAAGTGAAAGAAAGAAGAGAAGTTGGTAAACTTAGGTTGACGCTTTGGATTACGTAGATCTGCCACTTGTGCAAGTTGACTGAAGTAGATTTAATGTGCACAACAGGTATTATGTTTATCAATGACTAATCTAGACAGAAGGATAGAATAAATATGATACTAAAGCAAATGACACTTACATTCTGGAGAAAGATCGTTTGATGTTCCTTTTGATAAGAGTGACTGTGACATGTCAGCATCTGATTTGCTTGAAAGGGTGCTAGGTACAGGGGTGCAATGTATTTAAAGGGAAAATGGTCAATGGCCGTGCGCTAGTTCAGTTCAGTTCATTTATTTTTACATTCCACACATACAAGTCTAAATAGATAATACATCAATACCCTAGTAGCACCGCCTATGAATTGTGCTAGAAAAGCCCCCACAGAATTTGGAAAGTGCTTCAACTACAAAAACTTTTATTTTTCTATGATAGATAAAGATCCTATTACTGTCGAAGAGTACACCCCAGGATCATTTACAAAGTATATAAACAACAATGATGAGATCAACCTGATTTTATCTCATGAAAGCAAGGAATTGCTTGAGAAATGTGAATGCTTTGTGCATTACTCTTATGTAAGCACTGATAAGAAAATGGTGGTTGTGGACCTAACAGGAGTAGACTACAACCTCTGTGATCCTGAAATAGCAACAATGGATTTGTTAAATGAAGGTGAGCTGACCTTTTGTGCTGGCAATTGTTGAAACAGGCAATTGAAGAAGTTTTCCAGCCATACTTGCAATCACTATTGATTTTGTGCTTAGAGTGTTATTTTTTATAAAATGGATAAAGTGAAAACTGCGTCATTTTCGTGGAAACAATCTGACCTGGATATTTTTACAAACGCTGCAGCTGTATTGCAGCTATCTGTCTTACTTCACTAGACAGATGTCCCTTGCTTCACTTTGCATATATGTATCAATAGAATGAAGCAAAAACGAGCAACAAGTCTGCCAAGTGCTTCCATTACTTTGCCGCCAGAAAGATTACTTTTTATCCGTTTTCGCTTCTATCCGGGTCAGTGAAAATGGGGCCTTATAGAGGCAGGGACAATGATTACAGTACGTATTGTGTATGAACGTACGTGGAACGTAATAAAACGTGTCCAGGGTAGGGTTTATTCAGAAGTGTGTGAAGCACATTTGTCTAAAAGACTGTCCTTAGCTTTAACTAAATACCAAAGGTCTGTTTCTGTTTGCTAGTAGATAGGAAAATGGAACTAACATATCACTTCCGACAAACTAAAGTAATACACATATTTGTTTTATAAGAAACATGTCTTTTAACAACCATTTAAACAACGTGGACAGTCTGAGCTTGGAAAGTAAACGTCAAACATCAGTTGTGGCAAGACATTTTTATTGGGTAGAAGTCCATCATCAGACTTATGGTTATCTGGAGTGTTTGATGTTGGATCTAGAGTGGAGACTGGCGGGACTTTGTACTTTGGGAGACCCTCTGGCTGCAACAGATTGTCATCGGTTTTCGTTGTTATTAAAATCTTGAAGACTTTTAAGAAACATACAAGAAACATTTCAGGCTGCAAGTGGCGAAACATCCAGGCTGAAAGCCGACAGTTTGTTTCTTATAAAAAACGTGTATACTGTAAACCCTCACATTGCCCCCCCCTGGATTAAGCCCCCATGCAAGAGCTTCATATTGTTGATAAGCCTCCCTTGAATAAGTCCCCACCCCAGATGACGATTTTGATAAAGAATACTGCTTAAACTCAGACAGCCCTGTTTATATCTTGGAAAATAGGAGCTTTCACAGCGACGACGTAACTATTTGTACTCTTGTTCGTACTCGTGCTTGGCTTGTATGAAAAAGCAACTTGCTCAATGGACTTTGAGCGTGGTCACTCTATGTCCATAAAGCATACCCCTCAGCATGTAATGCTGCGCACACTACCTGACATGTTTCTCTAGTAATAATGTAAATTGTAGTTCTAAAAGTTCTAAAAGTAAATGCCAGAGACTAAAGTAGATTATTTTCATACTCTTGTTAGCTGGAAGTAGCATATTCTGGGGCCTCAATAGTCAGCACCCAGTGAGAAAACACAACAAAAGTGGTAAAACTATACTGAGCTTGACATTGTCAGCATACTTCTAGGAGGATTGTTATGCCATAATTTACAATTAGATGAGACTTACCTGTACGTTGAAGTGTGATTGGAATGCTACCTCATCTTCATGCAGGAACGGAGGGATAACATGAGAAGCGTGGTGCATGCATAACTGATCAGGCTTTAGAGGTAGTCTGCCACATACAACTGAGACAGTATGGGATGGGTATGCAGGGAAGGGCATGTTATCCCTCCGTTCCTGCATGAAGATGAGGTAGACTTACAATCACACTTCAAGTTACAGGTAAGTCTCATCTACTTGTGAATTCTACCTCATCTTCATTACGCCACTTGGGATAAACATGAGATTTTAGAGTGTATGTGTCAGACTACACAGAAAAGAACTAAGTAAAACCATGTGATAAACAAGCAAAACAACATAGAGCAACCTCAGAAGTTGAAAAGCAACAGAACATTTTCTAACCAACCAATATATAAAAGGATGAACTATACTCATTTAGTTAGGATAAATTATCCAAAGTTCAAATCATCAGACTTGTCAATAGCTTTTATAGTGTCTTTCAAGCGTGGTCTCTTGAGTCCAGCTTGCTGCCTTCATTATGACTGATAAAGGTAGACCTTTACATTTGGCATAAGATGTTGCTGCCGATCATATGCTGTGCGCTCCAACTAGTCTACCATCAACTCCAGCATTTGATAAAACTTCCTTACACCTACTACTAACCGGCTGAAATGGCTTCACAGTGCTGATAGGTAAGTTTTGGCAGCTACCTCGACAGTGTTTTGTCCTAGCAAGGTAGCAGTTTATGTTATCGATGACACAGAGATCTATCAGGACTGTGTCTACAGCGGCCTTGTCACATTCTGCATGGTTATCAGTAGCAGTTTTTCTGAGAGCAAACTTAGCACAGCTTGGTGATGATGTACCTCTGAACAGATGGATCAACGTCCTACATTCAGCTGGAGCCTTTTCAAGGTCATCATCTAGCCAGCAAAGGAACCTTGAGCATTTGCTATTGATTGGGTGAACATAGACTTGGTAGAACATTACCTCAATATCTGACATTATGGCAATCAGCTCTTGTCAAAATCGAAGTAGCACTCCAATGAGTACATTTGTTGGATTCGGCCCCTGTAGAAGCTGATCTTTTCAAGAAGTTCCTCTCCATTTTGCTGAACAATCAGAAACAACTCGTACTTCTGTTCTGGTTTTTGTGAATGATTGACTAGAAAATGAGGCAGATACCATACAGGAAAGGGAGAGTTGTTGATGTCTTCAATTCGAATTTGCTTTGCATGTCCACACTTAGGTCATTCATAAACTTTGAATGCTTCTCTTTTGTCACATTGTCCTTTTCCAGCCTTTTCCTTTAACTATTTAGTCGATTCAACTCGATGGATACTTCCATAATCTTCACTAGTAGCTTTTGGGTGCAAAAAGGTAGAATGCTTACCATCATACTCTTCAATTGTGCAGAAGCTGTCTTCAGTGGAAGCATTGACAAAATGTCCTTTAGTGAGGCAGCCATTACATACATATTTTTCTTTGACAAGCGTCATTCTATCTTCCAATGACATTTTTCTGAAATGTTCAGAACATGCTAGATAGTGACCATCACTACAGAGGGGACACTGTGGCTTTGATTTATGCTTGTTCAGAAACATGAAAAGTGAGTTCAGAAGGGCATGTTCAGAAGTGTCTTGGCTCATGATTGCATAATCTGTTGAGGGGTATGAGGGGTAAGAGGCTTTCTGATGGAAAGCTATTGTCAGGTAAAAGAAGGCTAACTATGAAAGCCATAACAAGCTTCAGTTCATTTGTCATTTTATAATATTTAAACACGCAAAAAGTTTCAGTATAATATAAATACTGGTTTCCAAACTGACATGGTAAAAACAAATTAGTGGATATAATATTATAAACAAAGTAGCCCTAGTACAATCAATGAAAAAGTTAGAAACTGCCCAGAGCACCTTGTAAACACTAATGGACAAACTGGGTCCAGTAAGGCAAGTCACAGCTCAGGGTGACGATGGATGGGAAGAATGGAAACGAGAACAGTTGGCAGAAAACCTTCAAAAATACGTGGACAGAAACCCTATGAAATCAGGTGATGACGGAAGAAACGACAGCAGCATTTGACCCCGAGAAAGACCCCTTTTTATTTATTTATTTATTATTTAAAGTTTAACATTCTTTTTACACAAAACCCCTTCAGCTTATAATGTAATATCAGATAATAAATTAAAGACAATAAATAACTACCCTAATCACATTAATACTATATAAAAACAGTTAAATCTGAATTAAGTACAGTAGCCTATCATAGTAGCTGATCTTCCAGGGAGTCGTATTTTAGTGCTTTGCTTAGCAGCTATAATAACTTGTCAAGTGCTTTTTCAATATACTTAGTGTAGGGAGCTCTCATATATTTATGGGAATATTGTTCCAAGCTTTCAGAGCCGAGTAGTGAAAGCCTTTCTTCACATATTCAAGGTTATGTCTTGGGATTTGTAGGTCCCTGCAATTCCTTGTTCTGTAGTTGGAGTGCTGGGTCCTATGATGGTTTTTATCCCAAAGGCTTTTGGGACATTGTCTGCTGATTATTTTGTATGTCATAACTGATTGATTGCACTTTGGTAGTTGCTCAACGGTCAGCCAGTTATGAGATTAGTTATCTTTTAGTCTGGCCTTTTCAATAACCAAGCATGCTCTGTCCTGCAGATGTTTGGAGTGTATTCAATTTTGATTTGGGTAGACTCCCCCACATAACATTAGCATATCTCAGATGACTTTCAATAAGTGCACGGTATACATGGTCAAGCTGGGATTGTGAAATAAGATTTTCCAATTTTTTAGCGACTTTAGACCTTCATTAATCTTTCCTTTCACTTTGTTGAATTGATCCTCCCAGTTTAGTCCTTCGTCCACCATAACCCCTAATGATTTGGTCTTCGTGACTCTCTTTATTTCTGAATCCTTGAGGTGTAGTGGTTGTAAGATGTCAACTGTGTTTGTCCTCTGTGAATGGCCAACAATCATGTATTCGGTTTTCTCCGGGTTTGCGCTTAGGCTACGTTTACACAAGACCGGTTCCAAAATGATCCACATCATTTTTAGTTCACTTAGGCTTTCCGTTTACACGAGACCTGCCTAACCACACTAATTTGAGATCGCCTATCTGAACTAATTCGAGTCCACCTAGGAAAGTGGACTAATTTGGAACCACACTAGTTTTGTCTCGTGTAAACGCCTGAAACCGGATCTGTTTTAATCCACTTTCGTAGCGAGGGCATAAGATTCTGGATTGGAGACAGAATAAACATTGCAGCATATGTTTAAGAAAAATGTCAGTTTGGCGCCAATCCTTCTGGCTTCAACAAGTTTCTCTTTCGGCTAGTTTTGTTTTGAATTCATGTTGAAAATGGATGAACTTTGGGCCCTTGGGATAATGTCAATTTTGAGTTTGCTTACAGCAACAGTGAGTTTAGCGTAAATGATGGCTGTGATGTAGAGAATGGCTCACACAATGAGAAGACACAGGTTGTTGGCCTTAGCTAAGGAAAGCACACAGCAGCTTAGAGTTTTGGAAAAACTGTTAAAAAAACAAGAAGAGAAGTCATCGACGGTTTTGGGTTAGGCCTAGGCGAATGAGCATATGGTGGAAAAATTTTGTCAGAGGTTGTTATTGCGGATGTGCACATGTGCAGAATCAAGACTTTTGTTGAGTACAGGTCTCATGTAAACGCTTTACGAATCACTATATACTAAGATGCCTAAATGCAAATGAGCTCGCCTATTGTTGTCATCAAACAGAGCTGACCCCTTACTGTCCAGAAGTCTTCTCCTGGAATGTTTGCGGGCTGTGTCTGACAGGTAGCTATGCGTGTTCCTGTTTGTGAGTTCTTCGACACGAGCGCAAGTTGATATTTTTGTGATTTTTCTGTGTCGAGTTATTCACCTTTTTCTGAGCGACTACGCGAGCCTTTGTTGGTCGCCTTTTGTCCTCCATTGTTTTCGTCTGCGTGGATTGCACTGCTCTCAGTACAGGGCGTGTGTGATCCGGATCAGGTTTGCTCATTTTCGAGGAGACGTTTGTTGGATTTCTACCAGGCTAGTAGCTATTTTGTCCTCTCTAAATACTTTATTATAGTTTGCTTATATGTTATTCCTCAATTCCGTGTGTTGTTTCGTGTTTTAAACAATTTTTTCCGATGTATGGCGGCAGTTTCTTACACCCTCCCTCGCTGCTGTTATGCGCCATGGCAGTTGGGCAACTAAGTCTTTGCTTCATTGCTGTCTGACGATTTGATTCATCATTGCCAGTCTTTTGTCAATGAAAGTATAGCACTGCTGCTGTTTTGTAGACTCGATTTACGGGTAATGTGATCCCTGTATTGGCCTCTGTTGTAGAGCAGATTGGAACAGCTTCCCTCAAGGACTTTTTTGCCATGACAGTTCTTCTCTATCCATTTGAGTCTCTTCGGCAAATCGCAATGCTTTTACTGGTAAGTTGTGCTAACAGATTTAACAGATCTTTCATGTTGTATTCTTTGGTGTATTAGGATAGTGTTTAGCTGTTGTATCATCCCATTTAATAGGATATCCCGGACGTGAAACTCTCAGTTCAGACATGGTTTGAATGCGACTAATGGTCCAGTTGGATGTTGAGGACCATTTTGTGGTTCTGCTACCAGGTGAGTCGTTTTCTAATGCTACATCGTTTGATTTCACATTGCCTGTCTGTCCCCTATCGTCTATGGGCACTGTCTATAGTATTGTCGACACTAATGATCACTATTGCCAGCGAGATTGCAATAGCTTCCCTCTGGGTTTTCCACCATGACAGGCCCTCTCCACGACGCTTGATGTTATTCTCTGTTCCCGTGTCAATTCAAGCGAACTGTCATCCTTCTACTACTGGGTAAGTAGGTTTTTCATGTATTAGGGTTTGTTGTCAGATTGGCTGTAATTTTTCTGTCTACTATACATGTTTCATATATCACACTTTATGTCAGTATTTTGAGCGAGCTTCCTTCGGGGGTATTTCGCCATGACACTTCCTCTCCGATCAGATTGATTTTATTCTCTAGATTGTCTTGGTTCTTTTAGAATATTAGGATGAAATGTTTACTGTCCTATTCGTTGCTAGATTGCTGTTTATGCCTTGACATTAATGCATGCGTAAAATTTGTGCTACATGAAATACTGAATGTGGGCATTGATGAAGTGTGTTGGGTCTAAGTTTGTAGTTGTATATGTGACTTATTGTTAAGAGTTTAAGCTCTTTCCATAATGTAACTGTAATGAGACGACTACGGTCCCCCTCAGTTCAGTCAGGGAAGCCACTGGTCTGTGTGTTTCATTCTCATTGCCAGTCACCACAAAATATCTAAACAAGGTTGTACAGAGATGTCTATAGTGTGTATATATTATTTGCTACCTGTTCTTACTATTATTCCTATGATGTTGTGGTGTCCTTACACTTATTTTGTTGTAGGTTGTAGATACACATGCGGGGGGATTCCAGAAACCACTCATCCTTTGTGTACGAACAATAGTGTTTACACAAGTCCGCAAGTTTGCTGTTGAGGGCGTGTTTACAAAGTGGATGGATTTCGTTGAAGTCTTCTTGGAATTTCGTTCCTTCTCTATAAGGTAAGTGGTTTATTTCATTGACAAGGTCTCGATTTGGTTTTACCAGGATTGTTTTGTGTAGAATGGTCGCTACTTTCCCAGTTAGACGAGATTTAATGCCGTGCTTTGATCGAGATTCCATACCATTGCCTCGGGGGCCCTGTGATCATGCCAAGTCCTTTCATGGTCCCTTGATTTTCGCCTGTAAAGTACCGTGTCGTTACTACAGAAGTTTCGGTATACTATTCAGGGGATATTTACTGTAGTATTTACTGATATACTAGGACAGTTTAGCGTGTGCTCTTGATACTTTGCGTTTGCGCGTGAGTTTGAAGGAAGTATGTCTGAACAGTTCCTTTAGTGCTATCCCTCACTTGTTCCACACTGTTTTCTGTAGTTTAGTATACACTTCATTGCTTACAGTTACCTTTAATCTGAGATGTTGGCATCCCCCATAGTTCAATCCACTGTCATTGGTATTACTACATTAACTACAAAAAATTTTGTCGTGACAAAATTTCGGACAAATAGTTTGACGACAATTTCTTCGACGAAATGTCAAATGTGACGATATGTTGTCACGACAAAATTGTTTGCTTTTAAGAATTTTGAGAATTCGCATAGAAAAACTATAGTATGAGGTCATTGATAATATTATGCATCCAATCTAATCAATGCAAAGTACATCATCCGCATAATCATCATCGTCTTTGGTATCATCATCATAATCATCATCATCATAATCATCATCATCATCATCATCATCATCATGGTCGGTTCTTCTTTCATTATCAGCGATTGATAAAAATATTCCAAGCTGCTTTTTGTCGCCAATTTTAAAAGAATATACATCAATCTGGATATAGTTCAGTTCCACTATTTCTCTCATCAGCTCAAGGTATTTACGTTTTTGGTCGGAAATTTTAAACTCTACCGACAGCAAATTTTCCAGACCACCTTTTCTACAAGATACAACAGAACTGAGCACAAAGGGCGGAATTAATTTTTAGAGAGGCTTTGTGATTAAAGAAAAACAATGATCCTATATGTATATTTAAACGAATACTTTTAATTATGCTCTTTTGATACCCTTTCGTACAATGTTGAGTAGAGATTCTTAGAGTGCCAAAAGCAGCACTTTTGATTGCCTTCACATAAACTGTGAATATATTGTGTTTTTCATTGGACTTTACTTGTGTCTTAAGTTTTTAGCTCTTAGAATATTAGTAGTAGGTTCTTATCTTTTTTGTGTGTTGAAAATCCACGAAGAAATTTGTCACGACGAAATTCTGAAAAATTCTCCAAAATTGTTTGTCGATGAAGTTTATCCGCTGAAATTTTATCTGATGGACTTTTTTGTTGCTAATGTATATCCATAATTACTTTTATGCACAGATGTCCACAGTGTTCATAGTTCACTTGTAAGATGTCTTCGATACTTCTACTTCACTCTGACCTAACTACATGGAATGCACCTTAGCATTTGAGTCCTATGTTACCTGATGTATTGCCATTTATATACGTTGTACTTTTTTGCAGTAAGTGTCATACAGATGAAGAGCTGCTTGTGCTTCCTAAGATCAGCTATTACAAATACCATCACTAATTTCCATAAACCATTCTGCACATGATGATACCCTTTTACGAGATGAGGTGCTACTAGCTAGCAGTCTTTTTACCGTAGCTAACTCCATTGCACTCACAGAATACATTACAAAAAACACTGAATCATATTGACTGACTTATACAACATACACATCAAGTAATCACAACCGCATATATATCTATACCATTATTATATCTCACTTCATGTATCAGTATCTCAGGTAGAATATACAGACATACAGAGCAAGAGCTACTCATTGCAATAATATCTAACGATTATATATTTGTAGTCCATTACATACATGAATCGCAACCGGTGATTTCAGTTATTCCTCGAACTACGGATAGGACACTAGGACACGTGCAGTAAATTTACTATACAATGCACTAGAACTATTCCTCTAATAGTTAAGGGGTAGTTAAGATGGGAATCATTTTTTACTATACATCACGCGGATATTCTCAAGGCAACTGTTTCGTGAACAGTCAGATTAGCCTGTATTCTTTAATATATCCAACTAAGTCACGATATAGTATGCAATAGTCATAAATACTAGTTTGCCTATATGCAAATGAGCTATTCAACCAATCGGTACCCTCCATTTTGTACCACGTGATTTCAATCGTATTGGGAAGATCTCCTCCCAGGGTTTTGCTCCGATTAGCCTCAGAATTTTTCCAGGGTCAATCTTGGTGTCTACTCGGGGCTTACGAAGAGATTTGATTTTTATCATTTTGTTGCTCTGAGATATTCCACTTTCTTTGCGGCTGCTATTGTTTTCCTAAGTACTCCATGACCCAACTTGAAGCTTGCTGGTGTCTGCTCCCTAGCAACTGTCATCTCGCGATGCGGGAATGTTATTCTCGCGCTGCGGCAGAGGCTTTATCCTTTTGTTGGTAGGCTAGCAATTAACCCCATGGAGTCATGAATCGACCTCGTGGTTTAGGTCAAGGCAGTGCTCGATGGTCCATTGGTTGTTTGTTGTTCTACTCCCAGAATAGCAATCATGTTCGGCTCGAGACCATACAAATAGGTGCCCTCCAAGGAGCCATACAAATAGGTGCGCTGCTGGAAGCGAGTGCATGAATCATAGATTTACAATGATTCACAATTTGCGATATACTTCTACAGGACTATGGGGGTATAGACCGAACTCAACTATATAGTAATGACTATTGATAATTGCAATTATACTCATTCATACAGTCAGGATTACAAAAATACAAATATATCCATTGCCTATCATAATTACCCTCTTTCAGTTAACATTTCTCATATCATCTTCATAAAGAGCCATAGGAGAGATAAAGGTACTGTAAGGCCAAAGCCGGCAGACATACTACAATATCTGGAGGAAGGGTGTACTTGCGAAAAATATCACTCGAGTCTCCTTAACCATTTCAGGGGAAAATAATATGTAATCACACATTCTCTGTCGATTTGTGAAGACATTTCGATCATATGTCTTATAGTTTTCGAGAAGAGACATACCATACATATAGGTGCTCTGCTCTGTGAACGCCAACGCCGGTATTGGTTTACATAGTACTATATCGAAAGGTAGGTATAAGTGCGAACAAAATCACCCGAGTCTCCTTAACCATGTCAGGCGAAAATAATTAATCAAACATTCTCTGTCGATTTGTGAAGAAATGTCGATCATATCTCTTATAGTTTTCGAGAAGAGACATACCATACATATAGGTGCTCTTTGGATAAAACCTACAATTCGTGTCTCCTTATCAATTTCATGGGAAAATAATACAAAATCGAATAATCTCTGTCGAAGTGTGAAGAAAGTTCGGTCATATCTCTTATAGTTTTTGAGAAGGGACATACCATACATATAGGTGCTCTGCTCTGTGAACGCCAACGCCGGTATTGGTTTACATAGTACTATATCGAAAGGTAGGTGTAAGTGCGAAAAAAAACCACTCGAGTCTCCTTAACCATTTCAGGCAAAAATAATATGTAATCAAACATTCTCTGTCGATTTGTGACGAAATTTCGATCATATCTCTGATAGTTGTCGAGAAGAGACATACCATACATATAGGTGCTCTTTGGATAAAACCTACAATTCGTGTCTCCTTATCAATGTCATGGGAAAATAATACAAAATCGAATAATCTCTGTCGAAGTGTGAAGAAAGTTCGGTCATATCTCTTATAGTTTTCGAGAAGAGGCATACCATACATAAAGATGCTCTGCTCTGTGAACCCCAAAGCCGGTGTTGCTTTACATAGTACTATATGGAAATGTAGGGTGTACTGGCGAAAAATATCACTCAAGTCTCCTTAACCATTTCAGGCGAAAAGAAAATAATAACTTTCTAAGATCTCTTTACTCTTTCCTGGTAGGTCTAAAAGGTTCTTAAGTTTTCGTGTGTTTAGTACTATGGTGCTTACATAACCTGTTGTGTTACTAAGGGAAAAACTCGCTAGTTGCCTTGTTACTACAGGAAAGTTCAAGAGAAGTAAGAAACACATAAGAAATATTCAAGGTTGGCTTTGAAAAAATAATGCGATGCCTCCAGGGTTAAGGGGGAAAGCTTGTGTCTTATAGATAAAATGCGTATAGTGTTGACAAACCCTTGTCCCTAGTAGTTTCCGTCTATGTGGTGTATTGCTGGACAGATGGTGGAATATCAATTAAAGCACTGCAGGGACTTTATCCAGGCTTCCCATGTTACCTGTCAACGGAATCGTGTCCAAGTAGTAATGCACGCGATGTCAGTTGATTATAGAATAAGTGACAAACCTATGATGCATTGGTATGTACAACAGTAAACAGCTTTGAAGTTGGATACAGGTTGTTTACAGTGAGATTAACACATTGAACAATGTTTTTTATGCTGTGCTGCCAACAGACCTTTAGGCACTTTTGTCTTCTTGTCGTTTCCTGTCATCAAGATTAGCATCATCTTGTTTTCATAAATATTACTCATTCTGAATTGGAAGATTAGGATGGACATTCGGAAATTCACACCTATTTATTTACCAAGTTAGGTATTCATGTAAATTGGCCATTGCCAATCAAATATCCTGTTAAAGTAGTCACGCAAGGATAGAGTCAATAAAATATCCTGTTAAGTTAAAGTAGTCACATAAGGATAGAGTCCCTGTCATCTCTTGTCTGCTGTCATGTGTGTCGCCGTGGAGGTGAATCTCCTGTAGATGCATACGTATAAATAGCCGTGTACATGGGGAAGAGGTCAGATGCGAGGTAGATGTCCAAGAAGATAAGTCACCATGCTAGTTTACTCAATCTGGTCAAGATGCGACATATTATAAAGAAAGTTGTGAGAAAAAAGTTTTGTAATAAGTATCAGAATACCTCGCATCTAGTCAGTCTTCATGGCAGTGCAGCCAAGCATTGGCTTTACAGAGGTGACGATGAATGTGGCTCGGGATGGAGGAAAGCAGCCAAAAAGTGGCGCGTGGGAGAATCCTTGAAGCAAAATGCATTTCTTTTACCAAAGAGAGGTCATCGTGAGCAAACTGTAAGTGGAATTTATTAATTTGTTTACTATTCAGTTGTTGTAATGCATTATTGCCACATGTAGGGGACGTGAACCCCTCGATTCATGATTGGTGTGCGACCAAGGATAAAGTCCCATACTTCATATAACTGTTAGGAATCCACAATTTGCTAGCGGATTTTACAATCCACTTTGCATGACGTATGTAGTCCATTTAACAAGGGCATTAAAGGCCCATCTTAAAATTGTACTTTAGGAACTCTAAGGAACAGGAACCTAAGGAACCTCTAAGGATTACACGCATTTTTTATAAGGAATCACTTTATAAGGAACCTACATGTGAAAGGCCGAAATATTTACAGACCTTATACTACTAAAGGAAAAATCCCTAAGGAACTTTTCATTTTCAAATTCCGAGTGCTGTACTCTGATTCAAGTGAAGATTACATTACATTGGATGATATAAATGGAATAGACATGATACTTCTTGATTGAAATTATGCTTTTGTGTATATAGAACCTATTTCCTGTCGCATTTGTGCTTTTGAGATTGAGTTCTAGCCATAAGTAAAGGTACAATTCAGAATTTCAATGCTTTTCTAGTGTCTGTGCCATTCTTGTGGCACTCTATGTGCAGTGAAAACTAAGGAACTAGTAAGGAACTTTTAGTACTAGAATTTGATAAAAAGAGGTCAGAAAATAAGGAACTTTTAGAGCTAGGCCTTTACCTAGGTTCCTCATAAAAAAGCATGTATGCCTAGAGCTGGGCTCTCTAACAGAACTGTTTTCGTTTCCATTCCTATGCAATATTTCGCAGTAACAAGAGATTTCTCCTGCAGGTTGCAATCATCAGTGACTCTCAACTGAGACCTGTTGTTGAGAGGGACATACCGGTCCCAAGTAAGTGGTACGTTAACTGTACCCCTGGGGGTACATTCCTTGATATTTGCGAGGAGCTTGAGGCGGCAGCAAAGTCATCCTTGGGCATATCTCCTGCTTTCGTTGTCATCGCCGTAGGGACGAATGACGCCGGGAGGCACATGGTAATGGAGAGGGCAGAGATACATTTCAAAGCATTGCTGTCCGCTGCTATAAAGCATTTCCCGAGTGCTAAAGTAAGAAAATAAATATCACGTTTCTATC
Source organism: Mastigias papua (assembly GCA_964019165.1). Lineage (NCBI taxonomy): Eukaryota > Metazoa > Cnidaria > Scyphozoa > Rhizostomeae > Mastigiidae > Mastigias > Mastigias papua. Next base: position 2,750,237 of record OZ025276.1, read on the forward strand.
TATGCTGTTTACAAATTGATTCCATTTCAACGACTTTTATAGTGGGTGCGTGGATCTGAGTAATGTCAAGTATACCCATGTTCATGGAAGAAGCTACCTTTGTTCCTTCAGCCAGGATGTATCTTGGTATTGTGTCAAACTGTTTCTTACATGGTTCTTAAAGTCCTGGACGTTTCCTATAACAAATGAGTGGGGGTGGCAACGCTACCTTACGAATAAGGCCCATATTACATATATGGATGTGACATATATGGCCCATGCAGATAAAACTATATGAACCACTTTTTTGATATTTTCTGTCTTTCATAACTAATTTTTTCTAAATATTTGCGATGTGAGAAGGTATACTCCATAAAATAACATTTAGTCCAGAATTTCGTAATATTCCTACTCCTATGTGTGGAGGGTTACCTTACACATATGCACCTGACATATATGGCCCTGACGTATATGGCCAACATTACAAATATGGCTTGCATTACATAAATGGCCCACATTACATATACGGCCCTAACATACACAGTTCATAAAAATACTGTAAATCATTTTGATACTTTTGTAGTGATGTCGAAGTAAGATAAATTTCAAACATTGTATAAGTGGTATATATTATCTCATTTGCATGGGCTATATATGTAAGGTAACATTGCCACCCTAAGTCTCACAAACAGGCATCTGTGAGACGAGATAGAGAATGTTCAACTTAAAAACGTGAGAGATTGATTTCTTTGTACCTTGCTTCTGGGCTAATATAAATTTTCGCATAGAACGATATTTTCCAAGTTTACTTTTGACACTCAGCCTACCTGTGTTTCTTACATGTTTGTTAATTTTTGCTAGATGTCAGCCTCATGTTTGGCATAGACTTGTTTCTATTATAAAACATAATATGAGTAGTTTAGACGGTGGTGTTTTGAGAGAAATCTCCTCTCTGTATTTAAATATTGTTTATCACTGCTTAGAAGTACCCTTGTACTTCACAATTTCTATTCCTGCAATGGTAACTCTAAAATTCTCTTATAGATTATAGTATCGTCTATACCTCCAAGACTGGACGAATACAATCAAAGACTTGGGATGTACAATTCCATGATCCTCCGAGTGGTAGAAGACATGCGATTGTACCATGTTGACCACTGGGAGGAATTCCCTTGAAATGACCGAAGGCTCTGGTCGTCCAGAGATGGTGTACATCTCAGCAGTGATTACGGTCTGCCTCTGCTTTTGGAAGGGATCAAGTCTATTTTGAATGAACTCAGGTCCAACATTGTGCCATATGTCGAAAGTGAGACGTAAGTTTCTACATTAATTCACTCATTGTTACTTGTATTATCTTATCGGATATAGCTATCTTATCGGATATAGCGACATGTGAACTTCGACCTTTGCCCTATGAAAATTTTTGGGTGATTGTGTTTTCATTTCCAGAAGTGAAAAATCTTTCATAAGCTGATATTCCACGAGTTTACAGCCTCCTTTTTCCTTTATAATAGAAAAGTCTTCATTTTCGTCTAGAGGTTATAAATGTTGGGCTTAAAAAGCCCCCAAGTAAACTATTCCTAAGGGTCACAGACAGTTCTGTTACGCCACTGCATACTATGTTTTATAAGTCTACAAATGCACAAAATGAAAATAAGGATGACATGCTGCGCCCTATACCTCAATCACATAAATCCCATGAGATTTTATTTATGTGTTATAGTTAGTGGACTTTTATTCTCCCTCCAGGCCACTGTTCGAATCGCTCTTGACAACTGGACGTCAAGTTGGAAATAGCATTGTAAAGTACAAATGTTTTGCTTATTCAGATAAAGTAAATCGTACTGTTAGTGTCACTTCTATATACATTCCTTCTAAAGGCTGAATGTCATTTTCAAAATTTTTCCCTTTCGGTAAAGTAGTAGAGTTTGTCTGTTCAGTTTATGGCAGTGCCTTATCTAGACTTGTTTTCCCCATACAATATCAATTTGCATTTGAGTTTCACTTCGACTTTCTTTCTATCTCAGAATGAACGCGAATGGAAATGCAATGAGTCGGAGAAAACAAAACCTAAACAGAGAATCAAAGGTATATGACAATGAATCTTATGATCTCATAACATGGCATAGGCAAACAATATTTTCTATGTAGGCTGAGCATTTAGGCACTTTCTAATGTAGTCTAATGACTGCAAAATCATTATGGCATCATAATACAGTTGTTATTTACTGTGAGATACTACTTGTACAATTAGTTAATGCTGTACTCCAAACACATATTACGTAATGATTGCTTATCAGTGGTGCATATATGTGTTATCTGCAAAATTATATGTTGATAATAGTTATTTACTACTGTCTTCTCTTACCAGGTAAACGTCATCAAAAATCATTACCACCATCCAAGAAAGCAAACATGGTAAGATTGCAGTTGACTTGTTTCACCCATTTATTATCTAATGTCATATACCCTTGCTAGGCATTTTTTCATTGTGGAATTTATTTGATATTATCGGTCTTCATATCATTTAGCAATTTAAACTAAAAGGCTGCCGATTTATCATTCCCTTAGGACGACAGTGATTGGCTGGGATTAATCGGACCTTCCCCTGACTCTAATTGCAGGGAAGCAAATGTTTTCGCTTCACAGCCGAAAGCATCTCAGGTATCTAACTGACACTACTTAACAAACATGAGGAGTTGTTCTATGTACGTTTTCTTTTTGATGTCACCCCCCCCTATCGCATATACCCTCTTATAAAGTTAAAAACTTGTGAAAACAAAAACAAAGACATTAATACTTATAGAAGCTGTTGACAAGACAGTTAGCATCTATTATAGTCTATAGCCTAGTTTCTTTAGTTTTGATCACCATAGCACTCATGTTTCTTAACTTATAGCCCAGCCTATTACTAATTTCATACAAAGTAGTCTGTTTAGACAAGTGTAAAAGTGTAATTTAATGCATGCAGTGCCGGTGCAGTGCTGTAGGTAATTTCATCCTATTCATGACCTTTCTGCATACATATGTATATCCAAACACTTTGGAGAAGATCAGCTATTTTTGTTAACATTTTCATATGAGTTTTGCCGTAACGCAAAGCCTCCAAAAAAGCTGTTAGGTTAAGCTTATTAACGGTTTCCCAAAGGCTAGAAATACTGGAGGTGGTACTAATGATGATCTGCCACAAGCAGTTGAGAACAAAGAAGGTGACAGCAATCCAGCTGGGTCCATTAGAGGGAAAATTGCATCATCAAAGTTCCCCCTGGTCTTGACATTCAATGAGACGTATGTCAAGAAACAAGGAGACTGTGATTCCGTTCAGGTAAGTAGACTTATATTTTTGCTGCCACTGCAACAAATCAAACGTATGATTTCCCATTTGGAGAGGCTTGAACAAAAGCATGGTCGCCAATTTTCTCTCTCAGCAACTGTTGTTTTGATTTAGTTGCACTTAAGAAGTTGCTTTTGTTGCATGAGATGAAAGATATAATGCATGAAGTACGACAGGAAAGCAATTGGTTTCGGAAATTAGCCAACAGTGTTACACAGCCACATGGCACCCCAAAATTAGACCCGGCTTTGGTATCAACATTCTGTAGCATGCTACAAGACAAGAGTGATGACTAGTTTTAGCCAAATATACAATTAAAAACATGTGAAATTAAACGTCTGGCAGTTAACCGTTGGGTCTCTGATTTGATATTGTATCGTATAACGGAACTATTGAATGATTCTAATCCAGATATTTTCGTATTCTATTACAACTTTTTCTCCGATGTAAATGACATTGTTAAAAGAATACAGGAGAGGCACGGAGATGCTACACTGCAGAAAATACTTTTTGCATTAACTGTTGGCCAGTATAATGATGAAACCTATGTAGGAAACACGGTGGTGGGAAAGAAAGTTGTATCAGGATGCCATTTCTCAATGGGCGTTTATTACACAGAACAAAATATATTGTTTTATGGGGATTCCCAGGGCTGGCCAATTCCTGAAAGTGTAGTTCAAAATATGCAACAATTATTGACATGTATTGTTGGTAGGCAGAAATCTCTTGCAACTACACTTTCCACATGCCATGTTCCAAGAAAGCGTGACATCATTCACTCATGCAACAAAGACTGCTGGAGATATTATCCCCTTCAAACATGTACACATATATGCGGTGTCTCTGCTATTATTTCAATGTGTCTGGCTGCTTCTCCTGACGATTCAGTCCTTTCACTAAAAGGAACCCCAGAAGAAGTCTGCAAGGGGTTCAACTACTTGAAGACAATTTCAAACTATAGTGACTTCCTACGTTTGATTGTTGTGCAGTGGTTAATAAATAAGAAAATTGATATCTCTGCATTAAGATGTGGACATATTGACTGTCACAAAGGGAATTCAAGGCCGGGTGGGGAGGTAAAGTCCAAGATAGCATTTACCAAGGATAATAAACAGGACAGTACATGTAGTGTGTCTTCAAATGAACAAAATTGGGATCGTTTTTCCAGTGAGCAGAGAGATATGTGCACACCTTATAGCGCTAGTGAAGAAACGTATTGTAGATTCTGTCGTATTGCAAAAAATAGTAGTATTAATAGTTTTGTAGAAGCATGTGAGGTAGAAGGTAGGAGAAAATGCAATCTGGTAGACAAACATTATCATTGCACCTTGTATCCCCCATGGGAACAGTTTCCATCTTTATTTCGTATAAGACGCCATATATGCCAAACTCACATCAACCCCGCTAGAACTTTTGAATATGATGGCTTTCCTATATTACCCTGCAAGCAAGAACATGGGAAAATTAAATACAGCGAATCTAGGTATCATTATCACTGCCCCGTATGCAATAAGACTGTCTTGCATAGGAGCTTCTTGAACACCACATGAAAACTCATAAGTGCAAGGCCAAAGTCGTCAAATCTATTCGGAAATCATTTGGTGATTTAATAAGTAGAAAGGTTGACGAAACATTTGAGCTCCCTTTCACAACTGATGGTCTGCCAGAGGAACCAGAGCTGAAAGCAATGCACTTTAGTGAAAATGAAGAGGTAAGCAATTGGACTCAACATACTTCAAGTGAGGCAAATAGGTCACGTTTTAAAATAAAGAGGGCACTTAAAATAAAGAGGGCACCTACTTCTTGTCATAAATGTGGCAAATTAATGTTAAAGAAAAACTTAAAGCGCCACTGTGCCACAGCACATAACACTATTACAACCACTGCTGTCTGCTGTGATCAGTAGCACGGTATATACATGGTTCGAAAAAATCAAAAAGGTGGCATTGGGTATCCAGTTCACGTGCAAAAAGTCCTCCACTCCAGTACATGCGACATCAGTCGACTGTAGTGACGTGAAATGTACGTTGGAATTGCAGCTTGCAGGCAGAGGTAAAATGACTGCTACAGAATGTAGGCATTTACTCCTAGTGAACAATGCCAGTTATCCAGATAGAGTAAACCTTTCAGATGATAAAATCCTTGAACTAGGGCAAGATAATAGGTTTAAACTTTTGAAGAACGAAACCATTGCCAAATGCATCAAAGTAAATAGGCAAGCTATCGAGACAAATGCCCCTACAGTTGTGCAGTGGCAAGATGGCAATTACGTACACATGTCTAGTTTTGATTTTAATATGCAAAGTATACCTGTGCTAATGAGATGAATCGTATCCTTTACTAGTCAGAACGGGCAGCTAGATTGCCAGTGTGCTAAAAACTGCTATTTTTGTATTCACCGGGCGATGGGATTATGGTTCCTGTACCAAACAAACCAGTTGTAATCTTCAGGTAATGATGTTTATGAGAGCATGGAAACAGAGGATGATTTTTCTTCGGATGAGGAGGACAATGTCTCACGGCCTCCAAAGCCATCAACTTTCGGCAGTTACGTTTATCCTCCTCGAGAAAGCAGCGTACTCATTAGAATGTGTAACTATCTTAAAACATGTAAGAAAATACATGTTGCTATTCCCAAAATTCTAACGTCAATGTCGATTGAACGTATACCGAAGGCGGTTATACCTATTGAAAATCAATGGCACGAGTGCAGCCTTACTCTTGAAGGCCCCTTTTTAATTTTGAAAAATGCTAGGGTTTTGACAATGAACGGGATACTACATGGCTATGCAACCTTTATTAAAATTTGCCCTGCTTGCCAAATGTGCTACAGGTATCAAGAATATAATGATGGGGTCCATAATTTCGATAATACCTTCCTACTTACATTAGACATGTGTCTATTTATACGAGACAATATGAAACAACACGTGGCTGTAGGAACTGTGTGTGATATATTAGAACAATATTTGAACGTAAAAGTGAAGCAACAGACTGTCTTGAACGCGTATATGCATTTTGTCACACTTAGGGCACACAGCTATGAATTCAACTGTGTAATTTGCGGTTTTCACCCCCCCCCCCGTCCTCATTGCAGATTTACATAGAAAAGTTGTGTGTAAGTGCCGTACAATTGGCGGAGACATACCGGAAAGTGACGGTGACATAGCTGACTATGTGGACTGTGAGGAGTTTTGGAATAAAGTTGACGTTAATATGATTATGAAGGGTTTTGTGCAAAATACACCAGGAGACATGACGATCAACCCTTCCATCCTTAACTGGTCCCCATATATAGGTAGGTTTACCAGAGCAAGCAGTTTACTAGTGAATACTGAACATAGAAAAAGTCACAAGGATAGTGGACAACTAGAGGCTGAATACAGAGAGTTATCTGAAGAGCGTTTAATAGAATATATGCATAAAGGCAAGGGCGTCGAAATTAGAAAAATAGCAAGGAAAGTAGGCGTTAGCGATAAAGGCTCCAAATCGGACATAATAAATCGAGGTCAAACAGCACTACATAGGAATAATACAAAATTTAATAACTATTTTAAAAAGCTTTGGGGATGTTCAGGGGGGTGGCTAACGATGACCTGCACCCATAAGATTATATACGGAGTAAAATTTTTGTTGAGATCTGAGAGTCCCCGAGACTATATTGATATGTTACGAAGCATGCAGCATAGGCCAAACGTACTGGTTTGTGATATGGCACATATGGTTGCTGCCCTTGGTAACAGATATGAGGAGGATTTTTTCAGACCATTTCAAGGACGTGTTGCTGATAGTACTCCAGAAAATATCCTAGATGCAAAGTCTGGCAATCTAACTGTATCTTTTCCCTTCTTAGAAGATAACAGATGAGCAGAATTGGATGTTATCAGTCAAGATTCTCACCCTGTAACTGGTAGCAATGTCCGACTTTCTCTGTTTGATATAGTTCATCAAGGAAACACTAAAAGTGATGCTGACTCTTTACACAGGATAGGTTGTGTAAGAGAATTGAAAGGTACTTTAAATAGTCATGCTGCTGAGCAGCTACACCATTCCTTTACCAAAGACAAACATTTTTTGAATCAAATGAATCCCGTAAATCACATATTCATGTTTCGCTCTATGATAGAACTTCGTAATGAAGCAAAAAATTTTAAAATGTGCAACAAAATGAGGGAGCAGACATGTGCAAAGGTGGCTTTCGACCAGTTTGGGAGGGGATATCTTTCCAATAACATAGGGCAGCCATTCCAATATGAAAGTGATTTGGGGAATAATAGTGATTCCCGTGTAAATACTTTAGACTCGGATTCTAGCGCCTCTTTATTTAGTGAAAAAGACACCAGCTGTAATAAGAGTACACCACCTATGACACCACCTCATTTCAATTCTAATGGTGTAGATGACACAACCCCTGTGAAAAAACTGCGGCAGACCACTGTCAGTTGCCTTAAGTCTAATTTTGATTACAATACGGAGAATAGCAGAGCATGGATTGAAGAACTAGGCTTAACGCATGCAGAAAAACATTTACTGGAATATGGCTACAACGTAAATGAAATGATAATCAATGCTTCTTTGAGTTTGATCAGGCAGGAGAATAATACGATAGAAGGTCTGCTGCCAATAGTAGAATCAGGGGGATATAAGGGGAATGGCGGATTATTCATCCAAATACTCAAAATTGGGGAAAATCATTGGATAACAATTTCCAATGGTTTTACAGAGCATGGTAACATTTCAGTTTACGATAGTGCCATGAGGTTGAACTACAGGTTGGAAAGTAAAGAAATCAGATACGACGTCTCTATCAAATTGGATGCTTGCAATATGAGATGTCTTCCTCTTGATAGCATGATGCTGTATGTTGAAGACACTGTGCAAGCGAAAAAGGATGCTGACAGGGGTATTGCAATTATTATGTTTGCTCTTGCCCTTGCAAGGGGACGAGACCCCCCGAAAATAAATTTCCAGTATAAACTAATGCGCAAAAAATTAATTCAATGCCTTATGAATTCCAGCTTTAGTTCCATCACTTTTGACGACAGTCCATGTAGACAGTGGAAAAGGAAATTTGAATTTTCTGTCTCCTTATTTTACCACTGTAACAGACAAGACATGGGAGACGTAATGACAAAGTGCGGCACTTGCGTTAAGTGGTACCACAACAGTTGCGAGGATGGCGATTTTGAATCGGACGATTGGAAATGTAGGAACTTTATGAGACAACAGATATTCGAACACATTTAGATACTTATGATGCTGTCGGCAGTGTAAACGATTCTTCAGACGTGCGAGAATGTAAAGGTTTATCGTGGAAAGATGTGGTGAACAATGTAGGAAAGGAATACGAAAACTCTTGCCCTAAAGTAGAATTGCATAGTTTCAAAAGGTTTGTTAAACAATCTTTGAAGGAAGCATGGCTTCGCAACTGTATTACAAATACAGAAGTGGATTTTCCTAAAATCAACTCAATGGGTGGCATGGATGATCCTAATATCCAGTTAATATGCAAGTAAAATAAAAATACTTATGAAAATGCATTTCAAGTACTTGACAGGCTAGTCATTGAAAAACACCAATCACAGTTTGTTGTGGGCAAGAGAGGTGTTGAAAAGGCGTTGCTAATTGCCGCAAAGGTCCTTCAGTGATATTTTGAATACCTTGAAATATCGTCGGGATCCTACGATTCTAATATGCAATAGTATATGCAGTTACTTCACATATATCAAAAGTGCATTGATGTGAAAAATACTATGTCAACTATTATGTATTAGTGAGCATCAATTATAGTTAACAGACTGGTATGTAAATACTCCATCACTTATGAAAGCCACGACTGTATCATTACTTCGCTCCATCATTCTAATGAAACTGCATTTCTTGAGCTATATAGATTGGAACTCATTTTATAGGGAATGTTCCCGTACGTGTCTGTTGGAAAATGTTGTTTTGCATTTTAACTTTGATTACCCACTGTAATGTTAAGTAAATAAGAATAAAGAGTCAGTGGTATTTTGTATTGTAACTAGCACCGTTGTAAGTAGTACCATAAATCCTCGAAGTAGCCCCCTGGGGGCTTATTTATTTTTGATGCTTTTTGGGTGGGGGCTTATTTGAGGGGTGGCTTATAAAATTATTTGACAAATGCCGTATAAAAAGCTCATGGTCAAAGCTCCTTTTCTCCATACTATTACAAGAACAGTATAAATTTGAGCATTAGTCATTATGAAAGTCTTTTTCATCAGCAGGGGTGGGGGCTTATTCGAGGGGGGCTTATTAACAATTTGACGTTTTAGCATGGGGGCTTATTCCAGGGGGGCTTATTCCAGGGGGGGCTAATTCGAGGATTTACGGTATTGCCAATTATAGCAAGCCTCGTTATTTGACAATGTACGGAATTTGCATTATTAAAGAGAGAATTCCTTAAACGTAGCTTGTAGTACATCGTAATTCAACAACGATGATCTGTCGTCCGCAACAATCATGAATTGCGACTTATGAAAACGTGATGGACTTCAGCATCCCAGAATACCGCCGATAAAATATGATGTCAAAGTCTGATTCTTGGAATCCCATTGGCGATGGCATGTGATGACAGGCAATAATCTGGGACGCTTAAAGACAAGCCGTTTTTCATAAATCATAATTCATCGCCTACGATATCCAATAGTGAAAACCAGGCTTATGCAGCAGTCTTTCATACATAGGGCTTAACTGTAAAGAAGTACCTGTTTAGTATGATGCTTTATAGGTAGAAGCCACCACCGATTTGAAATAATACTGCATACTCTTAGATTCGTAATAAACGGTGGGACACATGTTTAACATTTTAGGGTTTCTCCAACCCAGGAACTGGACAGAACCTCTCCCTTTTATCTAATTTCAAGGAATGGAAAATGGATTGGAAGCTTCGTCCTCGAGAAAAGATTTCCTTTCACTAATTCATAGTGATTCTGTCACCATGTCAATACACCTTTCTGTTTCTCACAAGAGGAATACATATTGATATTGTCATATCATTTTCAAAACAACTTTATTAGCAACCCCATTAATTAGAAGCATAAGAGTAGACGCCAGTAGACGTTACCTTATGGGAGTAATATCACAGAATATTATATAACAGTAGATATTATATAACAGTAGACATATCTTTATACCATTCATATCCCTTGTAATCGTTGTTACAGTTACAATGTATCTTAATCTCCAACTAGTACTTCAAACCATTAGTATTGTACATTAATTTGCTATGAGAAGTACAATGATGTAATTGATATTATCAGTATCTTGTCTCAAAAACTTGATTCATACACAATATCACTAACTTGAGAATCGCATTTCTTTCTTCTCCTACACACTTTTGTTCTAACAACACTACAGTTCATAACAATCTCAGAGGCTTAGTGCATACTACCGTCATCTCAAACGGGTAAGTGAGCACCAACTATATTTTTCGCAACTATACCCTGCATTTGTATAGTACTGGGTATAGGCAGTATGGCCTAAGAGCACCTATATGTATGGTATGTCTTTTCTCCACAACTATGAGAGATATGATGAAAAGTCCTTTACAAATCAACAGAGAATATTCGATTACATATTATTTTTGTCTCAAATGTATAAGGAGACATAAATGATATTTATCGCAACTATACGCTACTTAACCGGAAACCGCTTCTGATTGGTCAATTGCGTTGGCCCATAGCGACGTGGTAGCAACGGATCAGAGCTGAATGTTTACATGCGGCCTATCACTGTGATCTAGAACGAAACACTTTTAAGTGATGTATCAACCTCCATATTCTCTTGTTTAGTCGTGAATTTCCTTTATATTTCGTATTAGAGTTGATTATTTATGTTTCTCGCTTGTGGCAAGCAAAGGTTTTGGTAAGATCGCTCGCTGACCTGTTTGCTTCGAGAGGGGCCTATATCGCATTTCGACTACTGGTTGTACATTATTCACATCGATCATATTTTGTTGGAGGGACTAAATACAGAAAATAACGATGCCAAAATCTTGTGCAGTTTATGAATGCAGTGCTACCTCTGAAAATGAGAAGAACCGTTCATTTCACCAGTTTCCAAAAGATCCTAAACTGAGACAAGCATGGATTGCCAGGATTCGTAGAGAAGGTTATAACCCTAGTGCTTCGTCCTATGTATGTTCCTTTCATTTCTCGGAAGAGGATTTCAATAAAGGCAGTTTCAGTGCAACTCCACACGAGTTCAAGAAAAAGACATTGAAAGAAGGATCAATCCCCTGTTGGAATCTCAGAGGGGCTGAAGGAGACCAGAGAATATCTAGTCGCACAACACTTGCTTCTCAACGTGCACGATGTTCAGAGACCCCAAGCAACCCAATCGAACATTCTGTACATGCGACCTTACCCTCTGAATGGGCTTCAATGGATCTGGATAATGAACCAGCTGCTTCTAATGTTGAGCACAATCCACTGGAGGAACTAAAAGATGCACTTTCATTGGCCAACAAGCATGGTGCAGCTTTGGAAAAGGCTCTGTTTAGATACAAAGCATTGAGTGACGAGGATATTAAAAAGTACACGGGCTTGGAAAGGGGAAAATTTGATGCCGTGAAGGAGATGATTGATCGTTTCAAGCCATTAAATTACTGGACTGGAAAAGCTGTTACAAGTATCAGTAGCTCAGACCAACTCTTGATGTTTTTAATGAGGTTAAAGCTTGATCTACCTTATTTTGACTTAGCACGAAGGTATTCAGTAAGCGAAACAACAATTCAAACTATTTTTTTAACTTACCTACACGTGTTCCACGAAATCTTTTTTACTGGATGCATGGATGACATGCCATCATTAGAGAAAAACAAATCTGCCATACCTGCATCTTTTACAGACATACCAAACTGCAGAGCAATGATAGACTGCACTGAGTTTTATATGCATACCCCAAGAAAGGACCTGGAAGCAGCAGCTGTAAGCTATAGCAATTACAAGCATAGACTCACTGCAAAGTATTTGATAGCTGTGGCCCCAAATGGGACAATTACTTTTGTAAGTAATGGCTATCCAGGCAGCACAAGTGACAAAGTGATCACAGATCAGTCACAAGTCATATCAAATTTAAAGGTAGGGTTTTGATTCATTTCTGAAGTCTTTGGGTAAGATTGCTGAACAAAAACATTACATTCTCAGGAAGAATATATTATTAATATTATTAATTTTTTCATTTGTTTTCACAGGCTGGTGACCTTATATTGGCTAATAAAGGATTCATGATTCCAAAGGGAATTTCTTTGAATCTGCCACCATTCCTATCTGGAAAAAATGTCTGTCTAAAGAAGAAGCCATGTTCTGTAAGACAATTACCAGCCAGCGTACACACGTGGAAAGGGCAATAGAAAGATTGAGAAACTACAAGATACTCAATTTGATTTCAGCAAACTTGAGACCTTTTTGTGACAAACTTGTTCAGTCATGTGCTGCTTTGGTAAATCTGCAGACACCAATAATTAGTGGTGTTTTTGACAGATACAAATGTGATGTTTCCCAAATGACTTAAAAAAGGGTTTTGGGTGACTTACTGCCATGGAAAGGGGGGATTTCCTTGAAGATTCAACTAGCAGGAGGGTAAATGAGAGAACCTGAAAATTTTATTTGAAAGTATTCTTCATACTCTCAGGAAATATCCATAGTATTTCCATTTCAAGAATACTTCAGCACAATAAACAAATGAAAAGTTTCTTATAATGAAGTGTCAAACCAAAGTTCTTAAGCATTATTCAGTTAGAGCAGTAATAAGGCCCCCAAGAGTAGATTATTATATGCATTTTGGTAGAAATTCATTAGCATAAAAATGTTTTAATTTTGGAATGTTAGTCTCAGCCCATGATGTAATGCGATTAACATAAACGAGTATCAGTTCCTTTGTTGTCCAAATCACAAAATGTGCCCAATTGGCATTTGCAGACAACATTTCTCCTTGACCTTGCTGCCAGTACTTGTGATTCAGGCGCGCAACTATGGGGGGGGGTCCTGGGGGTCCAGACCCCTGCCCTTTTTCTCTAAAGAGCGAAAGTGCCCTTTTTCTAGGGAAATTCGAAACTTCCGTTTAGAAATGAATTGCTTCAATATTGATCTTAACACTGAGATCAGTGGTTGCTAATGAGTTAAGAATGATTACTGTAAATGACACACTCCGGATACGTACTTCAACATAATAGTTCCTTCTGATGAATGATCGACATAACTTTCATTCAATCAATGTAAGTTTCAAGTAATATTTCGATTTTCGTTCAGCAATTCAAGTCGATAACAACTGTTTCTTCGGTTTCCTGTCATTTCATTTTGCGTTCAAGTTCATGGTTGCTTGGAACACAGTTTCTGAATTTTCTTGCACTTGCAGTGGTCCCAAGTAAGTACATAGACGTTTATGCTTTAATATCATTACTAAAGTTCGGAATGAAGTATACTAAAGTTAGGCCCTGTGGGCATGCTGTTCAGGCTAGTTGTTGATGCAATTCGCAGAGGACAGGAGTACAAATGACTTTAATAAGTATGAAGGGCAGGATAACCCTTGAACTACACGGATCTTTGTGAGAAACTACTTGTAAGAAACTCAACTCTCAGATACCAAGAAAGTGAAAGAAACACTTGTACTAGGAAAATAGAACTTAAGACACTTTTTATCTTGCTTCGTGTACTATTTACTTCATTCCCACCTTTTTCCTGTCTCGGGCCGAGACAGGAAAAAGGTGGAGATAGGCCTATGCAGGTACTTTAAGCTTGGTTTGAAACGCTCTTGTAATGAACATGAAGATAAGTATGGAACCTTTAAGAAATTCGTAAGAACTCTTAATGCTGAAAATCTGTAAATTTTAAGAGATCTTCAATACTGGCTAAAGTTCTTGGTTTCTTATAACATACATGAATGTCTTACAACTGCAATGGAACAGTAATCCCAAATAGAATGGTTCTGTTTTGCTTGAACTTTCTGTAGGAAATTGTTCATACGAAAAAGCACTTTCAGAATAAAAGAACATAAATCTGGAGTGTTTCATTGGAACCAATTCTGAAAACGGTAGGCTTGGTAGGCTTAGAATTTGTGTTTGATTGACTCCCCAATTCCGAAAACGGCAGGTTTTGCAGATTCAGAAGGCCTGCTGAGCCTTCTGCTCCAAAAGGCAGAAGGTTTGACAGGCAGACTTTGAAGAGATTCTCTCAAAACGAGGCGAATTTGCTCGCGTTGCTACGGTACTTGAGTCGGTGCAAATCCAAGCGCCAGGCTCGTCCACGTATATTTCAACTGAAAGCCTCGTTCTCGCCAGGATGAATCTGACCTGCTGTTTTGAACAATTTTGTGCTTGATTTGGAAATGTGTTCCGTCTCTGCGAAGTCTACTGTTTCCAGAATTTGGTAGGTTTGAAGTCTCCAACCAAACACACCCTTAGTAACTGCTTGTGGATAGACGGGTAAATAATGGTAGATTTAGAAGGGTGAACTTCTGAAGGAGCACGAAAAATTCATATCGCAGATAATGGTAAAGTGCTTTGTATTTTGGTTGAAATTCGCTTGTTGAATATCTGCTAGATACTATTCAATTCTGTTTCCTTTTTACTGACCAGACCATATTGGTAATAGCTTCTGTCAGCGTAGTTAATGATTGGTTTTATATCTACAGTCATGCCTAGGAAAGAAAGAGTTTTGAAGCAGAAGAAGACAGCACTTAAGCGAGCTGCAGAAGACCAGGGGGAGACAAAACTTACTTTCTTCAAAGCACCTCGTAGTGATCCAGATGCATCGAGGAAAGAAACTTCCATTTCTGTGACAGAATCTCTTGGTGAAAGCAGTGTAAACCAAGAGGCGCAAGGGAAAGAAATAAATGAAGATGTTGCCCACGGTGAAAAGACCAATGAGGAAGGTGATAACAGCAATGGCAGCAGCGAGGACAGTCCATCAACTAAAGTTGTGAAAGGTGCTGTTCAAGATGAAAGTTCTCATCAGCAACAAGGAAGTAAGCGTGCTTATGATTTAGCTGATATTGTACTTGGTAGAAAGTCATTGACTGACCTAACAGATGAAGAAAAGTACAACTACTTGAAGTATCATTTTAAGCCAAGTGCCACTGAAAAACTCTTTTCAT
Source organism: Mastigias papua (assembly GCA_964019165.1). Taxonomy (NCBI): domain Eukaryota; kingdom Metazoa; phylum Cnidaria; class Scyphozoa; order Rhizostomeae; family Mastigiidae; genus Mastigias; species Mastigias papua. The sequence goes on from OZ025276.1 coordinate 2,765,667, forward strand.
TGAAGATAAGTAAGAATGGAAAGGAGAAGACGCTGTCTTACCAACATTCTTGGTTAGAGGAGAGGTTGTGGCATGTGTACAGCCCAGAACTGAGCGGAGGTTTGTGCAAAATGTGTGTCTTATTTGACAGACCACATAAGAAGACCCAAAGGGGAGCATTCGTTGCTACAGCGTTCCAAAAGGTACAGAGATCAGAGCTGATAAAAGCCCATGCAGAGACCAACTATCACAAAGCTGCAGTTGCCCAAGGCTCAGAATTTATGAGGACATTCATGCATCCAGAAAGCAGTGTTGAAGCTGATAAAAGTTCAGCGCAGTACTATCAGCGTAACAAGCATGTGCTAGGTGCAATAGTTGATGCGGTCCTGCTTTGCGCCAAACAAGGGCTCCCACTGAGAGGGCACAGGGATACAAAAGTGAATGACGTGGTAGAAGGTACAGGAAACACAGGTAACTTCCTCGCTATAATGGAGCTGATTGCAAAGTATGACCCCGTAGTCAAGGAACATTTAAAAAACGGACAGCGAAATGCAAAGATGTTGTCATGGAAGACCCAAAATGACATAATCGCCAATGCAGCTTTAGTAATAAAGAACCAGATAAAGGATATGATCTACAGCGAGCAGTTTTATGCAGTAATTGGAGATGAGGTCACAGAGAGATTTACCAATAAAGAAGTTCTACTCGTTTGTCTCCGTTATCTTACCTCAATGGATGGCGAGCCTAAGGTCGAGGAAACGTTTTTTCAGTCCGTGCACATGAAAGGACGCACTTCTGGAAAAAACCTAGGCCAGAATATTGTAGAGGTATTGAAGAGTAACGAACGTGTTATGGCTGATTGCAGAGGACAAGCATATGATGGAGCTGCGGCAATGTCTAGTGATAGGTGTGGTGCACAAGCCGAAGTGCGGAAAGAAGCCCCAAATGCTGCATATAAACATTGTAGGAGTCATGTGATTAACCTTGCTATTGTTGCTGCATGTAAGAATCAAAGCATCACCAATATGATGGATGTCATTTCATCAGTTAACCTCTTCTACGAATTTTCCCCAAAGAGAAAGTGGTACTTTGAAAAATTCTTGGATTTTTTTGGCGAAGAAATGGGCCTAACAGAGGTACAGAGGAAGGATATAGTCAGTCTGGCACGCACTCGCTGGGTCGAACGTCATCGTGCATTCGAGTCATACTATTTACTTTATCGTGCCAATGTTGCTGTGATGGAGTCTATCTTCAAGCCCCAACTCTATAGCGAGTTTTATGATCTGCTCCGAAATGAGTTTGAAGAAGAATGGGCCTGGGACTCAGAAACCAAAACAAAAGCACAAGGCTTGTATGCGTCATGCACTTCATTTGCACATATAGTTTCATTCATTACGGCAATGAACGGAATGGAGCCTCTACGACCACTGGTAAAGAAGTTACAAGGAAGAAACCAAGACATCTTTCAAGCCTATCATATGATTGACAGTGTCATAGAAGACCTTTGCATGAAACGAGCGAATGTAGAGAAAGATTTTGCCGACTGGTATGAACAAGCAGTGAAGATGGCACAATCAGTTGATGTTCAGCCAAACAAACCGAGAACTGCCAAATGCTGGAGTAGATTCCGTAATAACGTCGAAAGTGATGGCATAGAAGATTATTTCCGTCGCTCCGTAGCTGTTCCATTTCTTGACAGCATTATAACTCAGCTGAAATCAAGGCTCGCAGACAGAAACCAGGTAGACTTGTTCAATCTGCTACCCTCTCTCATGCTGAGCAAAGAATTTGATGTAGATAATGCAGTTGAAATTCTAAAGAGCAAGTTCTCTGCGGATATGGAAGATGATGGGTTGCATTTCAAGAGTGAGCTTGTAAGATGGAAAAGATACTGGGAAAAGGAGATGGCGAATAGAAAGGAGAAATCAGCTGAGATGGAAGAAAAAAGACAACAGGAGAATCAAAGGAAAGCGCTGCTGTATATGCATGACAAGAGAAGGCGAAATCCAGAGAAATCACAATTGAGATGCGACGGGAGACAGGCTTATGTTATTCCAGAGCCACCAGACAGTCTTTTAGATGCCCTTCGAGTTGCCGACCGGGACATTTTCCCTTCGATAAGAAAATTGCTCGTTATCGGCTGCATTTCACCCATAGGTTCGTGCGAAGCAGAGAGAGCAGCTTCTGGAATGAGACGCCTGAAGACAGCCTATCGCAGTACCATGGCGTCAGAGCGTGAAAGTGACCTGAACCTAATACAAATGCGGCCCGACTTGCTGACAACACCTAGTGCAGTTGTAGATGCCTTCATAGAACAGCAGCCCAGGAGAATGTTTTCGCCATCTATCCTGTTTGAATGACTCCTTAAGTATCAACAATGATCTACATTCACGACTGTAGGGAAATTTTACCTGGAAAGGAAAATCTTATAATGATGTTGGAGTGACATTAAGTCAAACAAACAACCATATAACAGTTGAAAAACATAATCTTTACTAAAAATGAAATCATCTCTATATAGCTATGCATTAAACAGCTCTTGATCTCTGAATGGCAACGAGATTTATTGTATTTCTGTTTGGTTCAGAGGAAATGTTTATCAGATGTATATTTTATCGTTAGACTTGAAAGTAGCAAAATCAGGAGAATGCCTCGAATATCTCTTCCGTTTCTAAATCCAAAGAACATAATCTTAGGCTTATCCCCTTTACACAAAATTTCTTATTGTGCCCTTTTTGTCCCCTGGACCCCTGCCCTCTAAACTTCCTAGTTGCGCGCCTGTTATTTTCATTTAAAGTCCCATCAGGGTTTAGGTAGACGTTGTTGGTTTTTTTGTTTTCTACCTCTTCTTTCATGATCTCGGCAATGGTATGATTGCAATGTTTCCAGGGACACTTGATTTCTAAAACACCAACAATGTTGGATACAATGCCTTTTGCATATATGAGTCCATCTGGGGAACATCCAAGAAAACCACAGGGAAGTAATACTAAACCAACAGGCTTTACTGTATTGCCTGTCAGTTTTATATACTCTTGAATTGCCTTCCCTTCATGCATTTGCCCCCACATTATTGAATCTTTGCCAACCACTGAATATTCACCTTTAAGAGTTTTAAACAGAGAAGGTGGGTATGGTTTACTGTTTGAAATATTTCGTTCATATGCTGCAAGAACCATTCCAAAAGTGCTTCCTGTCAGGCGAAGACATCTGTGCTTTCCCCATAAACTTGACCTACGCTGTTCACTACTGTTTTCAGCCAACCAAGTAATTTGCTCATTTGAAGCAGAACACCTCTCAAAAAATTTTGTATGATCCTCCTTGAGAAGTTCAAGTAGTTGACCAATTTGAACTGGTTCATGCGAAGATGTTGCACCCTGGACTACACTTAGGGGCTCTGGGCCAATAAACAATTGCATAGGACAGGCAGCTGACTCACTGAGCTTCTCAAATAGAAATTGTTTGTCTGACTCGTCCACTTTTCTAGAAGTCCCTTTGAAGTGTGGCCTTTGGTGAGGAAAGACGTCAGATATTGCTTTCACCTCCTGTTTAGCTGCTTTCTTAGGACGAGCAATCCATGAATTTGGCAGATCTGTTTTTGAAAACCCCTTCTTATTTACATAGACAGATGCTGCTGCCATATGGCTACAAATCCATTTTCCACGGGGGCAATCGCAAGTCGCTTGCTTGATCCCGCCGGAGCCATCAATCGTCAAGGACACGCTGTAGCTCTTTTCCTTCATCGATGCTCTCACCTTTGCGTTCACTGTTAAATTGTTAATTCGTAAGTCCAAGACAAAATCCGACTTACATTTTAACTCTCCTTTTCTGATGCTATTAACATCATCTTTAAAATACTCAAATATTCCTGCCAACGTAATGATTTCAGTGTCCATTCTTTTTCTTTACTTGTGTAGTTGAAATGCGATATAGGCCCCTCTCGAAGCAAACAAGTCAGCGAGTGATCTTACCAAAACCTTTGCTTGCCACAAGCGATAAACATAAATAATCAACTTTAATACGAAATATAAAGGAAATTCACGACTAAACAAGATAATATGGAGGTTGATAAATCACTTAAAAGTGTTTCGTTCTAGATCACAGTGATAGGCCGCATGTAAATATTCAGCTCTGATCCGTTGCTACCACGTCGCTATGGGCCAATGCAGTTGACCAATCAGAAGCGGTTTCCGGTTAAGTAGCGTATACCCTGCATTTGTATAGTACTGTGTATAGGCAGTATGGCCTAAGAGCACCTATATGTATGGTATGTCTCTTCTCCACAATATGATGAAAATTCCTTTACAGATCGACAGTGAATATTTGATTACATACTATTTTCGTCTCAAAGGTATAAGGAGACACAAATGATATTTTTCTCAACTATACCCTGCATTTGTATAGTACTGGGTATAGGCAGTATGGCCTAAGAGCACCTATATGTATGGTATGTATCTCCTCCACAACTATGAGAGATATAATGAAAATTCCTGTACAGATCGACAGAGAATATTCGATTACACATTATTTTCATCTCAAATGTATAAGGAGACACGAATGATATTTTTCGCAAATATACCCTGGATTTGTATAGTACAATCTTGGACAAAAATTATGAGACAAACTGAAGTGTTCCTACAGATTGGCATTGCTTTCACATTTTCCCCTCCCCCCTAACTCAATGTTGACCAAATGGTATAGAGTGGTTTCCCTACCATTCAACAGTGATCTAAAGGGGGAGAGGGGGTCAACCAGTGTTGTATCAAGCTGTAGTTAAAGTGCAAGTTACCTCTTAATAGAACTACTTATAGTTAACTTGTACAAGCTATGTTGAAATCAAAACTGATCGTTAGTCTGAGTTTTTTATCGCTATTTTGGCACTGGCGCGCTTCAATAGCCCAGTTTTTGCACTATTTTCCTGCACAAATCAGCGTTTGTTTGAGGACTGGTAACGAGTCGGGTGTGACGTAGAAACCAGAATTGCATCCAAGGAAACACCGATGAATAGTGTAGTCAACGATCGAGAAGCGCTTTGAAGTAGGGAATCATGCCTGAAAGATGCGTTGTTGCTGGATGCTCTAACATTAAAGATGTGACAAATCGTATCTCTTTGCATCTCATTCCATTTTTCGATGATGACCGTCCAGAGGTGAAGCGTAGAAGAAGGAAATGGGTTGAATTCGTAAACAGAAAGCGTGCATAATGGTTACCCTCTCATGTCAATGTCTTTTTCTTCATTGAAAATAATACACTAAATAGATTATACAAACTTGCAATTGATGTATAGGAAAGTGAGTTGTTGCTTCCTATAGATTGCAGTATTCGTTCAGTGACATCCTTCATTGATCAGTTGCAAACCCGTATCATTATTTATGAACACGAATTACGTAGAGGAAGGGCTAGGTGTTTGTTAGCTGTTTACTGAATAGAGTCGTGTTGCGATGAATCCGTGGAGAACAACAGAAAAGGAATGGCCAGATATGTAATGACAGGAGTGATGTATGGTGATGTCCCAGGTGTGTACTTCACGATTGTGAGAAGAAAATTGGCATCGAGTATGAAATGGCCTAAGTGTACAATGTTTACGTTCACTATAGATGTATACTATACTTTTAAAGAAATAAGGTTTGAAAAAGTATAGGCCTTGAATATGAGAGATTTAAAAGAAGCCTTGCAGTTTTGAAATCAAAAGATCACAAGATCTCAACATTGGTTTCTGACAGACACAAGTCGATATCAAAACATACGAGGGAGGAAGGAAAACAGACCAAGCATTACTCTGATTTGTGGCACTTAAAGAAAAGTATTTTCACATTGCTATGCTGAGCTTGTATCTATTTAAAAAGAACAGCTACATGATCATAGAGATGAATAAAATTTTCAAAAACATGAAAATATTCCTTCGTTTCGATTTTGCTTCTTTGCTCGATAATCGGCAACCCAATGTGTGTCAGCAATCGGCTGGCTCGTTAGAGTATGGTTCGGCGGATGTTAACAAATCGTGACATGGAATTTGCTTGTAACCAACTCGACGCTGTTTATTTTCTCGTGGGACAGGGTCGCGGAGCACAGGGTCAGGGTCAGTCCTAGATTGAGTATGTTTCACATACTATGGTGTCTCTACCAAGGAAATATATGAAAGAATCGTTATTTCTACTCCGTACGTGATCACACTTCCGGTTTTAGGCACTGTCAAGTCGTAAGGGGTTTGTACGCAAAGCGTTGAATGTTTTCCTTTATACTTTCTCTCACATACGCAATCCCGCAAATTTTAATGCATATTCTTAGTGTTCATGATGAGTGCTTTCATTTGATGTATAACTTATGAGGAAAGTCGGTGTCACGCCTTGTTAACATCCGCCTATGGTTCGAACCATTCGCATCCATCCCCGTGCTGATCAATTCTGTCATTAGAAGCAGACAAGTCTTCAGTTTCCTCCTCATACTTGGAAGAAGAGCTGCTATGGGAGCAGTCTTTTGATGATCCAGACTCATCAGATTCCATTCTGTACCCAAAAGTCATGAGGCACCAATAGCCAAAAACAAAGCACACGAAGTAGGAAGGGAGTCAGGAGCTAAGGTCTATCATCGTTCTGGTTTCTTCGTCACAGCTCCTGCGCATTCTTTGCACGCGGGTGGCAATATTGTGGAAAAAGGGTGCTTTTTCGGAGGCACGTTACCTTGTTTTATTAACAACAAATTAAATTTTTAGCGTTGTATCCGAAATTGGGAGGTCAAGAACCCCTTTTTATCTCAACTTCACTGTTGAGGTACATTGCACTTTAAGGAATTGGTAGGTCTACCAAACGTTGGGCTGGTAGTCTCATTATATTTTGTCCAAGATTGTCTATATTGAAAATGAAGCAGAACTTTCTCTCCGACAATCAAAATGCTCACCTACCTACCCCAAATACATAGATATTGAATATGTGCATCTGCTGCAATATGGAAAACATTCACAATCCAAAAAGGGGTGGTGGGGCTGACTTGGGGGGGATCAGGGAGGAAATAACCAAAATATTTCTTGTTTGTCCTATTTATATACAGTTGACAGAATATCGTCAGAATTGTTTCTATGTGGCTATGTAGCCTCATTCTGAAACATGTGATACATTCTGGCGCGCAAAGTGAGATCAATTTGATGGTAAACAAACACTGTTCTTGTAGGCTTATATCATATAAATATCTGAACATGTCGACTCTCTCTGATACGCGTAGTGGCCGTAGGCACTATCTTGTCACATACTCCCAAGTAGATCCCGGCATGTTTCCAACTAGAAAGGGCTTTGCTGCAATGTTAGAGGAAGACTTCAATGCAGGGACATCTGCAGTGACGGTTAAGCATTGGGCTTGTTGCCGAGAGCCCCATGAAAATGGTGGTTTCCTTTATCACTGTGCAATAAAGCTTAAGGGGACTAAGAAATAGATTTCCGTCAAGCACAGAGTCATGACCAAGTACGGTGTGGTTATAAATTTCAGTGATAGTCATGACCACTATATTAGTGCATATAAGTGTGTATGCAAGTACGACAAAGAAGTGGCTCATCATCATCAACATCCAAATTTGGAAGATGGTGCTTTGCCAATGACCCACCGTGCTATTGCAGCAAACCGAGCGGCTGGTAAGAAAAGAAAATCCGCCAAACTGGGAAAAGAACCAGGAAGTGAAGTAGCAGCAAAAAAGAGGCATGTGACACATTCTCAGGTTGCAAATTTCATCCGGTGAGAAGAGATACAAACGTATACAGAGATGCTTGCCATTGCAGAAAAGAGACGAGATGAAGGACAAGATGACTTGGCAGAGGTTATTTTCTCGCGCTCTGAGAAGCATCTAAGGGAGCTCCTTACCAAAGCCTGGCATATGAAGGATGCACAGGCACAAATTGCTGGCACCAAGATCTCAAGAATTGAGAGGGTGAGGGAGGCACTAAGTAAAGACTGCGTTGCTAACTGCAACAAAGCATGGTATGAATGTGCAACCGAGGTTTTGCGTTTAAATAACATAGCTATAGGCTCTTATGCAATGAGTTTGAGAGATAGCCTTGAGCATGGACGAGGGAAGTTCAGGAACGTCATATTGGTTGGTCCAGCGAATTGCGGCAAAACATTTATGTTGAAACCCTTAAAATGTATTTTCAAGGAAAGCGAAATTTTTGAAAATCCATCCAATGACAAATTTGGATGGGTGGGTGCAGAAAAAGCATCCGTTCTCATTCTGCAAGACTACAGATGGAGCAAAGAAAGTGTTGCATGGAAGGATTTGCTGCTCCTTCTTGAGGGTGAAATGGTTAAGTTACCAGCACCAAAGAACTTTTATGCTGAAGACGTAGTAATAGACAGTAATGTTGCCATATTTGCAACAGGGAAAGCACCCATAACATACAAAGGGCCATACAACACAACGGATGCTGGTGAGGATGCCATGATGAGTATCCGTTGGAAGGCAATCAAATTCTATCACCAATCGTCCGAGATGGACCAGAAAGTTGTGGAGCCCTGTGCTCGCAGTTTTGCAGAGCTTGTCTTTGTGGGAGCGGACTAAAAAGATAAGATCGAACACCTAAATATACCTTTTCATTAAATAAAGTAGATATCAATATTTACGCAAGGAGTGTGGCGGATAGTCACCGACGAGTGGAGTTAAGAAACTTCCTTTTGGCTGGTCCGGCAAATTGCAGTAAACCGTTATATAAGAACCATTAGAGAGTACTTCTGAGGAAAGCGAACTTTTTTGTTGCAAACTATGTTGCATATTTCTTACAGATAATTTCATGCGTAATCATATAGGCTGAAAAGAAATCAATTTGGCAACATAAATGCTATATGCTTTCAAAACTATTGCTATCACATGCACGTTTCCATACATGTTTCCATACATGTTTCCATACATGTTTCCATACATGTTTCCATACATGTTTCCATACATGTTTCCATACATGTTTCCAAACAGTCTAAGGCATTAGTACTAACTTCAACATGTTTCCACATGTTTCCACTCCTTTTATATAAAAAAAATAATATATTCTTTTTTTATAAAAAGAGTGGAAACATGTGGAAACATGTGGAAGTTAGTACTTATGCCTAATAGGATGGGTGGAAACATGTATGGAAACATGCATGGAAACATGTATGGAAACTTGCATAAAACCAAAGTACACGTGAAAGTGCTTTAGAAACATGCTTTTTCATGACTTATATAGGAACACCCATTCAGATATCAAAACAAACTGCTTTTGATTATTTTTACAATTAACAAACATTTGATACAAATCTTTTGAGAGGAGACTGTATACAAAAACAAACATATAGACCTAATTAACAGATACATCTATAACTGTAACAAAGCAGTAGAAACAGAGTAAATTAGTACATTATAATAAGGGATCACTTACTTCATTAATTAAGTATCTTGCATGATGCAAAAGAATGCATTGCAATTTGATTGTAATTTTTCACTTATCTGAAGAGCTTGACAGATTTTTCTTGCAAGAGGTTTGGAATACTCTTACATAGTAAGAGCATGGCTTCTACATATTTTTGGTAATTGTCAGTTAAAATGTTAATGATACAAGGGTGAAAATAGGAAGTTCTTCACATACATACTTTGAAATACCTATCATGTAAAGTCCTTATATCTACCTTGGTATCAACAAATTTGTGGATATCAATGTCATAGGTTCAACTCATCAAGTGTCAGTCAATAGTGCTATTGACTGCTGGTAGGAAGAAAAACTTACATGATTCTTTTGCACCTATGGATTTGTCATCACCCAACAGATGTCTTCAATGGCTACTCTAAATGAAATACAATAAGAGAAGTAAATGTCATGACCCCTTTCTTAGCATACAAGTCTATTATACAAATCATAAGCATGTGACAGTTGTCTAATGTTAGTTAGTACTTTATTCTCATGCCTTTAGCTTTCAAAACCATCTCTATTCTCTTGTCCATTGTTTCTATTATTTTATCAATCTCTTCTACTGGGTATTCTATCATTGTTTTCCTTACACAAGCTGAAAACTCTTGAAATGTTTCCTTTCTTATTCTGTCATCAAGAGCCTGTTGCCTTAGCTTATTATTAGCCATGTGAAAAAAGTTTTCAATAGGATTTAAGTCTGGAGATTTGGAAGGAATTTTGAACACTGTTGCATTCACATATTCAAAAGCTACCCTGGCTGCTTTGCTATGTTGTCTTGGGCATCCATCCTGCAGGAAGCGTCTTCCCTTAGGATCACTGCTTTGTTCAAAAGCGTTGTTAAATGAAGAGTAGACAATCTCTGCCATTTTCTCTCCATTTATTGCCCCTGAATATTGTTCACATAACACAACACCATGGCTGTATGAAATCCCCACCATACAAGTACAGTTGATTGCAGCTTCCTTTTTACCCTTTGATGTGCAACCAATGGTCAATCCTTCACATTTTCTTCTCCATTCACGGGCTTTTGGTGCCCTTGCTTGATCAAATGGATTTGTTTTGTATTCAAATCCTTTGCCATCTAAATAGAATGATATATGGCGATTCCAAAACTATTGTCCGAGGTTAAACTTACATATTTTCCTACACAATTTCATTCTATTCTTCATATCATTTGCAGATAAGAGACCTTTCTTCCGCGATCTTAAATATCCATATCCTTCTTCGTTCATTACCCTTCTAACTGTTCAATTTGAAACCTTACGTTCTATGCCAGCTTCAACAGCAACTCGCCGTGATGTAAATGAACCCTCACTTTTACGAAGTGTGGGAATACACTGTACAATTTGTCTCCTATCCTGGTTCGTTAGCTTTGCAGGGCGACCTTTGTTCTTTTTACGGGCATCGTGATTTGCTCTGTTGAATGGCTTTTTCGCATGCCTATAAATCGTGGCTTTGCTATACTGAGGAAACATTTTCAATAATTTTGCACCTGATACTCCACCCATCTGGTAGAGAGTAGCTATTTCTACAGAGTGCCGAACAGTTACCCCATTCTTCCCTGCCATTTGTCTTTCTAGCAAATTAAAGGTGAATTTCAGAAAATGTACCTTTATATAAGCATAAAAATCATCAAGTTCCTTAGACTTTCCTTAGCGATACCTCTGCCACTAGAATAGAAAATGTTGTTGTTCTTGCACTTTATGTTGTCGTTGTTGTTGTTTTCTTTGGTTGGAGTACTCAGGTCGTGCTATTGCTATTTTGAGTAGAATTTAAATGTTGTGAAACGTTGTGTAGCGATTGATATTTGCTAGATATTTGTCTAGAAGTTTGACGAAGTCAAAGACAGAACTTATGAGACAAACTGAAGTGTTCCTACAGGCTGGCATTGCTTTCACATTTTCCCCTCCCCCCCTAACTCAATGTTGACCAAATGGTATAGAGTGCTTTCCCTACCATTCAACATTGATCTAAAGGGAGAGAGGGGGTCAACCAGTGTTGTATCAAGCTGTAGTTAAGGAATTGGTAGGTCTACCAAACGTTGGGCTGGTAGTCTCATTATATTTTGTCCAAGATTGTACTATGTACAGGCAGTATGGCCTAAGAGCACCTATATGTATGGTATGTCTCTTCTCCACAACTATAAGAGATATGATGAAAAGTCCTTTACAGATCGACAGAGAATATTCGATTACATATTATTTTCATCTCAAATGTATAAGGAGACACGAATGATATTTTTCGCAAATATACCCTGCACTTGTATAGTACTGTGTATAGGCAGTATGGCTTAGAGCACCTGTATGTATGGTATGTCTCCTCTCGAAAGGTATTAGGGATGTGCTCGAAATTTCTTCACAAATCGACAGAGAATGTTGAAGTACATAATACTATCGCCTGAAATGGATATGGAGAAATAGTGATATTTGTCGCAAGTACACCCTAGCTTTCTATAGTACTTTGTAAAGGAATAACCAGTTTGGCCTTCACACAGTAGAGCACCTATATGTTATGTATGTCTCTTCTCGAAAACTATGAGACGTATTATGAACGGCTCTGTACAAATGGATAGAGAATATTCGATTACATTATTTTTGCCTGAAATGGATAATGAGTGATGAGGGATATTTCTCGCACTTACATCCTTTTCCCCCATTCTGCAGTATTTCAACTGGCTTCGGCCTAACAGCACCGATATCTATGGTATGTCTCTTTACGCTGAAAAATATTAAATGAAACAAGGCAATCATGATAGGCCATGGCTATATTTGTATTGTTATAATCCTGATTGCATGACTTAATATAATTGTAATTATCGATATGTATTTGAATTCGAACTATACCCCCATATTCCTGTAGCAGTATATGGCAGATTGTGAATCATTGTAGATCTATGATTCATGCGCTCGCTTCCCGCAGTGCACCTATTTGTATGGTAGCACCTATTTGTATGGCTCCTTGGAGAGCACCTATTTGTATGGTCTTGCGCCAGACCACACTCCAGAATAGTAGTTTGTTCCTAAAATGTCCTCTTTTTACGCTGTTGCACATGATTTACCACTATGTATTAAGTGGGAGTGCATGGCTTTGCTTCTGTGGTGTTATCATCTTTGCAGTTTCCTTCAAGCCAGCCCCTTTGATTTTCTGTTTACATCGATGGTCCTTCGTGTACAATAAATTGTGTTAGCTACACGTTGCCTTTTAGAAGACAGATAGTGTTGGCTATATGCTGAGACTTTGTTAGCTTTTCTGACAGTTCAGTACTAAACCTTTCTTAAGACTTTGGTAGCAAGGTTTTGTTTAAAGAACCGCCCTATAAGAAATGGGGCTACAGAGGCCAGCATTATGAGAAGTTGATGGGCTGCATCACTCCAATCCTAAAAACTTGTCAGTTGAATATTTTAGGTATTGAACTGTTGCAAACATCCTTTCCATGTAACTCTTTCCTATAGAGGCGCAAGATTCCCCCAATGACATTTCTTTTCCGATATGTAGTTTGTAGAAAATACTTGGGAGAATTTTACTCAAACAGCTAATCATCAAATCTAATTAATGATCATTGTCTTTGTCACACCCACTTCGAATCAAGTAACCGAAACAAATTTGTTAGACCTTACATACCTGACAATGTCTGACATTGAGCCCTAAACATCTCGATAAGTTCTTATTGGCAGTAAGTGTAGTTTTTACTGGAATCGATAGCTGATCTTGTTGTTTTCTTGTACAATAACCTCGATGTTTCGGCTAAAGTCAGTTTTAATGGATAAGTGGTGAATGTCTGGGACCATTTCTTGAAGATATTCCCCAGGACGGGTAATCCTTACTTCTCTATAAGGGGGGGTTCCATATCAATATTTGGGGTCTGGGATTTTATAAAAGCAACCATATTTGGGGTATATGAAGAACAGCTTGTAAAAAGGTCAATATTTAGGGTTTGAGAAGTACAGCATAAGAAATATTCAATATTTGGGGTCTTAGAATTGAGAACGAAGTTATAAAAGAAAAGCAAATTATATAGTTCTAATACCATAAATATGAAAATGATAATCTTATTATAAATGATATTCAGATATTTCTCCACATAAGTTTGATATGAGATTAACGATGTGAAGTTGTGATATTCAATGAAACGATGGGTAAGTAGTAGTCCAAAATATGTTCCAATATTTATGCTCTCAACATTTTGAGATTTAATATTTGGGGTTCCTATAAACTGTGACTTAATATTTGGGGGTAAGCTACAAATTGCTTACATGGACCTCCCGTAGCGAGTACCCCCTCTGGGAGATATTCAGTTACAGCTACATCAATGTCAGTTACTTCATAGCAGTTCTTTATCCAGGATATCTTGCTTAAGTCCGTAAGAATTTATCAAGAGTTGTCTGCTTCGATCTAACACATTTCAACATGATATTCCGTAGGGGACAGTCCTTATACAATGTAATTTCACTAGAAGAGTTCCTGAGCGTAATTTCCTGGCAAGCGGGGTCATGCTTGAAATACTTTCTAAGCGTTATGTACTTTCAAATATTATTAAATGTGGCAAATTGGATAATGAAAGTTCCTCATTTATCTCAAATAGTCTTCCACCCCTGTACCCAGCATTAAAAATGAGACCTCCCTTATAGTCAATACTCAATATAGTATAGTATAATATGATGCAAAAGACTGAAGATTGTGTATTCATTTGACAGCTTTGTGTTACTACTTTTAACACACCTGGTACTATATTACTTTGATAGAGACTAGCAGTTCTAATAGCCCGCAAGACGCGGGCATTCACTTGCAATTTAGTCGTGGAAAGACTAACGCCGTTGCCCATCTCAGTTGCATGGTCAGCATTTTCGATGAGCAAGGATCACAAAAGCTCGCATAGGATAAGGGGAAGGTGACGTGGGCTTCTGCGATGGAGCACGTGACCTTCAGCCTTGCAATGGTAAAATCGAAAACAATTGCGAGAACACATTGTGCAAAAAATTCTCGGATACCTGCGCTAGGCTACGGGGCTTCTTTAAGATTATCTTTCTTACAGCCCCGTAGCCTGGACTACTTTTGGACTGGTCTCGTGTAAATGTGCAAAGCCGCATCCACATTGATGTGGATCATTTTTGAACCGGTCTCGTGTAAATGTAGCCTTAGTTTGTTTATTCGCATCCATTCTGAGATGTTTCTTAATTCTTGGTGGGCATTTGTAAGTAGAACATCAATGATACTAGATGTTAATATAACATGTGTATTGTCTGCATACATGCTAGCTTTGGAGAATTCTAAGCACTTTTCAAAGTCAGTTAGGTAGATGATAAACATGAGTGGTCCTAAGCATGAACCTTGAGGTATACCACATGTTACCAATCTGGCCTCAGACTATAGACCATTAACTGTGCAGAATTGTTTTCTATTAGTTAAGAAGGACGTAAACTATGATCCCAAGTTTCCCCTCATACATAGGGCATCTAGCTTTTTTATCAGTATTGTATGATCTACGGTATCAAATGCCTTTTTTAAATCCAGAAATATGGCCAGGTTGAGCTCTTTTTTGTCCATATAGTCATACCAATAGTCAATACCATTTATCAAGGATGTTAATAGTAGAAAGCATTTTTCGAAAAGCAGATTGATTTGGCATCAATACTTTGTTTGATATGAGATATCTACTAAGCTGATCGTGGGCTATTTTTTCCAACATCTGAGAGAAAACTGAAATGACAGAGATAGGTCTATAATTGTTTCCATCCCTTTTTGAGCCTGATTTAAAACTTGGCGTGATGAATGGAAATGGGCATAGCAACAAGAAAAGCGGTGATAGATGTGCATACTGTGGGAGCAACCAACATAGGAGTGTTAATTGCATGAGGGTTCTCAGTAGTTCCAACAGACAAGACATACTGAGGAAGAACAAGCTTTGTTTCAACTGTACTGGTCAAGGGCATTCAGCAAGCAACTGCAGATCTTGAAGCTGTTCACAGTGTGGCCAAAGGCATCATACATCTTTGTGTGAAAGGCAGCTATCTACAATGGGTGAGCAAGCATCAGAGAAGAGCTTGAGTGTAGCAAACAGTGATACAAGTACAATCCATGCTACAGTGAAAGGGAAAGTCAATGGCGAAGAGGTTAGGATCATGATCAACACTGGTGCAAGTAGCTCATATGTTCAGGGATCATAACAAAGCACTCTTTCAAGCCGGTCCAACAAGATATGTGATGCATTAAGCCAATGTATGGCATAGTCGCAAGGAATGTGGAAATCTATAGAGTCAACATCGCATCAACTGCTGTTGAAGGCTTTAGTCTGGATGTCAATTGCATCAATGCAGATAAGACAGTGTTAACGTACTTGCCAAACCCAAGAATTGACCAACTGAAGCAAAGATATGCACATTTGAGAAGGTTACTTTGGTGATGAAGGTGCTTCAGAATGACAGCTACCCGTACATATCATTTTGGGTTCTAGTTACTACCAAAGGATACGTTCAACTGAGCAGCCAATTGTGGGAGAGAATCCAGACACTGACCCAGGAGCAGAGTTCACAGTGATGGGATGGATGATGCTTGGAAGACAAGGGAATGATTTGTCATTTGTTGAAAAGGGCTTCTTTGCACAATCAAGTCAGAGTGATTTTGAGAAACTATGCAATTTGGATACATTGGGACTGACTGACAAAGGCAATTCAACTTCAGAATTCCATGAAGACTTCATTGAGCACTTACAGAGAACAAAGGATGGTTACTACAAAACTCGACTTCCATGGAAACAAGATCACCTTGCATTACCAAGCAACAAGGAATTGGCCACAGCAAGATTAAGCAGCACAACTAGAAGGTTGGAGATAATCAGGAAGCTTTCAGAGTACAATGTGTCCTACAAGAGCACATTAGAGGTGGGGTAATAGAAAAGGTACCAGCAAGGCCAACATGAGAAGTTATTCACTACATTCCCTACCAAGCTGTAATACATGAATAGGCAGAGTCTACAAATCTAAGGGTGGTTTATGACTGTTCAGCAAAACAGAATGCCCAAGTGCCATCACTGAATGATTGCCTTGTGGTTGGGCCAGCATTACAGCCAAGACTTTTTGACATCATGGTAAGGAACTGAATGAAAAGGCATTGTATTGTTAGAGATGTGAAAAAGGCTTTCTATCAGGTAAGGGTAAAGGAAGAAGATTGTGATGCCCAAAGGATACTCGGGTATGACAACCTTGAAGAAAGAAATATCAAATATCGACTGACAAGAGTAATTTTTGGTGCTGGACCAAGTCCTTATATCCTTCGTGCCACGTTACAGAAGCATTTATCACAGTATAAGGATAGCCATCCTGAAACAGCCAAAGCTCTGCTACAGGACACTTATGTGGATGACATTCAGTATGGGGGAGAGTCAATAGAAGAATTACACAAGTTCAAAAGGGAGGTCACAATGATTATGACGGAAGGTGGATTCTTACTGCATAAATGGCACAGTGATGGTCCTTGACTGGAATCTGGAGTGAGCAACAAGCAACTTGTCAATGAAGATGAGGAAAGAGTTCACATATCATGTTCTTACTATCAGTTTTGGGCCAATATTGACGATAAACAATGCTGTCACAAAACGGCAGATGTTGGCTTTTGTCGATGGACTTTATGACTTACTCGGCTGGGTGGCACCAGTAATGATCACTGCAAAAATCCTATTCAGTGAAGTTTGTTTGAGAAAGTTGAGTTGGGATGAAGCTGTGCCAGACAGTATCCAAAGAGGCTGGAATCAGTGGATCAAAAGACTCAGCGAGTGTCCTAGTGTCAGTGTATCAAGAAGTGTTATCAATAGTTCAGAAGGGAAGATATCACTATAAGGGATTGTAGATGCTAGCTAGCTGGCAGTTTGTGAGCAATCTGCATTCTAATCACATGCACTGATGGAAATACAGAGCAGGATTTGTTGGTGGCAAAGTCTAGGATTGCACCAAAGGGTGTCAGCATTCCTCATTTGCAACTGGTTGCAGCACAGATGTTAGAGAAGTTGATGAACCATGTTCAGAAAACACTGTGCACTACAGGTGAAGGTGATTTATGGTATGACAGTATGACAACCCTACTGGCTAGCAAGCAAGGGGACGTGGTCCCAGTAAGATAACTTGGGGAATGGAGATGGCATTACATTCCCACTAACGAAAATCCAAGTGATTTGGGAACCAGAGGATTGCCTCCTGCAAAACTCAGTGAGTTTTCGTTCAAAGGACCACATTTGTTATCAGACAAGAACAGTTGGTCCACAGAGCCAAAGAAAGGAACATGCACTAATGGAGCAGCAGCTGGACCAAATTGAAATATCTGACAGAGGTGAATGGGCAGATTCCTTACTAGAAAGGTACACATATTGGAAACTACTGTGGATAACGGCATACATCACAAGGTTTGCGTACAATTGCTCAAACAGAACAATGATCAGCGGCCCTCTGACAACAGAGGAGACAGGTAAAGCAGAGACAACATGGCTGAGGTACGTGCAAGAGGGACATGATCTGACCAATGGAATAGAACTTAGAAGGGACAACATGTGAATATGGAGGTGTGTTGGTAGAATAAAAGGGAATCATCCTATTTTCATTCTGAAGAAAAGTCCTTTGGCAGCAAAGATTGTTGAACATTTCCAGAAGTTAACTTTGCATGGGGGAGTACAATCAATGATGGGACAGATCAGAGAAAGGTTTTGGATTCCCCAATTACGCAGATTGGTGAATA
The DNA here is from genome assembly GCA_964019165.1 of Mastigias papua. Taxonomy (NCBI): domain Eukaryota; kingdom Metazoa; phylum Cnidaria; class Scyphozoa; order Rhizostomeae; family Mastigiidae; genus Mastigias; species Mastigias papua. The sequence goes on from OZ025276.1 coordinate 2,783,786, forward strand.
CTGTATGATATGAGTGCAACAAATGTAAAGGTCAACAAGCCAAAGTGAATCTTCTAAAGGGCATATCAGTTCTGCCAATGGTTAGGACGGAGTTGTTGGAACTGTTGTAAGGCCGACCTCCATTGCGATCGTTTTTTCCGGCAAACTAAAAGATTGGTTGCTAGAGCTCTCCCTCTGTAAGTCGCACGTGGTCACTTTGGTAGCTGCAAGAGTTGAAGTCAGTTCTACTTTTGAGAACGATCGTCAAACACATTATCTTTTCAAGATGGAGGATGGAAACGCTTTTCACAGTGAAGAGGTTGATGAAAAGCCAGAAGAAGGTAGCAGCGATGACAAATTGGTAATAGAGTTAGTCAAGGGACAAAAAGTGATTTGGGCAATCCAGAGTAGAGGGTACAAAGATATTCAAAAGAAAAATGAAGTGTGGAAGGTAATCGCACCCTTGATAGGAAAGGATGGTAAGTTGGCCTAAATCAACAAAGCAAGCTTTAAAGCAATATTGTAAATGTTTTCCTGTATATTAATTGCATTTTTCATGGATTTAGGATTTAAGTACTAAGACAGTGTGTTGTTTATAGCTGTTTATAGCTTTTCTATTGTAGTGTGTGATTTTTCAGGATTTTCATCCCTATATAAAATATACTATGATAGGAACAAGCTTTTGCTGTTTATCACTCAGGCAATCATACATTGATTTCATGTATTTAATCATGAATTGTAAAGCCTGACAATTTTTCATGGGTTGTTTGAAAATTAGTATTCACTCCAAGCAAACAGAATTTAGGTGTTCAAACAAAAGTTTATATGATAGGGAGATATCTCCAAGATTGACCTATACAACTATGTTTTGAATAAGATCCAATAAATAACATCAACTTTTCATTTCATATGAAAGGAGAATCTGTAGAAAGATATATTTTGAAGCAATGAAATCCATGATAGCTAGCTAGCTTTTTTCAGATTCAATGCCACTAGTTTTACCTCAAAGAGCATTTCAACTTTTTAGTAAATCATATCATAGTGAAACTTTATCTTTAGGGAGCAGTCGTAAGTATCTGCTATATAGGGGTGGATGATATTTGGATGGGCCATAAAAAATTCAGCCATACCTCTTTGGGGCTATAAAAACAAACCAGGACCATTCTATTGGGCTATGGAAAACTTAGTAAAAAGCCACTTTTTAGATCAAACACATGCAGAGCTACTTGACCATCTACACTAGTAATTGGCAATTCAGCAGGTGTGGAAATCCTACAGTGCCTGGCTGTAGGGCCATTAAGAATATCTTGATCTTGCTATTGAGCCACAAAAAGGAAAAGGACTCTATTATGGGCCATAACTTTGTTAAGCAAATACTTTTATATAGCAGATACTTATGGCCGTCCCCATATAGCAGATACTTTATGACCAGTCCCTTATGACTATTTTGGATTATTCATTATCATTTAAATTATCATTGCCAGTTACCATCCTATACAAAATTTGAATTAGCTGGATATATCAAAATTTTGCTTTTCAGTAGAAAAGTTGAAAAGCAGATGGAAAAATATAAGAGATGGCTGTGCTAAATGCTTGAAGAAAAAGGGAGAGGCAAGCAAGTCAGGAGCTGGTGCAACAAAAACCCATTATTGTCAGTATTTTGAGCAACTGTTGTTCTTAAAGGACAGTGTCTCAAACCATCCTACTATAAGTAATATTAGAGAGTTTACGATTCACGACCTTGCCCAGGACGGTGACCCCTGGAGGCCTGTGAATGAGTATGGTCGCACTGTCTTGAGAATTTTGGTTACGAAAACATCACTAGGATGTCAACGCTGTGAATTTGGCATGAAAATATACACCTGCCTTAGAGCATCATGGAAGCCAACGCTGAACTGAATGATTTGATTTTGGAGCTGTATTATGATGATATTATAGATGACGACGATGTTCATCTTCAGCATCCTTATGAGAGAAGAGCTCCCTTAAGTGCTGAATAAGAAGCCTTCAACATGTCAATGATCCAGGTCAGTGTTTGTTTATAACATATTAAATTAATTCCTAGATGATTCTCTTGTTCAATGTTCATTGTGGTATTATTTCTTGACCATTATAATAATGCACGGATGCACCATGTAATCAATTTGGATTACTAAGTTTATCATCGCCAGCCATTTGCTATCTGAGGTGTAGTAGATGACACCATAAGAACATGTATTATCCTTCAAATGGTCACAATCCCTAAGGCTGCGTGCACACTGAGAGCGAAATGCGAGGCGAAGCAAAGCGAAGCGAATGAGCAGAAGCGAACTGAAGTGAACGGAACATCATGCAGAGAGCGAAAAAGCCGTGAATCTGACCTTGATGTAGTTTGAACTGTACCACGGCAAGTGTGTACTTAACATGAAAAAGAATGCTTTTATCCACAAAGAGAATATTTCTTAACTATTGTCTACTTTTGAAAATAAAACGATGTTGGGTTTCATAAACGTAGTAAAGAGGCAGGCCAGATTTTGGAGAATATCATCCATTGATGCCACAATTGTGGAATGAGTTGGCAAAATGTAAGGATAATTTCTTTGGAATGAGTTCAGCTACTTCCGATTCACTATTGGGATACAGCAAACTTTATGTCACTATGCGAGCCAAGGTACTACATCTCAAAACCTGGTATCAGCAGAACAAGACTTGCAATTGCGTTCAGGTTAAACTTCCATACACTCCATTCACTGAATAAACGATTTCAGTAAGTTATTGCTCATATTACACATGGTATTTACTGATTTCATCAAATAAACCAGGTCCAATGATGCTCTTCACTTCATTTCGCTGCGACCAAATACATGCGAAGTAATATTCTCGCTCCATTTCACTTTCGCTCTGCCTCAGTGTGAACAGACATATTGTTTTCAATACAAACTATCTCTATGCTAATTCGCTCGTTCGCTTCGCTTGGCTCAGTGTGCACGCAGCCTAAGATGTGTTGTAATCTAAAAGGGGGGTGTATATAACTGGTACCCACAACTAATACAATAGACATTAAGTCACATAAATATGACATTTATTATTGTTATGGTGATCATTGAAATGACACTACCTCTGTGGAGTAGTAACGTATGGGTCTATCATGCTTATTTGTAGAATCTTTAATATGGTGTAGTTAGTGATCGCTGCTTATATTCGGTTGAAGTTGATATCATGTTTCATTATTAGTCCTGTTTGCCTTTATGCATTCTAATAAGTTATGGGCCAGGAACGTTTACTTAACCTAGGTGTACTGAAGGAAGTACTTTGTAAGAACGGCATCGTTTTCTGATGATGCAGTGAATAATGCATTGAAGTTTGCATAGCCGAATGGCAGGGAATAGTAAGGTGCTATGAGTTACAGAGCTCAGAGGAAGACTCTACTTGCTTAGAAGAATTTCTGAAAGTGCTGATAAAGTTGATGAGGTAGATTGGGAACCAATAATGTCAAGAAATTGTTGTAAAAGCAAATGGTAGATGGCATGGACAAACGTAATACTACTGAAATCAAAGGGATATGTGAAAGCTGTATTATGGCCAAATAACATCAGATGCCATGTCCAAAGGGTTTATCTAATAATGCTTCAGAGCCTATGGAGATAGTACCTAATTATGTTTCCAATAGGAGAGAAATGCTACAGATACTAACATTGACCCAAAGATCATGGAAAATAAGAAGAGCACCTAAGAGTTTGGAGTCTCCAAAGGCACCATCCAGGAAGCATGGTCATTACAGAAGAAGAAGGGGATAGAAGATACTAATAATCGGCAAATGATAAGTCATCAGACTACCGATTTAATTACTAACTTCTATTGCAGTGATGAGAATTCTAGGCAGCTTCCTGGCACAAAGGACAGTGTACATGTTAGTAAGAATGAGCGTGTTTTGAAGTGACTCATACTATGTAATCTAAAAGAACTATATTCACTGTTACAAAAAGCATATCCAGGGGAAAAAAGTGTTTCAAAATTTGCCAGTTTGAGACCAAAATAGCGTGTTTCAGCAGGCCCTAAAGGCATGCATTCAGTATGTATCTGTAGCTACCAACAACATGTGAAACGTCTTTTGAGTGCAATTGGATTAGGGGATTCCTATCAAACATAGATTGAAAAGACTGTTTGCAAAAAAGAATAAAAAGTTATATGGTTCTCAGGTGTCAAAAATACCCTGGTATCTCAAAGGTCTTTCAGTTCCTAGAAACATATCTTAGAGGTAAAGATGATGACCGTAGTGATTTTGAAGTATCATTCAAGCAGTGGGCAATAAGAGATCGCAGTGATTTTATCAACCAAACACTACCTGTTGACAAGGTCCTGTCTTTGGTCAATGCTTTCATAAAACACTCTTATATTGCCTGTAATCAGTCATGATACCTAAAGAACTTGTAGTGACCCTAAACACCGGGAACCAAACCTTCAACTTGGGCCTCATTTCATCATTCATTCTCAACCGACCTTTTCCATTTCTGCTAAGTCATCCCACATCTAGACATCACCTTATGTCACCCCTGTCATCACACCTTACAGGTCATTCCTTTGCTTTTGTCTATCTCACATGTCCATTCCACCTACTCAGCCCATCACATTCTTTTTATAGCTATTTAGTAATTCATGTGTAATGATTCGTCAGCTAAATCTGTGTATATGTGTGTTTAAGATTATGTTGTGTAGTCAGTCAGTAGATCAGTACGTTAACTCAACATCGTCTATCTCTGGCTCCGTGTTCTCTGCACGTTAAATAAGACTCCAACTCAACCAACAACGAAGACAAGGCAGGTTACCACAGCAGCATCTCATGTCACTAAATTGGTAACCGAGCCACGAACACCGCCTTCTGGATTCAACTGCTCACATTGCGGCACTCGATTCACTGTAGTGCTCCTCCACGACACAAGGCTTCAGCAATCTGGCACTCGTTCTACATGTGTTCTCCACTGCATCTACGCAACTCACGGTACCTTGCATCATATACGGACGGCCCTTCTTGCCTCGTTGTCTATGCAGCTCTTCAACACATCAACATGCTTCTCGCTGCCTTCGTCTCTGTAGCATTCTGGTTCCTGGTTACCCAACGCAAAAACCTTGCTCACTCCATGCTTCACTCGGCGCTCAAACAACTGCTGGTTCCTGGTCATCCAATGTAGAAAACCTTGATGACTCACTCACCAACGAAAACCTGGACACTTGAACTCATTCAAGTTTTGTTGTTGTTGCAAGTATTTGCTATTTACTTTGTCTGTTGTACTTGTATGTTCGTCCATAGCATTTAGTTTCATATTTGTCATGATTTTTGCGCCACATTTACTCCATTTATTCATCTTGTTTCTTCCAGTGTTTATCGTCATTTGCATAGCTTTCCACCCTACGAATCGAATGCTTCGCATCGCTCGCATTCCAGGGGGAGCTACTGTAGTGACCCTAAACACCGGGAACCAAACCTTCAACTCGGGCCTCATTTCATCACTCATTCTCAACCGACCTTTTCCATTTCTGCTAAGTCAACCCACATCTAGACATCACCTTACGTCATCTCTGTCATCACACCTTATAGGTCATTCCTTTGCTTTTGTTTATCTCACATGTCCATTCCACCTACTCAGCCCACCACCTTCTTTTTATATCTATTTAGTAATTCGTGTGTAATGATTCGTCAGCTAAAGTTGTGTATATATGTGTGTAAGATTATGTTGTATAGTCAGTCAGTAGATCAGTATGTTAACTCAACATCGTCTATCTCCGGCTCCGTATTCTCTGCACGTTAAATAAGACTCCAACTCAACCAACAACGAAGACATGGCAGGTTACCACAGCAGCATCTCATGTCACTAACAACTTGAAGGAAATGATGCCCAGTAATGAGGTTATTGTGTTTGATGACTTTGCCAAAAATATCAATTTCTTATCCAAGATGAAGTGCAAGGATACCATGGGAACAGCCAGCAGTGCAAAGTACACCCAGTCATAATTCATTCTCACTTGCAAGAGTCATCAGAGAAGCTCTCTCATTCATCTTTGTGCTTTATTTCTGATGATATAAGTCATGACATCTGCTTTGTACACCATACCATATCAAATACAAGCAAATTCATGACATCCAATATCAAGTCTAACATATCAAGTACACTATGTCTCAGATGGCTGTGCTGGGCAGTACAAAAACAAAAAAAACACTTCCTCAACATATGCCATCACAAAGAGTGGAATGTGATGGGAAGTTTTTGCTACCAGCCATAGCCACTCACCTTGTGAGATGGTATAGGTGGGACAGTTAAAAGGATGATGGCTAAAGCTACAATGCTTGCCAAAAGTAGTTGGAACACCCACACACTTGTATTGATTTCTGACTCCTGCCGCTTCTCCTTGACACCACTTAAAATGTAGACCCCCTCCCCCCTGAAACAATGTTGATTTGATAGTGGACACCAGTAGCTTTAAAAACACGCATCACTTTTGGCCTTCGAGTTGCCCATATTTGCATCATACAACATTGTTTAACGGGGGAGGGGATGCTACAGCTCATCTATAGCATAAATCATAGCAAGTGTTCCAAGACTTTTGACAGGCATTGTAGCCTCCAGTGTCATATTAAAGATCAAATACTTTTTGTGCCTCAGATGGTTGACTTTTGTTCAGAAAATGTGAAGGGAATCAATTTCATACCTATATTCCTTGAGCATATTGTAATACTGCTAATTTAGATTGGAGCTATAGTTGTAAGATTAGGACTGATATTTAGTAGCTTGCAGAAGTACTAGTATCTTTTATTTTGACGTCTCACATTTTGTTATTTAGTATTATGGACTCTCAGTGCTCGAGAAAGACTGAGAAGTGCCATCTCATTGTTTGTTGCATTTATATTAGATATTCGGACTCTCAGTGCTTGCAGAAGACTGAGGAATGCCAATTCATATTAGTTAGTCATGAGTTACGTCGGGGGCTTGACTGCAAATGAGCCAACATAACCTTTATAGCTTCCATGAATGTTAGTCATACGTAAATATCATTTAGTCCTATTCTCTATGCTATAAGACACCCGAATAATGTCCACAAGTATTTGTATTAAGTGATGAGAAATAAGTTAGGTTAGGCATATTAATTCCACTTGTGAAGTAAACTTTAGACATACTATAGAAACCCCCTTTGCAGTGACTCTGCATTACGCAGCATGCTATTCTATTGTTGTAGGATTTAGGATTATTTACTCTTCCATCAATAGATGACTGGATTAGGTATTGTTATATTTCTTACTATATGCAACAAGATCTACTGTACGCATTGCGCCATACATTAATTATCTCTTCTGTAGGAGGTAAACCTTTGCCATATTTAGTATTACCTAGTAGACCCATTTGTATCTATTACATGTGGAACCAGATTCACATATGACGCAAGTTCTAGACAGCATGATATGGAATCCCCATACCATCACCTTGCATTAAACTATAGGCTTTCCTTTGTTAAAGATTTCGTAAACTCTAGCCTTGCATCAGACTTGAATGCAAGGATGGTTCAAGAATGAGATAAGGATGAATAACACTATATTTGGTTAGATTTTGGTAGCACAATTGGATGTGACGATTGCATGTCGTAACTGCAATGCTTGTGCAATTGAAGCATGCTTTTTGATATATAACCGACTTTAGAGTATAGAGAGGAGAAGGTTCAATGGCAGGGACATGAGTCTCCTCGCCAAACCACTTGTACAGTAAGGTGAAGTATATATAATAGCTATTACAATGTATATTATCTACAGCGACTCGAAAGACCTCTCGTGAACAAGGCATCCTGATGATGTAAAGCTAAAGGCCGCAGTGCAAAGAGCAAGATCAACATAATCATCATAATTCCAGTTCACATATATAGATCTTCTTTTCATTTTATTTATGTACAATTTCACAATGGTGTCAGTTTATGCTCAATTTTACAATATGACAGATATTTGAGCAAGCATGGACATGAGGTTTGAGTACACTAGAGCTGTCACAGGAACTGGAAGTTTCTACCAATGTGTTCCAATTAGTGAAACTGTTATTGTCTGCAAAAGGATGTCAGGTGAATTACAACTTGATTGAGTACATGAGCTTCTACACCATCCCTCTCCTTGACAACAACATAGAGTACAATAGAACACAAATATGGTGGATGAAAGTGTGCTGGATGATATTGTTGCAGACGGTACACTTGTTTATATTTGGCCCGACTACCCAAGTCTTTAAAATGTGAGATCAAGGGATTTTAAAAATTGGAATAATAGAGGAAAAGCTATTGTGGAGGTGTCACAGAAGCTTGACAAATCAGGTCTGACAAATAGTACTTAGGACTTCATTATGTTGGTGCATTATGTTCATTATGTTAGTGTTCGGTATTAATGCTAGAACTAATTTGCTTTGTATACTACAGCAAGAGTTGTGTGTTAGGTTTTGCATACTCTGACACGTTTTTTGTTTGAAAAATGATAGTGGTGTTGATGTGTTTATGATTTGGCCTAAATAAACCAAGGGTTGCCTATGACATCACTTTGTATTTCTGTTACGTAAAAGACCAGTAATTGCCTTATTAATAGAAATTCTATATACTGTGCAGCATTCATACTTATAGTGTTCACATGACATGAAAACAACTGACCTAAAAACACCCCACTTGTATTACTTGCAACTCGTTTTGTTTCTCTTGTTTTAATGTTTACTTTCTGTAATTATTTAGACGATTGGATAAAGGCGAAGCTATAAGTTTTGCGCAATGCCTACACAAAGCTCAGCAAAGCTCCTAGCAGTGGAAGTGCACAGAAGTCAGCAGGGAAGTGAGCCTCATGGATCCTCGAGAAACTTCAATTTCTTGCTCCAGATATGGCAGTAAGAAATTCTATTTCTAATATGTATGAAGTAAGTTTAAAATTGGTTGATGACTTGAAAACCTTAGATATTATCAATAATAGCTGAAGAAAATATTTTTGCAGATATCTGGCTTAACATATATGCAGCACACCTATATTGAAAGATAGAGCTGGAGTAACAACAGACCTGATTTAAGTGATGCAATAGCAGTTTCTACACTTCTTGCTATAAATAGGTAACATATTTCATGGTTGTGGCAGCTGTCCCTGATTTTCCTAGTTCTCAAATCATGTTTTCTTGCCATGGTAACATTCCCTCATCTGACATAAAGTATTGGGTGAGATAAAGCCGTTGCTTATTAGCTTTGTTTGATGGATTTCAATCAGGACTTGGAGCCAAGTCTGTTGATGATGGATCATTCCTCCACACTCCTGCATTACAAGTATGACTCTTGAGGTCTTCAGTATCACGTACACTAGTATACCACAGTTTGTTTTTCTGCCATATAATGTATAAAGTAAACAAACCTTTGGTGTAGTTTGATGTTTATTATTTTCCATGCCTAGAACCAAACGACATGGGATTTATATGAGCAAAGCCCTGCATTCGACCTGATTTACAGACATACCAGTGGAGTTTGCCAGTTCTGAAAAAATGAACTCTAGAAAAAAGGGAAATAAACAGTGTAGTTACATAGGGATGGTGGGCATATAAATCCCAAGTTGTTTGGTTCTAGGCATGGAAAATAATCAACATCAAACTACACCAAAGGTTTGTCTAATGTATACATTAGCTTCCATCCCTAAAACCCAAACTCCTTTCGGTATTTATATGAGACTTCAGAGATACTGACAAAGTGTCAATAAGGCAATAGTTACCTTGATGAAAGCCATAGTAAACAGAATAAACAACTTACATATATAAAACCAGAACTGCCATAGATACCAAGAAAAACTAAATACTAAGAAAAGCTAAATACTAGTGTAATAAGTAAATATTAGTCAATGTGATACTTGCATTAGCAAGTATAGAAATGGAATCAAGAGCCTTCAAAACCAAGGCTTTTTGAATCAATAGATTGATCAGACTTCTCTGCCTGACTTAAATCATCTGCAAAAGATGATAAAATATGAGATGACTTAACCACAGACTGTTGAATACTATAAAGTTTCTTCTCCCGAGAGGCTACAAACTCCTTAAATGAGTTCATTTTCATGATTTGCTTTGGCATAGGTGGCAGAGTCACACTTCCGATCAGCTGGGTGCTTGTGCCATGTAAAGACTTTTACTACAACTTTCGAATTAGGATTTTGCCATAAGTTTTCACTTTTTGTGGCAAGCTTCTTTGACAACATATCAGGGCCTTTATCCTGTGTACTTATATCAGGCAACTCAATCTCAACATAATCAAGTAGCTCATCCTCTATATTCAAAGGTGAATGTGAAGTCTCAGAAAACTCTGAGGCATTTTGTGAGTGACATAATGAATCCACTCCATTTTGAGTGAAGTAATGAATCCAGTCTACTTTTGAGCACTTGGATGATAAAGCATCCAAATTGTCAATGGTAGATAAAACTTCCGAGCACTGTTGGGAAGGAGACACAAAACTGTGCTCATACGAATCATGTGTCTGACACACACACCACATCATCAGACCTCTTATGTTTACTAAATGACCAAAGTGTTTACTAAATCCCGTTTTTCTCTAGAGCTATCTGCTACACTTTACCTGACATGCCACTTAAACTGCTGGATGACTTGAAAATTATTGGAAATGCGGGTGTCACGCGTTATCAGAGTTGAAAAGTGATTGAGATATCAGTACTTTCTTACTGTTGTCAATTTGTCAATGAATGCGTGGGCAGTTAATATACACACTTTGTTTTATAAGGAACCTAGCTTAAGGCCTAGTTCTAAAACGTCCTTATCAACACTGTGAACATCACTAAGGATAATGGTGATACACTGTAGTGCATAAAAAATATAAGGTAGTGGAAGAGTAGTTAACTAGGATGTTACATTTTACTCAGTCTAATTTAGCATCTCTCTCTACAGTACGACCTAAGGGGAGTTCAGTTTAGAAAGTTAAACACTGACCTAGGGATGATACTCTACAAATTTAGATAAGATAGTAGCTACATTTGATGAGTTTATTGGAGTACATAAAAGTTGTAATGGTAACTTCGTGGCACAGTGATGAGGAATACTATAATACTATGTACTGTGGTCAACTGAGTCGGAAAAATGTTAATTTTTCTTCTTGTTTACCCTAATAGTATTCCGAAAGTATGTGGCAGTGGTAATGTGTGCAGAATAGTTGCTAGATGCAGGAAATATGATGTCAGTGTAGTAAGAGCTATAGGGTAACAATGCAAGCACACACGGATCAAGAACGTAATTAAACAGACAGTTATCAAATGTGGCTCAGTAGCAGCAAATGATCATAGGAATAACATACAAATGTAAGTAATATGTACATGCATGTACTAGGAAGGAATGTTAACTGGCAAGGTTATCGTTTAGGTATAAAGTAAGATAACACAAATGGTATGTAGCAAATTAGTCCTGAAATAATGCTAGTTGTAGATGGTTGTAGATGGGGTATATACTCATACTCTCCAGGTACTACGAGTGATTGGAGTATTAAACCTATGTAAGAGAAATAGTAGTATGAAATAACATACCCGGTTTAAGGTGAAAAACAACTATCAAGTGAAGAGGGACACATGTGTAATGTGATGAGGTACTAATGGTACCAATGCCCAGCAATATGATGGGGAAGATCCTGTTCGACCAGAGGTGGCCGAGTGAAAAAATATCTGTTATGTGAGGAACTCTTATAGTGATATATGGTACATGTATGTTTGACAACCATAGTACGCTATTGTGGTGATTTGGTATTATAGGGCTGATATAATAATGTGGATGTTATCTACGAATGATACGTTTGGGTTATCCTCATCTTAAAGTAGAATATAATGAACTAACGAGATGATAAAATCATCAGTGATATACAAGTTTTAATGATATAGACTAATGAGTTAAATAGTACATAATAACACAACAAAACCATGAGTGATATACAGTTGATACTGATATAAGCGTAAGAGTACAATATGACAAAATGTACATAATAGCACTACGATACCATGAGTCATATATAATCAATACTGATATTAACGTATACATATAAGATGAGGACAGGTGTAAAGTGATGCTGAGGGTGCAGAGGGATAGTAGAGGAAACCATAGATAATACTAAAGAGACGATAAAAGTACCAGCATGTATGAAATGGACAATGTTGCGGCACATATACTATGTGTTTTAAAAAGTGGCACAGTCCTTTATGTTGAAAAGTGGGCTTTATCGAGAAAATGCCAGTATTTTAGCTTATTGGGGTTAATATGGTATCAGAGTTGTGTGTGTAAGAGCAGAAGCTCCTAAACTCTAGAAAATGCAAAGTAGAGGAAGGAATTAACAGTAGATGTAAGTAGTTACAAAGTATGATTACTGTCCGTGTCCATACACTTGGCACTATCGTTAACAGGTATAGCGGCTGGTAGCTCACAGGTATTTGTCCTTGTATTGGTGATCTTTACATCGTCTGCAACAGTCTCGATGTTTTGTAGTTCATCATTAACGGCATCCTCCTTGCATGTTGTCTCTCGTTCATCGATTGTAGCCTGTAGGATGGTCTCCTCATTTGAGATAGAGCTAGTAGGTGACTGTGGCTGTACAGTAGGTTTTTCTCTAGGAGGGGTGTGCTGTTCTGCGTATGTGTCGGTCGTACATGAGAGCTCCAGTTCGTGTTGATGGTGAAGGTCATTAACTTGCCGTTGCAATGACTGGCGTGTAGACTGGAGCTCTTGTAATTCTCATCTGATCTCGTACAGGTTGTCAGTTGCCGTTAATATTGTCTGTAGAGTCTGTTGTATGGTCCTTTCTGCTCCCTGAAGCCATCTATCTGCCCATGTCATATGTGCAGCAATCTTATTTATAGACATCCTGACTTGTTCTGTTGGATCCACATCCATCTTAGGCAAGATTGGTGGTAGAGAAGAGGATAATAAAAATAAAACTATGAATGAGACAGAGTACATCACAACTATGCAGGGGGGTGTGAATAGAAGGCAGTGTGAGCATAAGGATAACTATAGGGAAACTGTGGGAAAACCATTACTACAAATAGTATAGGAGTAGGATGAGGGCTTTAATTGAGGCAGGTGCAAGGAAATTAATATACCATATATTGTACATAACATACTGGTAGGGTTATGAAGCACAGTTCTGTACAGTATGCTGCTAGCTGTCATAAGTGTAGGAGGAAATAATGAAGAGACAAAAATAATGGTACTTACAGTACAGTGTATAATGATCGTTGTATGTAGTGAATATATCTGGTAGTAATAACAATACCGCTGCACACTGGTATCTTTGGTGAGATTCGCAAGAGTGAGCTCTAGTGCATGCATTATCATTTAAATATGACAGTGAGTTAGTTGACATAGAAAGCAACCAATCAGCGTTATCCTGTAGATGGCTGATGGTGACAGTTGACATAGACATCAATCAATCAATGAGCATCATCCTGTAAATGTCTGATGGTAGGGGTAGTGGGATGAGATGCGAGGAAAGTAATGAGGGGAGAATCTTTATTTAAAGTAAATGCAATTCACTTGAGCAATACATATAAATACCTGTAATACAAATACATCCAATTAGAGAGTATTTACATATATTTGTCTAAGGAGGAGCTCTCTAGTAGCTAAACTAATCGAGAGAGAGGCCCTGGGTTAGAACTCAAATAGAAAATAGAAGACTTGAATAGCGTCTGTGAATAGTAGAAGTTAAAAGGTATGGGCTATCAATGGTACTGGTTGTCAACAATGCAGTATTGAATTGAGGAGAAAAATGACATAGAGGTATACTAGTGTATATCATAATGCGCAAAGTACAGCTATCATTTGCAGAATGATGTAGAGGAGTAACCATCAGTGTTAGTCAGAGTACAAACTTCATACTCACTGTTGAGTCCGCACAATGTATAGGAAGGACCAGGGTCACTGAAAGAAGGAAGTAATATTGTGTACCTTATTATTAATAATAATTCTGCCTATCATCTACAATCATCTACAATGAACATGACTATCGCTCAATACCTGCAGACTGGTGGTTAGCAATCAGGGAAAGAATCTGTAAGAGGTCTTAACCAAGCTGTGAACTATGACCAAGATGGAGAATCTTATCCTGAATCGACTATTACCCCGTCAACTACTCAATAATCACTTCCATTATCTACATATCATGTGCAGAATAATACTGGGAATTAGTAAAGGTATGTGTAAAACCTATGGAATATGACGCCAAGAGAAACATGCGAAATGGACCAGAAGGGCCTACTGTCACAGTGATGAGTGAAGTACAGATTAATAAAATCTAATGTTAACAATTACCACCTAACAGTACTTGCTACTATCTACATATCATATGCAGAATGATACTGGGGAATTAGTAAAGGTACTTGTAAGAGATCTTTGGAATAAGTGCTAACACAAACTTGTGAAATGTAACAGGATGGCCTAAGCTCCCAGTGGCGAGGGATGGAAACACACTAGCGAAAAACAATGGTACAACTTAACATCTCATTCTGAAAAGCATCCAAAAGTACTCACAATCCATACCTCCAAACGATTAATGCAAGTTGTTCATACGTGTGGTCGAAAATAGCGAACAAAATCTTATGGCATCTTCTCTGTTTGGAACAATATTTCTCTTATGGCATCTTCTCTGTTTGGAATGCTTCACACTTTCTCGGGTAAGGATATAGTCCATCTCAAACATTTCCTTTTTAATGCTTCTGACAACTCTGAATCCCACTTCCCTTGGTTTTCACAAATCTCTCTAAATATCAACTTTCCAATCAGTGTAAGTGGGGTAGCTATTCCTAAAGGATCATATATAGATGCTAGTGCCTTCAATACTCCCCTCTTTGTTATCTCACTGTCCTTTAAGGTGAATACAGTACTGATAGTACCTTCCACTGTGCTCCACTTTACCGCTAAAATCCTAGTTTCACAGTTTGCTATTCCAAGCTGATGTTTTGCAAAGCTATTTTCTGTATTTGCATTTTCATCTACTGATTGTGCTTGAACAATCTCATTGCAATTTGCATGCCATTTTTGCATCTTTAATTGAGCTTCGCCAAAATATCCTCTGCTGTTTTCTTAGGATATTTCACATCATCTAATGAACCTCCCCCCAATATCACATCATCAACAAATAAGCTTCTTTTGATCCCTCCCACTTCATCTGGAAACTTGTCTACATAATCACTGAGGTGTTTATCCAAAGTTGCACTGAGTATGAATGGGGATTGATTGAGCCCAAATAGTACTCTGGAGAATCTGTACACTTCCAAGTCTGCCATGTCTCTCTCTTTCATACAATGGAATCTTAACACATCTCAATCTGATTCCAGACTTTGAATTTGTAAAAAGGCTTATTTGATGTCTCCTCTTGCTGTCCATGGTTGCATTCTATTTCTACTCAATGTGTCCCAAGTATGGTTTTGTAAAGGTGGGCCTATCTCTACGCAATTATTTAGAGAAGGAGAATGTCAATTTGCATCGTAAATGATGTGGACCTTGGTGCTTTCTACTCCCTCTCTCACAACTGCTCTATGTGGCAAATAAAATTTCTTTCCCTTTTGTGTGCAGGGTGTCTCTGAGAGAGCTCCAGCTGTTTCTCTAATCTCCCTGCTAGTTTTTATGTCTTGCTTTGCTCCTCGTTTCATTGCCTGGTACTTCTGTAACCCCTCTCTTCCATATAAACCCAGTTTCATACCAGTCTTCTGGGCTTTGCTCTAGCTGTCCTTTAACGACTTCATGAACAGTATTCTCTTCCCCCTTTCCTCAAGGCCTAAAACGTCAAAAGACCATAATATTTTCAACTGAGCTTCTTTTGTTCTTGTAAGAAGAGGGTTTGTTGAAACTGATTCACAACCAGCTGACATTATTATCAAACCAAAAGTAGTCAACTCAGCAATTGGCTCTCCTTTCCTATCCTTGGCCTTGTTGGGGTTTTGATCTTAGCAAAATCACTGGCTCATACGATGTATAGGTAGGTCTTCCTTCTGATCTCTTTCATCCATGTGAACTCCTTTTAAATGTAAGTATTCTGCAATCAGCCTTTCATAATTTGGGTTTGGAACATGGAGCAGCTCCCTTCTATCCACCTTGTTCAAATTGATTCTTAGCTTGTAAGGGCCTTTCAGATTCATTATTTCAACATTATATACTTTATTCTCTTTGTCACACTTGTCAGCATCATGTCTATCTGTCTACTTTCCTCTTTAACTGGCTTCTTCTTACTTACCCCTTCAAGCCTATTTGATATGTATGAGCTACCAGCTCCAGTGTCTAGTAATGCAAGACATGTTACCCCTTCAACTTTCATGATAACTAATGGGTAGACAAAATTATGCTCTCCTGTTGCTACAAGCATCTGTGGTTCTCTTTATGCTCTGTCACAAACTGATGCATGGTGTTTTCCTCTGCACTTGCGACAGCTGCCTTTACTGTCCATGAAGATGCTCTGCGCCCAGATCCCATACAGATGAAACACAACCCTTTTGCTCGAAGTATATTTCTACATTCGCTCACCCATTCGACCTTTTTGCAATCAGCTGACTTGTGACTGGAATCGCCACAATAAACACACTGCGTTTCTTGATATGTTCCATGAGTTGCTGTGAAAATTTTATCACTTCGAGATGTATTGGGTTTCTCTCTGTCCATTTGGTTAACACCTCCAAAAGTTTAGGGAACCCCCATTCTTACCAATTGTCATCTAGCCAGATTAGATCTACTCTACTTCCTTCCTACTAATGTAGGGTCATCCTACCATACCCACCACTCTCTTACAATGTACCCATAGTTTCAAGAGCTTGGATGTGAGGGAGGAGTTTATTTCGAAAGTCATGTATTCTTGCAGCATTTGTTAGAAATCTCGAATGAACGAATGCAATGTAAATATCTCAATCTCGAATAAAACACAACATTATAACGTAACAGGCTTAACAGCGTAATAGCAATATGAATAAACGTGGCTAGCACGAGGAGGTCACATGACCAGAACTAACAAAACGTAACCATAAAACAATAGACAATTGTGTTGGTATCATAAATAGTCCAATACTCCCACTTGATACCAACACCAAGTATAATGTTATTACGCACAATAGTTCAGTTCAATCCAAAAATCAATTTCTGGTAAGTCCAATCATGTCCCGAAATTGTTCAAATTTAACTTTAGCAAGTCCTTTTGTAAGCATATCAGCCACCATCATTTCAGTTGGACAATACATAACTTCAATTTGTTTGTCAGCAACTTTTTCCCTCACAAAATGGTATGAAATGTCTATATGTTTTGTCCTACTATAGAATTTGGGGTTCTTTGATAGCTCAATTGCACTTTGGTTATATTCAAACAAAACCGTAGGTTTATTTTGTGCAAATCCAATATCTTCAAGTAGCCTTCTTAACCATATCAATTCTTGACTTGATGTACTAAGAGCAATATATTCAGCCTCAGTAGATGACTTTGAAACACGTAAGTGCCTTCTGCTACTCCAACTTATTGTACATCCATTGATTTGAAATACATAGCCTGAAGTTGATCTCCTTGTACTCAAATCCCCTCCCCAATCTGCGTCAGAATATCCACATAGTGTGATTTCTTCTTTACCAGCTGACTATTTCAAGCGATAGTCAAGTGTTCCCTTTATGTAACATAGGACTCGCTTCACACCTTCCCAGTGTTGCTTTCCAGGCTTAGCCATAAACTGAGAAAGAATGCTAACCGCTGCAGCAATGTCAGGACGTGTTGCAGTGCTAGCATACGTCAGACACCCAATAATCATTTGATACCTTTGTGTATCTATAGGAGTGTCACAATCTGAGAGTTTTTCAAACTTTCTCCCAGGCTCAAGAGGTGTGGAAACCTGCTTACAGTTTTCCATATTAAATCTTTTTAACACTCCTTCCAAATATTTTGGCTGGCTAATAGTTAGTGTTCTTTCTTTTCGGTTTCTTTGAATCAACATTCCAAGGATAAAATGTACCTCTCCTTGATCAGAAATGTTAAATCTTTTACTCAATGATTCCTTTTCTCTTGCCATCATGTCATTGCTGTTTGACATTAACAGGATATCATCCACATAAAGAGCTAAAATCACAAAATTTATATTCCCATTGACATCTTTCACAGATTTTACATACAGACATGAATCTGCACCACTCATCTTAAATCCATTTAATTTGAGGAAGTCATCAATAGCAATATTCCAGCATCTTGCTGCTTGTTTCAACCCATATATACTTTTCTTCAGCTTGCAAACATACTCGGGCTTTTCTTTATCAACATAACCAGTTGGCTGCTTCATATAGATGTCAGCGTCAAGTGTGCCTTGTAGAAAAGCTGTTCTCACATCCATTTGATGTATTTCCAAATCAAGGTTGTTTGCTCATGCAAGTAATGATCTGACAGCAGTGTATCGTACAACTGGTGCAAATACCTCATGATAATCAACACCCTGTTCTTGAGTGTAACCTTGCGCAACAAGTCGAGCCTTGAATCAGTCCAGTGATCCATTTGATTTCCTTTTAACTTTGAATATCCAGCGGCACCCAACAACATTTTTATTCTTTGGGGCTGGCACTAAATCCCATGTCTTATTGCTTTGTAGGGAAGAAACTTCAGAATCCGTTGCCTCTTTCCATTGAATTGAATATTCACCATTCCAGGCTTCATTAAGGCTTTTAGGCTCATCAATGTCGGCAGTAAGTATGTCAGATATATAACAATAATCAGCTTCTTCTTCTATTAGCCTTTGAGGTGCTTTTCTCTGTCTTTTCTGTGGCAAATTCTCTAGTTCTCTAAGAAATCTTTGCTCATAATTTTCTCCCACTGGAGCATTATCTCTCATATTATCTTGGGCTGCAACTTCATTCTCTGCATTTTGTTCATCAGGCAAAATATCATGATCAATAATTTCAACATTTGAATGAGATAGTTCTCTCTCTTTGAAATCATAGAACTTTCTTTCATCAAATATCACATCTCTACTACAAAGAAAACGTTTGACAACAGGGTCATAGAGTTTGAAACCCTTTGTTCCCTCAGGATACCCTACAAATATCGCTTTCCTTGATTTCATATCAAACTTCTTTCTTGCTTGAGAATCAATGTGTACATTAGCAATGCATCCAAATATTTTCAAGCTTGATACATTTGGTTTTACACCAAACATGCATTCATAAGGCGTTTCTTCTTTCAAAGCCACTGAAGGGCTTCTAGTCTTCAAATATACAGCTGTATTTACAGCTTCCGCCCAGAATTCTTTAGGCACATTCGAGAAGTGAATCATGGATCTGGCAGACTCAACAATGGTACGATTCATGCGCTCTGCAAGTCCATTCTGAGCTGGGTTGTATGGCACTGTTGTTTCATGCTTTATACCTTGTTCTCTCAACTATTCAGCAAAGGCATGTGAGCAATATTCCCCTCCATTGTCGCTTCTCAGAACTTTAACATGCTTTCCAGTAATATTTGTCATGAGATTGACAAACTCCTTGAACTTACTCAAAGCTTCAGATTTTTGCTTCAGATAGTAGACACACACGTATCGTGAAAAATCATCAATAAATGTAATGAAGTACTTTGAACCACCAATAGAATCCATGTTCATTGGGCCACATATGTCAGTGTGAATTATCTCCAGAACATCAGTGGTACATGATGATGAACTCTTAGGATAGGGCAATCTGTGCTGTTTTCCTTTCACACAGCCTTCACAAAGTGATTTCTTTTCATTTTTCGCAATTCTATCCAATCCATCAACCATGTCACAATTTGATACTTTGACAAGATTATCAGCTCCTAAATGACCATATCTGCAATGCCAAAGATCCATATTAGAAGTATTCTCAGCTGTGTTAGCATTTTCATGAGAATGTGTTTTCAAGAAGTACAGTTTGCCTGTCATTTCTCCAATTCCTAGGACTTTAGAGTTACGTGAGATCTCGCATTTGTTTGCTTGAAATTCTACAGTAGCACCACGGTTTGTCATAGCATGTACAGACAGCAAATTTCTTCTCAAATCTGGCAAATATAGTACATCGTATAGTGCAATCTTCTGTAGTTGTCCTCCAACATCAGTGGTTAACCGATAAGTCCCTTTTCCATATGCACGAATGGTACGATTATCACCAAGGATGTTATTACATGGCTGCCTAAACTCAATAAAATCAGAAAGTGAATTCCTATCATGCGTCATATGTTGGGACGCTCCAGAGTCAATGATCCACAAAAATTTTTCCTCATCCGAATCTTTACCTGCGTATAAGGCTTCTTCATATATGGCTCTACTATCGCCTGTTTCCTCACTCATGTGTGCAGACTCAGCATTCCTTGACCTATTTCCATGTACATTGGGGCTCTTCTTCTTTTTTGGGCAGTCTCTGGCAAAGTGCCCTCTTTCTTTACAATAGTGACAAATTCCAGTGAAAGGTTGTGTTGGAAAAGATCTCTCTTGTTTATCAGGATGCAAAGCGGAAGTGCGTCCTCGATTTCCTCTTCCCCGCCTGCTGTTAAAGCTGTGTTTCGCAGATAATGCGTCTCCCGAGCTTTTAAACTCAAAATTATCTGACTTTTGGTCAAAATCATTTAGCAACATCATTTTCACTTTGTCAAATGATAAATTTGTTTCTCCAACGGCATCTAATGCTGTACTTAACGGCATAAATTCGTCAGGCAAACTGGCCAATAAAGTCATAGCTAGTTCTTTATCATCACTTTGAACACCCATTTCTACCAACTGATCATGCAAGGATTTAAGGTAATTTATATGCTCTAGCATATTTCCATTATGTTGAACCTTGCAAGAGTAATATTTCTGTCTCAACCTTACCTTTTGTAGAATTGAGTTACGAGCAAATTGGTTCTTCAAGGCGTCCCATGCGTCCTTAGCTGTTTTCGTGTCACGTATGTGAATTTGTTGACCAGGCTCTACAGCTAAACAAATATAGGTCCAAGCTTTCTTGGCTTTCAAACGAAACTTCCGTGCTTCAGCTGCTCCAGCCTCAGCATTAGGAGCAACAGCGGTACCATCTGCATGTTCGAACAAATCATTGCTTTCCAAATACAATCTCATATTGAAAGCCCATGACCTGTAATTCCCGCTATTTAACTTGGCAAATTTCAGAACATTTCCAGCAGACTCATCTAGCGAAGCCATTTCTACTACATAAATGTCAATGAACCCTTAGAAAACACGTAGTCCTGGGCCCATAACCTGTTAGAAATCTCGAATGAATGAACGCAATGTAAATATCTCAATCTTGAATAAAACACAACAGTATAACGTAACAGGCTTAACAGCGTAATAGCAATATGAATAAACGTGGCTAGCACGAGGAGGTCACATGACCAGAACTAACAAAACGTAACCATAAAACAATAGACATTTGTGTTGGTATCATAAATAGTCCAATAGCATTTACTCCCTTAATGTGGGACAGATTCATAACCATTTCAATATGGGCGTTGACCACTTTAGTTGGTTTTCCAAATTTGGCCTTCACAATTTCTCTTGCTCTCATGTAACCTCCACTGTTATGCATAAGAATTTTGATCAGTAAATATGCCTCGGGATCAAGAAAGTCTGTCAAATAGTTGACCTTTGTTATAGGGTCAATGCTTTGTTTGTCAATTTCTGCTTCAAATTGGTTCCAAAATCAAAACCAATCTATGTGCGTTCCTTTAAACTTTGTAATTTCCAACCTGAATAGCACTACCAGATCCTCCTGTTTGTTGTCCAGATTTCTTTTGTGTGATTCCTAGCTGCTTCTTCAATTTTTCAATGAAAGGCTTGAATTCTTTCAAATTATCATCGATTTGTGATCCCCATGCCTTCATTTCATCTGTTTTCTCATCATTATCTATTTTCAGCTCTACAATGTGCATTTTTAGACTTTGATATTCCTCCAAGTTAGTTTCCTACACACTTAGTTGCCTTTCCATGTCCATGGGTTCCTTTTTATCTAGTATATCCTCCGTTTCGTGTGAAATAAACTTGAGAAGCTTGATTTTTCCATGAATCTATCTGTTAAGAGCGTCGATTTCAGCCATGGCTAGGCCTAATTGAGGGTCAACGGTTTGAAACTCACAAAGAAATAACAATTTGCATAAATAAACTCACCAAGCTGCCATGTATTGCTTAATCAACTGCCATTTGGGTTGTCACTTTGTTGGGATTCATGTAGAATGCACACAACAATAAACACATAATTAGGGTTATTTTAGTCGAATCAAAGGAACATAGCTCAAAATAAAAACAAAATCGAAAAGCACCCTCTTGCAACATGAACAAATTAGACACAACATGACAAAATTAAAAGCAACATGTCTCAGTTGTACTTTTGTTTCCAGGGGGTTATGGTATTCCCGACAAAGCGCTACAATAGTCAGAAATGAAAGGGGATATGAGGTTTCTTGCAAAATGACGAAATCAATGTGGCCTATCTCGGACATTGCAAGTGGCCCATCTCGGATTTGGAATCTCCATAGTCAATTTGCTACAATCCTCGCCAAACTTTTTGGAACACCTACTACATTGTCATAGAATTTTTCTCCTCCTCCACCCCTCCCCTTGATACAATGTTGAAGTATGATGAGATTGTTCTGCTTTGACAATTCGTTTTGATACTGACTGGTAAATGCTCATTTCCTACATAAAAATCAACTTTGTTCATTTGGGGAGGGGGGGGGGGGAGGAAAATGGGAACAGGAGAGTTATCTACTGGGCAGTAAAACAGGAAAAACATTTTTCTTCAGGATGACTTTACTGGTAGTGTTCCAACTAATTTTGGCGAGGATTGTAGGAATCTGCAATAAAATGCTATACTTATTATGTTTGTTAGGCATTTAGTTAGACACTTCCAAAACAGCCCTGTCTACTATTCTTATATACTTTTGCCATGCTGATCCAGAAACATCAGAAAATATGATATATACTTGAAGCTCTGACCAGCATTGCCTACAAGGCTGACAGATAACAGTACCTTTTGGGTATCTACCCGAGAGCCATGACCTTAATATGGGCATTTCCCACTGTGCATTTCCATGTTTCTTATCGAGACAGACATTAAATGTCAGTTTCTAGTATGAGGGCGGCTGCACTCAATAGAAAATTTGCACACTCACAGAGTTGTCCCAGTCTGTTTCCATTGGCATCACAGTAGATAAAGTACTCTGTTTCCCATGGTGCATAACAGCAGCACACTTGTTCTCTCTTTGTTCAGCAAGGAGGCATTGCCTAGAGGGCAGTTTCTTGCAATATGATCAGGCTTGTCACATGTCAAGTACTGATGTCTGGGGAACTTAGTTAGTAGGGGATTGGACCCAAGCATTCTTATATTGCTTTGATTAGTAATAAAGCCAGTTGTTGTTTTATGTTCATACAATACCATTATGGTTAACATTCTTCATGATTCATTATGTATATATTTTGTATATAATCACGATTTGTATATAATTTCCAGCTTATCTACTCTCTGGATTTCATATGTGGTGCAATGACCAGGATCTGCGCATTGCGGGTTTCAGAACTTGTTCATCTGCTCTTTATGTTCCATCATACATTCAACCATGCTGCTGACACAGAGTAGCTCACTGGATAAGTTAAAGAAAGATAGGAACAAGCTACAACAAATGTTCACTAACATATACAATGAAGTCATAAGTTTAGTAAAGAAACAGTCATGCATTACTGAAGAGATGTCCCAACTCCAATCTACATCTGAGATACTAAGCGCACAATGTTAAGGAATGCAGAGATTTCGACAAAGAAATATGGCAAATTGCTTTGGAAGAAATAAAAGACAAAGCAGAGTTGGATGCCTTCCTCAATGAAGTTGATGCTGTAAACTCCACCAACCGAGGTAAGCGTAATAAACTTGCATTTATAATTTCAAGAAAAAGCCAATGCTACAGACGTCAACAGCGCATCATTCACATCAAAATTTGCCAGACTTACAGTTACCAACCTTTGACAGTAAGATAACAGACTTGCTAGGATTTTGGGACTGCTTTCAGTCACAAGTAGGGAGTTCACCAGGTCTCCAAAATCGGCAAAGTTTATGTATCTTCTAGGCCAGCTCAGAGGGGGAGCACAAGAAACTGTTATGAGTGTACTTCCCCCTGAACAGAACTACAGTAATCTTGAGAAAACCCTTGAGAAAAATTTCGGTCTAACTAGAAATATGATACAGGTGCATGTCATGAATCTCTTAAAAATGCCACAGCCCACCCTCCTAGCCACCAGCCTCCGACAATTTTACAATGCTGTTATGGGGGACATAAGTTCATTAGAGGCCTTAAAAGTTGATGTTACCACCTGTGCCCCTATCATTGTCCCAATTGTGAAAGATAGACTGCCAGTGAAGGTACACAGTATGATAGGTGATTGTGGTAAAGATACAAACTTCAGTTTGAAATTATTTACAGATAGTTTAAAGGAAAATATCGCCAGAGGAGCAATCACACACAGTTAACATACTTAATGGTGTATCACCATTGTCTCGATATGACATGTATGCGCCTATGTAACTAGCATGCTAACCACAGCTGTCCAGACATGATGTCAACTTTGTAAAGGTACTCAAGCGTCTTCACAGTGTAGAATGTCAGCTAGTGAGATTACCACTTTTATGCAAAAGGGTATTGCATTAAGTTTAAGGGTAAACACCATGCCAGTATTCATGACATTCATATTCATTCGATTGTTCCCTATGCCAATCCTCAATGTCCTATGCCAACATCTTCACATCCCCCATCGTGCACTAACACCAGTATTGTTACACATGATGCATCTATTGCTTCTTCAGTTCGAGACACTTATCCCATTTATGATTTGCACTCACAGTCTGTCACACCAAATTGTGCTCCTGTATTAGACAAGTATGCCAATACCAGACAGTCTAAGGCACCCATGCCTATTACTCATAAATTGTCTCCTCCTGAGTGCTTCAATACTACTTTATCTTCTAACAATAGACATAATTCATTAAAGGCCAAGGATAAAGTAATTCTTCTCAAAACCATCAATGCATTTGTTGTAGTAAGGGAAAAGATATTACTTGCACCTATTTTTCTAAGGCTCTCAATGCAGCTATGTCCCCGAGCATAAAGCTATGCATTAAATATGTTACATTTTCAACATAGGAATGAAAACAAATATAAACTAACCCAGTCTAGCACGGATTATAACATGACACATCTCTTTAATGTACTATCACAATGTAGCACTTAAAACACAGTGAGTTAGCAAATAGAATTGAAGAGCTGGGAGGAGAAGAACTATCATGGTGATGATACTCTGGGGGAAGGTGTTGGAATGTGCTGAAAACATGTAAATAAATAGGCAGCAACAATAGAAAATGCATACATTTGATAAGGCAACTACATTTAGACTGAAATCCAACCCTTTGGTAGGACAGCAGACACTTTCTATGTAGAAAACACTGAGAATAGTTCTTTTGAAGCCAAAGGACAGGCTTTGACATTGAGAGCACTTTCCAAAGTAAAAACTACCTGATTGCACTTATCTTGAGGATACACCTGTCAAAAGCAAGCCAAATACACACTTGTTTAGCAGAGAATACAACTGTAAAGTTCTTGTCAATACTTACTAACAAGTTAGCATGAACAGCACAGATATTTAGGGAATAGTTTGGAATTGCTTGGAAGCAACTGTTCAGTCTGAACGCAGCCTTAAGCTCAAAAGCTACATCTTTAGTCGAGTTCTTCGATGTATCATATCTCATTTATGTTGTTATTCCATGAAAGCTCAAGCTGTGCACAGCCACCTTACTTGAAACATACTTTGGGGAAGTGCAGAGGCCTATTGTAAACAGGATGATCACAACTTTCCACCCAATGTCGTATGGAAATGTCTGAATTCACCCTTGCATATTAATAGATGCATTGTTTTCATATCTCTATAATTGTTTCAAGCAGGGCACATGATATGGTTACTAAACTTAGACCTTATGCAATTCATATGGCATTAGTATGGAGTGTGTCTAGCATCAGTCATGATGGAAATGAATTCGAAATAAACCATTTATAATGAAATGCTTTGTGTTGGTTATGATTTGCGTGGTGAAATCAGTAGATTCATCAAAAGTGCAATCAAATCCACTCAGGCTGTGACCAGAAAGGAACAGAGCCGTAGTGATCTGAGGAAAGTCAACATCATGATCATCGACATAACTTGTGTCCTATGTGACAGTATAGACAAGGGAAGTTCATTATTTTAGTGCGTCTATTGTTTTTTAGAGAGAGTAGTGAGGAGAGAGAGATGGAGAGTAAAGGATGAGTGTCGTTTGTGAAATGTGTTTTGTTAAAGGATGAGTGTCATTTGTGACATGTGTTTTGTTTATAGTGGTTCTTGTGGACTTCGTTACACCTACTACATGTTCAAGGACATTATGAAGTGCATGAAAGACAAAGTTAAACAGTTGTGGTGATGAGTTATGAAGAGTTACATGTGTCTTTCTAAAAGAAACCAGTTTATATGAAACCTAGTGCTGGATAAGACAATACTTTAAGTTTTGCTTTCATTATTGCAGCAATTTTTTTCATTCCATAAGAAACTCAATAGAGATTGTTAGAACTAAAATGTGTTCAAAAAGTAAGGAATGCAATTTACTGATTTTTCCTCTTCAGAGACAGAGTGCTACATCTTCCAGGAATAGAAGAAAAATCTTAAGTATAACTGTGGTCATGAAATATGAAAAGGGTGTGGCTAGGGTGTGGTCATTTGATTCTACTGTTGGATTCAATCTACTCAAGTCCCAGATCTATCCCTGATGGCTGTGCCAAGCAGCCAATAATGGAGAAATATTGCAAACATTGCTTTTCAATTGAATGCAAGAAGTTTAAGACAATCGTTTAATAACACGAGTGTTTACAACAAGTGTAATAAAACAATTAAAAACTCCTGGGTGATACTGCATATCCAATGCATGACTGATTGGTCAAAGCATATCGTTGTGAACCAAATATGGGCCACAAAGAAAAGGTATTCAACTTGGTTCCAACTCGGGTAAACATTACCATTGAAAGAGCATTCAGAGTGTTGAAGGGGGAAATAGTGCATTCTACTCTGCAAGATGTCTCTTGAGCCATCATTTGTGGCTGACAATGGTCTGGCTGGTTGTGCTCTTCATGACATATGTCAAGATTGTAACAAGCTATCAGAGGAGGTAGCAGATCCATACAACACTTGCCAGAATGACAACTTTCATTACAATGTCTGCGAATCTGGTGTAATATATGTGATCATGACATTGTGTGTGTAAACTAATTAGAATATACATCTGAAAATAACCCCAGTAAACCT
Source organism: Mastigias papua (assembly GCA_964019165.1). Taxonomy (NCBI): domain Eukaryota; kingdom Metazoa; phylum Cnidaria; class Scyphozoa; order Rhizostomeae; family Mastigiidae; genus Mastigias; species Mastigias papua. Next base: position 2,811,088 of record OZ025276.1, read on the forward strand.
TTGATGTTGTCAATCCCTGCTGGTATCTGTATGCCTTGTGACTAGCACAAGTGCCTGCCTTTGTAAGAGGCCCTGCAATGACTCGCTGGCAGATGATGAGAGGAATACATACCAACACTTAATGGCAAGTCTTCATTGTTGTTTTACACCCTCTGGCAACGGAGAGCACTGTTACCAGGAATGTCATGCTCAACACTTACGCCCATCCGAGAGTCCTACTCTCTTCCTTTGGTGTCTCAAGGGCATTTTACGCACAGATGAACCTGATCTCAGCACTGATGCTTTCATTGCCTTACTCCACTGTCAGTTCATGTGTTGTCTTCCCCACATTTACAGATGAACCTCTTGGAGTCCTGCTCCACACCAGATCTGGACAAAATGGTTCAAGTTGCCCACCTATGTCATTATCTTGATACCTTGCCTTAACACCCAGTCACATATATGGCCATTGCTGAAGAGCCCTTACAGCCAACTACACCTTTTGGCCCCAATGAGGTATATGTCACCCACTTAGAGAGCCTAGTGTATGACCAGGTGGCTAATCACCCTCAGATTGCAGCCATTGGTCACACCTCAGATACATCCCCATGAACTGCCCTCATTGATTTTATTGCAGAGAGATAGGCCGCATTGTGTCTTTGTGTGCCCTTCATCGCAGAGAAAAGTGGTGCACAGCACTTGATGGTTGGAGCACAAAGCTGGTGTTGCACAAACAACCTTCAGTCCTGCCAGAAGGATCAAGATTATGCACAAGTGCCTGGTATGGGCATTAACAATTCTTGAAATGTAAGTCATTTTCCATAAATGTCAAGTGGATGCCTTGGTATTAGGAGGTTTCACAATGATATATTGGTGATATATGATATATATCATATCTCGAGGTGATGACTCAACGTTAAATGAGAAAGCTAAAGCTGTAAATGAAGAAGTAAAGACCTTGTGTGAAACAAACGATCTAGATTTCACTGGGCATGAAAACATCGACAAAACAAAATGTCTAAATGGAAGTTCATTACTCCTGAACAGAATGGGCACAGTCCTTCTTGTCACTAATTTCACAAAATATCTTAAAAGCACATTGATGTGAGGATGGGACTCAATATAATAGACACAACGCTAAGTACATTTCTTCTATTTTAGAAAATCAAGATTCCCATGAAATTGTCAACTCTGATACTGACGAAATAAATCCCCCTACCAAACTATCAACTATTAGGCACAAGAATAAAAGAGGCCTAATTGTGGCACATTTGAATATAAACTCAATCTGTAATAAAATAGAGGATCTTAAATTTCTGGTTGCTAGAAACAGTGATATCATGGTAATTTCAGAAACTAAATTAGATGAATCCTTCCCCAAAAGTCAGTTCTTAATTGATGATTTTAAAAAACCGTTTTGTTGCGATAGAAATTCAAATGGTGGAGGTATCCTGGTGTATATCAGAGATACAGTTCCAGCAAATGAAATAAAACAAGTAAATGTTGCCACTTCAATTGACTGTTTACTAACTGCAAGTAATGTGGGCAAGAAAAAATTGGCACTGATCAGTGCTTACCTCCCTCCTTCTCGATGTCAAAAGCTTTTCTTTGAAGAGATGGGAAAAGTGCTTGACCAACTTTCTCCTTGATATGGACATTTTGTCATTGTTGGGGATTTAAATTCAGAAGAAACAAATTGTGAAATTAGCAATTTCATTTATGTCTATTGACTGAGACACTTAATAAAAAGTCCTACTTGTTATAAATCTGCTGACAATCCTTCGATTGATATATTCCTAACGAATAAAAACTCTGGTTTTCAAAATACTACAACAATAGAGGTAGGATTGTCAGATTTTCATTTAGTGATACTAACAGTGTTGAAGAATGGTTTTGTTAAAAAAGTTCCAAGAATTTTTACATACTGAGAACACAGCAAGTTGGATCCTGTAAAGTTTCCTGATGATCTTAAAATCAACTTAGCTAGAACAACGGAGAATGCTCAGTATTTGACACTTTCAATTCTGTAGCGGAAGAAGTGCTGAATAACCATGTACCATTGAAACAAAAATATTTACTTGCAAGCGATGCACCTTTCATGCACAGTTATGTAATAGACTGAACAGAGTGGAATGCTTTTAGAAAACAGCGGAATAAGTGTGTGAAAATTTTGCGTCAGGCAAAAACATCTTATTATGGAAACCTTGATATGAACTCTGTTCTTGACAATAAAAAGTTGTGGAGAACTGTGAAGCCATTTGTCACTGACAAGGTACAAACCTCTTCAAGTATCACACTTGTTGAGGATGATAAGATAATTACAAATGACAGTCAAATAACTGAGATCTTTAATGACTTTTTGACCACTATTACACAGACAATGGATATGCCCCTGGCGAATGCATACTTGCCCCGACAGACCATTTGCTGCATCCTACTGACATTGCTAGTGAAAAGTATAAATATGATTCCAGCATTCACATTAAGGATAAGGTAAAAATAGGCTCATCATTTGACTTCCAACCAGTTACCATGAGGGCAGTCACTGATGAAGTATTGAATCTGAATCCAAAAACAGAATCCACGATGAAAAGTATTCCTACATACTGAAAGAGAATCGAGACATATTTGCGCCATTTTTGCTGGACACTTTTACTAATTCATTACTCCAGAAAACACTTCCTGAACGACTGGTACCTTAACATCGACAAAGGAGAATATACTGATTTGATTTTCATTGACCTAAAGAAAGCATTTGATACGGTTGACCACAACATTCTTTTGCAAAAACTTGCAAAGTATAGTGTAAATGGTCTTGAACACGATTGGTTCGCCTCGTATCTTAACAACCGTAAGCAATTTTGCAAAGTCAATGGTGTTTCATCTAGTATAAGAGATATAAATTGTGGTGTCCCACAAGGCTCCTGTCTTGGTCCACTTTTGTTTCTGATCTACATAAATGATTTACCTTTTTCGCTTGAAAAAGCGCATGTCAGTATGTACGCAGATGACACTACAATATCGCACTCCTCTATGAGTCTCGCTGATCTTCAACATGACTTAAACTGTGATATTTCGAACTTACAGGACTGGTTGCATGGAAACAAGCTTTCATTAAATGTCGTTAAAACCCAATCTCTGATTGTTGGTTCAGGCCCAAATATCCGTAAGATCCAAAGCCAGCCTGATGCTCAACCAGCGTTTGTAATAAATAATGATAATATTGAGATCGTTAGTAGCTTTAAATATCTTGGTGTTCAAGTTGACAATCAACTCAAATGGGATGACCATATTGATATGGTAAAGAAAAAGGCACTCCAAGCTCTTGGACTGGTCAAATATTCGAAGAAATATCTTTCTTCAGAAGTTCTTGCAAAAATGTACCGAGGCTTGGTTGAGCCTCATTTGAGTTACTGTTGCTCCGTATGGGGTAATTGCAGTAAGCGTAAAATTGACAGCCTGCAAAAGGTACAAAATCAGGCTGCGAGAATAGTTATGAATAGTGGATATGATGCATCAGCGGCCCCACTCATCCAGAGCCTAGGTTGGCCAACGATTTCCAGTCTTATTCACAAAGAAACAGCAACAATGGTTTATAAATCTCTGAATGAGCTTGCACCCGAATACATGCGAAATCTGTTCACAAGATGTTCAGGAAGCAACGGTCGTGTACTACGCTCAACTGACACAGATCTAAAATTGCCACTTTTAATAACTAGCGCTGGTCAGAAGTCATTCTCGTATCGAGGGGCCAGACTTTGGAACAGCTTGAGTAGGGAAGCTAAAGTGGCAACCTCCCTCAATGCCTTCAAACGGCTATCAAAAAACGATGTCGATGCACTGAGCCAGAGCTAATGATTTCCTTTATCTCGCTTTCTTTTTTGTTTTATCAAATGATTGTATTAAGGCTACTTTTTTTGTAATATTATATCTATTAATTTGTTTTTAACACGTCAGTTTGAAAAACAGTATTTATAACTGAAACTTTTTACGTGTATAAATATTATAAAATGAATGAATGAAAATGAAGATCTCAACTTAGGAGACATAACATCGCTATTTAAAAATGATGAAGCCACAAACAAGCAAAAATATCGACCTATCACAGTTTTGTCCACTTTATCAAAGGTCTTTGAGTGACTTCTATATGCCCAACTGATTGGTTTTTAGGATACATTTTTGGTTCCCTGTTTATGTCGTTTTCGGAAAGGTGTTAACACACAGCATGTGCTATTGAGGTTAATGGATACCTATAAGAATTCTTTAGATAAAAAAGGAGTTGTTGGAGCTTTGCTAATGGATCTTTCATAAGCATTTGATTGCATAGACCATGAGCTGCTAATTGTGAAACTAAGTGCTTATGGATTTTGCAACGATGCCCTGCTGATGATTTATAGTTATCTGACAGGTAGAAAGCAGAGGGTCAAAGTAAGTAGTTCATTTAGCACTTGGCAAGAAACCTTTACAGGTGTACCACAAGGATCAGTTCTTGGACTCTTCTGTTTAATATTTACATCAATGATTTATTTTTCTTGGTAATTGATACTGCAGTATGTACCTTTGCTGATGATACTGCAATAATGCTGATTTTATGATCAAAAGACGGGAGGTAACACGAGCTGCGCATTGCTTCGCGCATACGCTATTTGCTGTGCTTTTTGCTATAAATGTTTCTATATGCTCTATAGTTTGTTTTGCTATTTCTATTTAGAATATGGTTTGGCCAAGTAATATCTGCTTACGTGTAGCCATTCCGTCTATTACGCAAACTCCAAGTAGGATGCAAGGAATCCCTCGTGGTAGTGACTGAGCATTACACAGCATTCCAATGTATTGTTTAGGATTAAGGATTATTTACACTTAGATCATACACGACTGGACTAAATAGTCTAGAAGAAACTAGCACTACCCTATACCCCATTTATGCTGAGTAACGATTACGCTACGTCGGCATGAACGCTGACACATCCCACATCAGTATTCTTATACTATATATATTACACCCCTATTAGAAACTTATAGAGAGGATAATGATAGAAAATAGTTATCGTGCTGTAGGTGCTTGTGAAAGACCTCAGTAGCTTAATGAGAATATATGCATGTAGAAAGAGAAAACAAAAGTGAGTTGCTTCTTTGTGTTTATCCTGCCGTTAAAGTTCGAGAGATCTGTGAGCAGATCACAAATGGTGACATTGTGGTGGGATTTCAAAAGATTGCAGAATTCTTCGAGCCCACTTCAAGCCTTAGCCGACTCATGAAGAAACTTCGAGAAAAGAAGTCAAGAAACCACTCGTAGTAGTAGGAGCACACTATACATATTGTTACCTTACAGATATAACCCTCAATATTTAGTTTGTATATATAGACGTTGTAAAATGTCGAACTTCGTCAATGGGCAAGGGACAAAAAACGAGAGACACTGAAGTATCGTTTGTGACCCCACCTGTAAGAGGCATGGAAGAGTCACCCAAGACTGTCGTCCACCCAACAAACTGTTTGGAGAGCCGGGAGAAGATGTGGAAAAGTGGTTAACAGGTTTTGACAGGATTTCAAAAGCCAACGGTTGGTCCCAAAAACGGTAAATAGAAAGTTTGCCAGCTTTCCTCCAGGACAGAGCTGCCGAATTATATGATGAGCTGTCCGATAGCCAGTAGTCAGATTGGGAAGACTTGAAAAGCGCCCTCGTGGACCATTTCATCCCTAAGGAGGCCAGAAGGGTTTACTACGCAGACCTTTACTCGAGAAAATAAGGGACAACTAATCTGCCGAAGATTGTGCAAGGGTGATTCACCAGCTAGTTCGCCGTGCATACACAGAAATGCAGCTGGAACACCAAACTACTCTAATGAGAGAACATTTTGTACATGGCCTGCGACCTGCACTCAAACGCGTCGTTTTACTCTCTGACCCCAGTACTTGTAATAAGGTGCTAGAAGTGGCAATAAGGGAACAGATTGACGACCACGTTGTCAATGGCACTGCCCCTGGACCCAGACATTCTATACTGAATCGCCTGTGACCCTTGTCCCCACCATGTCTGGGGAGAAACAAGTGCAAGAAAGATGTGACAGACTGGAAAACGCAGTAGACACATTGACGACTGCCCTCACGGAATCAAAACTATCTGCAGGACCCCCGACTTACGGAAGGAGGTACAACTGGTCTACCGATCGAAATCTGAGGAGCACAGATGGCCGTCCTATATGCACCTATTGCAAGACGGTTGGACATTATGAACGTGACTGCCGTTCGAAAAGGTCATTTTACCAGAAGCCAAAGAACTAGAGAAGGCTGCTCATGTATCATCCTTGGGGTGTGATGCAGCCAACCCTGACTACAAAAGTCCCCAAGCCACTAAGGTAAGTCATACGGTAAATAAAATTGATGTATATCAAGGTGTTACATTTAACGCTAAGGGTGCGAATTACCAAACAGACATAGTTGTTGATTCTGGATCTGCTATTTCAATAATGAGTTCAGAATTATGTGAACTTATCAATAGACATTCTAAAACGCCACTAGAAATACAACCTTGTAGTATTAAAGCTAGAACAGCTACAGGAGAAAATCTGAGTATCATTGGTAAAACAACTGTAGAATTAGATCTAGGAGACAGTATATGGTACGTTGATTGTTATGTCATTCGTAATTTTAAATATTCCTTCCTCTTAGGATCAGATTTTCTCATCAAGTCATGTGCAAGTTTAGATTTAGGTAGCATGTGTATTAAGCTTGGTCAACAGTCCTTGCATGTTAGTGCTGTAAAGCAACCTACTCGCATTCCCATTTGCGCCATAGAGACGCTAGAAATACCTGCGCGCAGCGAAGCACTTCTTACTGGGTCTGTAACTGGGCTAAAAGGAAATGTTCTTGTCGAGCCAAAGTACGAGGTAGTTAGTCACGACTCTTTACTTTTTCCAGCTCATTGTTTAGCAAATGTTACTAGAGGTCAAATTCCTATTAGAATTGCAAATGCTAATCTCTCTCCAGTTAAAATACATGCAGGTACTTGTGTGGGAATGGCAGAAATAATTGATAACAGTGACTACCTCAAGGAGAAAGGTAAGATGACTTCTGATTCTTCTACCTCATGGATTGACAATAGTGATTTATCTAAGTGCAGGATTAATTAAAAGTGAAAATTGCAGTCTGATAGATGTATTGCTCGAATATCAGGACGTATTTACGACAAATAACTTTGACTTAGGCAGAGCCCATCGCTTTACTCATAATATAGACACAGGATAACACCAACCCCTAGCTCAATGCCCATATAGGATTCCCCATAGCCAGTTAGATATGATAGATGAACACATCCAGGGCATGCTTGAAAAGGGAATTATCCAGGAATCAAATAGCCCATGGTCACAGCCATTAGTAATTGTTACAAAAAAAGATGGCTCACCAAGATTCTGTGTAGACTTTAGAAAATTGAATTCTATTACAAAGACACAGATCTTTCCAATGCCTCATGTTTATGAAGTACTGGATTCTTTAGGTGATGCATCTGGTTACTGGCAAATGCCAATGAAGCCTGGAGATATGGAGAAAACAGCCTTTTGCACTAGACAGGGTAATTTTGAATGTAAAGTCATGCCAATGGGTCTTGTAAATGCAAGTTACACTTTCCAAAACATGATGCAGCTTGTTTTAAGTGGTCTTCAATGGCAAATATGCAAGGTATATTTGGACGATGTTATAGTATATTCAAAGTCCTTCCCGCAACATTTGCACAATTTGCGTGCTGTTTTTGACCGTCTCCGGACGGAAGGTTTGACATTACAACCAAAGAAATGCCATTGTTGCAAACCAGAAGTTTTGTATTTAGGACAAGTTGTAGGTAAAGACGGTATTAGGCCTAACTCTGAAAAGATTGCGATTATCAAAAACTACCTAGTACCAAGTAATTGTAATGAGGTTCGTAGTTTTGTAGCATTAGCATCATACTACCGTAGGTTCATCAAAGGATTTGCAACAATCGCTACTCCATTACATGCATTACTTAAGAAAGGTGTTAAATTTAAATGGTCCAAAGAATGCCAACACTCTTTTGACCAACTAAGACACGCGCTGCTTTCTTCATCAGTATTAGCATATCCTAACCTCAAGGAAAGATTCACGCTCTATACAGACGCTAGTAATACAGGTCTTGGTGCGATATTATCGCAGAATATTAATGGAGTAGAAAAGACCATAGCATTTGCAAGTAGGAGTCTGAAAAGGCATGAACGAAAATATGCAACTATAGAAAGGGGATGTTTAGCTTTAGTATGGGGTATCAAGCACTTTAGACCATACCTATATGGTCGGATGTTCGACATAATAACAGACCATAACCTTCTTAAATGGCTTGACAATGCAAGAGACCCTCACTCTCAACTTTCCCGTTGGCCCTTAACATTGCAGAGTTACACGTTTAACATTAAGCATAGGGCAGGTAAATTGCATGGTAATGCTGACGCACTATCCAGGATGCCACACCCAAATGAGGCCCCAGATATAGAGACTAATGTAAATGCTATTGACTCGCCTGGATTACAACTAGACAGAGTCAGAGACTTTCAGAAACAAGATCCCAGTCTCCAAGATTTACTAGATTATTTTGATAAGGGTACTATTCCCAAAGACTCTGATAGTGCTAGGCGATTAATGGCCACTATTGATACTTACGTGTACGAAGAAGGAATTCTCTATCATCTAGATAACGGTAAGGCATGGTCTAGAGTCAATGTGTGTACACAACTAGTAATCCCAAGGGCTTTACAGGAAGAGGTTATGCTAGCACTACATGACGAAATTACTTCAGGACATCTTTCATTTGAGAAAACGTATTTAAAGAGTAAGGCGAGGTACTATTGGACAGGTATGTATACAGAAATTAAATGATGGTGTTCATCTTGTGTCGATTGTGCCACAAAGACATCGCCCCGCAACTTGCCTATGGCCCCGTTACAACCAATGCCAGTCGAAGGTCCATTTGATCGTGTTGCCATAGACGTTCTAGGCCCCTTTCCAACATCCGATAGAGGTAACAAATACATTGTTATCTTCACAGATTACTTTACTAAGTGGCCCGAAGCATATGCAGTTGAGAATGCTGATGCCATAACTACTGCCACATTGTTTGTCGAAGAGATTCTCTGCCGTCATTCAGCCCCTAGGAAATTGTTTAGGTAAAAATTTTCTATCGACGGTTGTTAGATCTATTTGCAATATGGTCAACACTTCTAAGGTAAACGCCACTAGCTACCACCTGGGATGTGATGGATTAGTGGAATGCTTTAATCATACACTCACAACTATTCTGTCTATGTATGTGTCCGAACACCAGACAGATTGGGATCACTTTATCCCATATGCCTTATTTGCGTATCGAACTTCTGTTCAATCTTCTACTAGGGAAACTCCATTTTTGTATGGTAGGGATCCACGTCTCCCAAGTGATGCATCGTTACTTAAAGCTCAGGAAACCTTGCCACTTTTAATAACTAGCGCTGGTCAGAAGTCATTCTCGTATCGAGGGGCCAGACTTTGGAACAGCTTGAGTAGGGAAGCTAAAGTGGCAACCTCCCTCAATGCCTTCAAACGGCTATCAAAAAACGATGTCGATGCACTGAGCCAGAGCTAATGATTTCCTTTATCTCGCTTTCTTTTTTGTTTTATCAAATGATTGTATTAAGGCTACTTTTTTTGTAATATTATATCTATTAATTTGTTTTTAACACGTCAGTTTGAAAAACAGTATTTATAACTGAAACTTTTTACGTGTATAAATATTATAAAATGAATGAATGAAAATGAAGATCTCAACTTAGGAGACATAACATCGCTATTTAAAAATGATGAAGCCACAAACAAGCAAAAATATCGACCTATCACAGTTTTGTCCACTTTATCAAAGGTCTTTGAGTGACTTCTATATGCCCAACTGATTGGTTTTTAGGATACATTTTTGGTTCCCTGTTTATGTCGTTTTCGGAAAGGTGTTAACACACAGCATGTGCTATTGAGGTTAATGGATACCTATAAGAATTCTTTAGATAAAAAAGGAGTTGTTGGAGCTTTGCTAATGGATCTTTCATAAGCATTTGATTGCATAGACCATGAGCTGCTAATTGTGAAACTAAGTGCTTATGGATTTTGCAACGATGCCCTGCTGATGATTTATAGTTATCTGACAGGTAGAAAGCAGAGGGTCAAAGTAAGTAGTTCATTTAGCACTTGGCAAGAAACCTTTACAGGTGTACCACAAGGATCAGTTCTTGGACTCTTCTGTTTAATATTTACATCAATGATTTATTTTTCTTGGTAATTGATACTGCAGTATGTACCTTTGCTGATGATACTGCAATAATGCTGATTTTATGATCAAAAGACGGGAGGTAACACGAGCTGCGCATTGCTTCGCGCATACGCTATTTGCTGTGCTTTTTGCTATAAATGTTTCTATATGCTCTATAGTTTGTTTTGCTATTTCTATTTAGAATATGGTTTGGCCAAGTAATATCTGCTTACGTGTAGCCATTCCGTCTATTACGCAAACTCCAAGTAGGATGCAAGGAATCCCTCGTGGTAGTGACTGAGCATTAAACAGCATTCCAATGTATTGTTTAGGATTAAGGATTATTTACATTTACATCATACACGACTGGACTAAATAGTCTAGAAGAAACTAGCACTACCCTATACCCCATTTATGCTGAGTAACGATTACGCTACGTCGGCATGAACGCTGACACATCCCACATCAGTATTCTTATACTATATATATTACACCCCTATTAGAAACTTATAGAGAGGATAATGATAGAAAATAGTTATCGTGCTGTAGGTGCTTGTGAAAGACCTCAGTAGCTTAATGAGAATATATGCATGTAGAAAGAGAAAACAAAAGTGAGTTGCTTCTTTGTGTTTATCCTGCCGTTAAAGTTCGAGAGATCTGTGAGCAGATCACAAATGGTGACATTGTGGTGGGATTTCAAAAGATTGCAGAATTCTTCGAGCCCACTTCAAGCCTTAGCCGACTCATGAAGAAACTTCGAGAAAAGAAGTCAAGAAACCACTCGTAGTAGTAGGAGCACACTATACATATTGTTACCTTACAGATATAACCCTCAATATTTAGTTTGTATATATAGACGTTGTAAAATGTCGAACTTCGTCAATGGGCAAGGGACAAAAAACGAGAGACACTGAAGTATCGTTTGTGACCCCACCTGTAAGAGGCATGGAAGAGTCACCCAAGACTGTCGTCCACCCAACAAACTGTTTGGAGAGCCGGGAGAAGATGTGGAAAAGTGGTTAACAGGTTTTGAAAGGATTTCAAAAGCCAACGGTTGGTCCCAAAAACGTTAAATAGAAAGTTTGCCAGCTTTCCTCCGGGACAGAGCTGCCGAATTATATGATGAGCTGTCCGATAGCCAGTAGTCAGATTGGGAAGACTTGAAAAGCGCCCTCGTGGACCATTTCATCCCTAAGGAGGCCAGAAGGGTTTACTACGCAGACCTTTACTCGAGAAAATAAGGGACAACTAATCTGCCGAAGATTGTGCAAGGGTGATTCACCAGCTAGTTCGCCGTGCATACACAGAAATGCAGCTGGAACACCAAACTACTCTAATGAGAGAACATTTTGTACATGGCCTGCGACCTGCACTCAAACGCGTCGTTTTACTCTCTGACCCCAGTACTTGTAATAAGGTGCTAGAAGTGGCAATAAGGGAACAGATTGACGACCACGTTGTCAATGGCACTGCCCCTGGACCCAGACATTCTATACTGAATCGCCTGTGACCCTTGTCCCCACCATGTCTGGGGAGAAACAAGTGCAAGAAAGATGTGACAGACTGGAAAACGCAGTAGACACATTGACGACTGCCCTCACGGAATCAAAACTATCTGCAGGACCCCCGACTTACGGAAGGAGGTACAACTGGTCTACCGATCGAAATCTGAGGAGCACAGATGGCCGTCCTATATGCACCTATTGCAAGACGGTTGGACATTATGAACGTGACTGCCGTTCGAAAAGGTCATTTTACCAGAAGCCAAAGAACTAGAGAAGGCTGCTCATGTATCATCCTTGGGGTGTGATGCAGCCAACCCTGACTACAAAAGTCCCCAAGCCACTAAGGTAAGTCATACGGTAAATAAAATTGATGTATATCAAGGTGTTACATTTAACGCTAAGGGTGCGAATTACCAAACAGACATAGTTGTTGATTCTGGATCTGCTATTTCAATAATGAGTTCAGAATTATGTGAACTTATCAATAGACATTCTAAAACGCCACTAGAAATACAACCTTGTAGTATTAAAGCTAGAACCGCTACAGGAGAAAATCTGAGTATCATTGGTAAAACAACTGTAGAATTAGATCTAGGAGACAGTATATGGTACGTTGATTGTTATGTCATTCGTAATTTTAAATATTCCTTCCTCTTAGGATCAGATTTTCTCATCAAGTCATGTGCAAGTTTAGATTTAGGTAGCATGTGTATTAAGCTTGGTCAACAGTCCTTGCATGTTAGTGCTGTAAAGCAACCTACTCGCATTCCCATTTGCGCCATAGAGACGCTAGAAATACCTGCGCGCAGCGAAGCACTTCTTACTGGGTCTGTAACTGGGCTAAAAGGAAATGTTCTTGTCGAGCCAAAGTACGAGGTAGTTAGTCACGACTCTTTACTTTTTCCAGCTCATTGTTTAGCAAATGTTACTAGAGGTCAAATTCCTATTAGAATTGCAAATGCTAATCTCTCTCCAGTTAAAATACATGCAGGTACTTGTGTGGGAATGGCAGAAATAATTGATAACAGTGACTACCTCAAGGAGAAAGGTAAGATGACTTCTGATTCTTCTACCTCATGGATTGACAATAGTGATTTATCTAAGTGCAGGATTAATTAAAAGTGAAAATTGCAGTCTGATAGATGTATTGCTCGAATATCAGGACGTATTTACGACAAATAACTTTGACTTAGGCAGAGCCCATCGCTTTACTCATAATATAGACACAGGATAACACCAACCCCTAGCTCAATGCCCATATAGGATTCCCCATAGCCAGTTAGATATGATAGATGAACACATCCAGGGCATGCTTGAAAAGGGAATTATCCAGGAATCAAATAGCCCATGGTCACAGCCATTAGTAATTGTTACAAAAAAAGATGGCTCACCAAGATTCTGTGTAGACTTTAGAAAATTGAATTCTATTACAAAGACACAGATCTTTCCAATGCCTCATGTTTATGAAGTACTGGATTCTTTAGGTGATGCATCTGGTTACTGGCAAATGCCAATGAAGCCTGGAGATATGGAGAAAACAGCCTTTTGCACTAGACAGGGTAATTTTGAATGTAAAGTCATGCCAATGGGTCTTGTAAATGCAAGTTACACTTTCCAAAACATGATGCAGCTTGTTTTAAGTGGTCTTCAATGGCAAATATGCAAGGTATATTTGGACGATGTTATAGTATATTCAAAGTCCTTCCCGCAACATTTGCACAATTTGCGTGCTGTTTTTGACCGTCTCCGGACGGAAGGTTTGACATTACAACCAAAGAAATGCCATTGTTGCAAACCAGAAGTTTTGTATTTAGGACAAGTTGTAGGTAAAGACGGTATTAGGCCTAACTCTGAAAAGATTGCGATTATCAAAAACTACCTAGTACCAAGTAATTGTAATGAGGTTCGTAGTTTTGTAGCATTAGCATCATACTACCGTAGGTTCATCAAAGGATTTGCAACAATCGCTACTCCATTACATGCATTACTTAAGAAAGGTGTTAAATTTAAATGGTCCAAAGAATGCCAACACTCTTTTGACCAACTAAGACACGCGCTGCTTTCTTCATCAGTATTAGCATATCCTAACCTCAAGGAAAGATTCACGCTCTATACAGACGCTAGTAATACAGGTCTTGGTGCGATATTATCGCAGAATATTAATGGAGTAGAAAAGACCATAGCATTTGCAAGTAGGAGTCTGAAAAGGCATGAACGAAAATATGCAACTATAGAAAGGGGATGTTTAGCTTTAGTATGGGGTATCAAGCACTTTAGACCATACCTATATGGTCGGATGTTCGACATAATAACAGACCATAACCTTCTTAAATGGCTTGACAATGCAAGAGACCCTCACTCTCAACTTTCCCGTTGGCCCTTAACATTGCAGAGTTACACGTTTAACATTAAGCATAGGGCAGGTAAATTGCATGGTAATGCTGACGCACTATCCAGGATGCCACACCCAAATGAGGCCCCAGATATAGAGACTAATGTAAATGCTATTGACTCGCCTGGATTACAACTAGACAGAGTCAGAGACTTTCAGAAACAAGATCCCAGTCTCCAAGATTTACTAGATTATTTTGATAAGGGTACTATTCCCAAAGACTCTGATAGTGCTAGGCGATTAATGGCCACTATTGATACTTACGTGTACGAAGAAGGAATTCTCTATCATCTAGATAACGGTAAGGCATGGTCTAGAGTCAATGTGTGTACACAACTAGTAATCCCAAGGGCTTTACAGGAAGAGGTTATGCTAGCACTACATGACGAAATTACTTCAGGACATCTTTCATTTGAGAAAACGTATTTAAAGAGTAAGGCGAGGTACTATTGGACAGGTATGTATACAGAAATTAAATGATGGTGTTCATCTTGTGTCGATTGTGCCACAAAGACATCGCCCCGCAACTTGCCTATGGCCCCGTTACAACCAATGCCAGTCGAAGGTCCATTTGATCGTGTTGCCATAGACGTTCTAGGCCCCTTTCCAACATCCGATAGAGGTAACAAATACATTGTTATCTTCACAGATTACTTTACTAAGTGGCCCGAAGCATATGCAGTTGAGAATGCTGATGCCATAACTACTGCCACATTGTTTGTCGAAGAGATTCTCTGCCGTCATTCAGCCCCTAGGAAATTGTTTAGGTAAAAATTTTCTATCGACGGTTGTTAGATCTATTTGCAATATGGTCAACACTTCTAAGGTAAACGCCACTAGCTACCACCTGGGATGTGATGGATTAGTGGAATGCTTTAATCATACACTCACAACTATTCTGTCTATGTATGTGTCCGAACACCAGACAGATTGGGATCACTTTATCCCATATGCCTTATTTGCGTATCGAACTTCTGTTCAATCTTCTACTAGGGAAACTCCATTTTTGTATGGTAGGGATCCACGTCTCCCAAGTGATGCATCGTTACTTAAAGCTCAGGAAACCTTGCCACTTTTAATAACTAGCGCTGGTCAGAAGTCATTCTCGTATCGAGGGGCCAGACTTTGGAACAGCTTGAGTAGGGAAGCTAAAGTGGCAACCTCCCTCAATGCCTTCAAACGGCTATCAAAAAACGATGTCGATGCACTGAGCCAGAGCTAATGATTTCCTTTATCTCGCTTTCTTTTTTGTTTTATCAAATGATTGTATTAAGGCTACTTTTTTTGTAATATTATATCTATTAATTTGTTTTTAACACGTCAGTTTGAAAAACAGTATTTATAACTGAAACTTTTTACGTGTATAAATATTATAAAATGAATGAATGAAAATGAAGATCTCAACTTAGGAGACATAACATCGCTATTTAAAAATGATGAAGCCACAAACAAGCAAAAATATCGACCTATCACAGTTTTGTCCACTTTATCAAAGGTCTTTGAGTGACTTCTATATGCCCAACTGATTGGTTTTTAGGATACATTTTTGGTTCCCTGTTTATGTCGTTTTCGGAAAGGTGTTAACACACAGCATGTGCTATTGAGGTTAATGGATACCTATAAGAATTCTTTAGATAAAAAAGGAGTTGTTGGAGCTTTGCTAATGGATCTTTCATAAGCATTTGATTGCATAGACCATGAGCTGCTAATTGTGAAACTAAGTGCTTATGGATTTTGCAACGATGCCCTGCTGATGATTTATAGTTATCTGACAGGTAGAAAGCAGAGGGTCAAAGTAAGTAGTTCATTTAGCACTTGGCAAGAAACCTTTACAGGTGTACCACAAGGATCAGTTCTTGGACTCTTCTGTTTAATATTTACATCAATGATTTATTTTTCTTGGTAATTGATACTGCAGTATGTACCTTTGCTGATGATACTGCAATAATGCTGATTTTATGATCAAAAGACGGGAGGTAACACGAGCTGCGCATTGCTTCGCGCATACGCTATTTGCTGTGCTTTTTGCTATAAATGTTTCTATATGCTCTATAGTTTGTTTTGCTATTTCTATTTAGAATATGGTTTGGCCAAGTAATATCTGCTTACGTGTAGCCATTCCGTCTATTACGCAAACTCCAAGTAGGATGCAAGGAATCCCTCGTGGTAGTGACTGAGCATTACACAGCATTCCAATGTATTGTTTAGGATTAAGGATTATTTACACTTAGATCATACACGACTGGACTAAATAGTCTAGAAGAAACTAGCACTACCCTATACCCCATTTATGCTGAGTAACGATTACGCTACGTCGGCATGAACGCTGACACATCCCACATCAGTATTCTTATACTATATATATTACACCCCTATTAGAAACTTATAGAGAGGATAATGATAGAAAATAGTTATCGTGCTGTAGGTGCTTGTGAAAGACCTCAGTAGCTTAATGAGAATATATGCATGTAGAAAGAGAAAACAAAAGTGAGTTGCTTCTTTGTGTTTATCCTGCCGTTAAAGTTCGAGAGATCTGTGAGCAGATCACAAATGGTGACATTGTGGTGGGATTTCAAAAGATTGCAGAATTCTTCGAGCCCACTTCAAGCCTTAGCCGACTCATGAAGAAACTTCGAGAAAAGAAGTCAAGAAACCACTCGTAGTAGTAGGAGCACACTATACATATTGTTACCTTACAGATATAACCCTCAATATTTAGTTTGTATATATAGACGTTGTAAAATGTCGAACTTCGTCAATGGGCAAGGGACAAAAAACGAGAGACACTGAAGTATCGTTTGTGACCCCACCTGTAAGAGGCATGGAAGAGTCACCCAAGACTGTCGTCCACCCAACAAACTGTTTGGAGAGCCGGGAGAAGATGTGGAAAAGTGGTTAACAGGTTTTGAAAGGATTTCAAAAGCCAACGGTTGGTCCCAAAAACGGTAAATAGAAAGTTTGCCAGCTTTCCTCCGGGACAGAGCTGCCGAATTATATGATGAGCTGTCCGATAGCCAGTAGTCAGATTGGGAAGACTTGAAAAGCGCCCTCGTGGACCATTTCATCCCTAAGGAGGCCAGAAGGGTTTACTACGCAGACCTTTACTCGAGAAAATAAGGGACAACTAATCTGCCGAAGATTGTGCAAGGGTGATTCACCAGCTAGTTCGCCGTGCATACACAGAAATGCAGCTGGAACACCAAACTACTCTAATGAGAGAACATTTTGTACATGGCCTGCGACCTGCACTCAAACGCGTCGTTTTACTCTCTGACCCCAGTACTTGTAATAAGGTGCTAGAAGTGGCAATAAGGGAACAGATTGACGACCACGTTGTCAATGGCACTGCCCCTGGACCCAGACATTCTATACTGAATCGCCTGTGACCCTTGTCCCCACCATGTCTGGGGAGAAACAAGTGCAAGAAAGATGTGACAGACTGGAAAACGCAGTAGACACATTGACGACTGCCCTCACGGAATCAAAACTATCTGCAGGACCCCCGACTTACGGAAGGAGGTACAACTGGTCTACCGATCGAAATCTGAGGAGCACAGATGGCCGTCCTATATGCACCTATTGCAAGACGGTTGGACATTATGAACGTGACTGCCGTTCGAAAAGGTCATTTTACCAGAAGCCAAAGAACTAGAGAAGGCTGCTCATGTATCATCCTTGGGGTGTGATGCAGCCAACCCTGACTACAAAAGTCCCCAAGCCACTAAGGTAAGTCATACGGTAAATAAAATTGATGTATATCAAGGTGTTACATTTAACGCTAAGGGTGCGAATTACCAAACAGACATAGTTGTTGATTCTGGATCTGCTATTTCAATAATGAGTTCAGAATTATGTGAACTTATCAATAGACATTCTAAAACGCCACTAGAAATACAACCTTGTAGTATTAAAGCTAGAACCGCTACAGGAGAAAATCTGAGTATCATTGGTAAAACAACTGTAGAATTAGATCTAGGAGACAGTATATGGTACGTTGATTGTTATGTCATTCGTAATTTTAAATATTCCTTCCTCTTAGGATCAGATTTTCTCATCAAGTCATGTGCAAGTTTAGATTTAGGCAGCATGTGTATTAAGCTTGGTCAACAGTCCTTGCATGTTAGTGCTGTAAAGCAACCTACTCGCATTCCCATTTGCGCCATAGAGACGCTAGAAATACCTGCGCGCAGCGAAGCACTTCTTACTGGGTCTGTAACTGGGCTAAAAGGAAATGTTCTTGTCGAGCCAAAGTACGAGGTAGTTAGTCACGACTCTTTACTTTTTCCAGCTCATTGTTTAGCAAATGTTACTAGAGGTCAAATTCCTATTAGAATTGCAAATGCTAATCTCTCTCCAGTTAAAATACATGCAGGTACTTGTGTGGGAATGGCAGAAATAATTGATAACAGTGACTACCTCAAGGAGAAAGGTAAGATGACTTCTGATTCTTCTACCTCATGGATTGACAATAGTGATTTATCTAAGTGCAGGATTAATTAAAAGTGAAAATTGCAGTCTGATAGATGTATTGCTCGAATATCAGGACGTATTTACGACAAATAACTTTGACTTAGGCAGAGCCCATCGCTTTACTCATAATATAGACACAGGATAACACCAACCCCTAGCTCAATGCCCATATAGGATTCCCCATAGCCAGTTAGATATGATAGATGAACACATCCAGGGCATGCTTGAAAAGGGAATTATCCAGGAATCAAATAGCCCATGGTCACAGCCATTAGTAATTGTTACAAAAAAAGATGGCTCACCAAGATTCTGTGTAGACTTTAGAAAATTGAATTCTATTACAAAGACACAGATCTTTCCAATGCCTCATGTTTATGAAGTACTGGATTCTTTAGGTGATGCATCTGGTTACTGGCAAATGCCAATGAAGCCTGGAGATATGGAGAAAACAGCCTTTTGCACTAGACAGGGTAATTTTGAATGTAAAGTCATGCCAATGGGTCTTGTAAATGCAAGTTACACTTTCCAAAACATGATGCAGCTTGTTTTAAGTGGTCTTCAATGGCAAATATGCAAGGTATATTTGGACGATGTTATAGTATATTCAAAGTCCTTCCCGCAACATTTGCACAATTTGCGTGCTGTTTTTGACCGTCTCCGGACGGAAGGTTTGACATTACAACCAAAGAAATGCCATTGTTGCAAACCAGAAGTTTTGTATTTAGGACAAGTTGTAGGTAAAGACGGTATTAGGCCTAACTCTGAAAAGATTGCGATTATCAAAAACTACCTAGTACCAAGTAATTGTAATGAGGTTCGTAGTTTTGTAGCATTAGCATCATACTACCGTAGGTTCATCAAAGGATTTGCAACAATCGCTACTCCATTACATGCATTACTTAAGAAAGGTGTTAAATTTAAATGGTCCAAAGAATGCCAACACTCTTTTGACCAACTAAGACACGCGCTGCTTTCTTCATCAGTATTAGCATATCCTAACCTCAAGGAAAGATTCACGCTCTATACAGACGCTAGTAATACAGGTCTTGGTGCGATATTATCGCAGAATATTAATGGAGTAGAAAAGACCATAGCATTTGCAAGTAGGAGTCTGAAAAGGCATGAACGAAAATATGCAACTATAGAAAGGGGATGTTTAGCTTTAGTATGGGGTATCAAGCACTTTAGACCATACCTATATGGTCGGATGTTCGACATAATAACAGACCATAACCTTCTTAAATGGCTTGACAATGCAAGAGACCCTCACTCTCAACTTTCCCGTTGGCCCTTAACATTGCAGAGTTACACGTTTAACATTAAGCATAGGGCAGGTAAATTGCATGGTAATGCTGACGCACTATCCAGGATGCCACACCCAAATGAGGCCCCAGATATAGAGACTAATGTAAATGCTATTGACTCGCCTGGATTACAACTAGACAGAGTCAGAGACTTTCAGAAACAAGATCCCAGTCTCCAAGATTTACTAGATTATTTTGATAAGGGTACTATTCCCAAAGACTCTGATAGTGCTAGGCGATTAATGGCCACTATTGATACTTACGTGTACGAAGAAGGAATTCTCTATCATCTAGATAACGGTAAGGCATGGTCTAGAGTCAATGTGTGTACACAACTAGTAATCCCAAGGGCTTTACAGGAAGAGGTTATGCTAGCACTACATGACGAAATTACTTCAGGACATCTTTCATTTGAGAAAACGTATTTAAAGAGTAAGGCGAGGTACTATTGGACAGGTATGTATACAGAAATTAAATGATGGTGTTCATCTTGTGTCGATTGTGCCACAAAGACATCGCCCCGCAACTTGCCTATGGCCCCGTTACAACCAATGCCAGTCGAAGGTCCATTTGATCGTGTTGCCATAGACGTTCTAGGCCCCTTTCCAACATCCGATAGAGGTAACAAATACATTGTTATCTTCACAGATTACTTTACTAAGTGGCCCGAAGCATATGCAGTTGAGAATGCTGATGCCATAACTACTGCCACATTGTTTGTCGAAGAGATTCTCTGCCGTCATTCAGCCCCTAGGAAATTGTTTAGGTAAAAATTTTCTATCGACGGTTGTTAGATCTATTTGCAATATGGTCAACACTTCTAAGGTAAACGCCACTAGCTACCACCTGGGATGTGATGGATTAGTGGAATGCTTTAATCATACACTCACAACTATTCTGTCTATGTATGTGTCCGAACACCAGACAGATTGGGATCACTTTATCCCATATGCCTTATTTGCGTATCGAACTTCTGTTCAATCTTCTACTAGGGAAACTCCATTTTTGTATGGTAGGGATCCACGTCTCCCAAGTGATGCATCGTTACTTAAAGCTCAGGAAACTTATCAGGATACAAATGATTATAGGTCAGTCTTAGCTGATAGATTTGTAGAAGCCCGTAAGTTAGCCCATGATATTATTGAGTTAGCCCAACAACATCAGAAGGAGTACTATGACCACAAGGCAAAATATATTTGTTATAATGTAGGTGACCGTGTTTGGCTTTATACACCAAATAAGACGAAGGGCCTATCGTCCAAACTAACACACAATTGGCATGGTCCATACTGGATTTTATCAAAAACATCTCTAGTAAATTACGTGTTAGATGCTAATGATGAACGTTCTGTTACTCAAATAGTTCGTGTTAACTGCTTGAAGCCCTTTATTTATAAGGATATTCGACCTGACACCCCTACAGATGGACAAATAGAAGGCCCGGATATTGACGAATCACATTCCAATGAGGACGAGTCCACAAATGACGACTATCAAGATGAACTAGCTGTCAAAGCCATTTTAAGCAAGACAATCATAAAGAACAGATTGGTTGCTGAGAGACATTATTTGGTGCAATGGGAAGACGAGGAAATAGAACCATCATGGGAGCCATTGAGAAATGTACATTGCGGTGAGTTATTGAAACAATTTGAACTGTCTCTTCTCTCCAAGACAACTAACTAACTCGTCCTACAGGCCGACATCAAACGCTTTTGTATACAGAATTGAGGACGATTCTTATCCCCAACCCCAGGAGGGATGTAATAATGCTGATTTTATGATCAAAAGAAGGGAGGTAACACGTGCTGCACATTACTTCACGCATACGCTATTTGCTGTGCTTTTTGCTATAAATGTTTCTATATGCTCTATAGTTCGTTTTGCTATTTCTATTTAGAATATGGTTTGGCCAAGTAATATCTGCTTACATGTAGCCATTCCGTCTATTACGCAAACTCCAAGTAGGATGCAAGGAATCCCCCGTGGTAGTGACTGAGCATTAAACAGCATTCCAATGTATTGTTTAGGATTAAGGATTATTTACATTTACATCATACACGACTGGACTAAATAGTCTAGAAGAAACTAGCACTACCCTATACCCCATTTATGCTGAGTAACGATTACGCTACATCGGCATAAACGATGACACATCCCACATCAGTATTCTTATACTATATATATTACACCCCTATTAGACACTTATAGAGAGGATAATGATAGAAAATAGTTATCGTGCTGTAGGTGCTTGTGAAAGACCTCAGTAGCTTAATGAGAATATATGCATGTAGAAAGAGAAAACAAAAGTGAGTTGCTTCTTTGTGTTCATCCTGCCGTTACAGTTAGAGAGATCTGTGAGCAGATCACAATACAACTATCTTTACAGAGGACTGTCAATTAGATAGAGTTTTGAAACGGTTAGAAACTGATGCTCTCCTTTGATAAGAATGATTTCCTGAAAACTTTATGAAATTGAATGAAGGGAAGTGTCATCTTCTAACTTTTGGGACAAGCCAGGATGATATTAAGGTCTCAGTTAGTGAGGCTCTCATTAAAGGAAGCTCTGAAGAAAAGCTGCTACGTGTGATAATAGATAGAAATTTGAGATTGTAAAAGATTGAGATTTTAAAAGTCATGTCTCAGATTTATGCAACAGAGCCAACCCAAAACTGCACGCGCTTGCTAGGGTGTCTCCTTTCATGGATCCTGATAAACTGCATATCCTAATGATCAGTGTCATAAAATCCCAGTTTAGCTACTGCCCGTTAATGTGGATGTTCCATGACAGGGCTCTCAATGCAAAAGTGAATAAAATCCAAGAAAGAGCACTCAGACTTGTGTATAAAAACAGTCAGGCTGATTACAAAACTTTTGTGAAGTTATAATGCAGTACCCATTCACCAACAGAATCTACAGTACTTGATGATAGAAATATACAAAGCCAAAAACAGCCTGAATCCTATCTTTATGAGTGAGAGTTTGAGGCAAGAGATGTACAATATGACTTGCGAAAGAAGAATACTGTTATAGCAACACGCCCTAGCAACAACGCAACAGGAACGAAAGAAGAGGTGACGTAATGCTTACGTCAAATGTGACTTCATGAACAAGAACTTTTTATTTCCATATTTGGATTATTTATTTTTCAAGGTAGACTGCAAAATATATATATATATCTAGTAGTAGTAACTAAGGCAGTAGTCAAATCTGTTTTGTTGAGACAAAGACGAATCAAGCCGAAGTATTGAGAGCTGAGCTCGATGAAGAACTGCTAGGTTAGAAGTTTAGTTTAGGACTTTACGTGCAAGTGCCGTACCGGTGTTTCAAGTGTAAAGACAAGCATTTTGCTGTTATAAAGCCAAGTTGTTTTTGAGTGAAATCTACTGGAAGCCTTGCCGAGTTTCAAGGTCATAAGTGTATATTGTTGTTCTTAATTCTTTTGCGATTTGTATAGAGACAAACTCACATGTTACATCACGCGAAAGACTGTGATTTAACATATTGGTGCCCTGTGTGAGGATCTTTGTGGACTATTCAAGAAGAACCTGTGTTATTTTAGCTCCTTTTGCACTTATTGTATCGAAGAGTGAGTACGTTTCACTGTGTGGCTCTGCTCTTGTTCAGTTTAGTCTGTGGAGAACAATAGTACTGCTTATACTCATTACGTCACTTACCATCCTCAGAGTAGTGGTATTCGCAGAATCTCGTAGCTGCTGTTGTTTGTGTGCGCTGCATCTAATTGCATTATCATATATATTCGTACATTGTATTCCTTGAATAATGGCTGAAATCGCTGAAACTGTGAATAATCTTCAGTCACACTTGACTGCTGTTCAAGCCACAATTGAGGGTAACGTACAAGCTAGTCTGTTTAAGCCAAGGCCATTTACAGGTACCCTCAGCAAAGATGTCAATGAAAGGCTAGCAAAATCCGATCGTTTTGCTACATTTTATAACTGGACTAACACAAAACAACTCGGTGCCATTGTGTTATTGTTTGAGGGCCCTGCATTATAATGGTTCCAAACCCTCTCCAAGGAAACAACTACCATTTTAATGACTTAGTGGAAGCACTTAAGGGCCAATTTGGCGCATCCAACATGGATTATATTCTTAGGCAGGAGCTCTATGCCAGAAGATAGGGACCTGTAGAACCCTTAGCTAAATATATAGAAGACATAATTAAGCGTTGCCAGCGCCTTGCCTTCCATGACAATGAACTAATGATTATTTTCATTACTGGCCTCAACCCGGAATTGAAATCCCACGTCGTCCTTAACCAGCCTACATCATTTTCAGAAGCTAAAAAGCTTGCCCAGCTCCGTGAAGTGGTATCTAAAACATCAGGGATAAAGTCTGTAACGGCCTCAAATCAGTTCGCACAGGACCAAAGGATCAAGGAGCTTGAGGGGCAAGTAAAGCTCCTCATGTCTTTAGCCACTCCCCAGTCGTCATCTAAGTCTACCTCTTTGAGTTGCATTGCAAGTGATAACTCGGAATATTACCAAGGTAATGACAATAGTAGCGAAATCTACCAAGCTAAAGGTGATATAAGTGCCACTATTCAGAATTCTGCTAATAATAATGCACGCCCAATTCGAAATCAGTTTCAGCCGTGTGGCCGAAATGTGCGCACGACCGACAGCCAGCCTGTCTGTAAGGTTTGTTATTGTATAGGTCACATTGCCCGCTACTGCCTTCATAGAAATGGCAACTATCAATCAATACTGCTTTGTGACCTATCAACAAGAGAAGGAGGCCCAGGAAAACTACGTTCCTACTGGGAGCAAGAGATCTAGGAAGTAAGTACAAGGCACAGAGATGAAAGCCCAGTCTATATCATAAAGCCTTTGCAAGGAGAGGGAAAGTCGAAAACAGTTCATCAAAACCTGTTATTGCCATGTCCAGTTATGCAGTTGGAGAGTACAACAGATGGATCACAAAAGGCAAAGGAGGGAAAACCAAAACAGAAAAGAAATAAAATAAAAGTACTGGAAGAGGTCTGTAGGAGCACTGATTAAGAGTCAGACAGTGAGAATGATATGCTGTCTCTAAAACCTAGCGATTACTCTAACTATCTACAATCATCAGAACCCAACGAAGAAAGAGCAGTCCAACACTGAACGAAACTGATAATCGAATTCTTTTAGAGGCATCGATTACATATATTAAGGCAACGAACAGGATTAAAGAAAGAGCTCCAGGGGGTTCTGTGGGCTGATGGTGTCCTTGGCCTTGGGCTGCCGCTTCTGTTGCCAGGGTGCTGCGGGCTGGGTATTGCTCAGGGTAGCTTGCTGAGTTGGGCCTGGGCCCTGCTCATTCGGCTCTTTTGGGCGGTGTCTGGTCTAGGGTTCTTGGTGGTGGGGTGGCTGCTCTGTGGCCTGGGGCATCTTTGGTTCATTGGGCTTGTCATTTAGGGAGTTCTTTGGAGAGCTCACTAACAGCGACCCCTTACATATTCCAATTTATTGTACGCGTAAGTAAGCTCTTTGTGAATCATGACACCACACATCAACAGCCAGATCTGAACCATCTCGGCACAGGTCTTGCCAGTGCAAATTTCTTTTCAATCATTTTCAACCACCCAGGCTGGCGCATGCTGGCGCCTGTCAAATTGGGATGGTGCCATGGTACACAGAGTGCTTAAACTTTGTGTTTGTATTGTTGTTGTTTTTCTTTGTTTTGTATTCTTAGATTGTTGTTAAAGGAATTGTAAGTGCCATTCATAGCCAGAACCAGATGACATCATGTCCTTTTCTGCTATGTACAGCACAGAATATTGTATTTTGGTGAGTTTTAGATGGACATTGATATAAAAAAAAAGAAAGAGCACAAAGAGTACATACATTGCCATTAGAGGATGAAGAATTAGTAAAGGACTAGCTTAGTACTGATAGCCCGCTAGACGCGGGCTCCCCTACCCCAGTTCAAATGTTGCAGATTAGCCTTGGAAAGACTAACGCAGTGCCACATCCAGGCTGCATGGTGCGCATTGTTGATGACGATGGATCAAAACAGCTCGCATAGGATCAGGAGATGATGACGTCATTGGCCTTTGTGTTTGAGCATGTGACATCCGGCCTTTGCAATGGACAAATCGACACAAATTTGAGAGAAAAAATTGTGCACAAAATGCTTGGATACCTGCGCTAGGCTATGGGGCTTAAGAATATGAAGAAGACAGTCGAAACGCCCCATAGCCTAGCGCAGGTATCCAAGCATTTTGTGCACAATTTTTTCTCTCAAATTTGTGTCGATTTGTCCATTGCAAAGGCCGGATGTCACATGCTCAAACACAAAGGCCAATGACGTCATCATCTCCTGATCCTATGCGAGCTGTTTTGATCCATGGTCATCAACAATGCGCACCATGCAGCCTGGATGTGGCACTGCGTTAGTCTTTCCAAGGCTAATCTGCAACATTTGAACTGGGGTAGGGGAGCCCGCGTCTAGCGGGCTATCAGTACTAAGCTAGTCTGCATTACATGAACTAAGTATATAATTGTTTTAAGTGGTCTGTACAATGAGGTATAAATAGAAATACATCACACAACATCTCCTGCATTACTCAATCCTAACGTAAGGAGTCTTATAGAATGTTGCTGTATAATATAAACATTTTATAGGACATATATTATGTCACATCAAATGAGAGGTATGACTGCAACCTCTATCTGGTTTTAGCCATTAATCTCATCAAATCTGTTATGTTACATAATAAGATCCAATAAATTAGATCTAATTCAATTATACTACCTCAAAGGACCTATACTGTAAGGTCATACAAATAAGAATATTGCTTGGTAATACAACATCACTTCATCATATTCTACATAGTAAGATGTAAAGCCAATGAATGAGATATACTATAAAGCCTGAAATTACAACATCGGATGTCAAGCGTAAAAAGTGCCTATTGTGGTGGCAGGGGGTGCATACGTCAAGTACAACTTACGCACATACTTTTAATGTAGCATTATATACATGGTTATAGTCTTCTACCTTATCCAGACAGCTATATAATTTATCGAGAGGTATTATATTTAGTTGTAAACAGTCTACAATCTGAGAAGACTCCATAGTTCCAGTTTATAAAAGAATATATGTACTGCTTGCTATTCCTATATCATACAATAAAATGCATATATCATGGTTAAAGTTATGTAAATAAGTGAATCATGATTTCTTAGTAATCCCACAAAGTTGCATATCAACTTCTGGTAGAATGAAGGCACATATTTTAACACATATACTGTTTCTAAGGATCACCAACTAATCTAGCCAAAAAAAGTAATGATGTTCACATAATAAAGTCAATAACAAAAATTAACTTATAGGCTCCACAAAGTATTTAATCTGTATAGCTGGGGCAGCAAAATACTCAGCTTCCCCAGACAGGGGGTCTAGAATTTTTTCATGTCCACTGGGGTACAAAATCTTTGGACCTATTGTATCATTTGCCTCCACCCCCTCCACGTGATACTTAATGACTGCTCCCTAAGTGTAGAAAACTGACATAATAGTGCCTTGTAATCCTACAGCAAACTCAAAAGTAACACTACTATGGACCAAAATCATGCAAGTGAGTCCCAACCTCTTGTCAAACACATAAAGCTGCAACACCTCTCAGTGAATTATATAATTTATAGCTTACATCATCACATCAAATAATTATTAACAGGTGTATTTGAGAGGGGGGCTTGATATGTCAATTAAGTACAATAAAAATAAGGTAGTCAGCTATACCTACTACAAAACTTTAACAACATATCACATACAGAATGATATATAAAAATTAGTAATGGTAGCGGAAACAACTAATATCTTAAAGTGACACAGGCTATTGACAAAAATCCTACAGGCAGACAATAAAGTACTATATTGGTACATGTTTCATCTAAGGATATCAACTGAAATGTGTCAATACCATTGTCACCTAGGCGCACCCAGCAATCTCATTCAAACTCCAATAATAGTTAGCATGAGGCATTCAAGTAGATTTTATGCAATGACTATACCTAGAGATATTCCATAATTCAGGTTTATAAAAGCTAAAGACTATTCATTACGTGTGCTAGAGATACATGATTCCAAACTGAAAAATTATGTTTGAGTGTAACATAACCCTTTATATATAATATTCTTTTACAGTAAGCCGCTCATAACACTTGATAACAAACAATACAGGTAATTGGGGTGCAGACTGGACTATGGGGCTCCAGGAATCAAGCCTACTCAATACAAATCATTGTTATCTACTACTTGATCCAGTAAAACCATATTATCATGTTCAGAATGATGTATAGAAATCATTAATGGTCTTTATAACAAATGATCTTAGGATGGAGGGGAGCTGGTTTGTCAGGAAACAAAGAGTTACGATTAAAGTAACCATACTCTCAGTCCATCACAAAAACACTAAAATCTATACTGAACACAACGATTAGACTGTTGTAAAATAAAGATCCATAGGTTGTTGCAAATATTTAGGCCATGAGTAAAGTACTATACTGAAAAAAGCCTTGTGAATAAGTTACTTAAGTGTGTTAACTGCAAACCTAATTTAGAACACAATATCAGCGTAAATACATCAAAAAGGAAGAAACTGAAAACGCATGATACTATACACCGAAGTATCAACAAATTAGTACATAAAATATCTGCAGAA
Organism: Mastigias papua; assembly: GCA_964019165.1. Lineage (NCBI taxonomy): Eukaryota > Metazoa > Cnidaria > Scyphozoa > Rhizostomeae > Mastigiidae > Mastigias > Mastigias papua. The sequence continues at coordinate 2,839,691 of OZ025276.1, forward strand.
GACCTGGCACTTTTAACCATAAATATACCAGTGATTCAGAATACTACGTGTTCTCCTGAGAATAAGACAGGTATTAGCTGTCATGACTGAGAGTACTTTGAAACGCCCCTCAAGGTGTTAGATAGAATAAGCGTAGTACTTTTCCCGAGATACTGCTACAAAAACCAAACGGGACAGAGAGCTACTACACTCCAATAATCCAAGAAATACTTTGAACAACATCTTAGCTCCAGCCTACAATAAGTGTATGATAAACACCAAGAGCCAACCAGAAGTGACTGATAACATATCAAATCTAAAGAGAGGGGCCTAACTGTTCATAGGTACTTCTTTCAAAATCACACGCAAATGCAAAGTATCAACAGCAAGCTAAACTGTCCTAGTATATCAGTATATAATACAGTGAATATCCCCTGAACAGCATACCGAAACTTCTGTAGTAACCAAACAGTAAGTAACAGGCGGAAATCAAGCGAACATGAAAGGACTTCGCATGATCATAGGGCCCCTGAGGCAATGGTATGGAACCTCAATCAAACAATGGCATTAAATCTCTTCCAAAAGGGAAAGTAGCGACCATTCTACACAAAACAATCCTGGCAAAACTAAATCGATACCTCGTCAATGAAATAAATCACTTACCTTATAGAGAAGGCACAAAATTCCATGAAGAAGTGCAAGACATCCATCCTTCCGCGTTGTAAACACGCCCTCAACTGCACACTTGCGGTCTTGTGTAAACACTATTGTTCGCAAACAAAGGATGAGAGGTTTCTGCGATCGTGATGTGAACTTGGGAATCCCCTCGCATCTCTATCTACAACCTACAACAAAATAAAGAGTGTAGGGACACCAAAACATCATATGAATAATAGCAAGAACAGTTAGGAAATAAAATATACACACTTTAGTCATCTCTGTACAACCGTGTTAAGATATTTTGTGGCTGCTGGCAATGATAATCAAACACACTGAGCAGTGGCTTCCTTCACTGAACTGAGGGGGAACCTAACATTCTACTTACAATTATATAACTCAACAGACCTTCACCTTTTACCAATAAATCACATATACAACTACAAACTTAGACCTAAAAACCTTCATCAATGCCCAAAGTCAGCATTTCATATAGCACAATTCATACGCAACCAAAAAGATTTCGTATCTCCTTTACGCACGCATTAACTTCAAGGTATAAACAGCAATCTAGCAATGAATAGGACAGTAAACACTTCATCCTAATATTGTACAAGAACCAAGACAATCTCGCGACTAAAATCAATCTGATGGGAGAGGAAGTGTCATGGCGACATGCCCCTGAGGGAAGCTAGAGGAATCTCGCTCAAAATACTGACATTGTGTGTCTAATGAAACATGTAAAGTAGACAGATAAATTACAGGCAATCTGACAACAAACCTTATTACATGACAAAACGACTTACCTTGTAGTAGAAGGAGGAAAGGTCGCTTAAATTCACCCACCAAGAGAGAGCAACATAAAACGTGGTGGAGAGGAACTGTCATGGCGGAAAACCCCCGAGGGAAGCTATTGCACTCTCGCTGACAATATTGAACATAAGTGTCGAAAATACTATAGAAAATGCGCACAGAGGACAGGGGAAAGACAGGCATTGTGAAATCAAACGTTATAGCATTAGAAAACGACTCACCTGGTAGCAGAACCACAAAATGTTCCTCAACTACCAACTGGAACATTAGTCGCATTCAAATCATGTCTGAACTGAGTTTCATGTTCGGTTTATCCTATTTAAAAGGGAAGGTAACACAGCTAAACACCATTCTAATACACAAAGGAATACAACATAAAACATCAGCTAAATCTGTTAGCACAACTTACCAGTTAAAGCATTGAAATCTGGCGAACAGAATCAAACGGATGGAGAAGAACTGTCATGGCGAGAATGCCCCGGAGGGAAGCTCTTCCAATCTTCCCTGAATCAAAACAGGTAAATAACAGGGCTCACATCACCCGTGAATCACATCTAAAAGGCAGCAGTGCTATAATTTCATTGAATAAAGACTGGCAATGATAAATCAAATCTTCAGATAGCAATAAAGCGATGAATTAGTTGCCCAACTGTCATGGCGAATAACACACGCGAGGGAGGGCATAGGAAACTGCTTCGATACATGAAAACAAATAGTTTAAAACACCAGAAAATGCAGGCAATAGAGGAAGAAGATATAAGCGAACTAAAGAACAGAAGTTAGGTAGGACAAATAGGTACTAACCTGGTAGAATCCCAACAGAATTGTCCTCAAAAAAGCAGCGAACTTGATCCCGATCGAACACGCCTTGAAGTGAGAGCAGTGCTTTCCATGCGGACGATAACAATGGAAGACAACAGGCAACACACAAAAGCCTCAAATTCGCCACATAGAAATTGGACTATCTCGGCGAACTCTCGAGATAAAAATTTGAAAAAAAAATTAATTCGCCTACCCAACCACTGGGTCCTCTGACAAACGTTTCAGCCAAATAATCACACAGCTCTAGAAGAAGTATTCATCACAAGAGCGGGTACCGGCCCCTTTGATGTACACAATAGGCGAGCTCATTTGCATTTTGGCATTTTAGTATATAGAGACTAGCTTAGTACTGATAGCCCGCTACACGCGGGCTTCCCTAGCCCCAGTTCAAAAGTTGCATATTAGCCTTGGACAGACTAACGCTGTGCCCCCATGAAAGTTGCTTGGTCTGGTCGCATAGGATCACGAGAAGGTGACGTCATGGGACTCTGCGATGGAGCACGTGACTTTCGGCCTTGCATTGTGCAAATCGAAGAAAATTGCAAGAAAAAATTGTGCAAAAAATGCTCGGATACCTGCGCTAGGCTACGGGGCAATAAAGGGAAAGGAAGAGACTCCAGAAGCCCCGTAGCCTAGCGCAGGTATCCGAGCATTTTTTGCACAATTTTTTCTTGCAATTTTCTTCGATTTGCACAATGCAAGGCCGAAAGTCACGTGCTCCATCGCAGAGTCCCATGACGTCACCTTCTCGTGATCCTATGCGACCAGACCAAGCAACTTTCATGGGGGCACAGCGTTAGTCTGTCCAAGGCTAATATGCAACTTTTGAACTGGGGCTAGGGAAGCCCGCGTGTAGCGGGCTATCAGTACTAAGCTAGTCTCTATTATACGAATTGTTGAATGCACAGAATTGTTTAAAATGCTCTCTACAATGAGGCACTAATGAAACTACATGACATATTGTCTCCTGCTTCACTCAACTCTAACTTAAGGAGTCCTGGAAATAATTTTAAGATGTTATAACAGATACAATAAAGCACATGAATTGGCAGGTATGAGTGGTTCTGTTATCATGTAGGTGACCACTTATCCTGTGCACAGAGGTACACAATCAAGTCTGACCCATAAACGTAGGTATTATACAACTGGAATCTGTGATAGGACTTGGTAGCTCAAGGTGATAAAACAAAAGAATAGTGCTTAGTATTCCTATATTACACCTTTATATAATATATAACAGAGTGTAAAGCTATTGATTGAGCAGCATGGATCATATTAGATATCAGCCAGAGTTCTTGGGGGGAGTCCATAGGTTATGGCTATACAAAACAAATAATGCAGCTATCCAGTACTAAATTATCTGTTACAACCATGTGAAATTCAGATTTCAACCAATAATTGTAGTTGGATAGGGGAAAGTGGCCCCATAAATCAAATATTGCTATCTAGTACTAATTCACCCCTAAAAAAACTATAATATCATATGCAGAATGATCTATGGAAGTCAGTAATTCTTTGAAATGAGTAATAATATATATCCTGTATCATCAACTCAGATGTCAAATGAACGCATTACCTCAGTGGGGGCAAGGGGCTTCATAAATTAAGTCTAGGTAATAATAGTGATGGTCATATCTAGTACTAATCCATCCCTTAAGAGTATATCATCACGTGCAGAATGATCTATGGAATTCGGTAATGGTATTTATAACAAATGATCTCAGAAAGAAGGGCAACTGTGTCCCAACAGAAGAACATTCAGTATAGTGGACAGTGGCGTGCTAGCCGGGGGGGCCGGGGGGGCACGTGCCCCCCCTGAGAAGAGGTTTTCGGGGGCGCCAAAGCAGCATCAATGTCCTGTGGGACGCTAGGTACTTGGCAGGAAACGCAATAGACATGCCATCTTTTGTTTGCCATTCTACCATCATATACAAAAGAACCATGCCAAACTAAAGAAGGAAACAAGGTTGGCCCTGCATCTTGCCGGAAACTGTAAGATGACGACGGAGGGTACTGCAAGATATTCCGATCAACACTTTAAATTTAGAATATTAACTGTGCCTTTGGTATTGTTTATCGGCGCCCCCCTCCTGTTTACAAAGCAACTTAACAAATGACACGTAAGGTATATTACTGTTTTATTAAGTTCCCACTTATCTATCGTGGCTACAAGGTAAGAAAACAAGTTAAAAAGCAAGAAGAGAAAACGGAAGTTTCCAGCAGCAAAACGTTGATAAGGCTGAAGAAACCAGCTCTAACACTGCTCCGAATATATCAATAGTTGATGAAACTTCTACGATAAACAGTGAATGTAATGACCTAACCATTTTGGAAGATGAATACGCATTCAAGGATAAGCGATGTAGCTTTAGATACACTGAGCAGCATAAGCAACTGGAAGAAGGATGTAGCAATAGCTACAGGCTAGATAGAAGCTATGATGAATGTGATTACAATCCTAGCGATGACAGTGATGCACAAGAGCACAAATTGGCACCGAGAGAAGAGGCACGACATACTGCTTTAGTCACCCTGATCAAAGAAGGTGCAATTGATCCAGCAGATCTTGTCGCACTTAAATTGGGTGTTGAAGACAAGGACCTTGCAATCAAACTTAGTTGTTGTCAGCCAACTCAAGAAGTTCTTAATGGAAGAAAAACAAATTTTGGGGGGAAGAAGAGATGCTGTACCCAATGGGCTTTTTTCCATAACCAAGATTCTCGTCGTAATTGGGTTTCATACTCAATGTCAAAAAATGCCCTCTTTTGTATCCCTTGTCTCCTGTTTTCTGATGCAAATCTTCGGGGCGAGAAAAGACGTCTGGTGCAGGGGTCCAGCTTTACAAGTAATGGTTTCAGTAACTGGAAGAAACAGTACGAAGCCATACAGAAGCATGAAATGTCAGAGTCTCATATTAATTCAACAGTGGCACAAGCCCTCTTTCTCCAAAACAGAAGCATCAACAATTTGCTAGAGAAAGAGTTGGCATTGGAAAAACAACGTACTAGAGAACAGGTTGTATCAAATAGAGAAATTTTGGAGAGAATTGTGAACACCATATTGTACCTTAGTCTTCAAGGTATGGCACTAAGAGGACACAAAGAAAGGCTGTGTGATGATTCTCAAAACTCTGGCAACTTTTTGGAGTTACTCAAGCTTCTCGCTCTGTATGATCAGAGAACAAAAGGACACTTAGAGCAAATTAAAAGAACCCAACGAAACGCAAGTACGAAAGGACAAAGGAGGTCTGTTGTTAGAGGGAGAGGTGCCAAACTTACCTTTCTTAGTATTAGAAGTCAGAACAAGATCATTGACATTATCAGCAAAGCAATAAAGGAGAAACTGTGCGATGACATAAGACATTGTATGGCGTGGTCAATGATTGCAGATACAACACCAGACGTAAGCAGAAAAGAACAGCTTAGCATATGCGTACGGATTGTACATAATAATGGACGTTGCACTGAACACATTTTGTCTTGTGTTCACGCTCTTGGCACTAAAGCTGTCAATTTATTTCAGCTAATCAAAATGACCTTGCAATCCTGCAACACCACCTATGAAAAACTGGTTGGTCAAGCTTATGATGGAGCATCCAATATGAGTGGCTGTTATAACGGTCTTCAAGCACTCATAAAGCAAGAAGTTGGAGAGAAAGCAGTTTTTGTCCACTGCTATGCCCATGTGTTAAATCTTGTTTTATCTGATTGTGCAAGTTTTGCACTCGATGCTGCTAATTTGTTCAGTTACCTTGAGAGCATGTATCTATTGTTCACAAAATGTGCAGAAATTGAAAAGATCTTCCGCAATGCGCAAGAAGATAGGAACTTAAGGTACATTTCACTTAAGAGAGTCAATACCGTACGTTGGAATTCAAGGGAACTATCCCTTGATGTCTTCCTGCAAAGGTACGATTGCATAGGGGAAACGTTACAAAAGGCAGCAAACGATACGAGTTTGGAAAGGGACCACAGGTCAAGAGCGTCTGGCTTGCTTGAAAATATTGTTACAAAGCAATTTGTGGCCACTGCTTTGCTGTTCAAGGAAATCTTTCAGTTTACAGGTCCACTTAGTCGCTATTTGCAGTCAGTGGATTTGGACTTTAGTAAAGCCATTTCAATGGTTAATGACATCATCATGCAGCTTGAAAAGCTTAGAAAACGCCCAGATGACATACTGAGCATTATAAGTCAGAGTCATAGCTACGAAAAATTGAATTGGAAGCCAATCATAGTACGGTTTCATCGACGAATGGATGGAGAAGTAGCACCAGATGAGCCTGCACTGACTCCACAAGGTGCGTGGACAAGAAACACGTTCTTTGTGGTACTAGACCAAGTTATTTCCTCAATGAAAAACCGATTTGGCAAAAATGAAACATTACTTTCAGCGTATCACCTGTTTTCTCCTCAAAATTTCAAAAGCATTACAGATAGCTGTAATTCTGCAGATGAAATCAGAGAAGAGCTCCTTCCTTTCTGCAATAGATATGCTATCGATGTAACAAGATGTGGCATGGAATTGGTTAACTTTGCAAGAGTATATGAATCGTTTTTGAGCCATGTGGGAAAAGAAATAGAGCAAGATGAGTCAACAGACGTTGATTTTGGACTAGAGAATGATGATGACGATGAAATAAATGACGATTTGGAAGACGCAGGCGATGTTTCAGCAGGCCAGTATAACATCGGCTATGGAATGCTGTCTGTTCCAAAAAGATAATCCTTTTTAGATGTTTTGAAGCTATTGCTAGATATGAAATTTCATTTGATTGACGCCTATCCGGAGCTGGCAAAAGTGTACAGCATTCTTGTTGCGATTCCAGTCACTTCTGCAACTGCTGAGCGTTCATTTTCAGCATTAAAAAGAATCAAATCTCGATTGAGATCAACAATGGCTCAGGACCGCCTGGAAGGACTCTTGCTAATGTCCCTTGAACGGAGGATTTGCATGTCTCTGGACAAAACAATGCTCATTGACAGTTTTGCAAAGACATCATCTGAGCTATGTAAGGCACTGTTGGGGTAATAACCAATCATGATTGTATGCTTATGACCATGAATACATTTAAAAAGTCTATCATGATCAGTGAAGAGACCGAGCTATATTAATAATTCTAGCAAAGGTGTTCATTATATCTTTCTGTCAATATACAAGCACTGTTCTGCTGGAAAACACTCTTATACTAGTAAATAATTGTAGAGTAGAATTGGCTTATTTCCCAGGTTCCCAACAGATTTGCAGTGCTTATTATGTCTCATGAGTTGATTAATTTTTTTAATTTATGATAAGGCTAGTGCACACTCTTTTGAAACAAGAAGTATTTAACAGGATTCCCTCACGATATGCGCAATAAAGAAATTTCTCCCTCAATATTTTTCAAGCTAGCATCACGCAAATCTTTTTTGCAATATGTCGAATTCGAACCGGCCTTTGCTAAATATCCCCTTCAAATAGATTGCCATACGGTCCTAACACAGCTTGTACCTAGTTTCCGGTAGTTTCTTGTTGTAAAAGTATTTGCATCATTTTTTGTACCTTGGAGCATGATTAGGTGTAATATTTGATCTGATTCGATTTCACGGGGGGGGGGGGGGGGGGGCGCCTCAATGAAAGTGCCCCCCCCAGAGAAGAACCTCCCAGCACGCCACTGATAGTGGAACCCCTTAAATTTGACTTGACCAGAATAACTCTACCATCTATAAGTGGAAATAACTATGAAGCCTACTGTAAATACAGTGAAAACAAAATAAAAAGAGTTACTGAGCTGAGAATAAAGTTGGTAACATCTTAGTGTTTGCCTGTAAAACGTGTATGATAAAATCAAGGAGTATATTCGACTGTAAGGGCAATATCTCAAATGTAAGCAAAGTGCCCAAACTCTTGAGACATCCTAACATCCAACTCATGTGCATATATTAAGAATCAAGAGCAAGCTAACAGCTCCTAGTACATCAGCAAATATTGCATTAAATACTTCCTCGATATCATAACCATACTTCTCCAGTAACAAAACGGTACTTTAGAACAGAAAATCAAGCAAAGCTGAGGGGAACTGCCGTGAGCTTATTGCCCCTGAAGCAAAGTTATGGAATGGAATCACCCTCAAAAGACCACAATTAAATCCACAACAAAGGACAACATGTATCTGCGATCGTGAGATGAACTTGGGAATCCCCTAGCATTTCACAGTACGCACTACGACAAAAGTAAAGAGTGAAAGTAAAAACTGCAAAATTAGGGTAACCAAATTCAGCAATAGCCCTATACATACTTCAGTGAAAGCATTCCACATACCAATATTTTATCGCCAAACATAACAATATCCTATGCCATTCGTACATGTGGTAAAAGCAATGAATAAATTCGAAGCTACCAGGGAAAAGAACAGTAAACATACAGTAATCATTTCATGACAATTTAGTAAGAAAAGAAGAATAACTTAGCGAATGAAATCAAGCGAAAAAAGCACTAAACTGAAAGCTGAACGACGAAATTCTCCTCCAAGTCACATGGCAATATTACGGTAGTGCAAATCACAACATTGCCAACTGAAAGCAGCAAGCACGCCATTCCATGTCATCTAAATAGGCATGAAAAGCAAACAACCTGCCATAATCTAGCACGGAATACCAAGTCAAACATATGTTGAATATCTTTTCACAATTTAGCCGTAAAAGCACGGTGATTTAGTACACAGAATTGAACAGCTTTGAGAAGAACTGTCATGGCGGTAATACACTCGAGGGAAGGTGGCTGAATCTCGTTGAAAGATATGGAAATAAATGGCTGGTAACAGTAGAATACGGATGAAATGGACAAAGGAATTACAGGAATTCATAAATCAAACCATTTCAGGAAAAAAGAGCAGGCTTACCTGGAAGAACTGCAACCAAAGTCTCCTCGCGATAACATACACAGTTACTTAGTCCTACAGGACCGCTCGCAAAACTGACAACACGCGGTCCAGCAGGGAGGAGCGACAGAATTGCTGGTAATGGCGATAAGAGGAAAGTGGAATAACTCGGCAAAAAAAAATGATAAAATTCAGATCTCTTCTTATGTAAGTAGTAGACCCAAATGGCTACCCTCAACAGAAATTTGGGGGCCATGGAACAAATACCCTGGGAGGAGATCGTGTGCGCGATATCAGGTCACGTGGTACAAATTCGAGCAATCTGATTGGTTTGGCATAAATTATCATATAGGGATCTTAGTATATAGTGAGGATGTCACATGCTCCAATGCAGAGGCCCATGATGTCATCCTCTCATGATCCTATGCGAGCTTTTTCATCCATGCTCATTGACAATGCGGACCATGCAGCTTTCGTGGGGGCATTGCGTTAGTCTGTCCAAGGCTAATCTGCAACTTTTGAACTGGGGTAGGGGAGCCCGCGTCTAGCGGGCTATCAGTACTAAGCTAGTCTCTATTACATGAACTAAGCATATAATGTTTTAAAGCGGTGTGTGCAATGAGGCATAAATGGAAATACATCATACACTATCCCCTGCATGATTCAATTCTAATGTAATGAGTCTTATACAATAATGTTGCTGTATAATGTAAACACTTCACAGACGACTTAGTATGTCACAACAAATGAGGTGCGACTGCAACCTTTATCTGGTTTTAGCCATTAATCTTGTCCAGTCTGGTATAATACATAATAAGACCCAAACAATTAGATAGAATGCAATTGCAATACCTGACAGGCCATATACATCACACAATATTTCATGCATCACTCAATCCTAATGTAATGAGTCTTATACAATGTTGCTGTATAATGTAAATACTTTAGGGAACATATAGTATGTCACATCAAATTAGAGGTATGACTGTAAACTCTATCTGGTTTTAGATATTAATCTTGTCCAATTGCTGTACTACATAATCAGACCAAATAAATTAGATAGACTTTAATTACAATACCTGAAAGGACCTATACTTCAAGTTCATAAGAATAAAAGAATATTGCTCCTATACTTCAAGTTCATAAGAATAAAAGAATATTGCTTAGTAATACAACATCACTTTATAATATTCTACATAGTAAGGAGGACAGCCAATGGATGAGATATATTATACAGCCTGAACTCACAAAGTAAGATTTCAAGTATAACAGGTACTTATGGTGGTGGTGGTGGAGGGGGGGGGGGGTGTACAACGTAGTACCATATCTTAAAGGACCTAGCATCCTATAGATGGTTGTAGTCAACTACCTTATCCAAACTGCTATATAATTCATCCAGAGGCATTATATTCAGTTGTAAAATAATCTACTATCTGAAAAGACTCCAAAATAAAGTGCATAGATCATGCCTATGCTTATATAGATAAGTAACTCATAACCTCTTAGCAATCCTACAATACTGCATATCAACTTGAGGTGGAACACAGTCACATATACTATTACCTATTTGTTGCCAAGGACCACTAACTAATATATCCAAGACAAAAATAACTGATGTGATAAAATCAATAACAAAAATTAAGTTTTGGGCTCCGCAAAGTACTTAATCTGGGGCTCTAGAATATTTTTTAATATCCAACTGGGGTACAACAGCCTTGACTCACAAAGTCAGATTTCAAGCACTAAAGGTACTTATGGCTGTGTTGGGGAGGGGGCGGGTGTAAAACTTAGAAACATACCTTAAATCTAGCATCACATAGATGGTTGCAGTCAAATACCTTATCCAAACTTCCATATAATTTATCCAGAGGTATTATATTTAGTTATAAAAAAGTCTACTATATCAGAAGACTCTAACATAAAGTGCATAGACCATGGCTATGCCTTTGTAGATAAGTGACTCATAACCTCTTAGTAATCCTACAATACTGCATATCAAGTAATTGTGCAACAAAGTCACATATACTATTACCTATGCTGTTGCTAAGGACCACCAACTAATATATTCAAGAAAAACATGACTGATGACATAAAATCAATAACAAACTTACGTGGTGGGCTCCACAATGTACTTAATCTGGAACTCTAGAATATTTTTGCATGTCCAACTCAGGTACACATTGTTGAATCTATTGTATCATGTGCCTCAACCACCACCCCCTGATACTTAATGACTGTTCCATAAGTGTAAACAACTGAAATAATAGTGCCTTATAATCCTAGAGCAAACTCAACAGTAACACTATTATGGACCAAAATCATGTGAGTCCTAACCTCTTGTCACCCACATAAAGCTGTAAATCCTATCAATGAATGATATAATGTAGAGCTTGTATCATAAAAAGAAATTGATTATCATAGCTTTACTTCAGATGGGGGCCTGATCTGGCAATTGAGTACAATACAAATAAGGTTGCTGGCTATAACTACTACAAAACTTTAACAACATATCATCATAAACAGAGTGAAATATCAAAAGTTGTAATGGTAATGGTGAAAAACTGATATCTCAAAGTGAAATAGGCTAGTGATAAAAATCCTACAGGAAGACAATCAAGTACTGTTTTGGTACATGTATCATCTAAGGATATCAATTCAATTGTATGAATACCATTGTCATCTAGGCAAGCCCAGTAATATCTGTCAACCTCCTACAATAGCTACCTTGAGGGATTGAAGTAGGCAATATACAATGACAATGTATAGAGATGCTTCATAATTTAAGTTCATAACAGCTAAAGAATATTCCTATAAGTGTGCTAGTCAGAAATGAGTTGAAACTCAGAAATTGTGCATGAGTTTGGCAAAACCCCTTATACATAATACTCTTTTACAGTAAGTCCCTCAAAACATTTGATTACACACAATACTGTTAACTGGGGTGCAGGCTGGAAGATGGGGCTCCAGGAATTAATATTAAACAGCGTAAATCATTGTGATCTAATACTACTTGATCCAGTCAAACCATATTATCATGTGCAGAATGATGAATAGAAATCATGAATGGTCTTTATAACAAATAATCTTAGGATAAGAGGGAGCTGATTTGCCAGGAACAGAGAGCTAGGACTAAAGCAACCATAAGCTGATTCCTCCAAAATAAGACAAAAATCTATAGTGAATACAACGATTAGACTCTTGTACATAATAAAGATTGTTAGACTGTTGAATATACATAGGTGATCAGTAGAGTACTATACTGAATAAAGCCTTATGAATAAGTTACTTAAGTGTGTTGACTACAATCCTAATTTAGAACACAATATCAGCGTAAATAAATCAAGACGGAACAACCGGAAAACACACGGTACTTTACACAAAAGTATCAACGAATTAGTATATAAAGCATATCTGTATAAGACTGTGCACTTTTAACTATCAATATACCACTGATTCAGAGTACTAAGTGTTCTACTGAGAATAAGGAGGGAATCAGCTTTAGTGAATGATAGTAATATGAAACGCACCTCAAGGATTCAGAGAGAATACACATAATACTTCCCTCAAAATACTGCAAGAAAACCAAACGTGAAACAAAGCTATTCCACTCCAATAATCGAAGGAATAATTTGAGCAATATCTTAGCTTCATCCTACAATAAGTGTATGGGGAAAACCAAGAGCTAACCAGAAGTGACGGACAACATATCAATCATAAAAGAAAGCGGCCTAACTGTTCATACGTATTACCTTCAAAGTCACGCGCAAATGCACAGTATCAATAGCACACGCTAAACTGTCCTAGTATATCAGTAAATAATACAGTAAATATCCCCTGAATAGTATACCGAAACTTCTGTAGTAACCAAACAGTAATTTACAGGCAGACATCCGTGGACCATGACAGGAATTCGCTTGATCATAGGGCCCCCGAGGCAATCGTATGGAATCTCGATGAAAACATGGCATTAAATCTCGTCCAACTGGGAAAATAGCGACCATTCTACACAACACAATCCTGGTAAAACTAAATCGAAACCTTGTTAATGAAATAAACCACTTACCTTACAGAGAAGGGACGAAATTCCATGAAGAATTCTATGACATCCATCCACTTTGTAAACACGCCCTCAACTGCAAACTTGCGGCCTTGTGTAAACACTATTGTTCGGACACAAAGGATGAGAGGTTTCTGCGATCGTGATCTCAAGTTGGGAATCCCCTCGCATTTCTATCTAAAACATACAACAAGATAAAGAGTGTAAGGACACCAAACCATCATACGAATAATATCAAGGACAGTTAGCAAATAAAATATACACACTATAGACCTCTCTGTACAACCGTGTTAAGGTATTTTGTAGCTACTGGCAATGAGAATGAAACACAGAGCAGTGGCTTCCTTGACTGAACTGAGGGGGGACGCAACATTTTTATTACAGTTATACTACCGAAAAGACCCTAAACTCTTAACAATAAGTCACATTTATAACTATAAACATAGACCCAGAAGACTTCATCAATGCCCAAATTCAGCATGTCATATAGCACAAGTCATACGCAAACATAAAGATTTCGTATCTCCTTTACGCACCCATTAACTTCAAGGTATAAACAGCAATCCAGCAATGAATACGATAGTAAACATTTCATACCAATATTGTAAAAGACCCAAGACAATCTGGAGAACAACATCAATCTGATCGGAGAGGAGGTGTCATGGCGAAGTGCCCCTGAGCGAAGCTAGAGGAATCTCGCTCAAAATACTGACATAATGTGTCTAATGAAACATGTAAAGTAGACAGATAAATTACAGGCAATCTGACAACAAACCTAGTTACATGACAAATGGACTTACCCGGTAGTATAAGGACAAAAGTTCGCTTAAATTCACCCTCCAAGAGGGAGTAACATAAAACATGGTGGAGAGGAACTGTCATGGCGGAAAACCCCCGAGGGAAGCTATTGCAATCTCGCTGGCAATATTGAACATAAGTGCCGAAAATACTATAGAAAGTACGCACAGAGGACAGGAGAAAGACAGGCAATCTGAAATCTAACGTTATAGCATTAGAAAATGACTCACCTGGTAGCAGACCCACAACATGTTCCTCAACTACCAACTGGACAATTAGAGCATTCAAACCATGTCCGAACTGAGAGTTTCACGTTCGGTTTATCCTATTTAAAAAGGATGATAACACAGCTAAACACCATCCTAATACACAAAGGAATACAACATAAAACATCAGCTAAATCTGTTAGCACAACTTACCAGTTAAAGCATTGAAATCTGGTGAACAGAATCAAACGGATGGAGAAGAACTGTCATGGCGAGAAAGCCACTGAGGGAAGCACTTCCACTCTGCCCTAAAAAAATAGGTAAATAACAGGGCTCACATTACCCGTAAATCACATCTAAAAGGCAGCAGTGCTATAATTCCATTGAATAAAGACTGGCAATCACAAATCGAATCTCCAGATAGCAATGCAGCGATGAATTAGTTGCCCAACTGTCATGGCGAATAACACACGCGAGGGAGGGCATGGGAAACTGCTTCGATACATGAAAACAAATCGTTTAAAATACCAGAAAACGCAGGCAATCGAGGAAGAATATATAAGCGAACTAAAGAATAGAATTTTGGTAGGACAAATAGGTACTAACCTGGTAGAAACCCAACAGAATTCTCCTGAAAACAGCAGCAAACTTGATCCGATCGAACACGCCTTGGAGTGAGAGGAGTGCTTTCCATGCGGACGATAACAATGGAAGACAAAAGGCACCACACAAAGGCCTCAAATTCGCGAAATAGAAATTGGAATATCTCGGCGAAATCAAGAGATAAAAATTTGAAAAAAAAATTAATTGGCCTACTCGACAACTGGGGCCTCTGACCAACGTTTGAGCCTAATAATCGCACAGCTCTAGAAGAAGTATTCGTCACAACACCAGGTACCGGCCCCTTTGATGTACACAATGGCGAGCTCATTTGCATTTTAGGGATCTTAGTATATAGAGACAGTTTTTTGATAGCCCGCTAGACGCGGGCTCCCCTATCCCCAATCAAAGCTGGAGATTAGCCTTGGAAAGACTAACGCAGTCGCCCATCGAAGCAGCATGGTCCGCATTTTCGATGAGGATCATGGGATGGTGACGTCATGGGCCTCTGCGATGGAGCACGTGACCATCAGCATTGCATTGGTCAAATCGAAAAAATTGCGAGAAAAAATTGTGCAAAAAATGCTCGGATACCTGCGCTAGGCTACGGGGCTGTATAAGGAAAGGTGGAAAGCCCCGTAGCCTAGCGCAGGTATCCGAGCATTTTTTGCACAATTTTTTCTCGCAATTTTTTCGATTTGACCAATGCAATGCTGATGGTCACATGCTCCATCGCAGAGGCCCATGACGTCACCATCCCATGATCCTCATCGAAAATGCGGACCATGCTGCTTCGATGGGCGACTGCGTTAGTCTTTCCAAGGCTAATCTCCAGCTTTGATTGGGGATAGGGGAGCCCGCGTCTAGCGGGCTATCAAAAAACTGCTAGTCTTAGTCATATCAATAGAATTGCTTAACATATAACATATTGTGTATAACATCACTTGTATCCATAGAATACAAATAATATACTACATATACAGCTGTGTATGAATGAAAATGAATAACTTTCCAAGCTATTTGAATTAAACTTAGCTAATGAAATGTGTGGTTATGCCCTATACTAATTCCTTAAAATACCACAATCAAATGCATTCTTAAGCATGATAATCACTTGCAACCTAAGGAGTCGAGTACAATGTAGTAGGGTAAATTTACATTGTATCAAAGGGTAGGAATTGTTCATAACATCATGTGTCTCTATAGAATACAAATAATATACTACATATATGGCTGTGTATTAATGAAAATCATGAACCTACACTGCTATTGTCATTAAGTTTACCAAATGATTATTTGTGGTGCTAGTGTGTATTACTTAATGCCTCAAAATACTACACTTACATATATGCATATGCATAGATATCAAGTCTAACCTAAGGAGTCTAGTTCACTTTAGCAGGGTAGATGTGCCTTACAGTATTACAGGTTAAATATTGCACATAAATTGCTATACATGGGTGCAACTGTCAGCTGAGTGTAACCATTAATCTTCCTAAACACCCAGTACTCGCTTGCATTCAAGTAGGTTATTTCAAATGACAATGTCTAATTATACTCCATAATTCAAGTGCATAGAACCTAAAGAATATTCCTAAACAATGCTATGACATAGTCAACAATGATTTCAAACTTGTATATGAGTGTGAAACAACCTTCTATACATAATAATCTCTTATAGCATGCCCCTTATAACATTTGACTATGAACAATACTGTAAAGTGGAGTGGGAGCTCAAAGGTGGGGCTCCAAGACAATACAAATGCTTGTTATCTAACACTAAAAGATCCATTGAAACCATGTTATCATGTGCAGAATGAGGTATGGAAATCATTAATGGCGTCTATAACAAATGATCTGATAAAGGCAGATAGCTGGGTAGCCAGGAGACGAATATTTAGCATAAAAGAACCCAAATGCTGATTCAAGGAAAATAAAAGTCAAATTTATAGTGAACACACTTATTAGACTGTTGTAAATAAAGAGTATTAACCTGCTGTAACTACATAGGCAATCAGTAAAGTAGTATACTGAATAGAGCCTCAGGAATAAGTTACTTAAGTGTATTGAATACACACCTAAGTTAGAACACAATATCAGTGTAAATAAATCAAGAAGGAACAACTGGACAACGCATCCAGTACTATACACGAAATTATCAACGAATTAGTAGATAAAATATCCGTATAAGACTTGGCACCTTTAACTATAAATAACCGAGTGATTTAGGATACAGAAAAGTGTACTAATGGGAATAACACACTGCGACTGAGATGAATAAGAACCGCCCCTCAAAGTGTGAGAGAGAGTACACGTAGTACTTTTCTCAAAATACTGCAAGAACAGTGAACGGGAAAGAGATCTAGTACAGTCCAATACTCAAACGAATAATTTGAACAATATCTTAGCTCCAGCTTACAATAAGTATATCCTAAAAAGCAAAAGCTAAGGAGAAGTGACTGACAACATCTCAACCGTAAACAAAGCGGCCTAACTATCCAGTTATAATTCAGTGAAAATCTCGCACAAAGACAAAGTACAAACAGCACGCTAAAAGTCCTAGTATATCAGTAAATAATACAGTAAGGATCTCCAAAATATTATACCGAAACTTCCGTAGTAACACAACAGTAAGTTACAGGCGAAAATCAAGCGAACATGAAAGGAATTGCCATGATCATATGACCCCCGAGCAGAGGTAATCGTATGGAATCTCCCTCAAAACATCGCACTAAATCTCGTCTAGCTGGGAAAGTAGTGATCATTCTAAACAAATTAATCCTGGTAAAACTAAATCGAAACCTTATTAATGAAATAAGCCACTTACCTTATAGAGAAGAGACGAAATTCCACGAAGAATTGCAAGATATCCATCCACTTTGTAAACACGCCCTCAACTGCAAACTTGCGGCCTCGTGTAAACACTATTGTTCGCAAACAAAGGATGAGAGGTTCTGCAATCGTGAACTGAAGTTGGGAATCCCCTCGCATGTCTATCTACAACATACAACAAAATAAAGTGTGTAAGACTACCAAAATATCACAAGAATAATATTAAGAACAGTTAGCAAGTAAATTATACACACTTTGGACATCTCTGTTCAAACGTATTTAGATGTTTCTTGACTACTGGCAATGAGAATCAAACACACAGAGCAGGTGCTTCCTTGGCTGAACTAGGGGGAATGGGAACTTCTGATAACAGTTATATCACACATAAAAATTTACAGTCTTATCAGTAAGTCACATAAAAACATGAAAACCTAGGCCCAACTGAATTCAGGAATGACCAAATTAAGCAGCCCATGTACCATAATTCATCAGGAAACATAACGATCTCCTATGCCATCTATCCACGCATTAACTTCAAGGAATAAATATAGCAATCCAGCAAAGGATACAACAGTAAACATATCATAAGTATTTCACCACAATATTGTGAAAGACCCACAGCAATCCAGAGAATAAAATCCATCCGATCGGAGAGGATGTGTAATGGCGAAATACCCCCGAGGGAAGCTCGCTCAAAATACTGATAAAACATGTGTAAAATGAAATATGTATAGTAGGCAGACAAATTATAGGCCATCTGAAAACACACCTTATTATATGTAAAAACGACTTACCTAGTAGTAGAAGGACGAAAGTTCGCTTGAATTCACCAACCAAGAGAGAATAACATCAAGCATGGTGGAGATGAACTGTCATGGCGGAAAACCCCCGAGGGAAGCTATTGCAATCTCGCTAGCAATATTGAACATTAAGTGTCGAAAATACCATAGAAAGTGCACACAGAGGACAGGGGAAAGACAGGCAATTTGAAATCAAACGTTATAGCATTAGAAAACAACTCACCTGGTAGAAAATACCTATAATAGTTCCTTCCAAGTCAAAGGGCAAACTCTACCATTGAGGGAAGTGTCCAAAGTAAAAGCTACACGATCGCAATCATCTCCAGTGTATGCACATGAAATTCACACTTAAATAGCAGGGAATAAAACTGTACACTTCTCGTCAATACATACTAATAATTTAGCACAAACAGCAAGTTGATCTAGGGAAGAGAGTGGAACGGCTTGGGAAGGAACAGTCATGGCGCTAATCCAGCGAGAGGTTCGCGGGAGGATTTCGCTGAAAACATTGAAATACCTAGCTCATAATCCTAGGCAATGCACACATCCAATGAAGGACTAATCGACACACTCTAATCGAAATGTTTTGTACAAAAATTGTGACTCACCTGGCAAAACAACACCGAAATTTTCCTTGAGTTGGCTCTTCAACTGTCATGGCGATAATATCCCCGAGGGTAGGCATTGGATTCTCGCTCAAAACATGGGATTACCTTGCCTAACACAACAGAAATCACCGATGTTCAGTGCAGGAGTTACAGGCAAACATGAAAAGACCACTTTGGATAAAAAACAGTCACTCACCTGCCATAAAAAAAGTGAAATTTCACACGGAATCTACCATCATCCTCAGCCAGAGCGAGATGAAACTACACTGAGAGCAGGCTTGCCGTGTGGACGAATACAATGGAGAACAAAAGGCCACAACAAAGGCGCACTCAGTCGATCAGAAACTACCGAATATCTTTGCGAAAAAATTCGATAAAATTAAAATGACATCTAGAATATCAATTAGACATAGGACTGGACCCTCGGCGAATGTTTGAGACCGATCAAGCAGAAGACCTAGGAGGAGTTTTTACCACGAGCTAACCAGCGGCCCATTTGATCTTTGCTCATTTGCATTTTAGGGATCTTAGTATATAGAGATGATCATATGATTGGAGAAGATGAAGCTCCTACTAATGCTAATGGTTCAGTCCAACAACAAGGAGAAGATGAAGAGAAGGAAAAAGACCATGATATGACAGAACAAAGCCCACCTAACGTCAGACGCTGTCCACAGTGAGTCAGAAACCAACATCCAATAGTCATGTATAACAGATTAGGAGAACCTAAGTACTATGTGCACCAAGTACAGAATCCATTGCTCTACCGGAACCAAGTTGCAGTCCAAACTCCAGTCGTTATACAACCTGTACCTATCCCGTATAATCCCATGGATTGGAAAGGATACTGGGAAGGCCAACCTATACAATGAGTTCCAGTTTATTAAGTGTGAAGAGACTAACAAGAACTTTGAGTTTCGTTATTTCACAGATTTTAACTTGTTTTGAAGTTACACTATTCACTTGAATAGAAACTGTTGCTAAAACTGTCTAAAACTTTGACCATTTCTGTTCGGAAGAAATGGTGGTCGTAACTGTCAATAGCTGAAACATTACTATGGGAACATAGTCTAAGTTTCTGTGATACAAACATTCTATTTACGGACTAATTGGCTAGTTCAGTGTTGGTTATGTTTTGAAGTTCTTGTTGAAGAGTGTTGTTTACTTGCTAAGAGAAAATACTGAAGTACAAGATGCTTTCAATTTGTATGCTTAAGATCTCAGACATTTGAGAAGAACTATATTCAATTGTATATCGGGAAGATATAGTTCAAGGAGGGGAAGATGTAGGACTTTACATAAGAATACTATTGCTTTGCTAGAAAACCATTTTTCTAATTGAAACGAGGCTGCCTCATGGTTTTCAGTTAGAGAGAGTCAATATGGTAGATAGCGAAAGGATTGTTTGTTCTGATTCTTTTCACTTCTCTCATTGAGGAGGGATAGCAATTCAAAGTTCTAGAAGGTGCTGTGCTACTAATGGAGACAGTAAGAAAGAGTCACTAAGTGATCTAGTTCAAGAGGAAAGATGCATCTGGGATATAAAAACCCCTATTATAAGATACAGGTGTGAAGAGAGCAGCTTGGAGAAAACTAAGCAGCTGTATGGCTGAAGTAGTATATCTTACATTTCTACATTTCTGGCCCCCTTCACATTGCTCTGTTTTCACATGAAATTGGAGCGACATGTATCCGTTTTTGCCTTGCGTACACATAGCTCAGCTGTGAAAATGCAGATGTTTGAGAATGCTAATGAAAATGCATAAATCTGACAACGATGCATTTTGAAAATGATCACTTTTTAGTGTGAATGCCAAAAAGAGACATTTAAAAATGCTTAGAACTGCAGCAACATTTAAGGCGTGAAGGTGCCAAAAATCACATCACAGTGTGTCTCAAGATGGCTGACACTCAACAGATAATAACTGTTGTCCAGATTTTCTTAGCTGTGTCATCTGTTCAGAGTGTCACAGCAATCGTTGCAGCACTGAATCAGAAGTACACTGCACAAAAGAAGAAGATCATGTTACGATTGTTAATGGCTAAAAGACACATTCAGGAGATCAGCTGCAATGTGATTGTGATTGACCGTCAAATATACCGGCAGAAAGGGTCAAAGGAGAAGAATGAAGAGAGACTTTTAGGGTATCCAGGCAGACTATTTATCATTTATGCAATGAACTGTGCCCTTTCTTCAGAAAGACCAGATCAAATTTTTTGGATACCATTAAGTGTTGAACGTCAACTAGCCATTACACTCTATTATCTGTCAGATGAGGGACACTATCAAAAGAATGCAAATGCATTTCGTATTGCTAGATCAACAGTTTCGACCACATTCAGATGGACACCTTTTGTGATCACAAATATGCTAGGTGCAAAATATATAATCTACCTAAAACAAGTGCAGATGTGCAACAAAGCATTCCAAAGTTCTACTCAGCCATTGGATTTCCTCAGTGTATCGGAGCTGTCAATAACAGTCATATCAACATAAAGCAACCTGGAGAAAACTCCATTGACTGCATTAATCGAAAATCACAATTTAGTATATTCAAGCTATGTGCAATTACACTTATTGCTTTACTGATGTCTGTGTACAATGGCAAGTAATAGTAGTGAAATAGTACCTGGAGGAAAACTAGTGCCAGCTTTAATTCCTGGAGATCCAGCCTATCCAATACTCCCATATCTGACGAAATAATTTTGCAATGGAGGAAGAACCAAACAGGAGCAATATTTTATTTCAAGCTTTGCAGATCTCGAATGGTAATAGAGTGTGCATACGGCAGACTCAAGGCACACTTTCCAGCCCTTCGTAGGACAATAGATATAAACTTACAGGAGTTACCATCTGCTATCAATGAATGCTTTGTGTTACATAATTTCTGTGAACTGCTCAAAAATGTTTTAAGCAATGATAGAGTTTTTGCAGCAATCAATTATGACAAGGATTCCAACCACCAAGAGAGATTTACAGGCAATTGTCAGATCCTAATGAGGCAGAAAGCAAAGAAATAAAAAGAATCTTAGTTAAATTGTTTGATCCACAAATGAACAGGACAGTAAAACAAACTCTATTTAACTCAGGTGTGTATCCAGCAAATTTTCTGGCATTCTCAAAGTGTCAAGATAAAAAACTACACCCAAAGACCACACCCAAACAAGTAACCTAGTGTTGTATAGCATGGCTTTTCCACATTAACAGAGTATTTCATACACACAAGTAGGGCTGTTTCATCATCATACATTGCACCATGATTGCACATGAAGATAAAATGCTATGCATTGGACAATTTATTGATCATAGGTCCTTATTGGTTGTTTCTATGCTATTGCACCATCTTTTGCAGTGATTAGTATAAAGTAGCTGGTTTTTATTGTAAGTCAGTTTTAAAGAGGTAGTGGAGAATGAACTGAAGTAGATGAAACTCATGCATGAAGAAACTTGACGTGTTAAAGAGAAGAATGTGTAAGTTTTAAAGCCATTTTGCATATTACCAATAGTACTGTCAGAGAACCCTCGCTCCCTTCCTTGTTATAAGGTAGGGGTAGGAATTTAGTAGCAAGTGAAGATAAGTATTCCCTAAATATAACATCTGGTGCCCCATTTGAGGACAAAGTCGGAATTTATAGTCAATTGTAAGAAAATTTCTGCTGATATCATCCTTGTTGTAAGGATACAGCATGAATTTCAAAGTATAGCTGCATGATGTAGTGTGGAGACCAATTCTAGGCAGAACATTCAGAACACAGTTTTAGAACGTTGGCATAAATTCATAGAACTCAATACCCTTGCCAATATTCTCCCAATGTACAAAGAAATATTATTTTGTGCAAGACTTACAGTTACATTGTCTACGAGTGTTATACCCATAGAAATAATAGGACTAGAATGCGCACTCTATTGTTACTGGACGCTGAGGATGAGGCAGACATGAGGAAGACAGATGGCAGCAGATACGGGGCAAAAACAGCCAAAGTGGTAAATGGGAAAATAGAACCATACAATTTCATTTAAAGCATATTTTCCATGTACAGACGTTTAGACAGCATAGGCCCATAACCTCATGTTTATGTTCTATTCTGCAAATAGCTGTGTTTACCTATGCAGTATAGATTATATGTTGACTATTTTTGGGAAATGAAATGATTATCAGGATTATAAGTAACTAAAAACACAAACCTTACTAATATGGATAGAAACACTTCAGTTTGTTATTGTTCCTTTCATAATGTTTTTGTTTCACGGAGTATTCCAAACTTAAGTCTAATCCTGCAAGTGCGCTACTTTGACAGACCAACAAAAGTATCCACCGACCTTGATAGCCCCAACAAAGCAATTTCATCATCAGGGTAGGCGAATTAGCAATTTAGTTTACAGCGAGAGATTGGGGGAGAAATTTACTACCGAATTTGACTTACCTTAAATGTAAAACAAAACGAAATCAACACCAAAGCAATAGTATTTAAGAAGATAAGGTGGCATTTCCTCCACCTTGAATGTCTGGGTTACTTATCCGCCGCCCAGTTCTTGGCGTTACCTCACCATAATCAGTCTTCATGGTACAGCTGACAAATAATTGGGTTTTTCTAGAAGATATCAATTTTCATTTCAAGGCACATGTCAAAACTTTACTTATTATTTACATTCATATTCATTCATTATTTACATTCATACACGAAAAAATCTACTCATTTTGAAAAAGTATTGTCTTGGTTAACTTATTTCTCTTAGATGGCTTGTTTCCTTTTATTATTCTCTCTGTATACATACGAGCAAATTGATGTAAAAAGGTAGTTAGATATGTATTACTAATGAGCTTTATCATGACTGTAATGTGATCATCTCTAAAGTCAGTGTCAAGAACATGATTTTCCATTAAGTGCACCTGAATGGAAGAAAACACAGAGTTTCTTGTCTCTTGCAGGACTGAAGTTGTTGTGCCTAATTTGACTTTTGTTGTAAAGGATGACCATGTACATAATGACTTTCTGACAACTCTGTCTGTACATGAAACAACCTTAACTACTGACTGAGATGGAAGCTTCAAAGCACCATACATCTTACAAGTTAAGAGTGATTTTCTTTGTGCAAGCCAGTTGTTGCCAAGTATATCTGGATTATCATATAAAGCACCTGCACACTCAGGACAATCAATGATTTGCAGAATTTTTTGACAATGTAACCTGAGATATAATATAGGACATCATTTCGCCACTCATTAGATGAAAGACGAAGAGTTGAAATTTTAGGATCAGTCTTTCCAGCTTCATTTTCATTATCTTCCTCAGAGACCTGAAATACACAGTTTGCTGTGGTAGGAGCCTCTATTTTGTTTTTCAAAAGAAGAGACCTCAGTGCATACTTGAATTGCAGAGCAGATGGGTTGTTATTCCACCCAAGAGATTTTTACTAATAGTAATACACAAGGCCGAAATATAAAAGCCAACAAGTAATGTTTTCCTTGGACCTTGTATAAGAGGTAAGCCAGATGTGTCCTTAAGAGAGTTTAGGAAAGTTATCCCATCTTTCAACTTGGTTTCAATATCATATATATTGTCAAGATTTATTGGCTGTTTAGTGTACTTGCCAAATATGCTTTTTCAGTTCAACATTTCAAACATCATTCATTAGAAGAATGAAGTCACCTGTTGGCTTGCTTTCCTTAAATCCTTTCAATTTCAACTTCCATAGAAATGTAATTGCTGCATATACTGAATTGCTTACTATTTGGGTGGCAACACTTACTTTCATTTTGGGTTCTGCCACTTGACATGTTTGGACTTGATTTTATTACCAAGATGGAGAATATCGTTTTGTTGGGTGCGATATAGGCCCCAGTTACACGATACCGGATTAGTGTCACACCGGATTACTTTTGACATCGGATAGGGGGGTGTAGTTACACGACACCATAGCAATCCGGTGTGGTGCCGATCCACATTCGTGGAGTGATATCAATCCGCTTGGAAGGTGAGGTGGAGCCACTCCACTCCACTCTTCAGTGTCGTATAACTGCAGGAATCCGATGCGCTCTCACACCATAGCCTCCCTTTGAGAAAATCTATCCATAGTTTTGAGGTTGGTGCCAAAGTTCTCAGTTCTTTGAGTGGAATGCACTAAGCACTGATTATTGCTTGAAGGCTTGAGAATTGAACGCAATATGGATTACAAACTCATTTTTGAGGCACTTCTTGGCTCAGTAGTATCATTAGCCTCAATTTTGCAGCTAAATTGTTTGTTGTTTCATCTTTCTTCCAACTACTACATAAGAAGGAAACAAAGAATTATGAAACGTATCATGTCTGCCTCGCAAAGCAGGAAAGTCAGAAATGGAAATAGAAAGGCACATAGACGATTTTGGAAAAAAGTAGGGCGATGTGAAGCTTGGTGGAAAACTGCAAGAGATTCATTAATGCAACACGAAGATTGGAAGGAAAATTTTCGCATGTCAAAGCCAGTATTCGATAAACTTTGTATCCTGCTTCGCCCATACATTGGAAAGCAAACAATGAACATGAGAAAGCCGGTTTCAGTAGAAGCACAAGTAGCATTGACTTTGTACTATTTGTCTGATGGTGGACGGATGCAGAAAACTGCCAATGCATTTGGAATAGCATCTTGTACAGTTTCATGTATTGTAAAGATGGTTACAGAAGCCATATCATCCCACATGAAGCATTTTGTGAAAGTACCTGACTCTGAAATAGCAGTAAAGGAGCTGGTTGCAAAGTTCTATGAGAAGCATGGCTTTCCTCAATGCATTGGTGCAGTGGATGGGACACACATTCCTATTAAACGCCCGGAGGAAAATGCACTTGATTACATTAACAGAAAGGGATTCTTTAGTTTAAATGTACAAGCATGTGTAGACTATAGGTATTGCTTTTTTGATGTGAATATAAAATGGCCTGGGAGTGTTCATCATGCTCGTGTATTTGCAAAGTCTTCCATTAATGAGCTACTCAGAAATGGCACCATACCTAGATGTCCAAAGGTTATAGTTGATGGAGAGGAAGCAGTGCCAATTTGCTTGCTGGGTGACCCTGCATACCCACTACTGCCATACTTAATGAAAGAGTTTGCAAAGGGTGGCAGTACAGAAAAAGAGCAGTTCTTTGGGTACAGATTGTCATCTGCCCGACTGGTTGTTGAATGTGCCTTTGGCCGATTAAAGGCACGTTTTGGCATTCTTAGGAGAGCAATGGATATCAGTTTACAAAATCTCCCAAATACAATTCTGGCATGCTTTGTACTGCATAATTTTTGTGAGTTGGCTGGTGATCATATAAGTGAAGAGCTATCAAGAGCTGCAATAGACTATGACAATATACTTCAACCGTCATCACAAGCAATACACCAAGATGTTCACAACAATGAGAGAGGTGGCAAACACTACCGTAGACTTTTTATGACCTTCTTTGAGTAATGCAAATATAAGACACTTTTCATGTTTTTCTTTTTTACTTTGAAATCTTTTCTCTTTTATTGAAATGTATCTAATTAACCATGTAAGGACGTACGTGTTGAAATTTGCTAGGGATCCTACACAGTGCATGCAAACAATCATTTCTCAAATAATGCTAACAAGAATGTGAAGGTAGATCCTAACCAGAGCAATGTGGTGCATTGACCACTAGTTATACTGCACTTACACTTTCCTTGTGCTAATATATAAAGTCATTTACAGTTAAGGTATAAGGATTATTGCTCTTGCCCTAGTGCACTGATGCCAAGAAATATGCATCATAGAGACATTGCCACTTTTTTGGAAGGAGGATACTTCTTGTAACAATCCTTTTTGTATATTTTCTTCCTCGGAATTATCTTACTTTGACAGCAATTATAGAACTACACTAAATCCTCAAATAAACCCCTTGGTTGGTTACTTATTTTTTGCACTTTTGCATCGGACACATGTGAGGGGGGCTTGAGAAATTATGCTGGTAGTTGGTCATATTCCAGTTGACATTTTTCAGCTAATACATTATTTCATAAATGCTACATATACACTCAGGGTACAAAAGTATTGAAACGATTCGACAAAGAGACCATTACTTTTCACTATTTAATGGCTCCTTTTGATTTGGTGTAGACTTATTTCAGGGGAGCCCATTAACAATCTGTAGCTCTAGAGCAGGAGTTTATTTGAGGGGGGTGGCAAGGTGAGGATTAACTGTATGTAAAATGGCAATCTAAGTTTTAAAGACAGTATTTTTTCATATAGTCAAGTATGATTCTTCTTGTGATTCCTCATCATGTGCTTGTGCCTCTTGTGTCTGATATCTTCTTACCCATGCTTGCTGATATCTTTGGTCATTTGGCATTTGCATGAAAGGGGGTACACTACTAAAAGCAACATTTGGATTTTGCATTTGTGTGTGAAACATGGCTGTCATCAGTTGCAAACAACCAGACATAGCATTGGCCACATTCTCCATTGTCCTCACCATTTTGCTTGAATGCTGCAAGAACTCTTTGTCCATAATGTCCTCCCTTTCACATAATTTTCTTTTCAATGCCAGATCCTCCTTCATACAGTGGAGTTGCTGTGATTCATTGGAAACTTTGGGTTGCAACGTCTTCCTCCCCTGGTCGCTCAGAAGGCTAGATAGCTTGGCTCTTCTATCTCTGTCACTCTCCTTTGCTGTTGTCCTTGAACAAGAGAAACTTGCATCACTCTGGCTGGCTGTACTATCAAAGGAAGCTGAATCTGTAAATATTTCAGAAGTTAATGGTGATGGTGAATCATCATTGACTGTGCTGCTTGCATCTCTGTCTGTCGTCTCAATGCCACCTAAGGACAAAAAAATATATATTTATATATATATATATATTCACAAGCCAGAAATGTTGTATCACAAACATGAAACAATCTACAAAGCATGCATGTAAATGTTGCAAGATTGTATGATTGTATACATAGCAAGCTGTAAACTGGTAGAAATGTCACAGAAAAGTTGCTCACCGTCAATGCTTTGGATAGCTGGACATCCACCCCAAATTTCATTACAAATGTCATAAAATGACCATACAATTCGTCCACCACCGCTTTTCTTGCCAGTATCGATTGCCTTTTTATACCCCTTTCTAATTGCTTTTACTTTGGTAGCAGTTCTGTCTCGCGTAAAGGGAGAATCGGGGAGCATTTCCTTCGGAAAGTCTTCTGAGGTTTCTTTTGGATATCTATCTACGTACAATGCCAATATCTTATTGTATTTAGACTTTACCCCCTCCCAATCTTTGCCTTCAAACATACAGTCTGCAGCGTATGTTTTCACTGTTTCCAACAGCAGTTCTACCTCAGAAGCTGTCCATTCAAACAACTGCTTCTCAGCCGATCTCTGAGAACAAGCCTTCGCCATAACTTCGCTATATCTTCTCAACTGACTCGATTACTTTTAGTTGAAGCGAAAGAAAACAATGCATTTTGCCTTCGCAGTTCCCAACAACGCGGTGCTGTGTAACTGAGATCGCAAAGTGGGTTGACATTACTCCCGCGTCGTGTAAGTGTAATCAAAACAGACCTAGATGGTGTGGAAGCAATCCGGTGTGAAAATGAATCCGGTATCGTGTAAGTCAGGCCATAGTGCAACAATATGCTCCCAATATATATTTTCTCTCCAGTTGGCTTGCAGAAACTCGTCATGTCACTAAATGCATTTCTTGCCAACTGTATCATGTGGCAAAATATCAAAACTGACATGCACTTTCTTACTTGTCTCACTAGGATTGGGGAATGATCCTTCAAAGTGTCTTATGTCACACCCAAGCTTTTCAGCCATCCATATATTTTTGGCTGCACCATCAAAGATCACTGCATGGACAAGGCAGCCTATTTCATGCAGCATTTTGATAGACTCCTGTATAAGTTGTGCAAGTATGTCTGCATTGAGTTTATTTGTGAGAAAATAGGCCAATGGCACATGCCATGGCTTCTTTAGGCCTGATATCATTATGACTAGTACATTTGTGGCTATATTATCAGGGTCCTCTCCCGTTATCTTCCCATAATCAATATTTCCAACAAATTGTTCACTGTTTGGGTCCCATTTAGTTTCTTTTATAATAGTCATCTCATCAATGATAATACCACAATCTGTCTGCCCATCTTTCACTAGATCTGCTATGTAGAGCAAAGGCTTTTCCAAAAATCCAGGCTCACATTCACTTCCTGCAGACCAAGAGCGAATAGTTGCGGGATGTGGAAGAGAAAGATACTTTCGCACAAATCTATAAGCCCTGGGGCTGTAGTAATGAAGTGAGACTGCAAAGTCGTTGATCTGATCTGAATACCGTGAACCAGACGATTTTGTATTATTTTTTATCTCATTTCTGAATACTTCAGTAGTCATATGCCCAAAGTTAGTTATCAATGTATGTTGACTTTCTTCAGAGACCATTCTTAAAATTCTCAATTTCTCAACTAGACCTCTAATTGTCTTTGCCTTTCTCAGTTTTTTTTGATGTAGATTTGTAATAACACTGTTTTTTCTTTTCATTTTTTCCGTAAACTTTGCTTGCATTTTAGTTGGAGAGAAATTAGTTGAATAAATGTGATCTAAGTTGGGAGTTTTGTTTTGTTTTCTAGTTTCAACTTCGTTTTCTTTATAACCAAACACTCTCTTTTTTAGATTTCTCTCATTGCTAGGCTTCTTTTGTAAATGCCCTGGAAATTCAGATAAGGAAGGAATTGCATGTCTTCTGAGGAATTGTCTAGATGTTTTGCTCAAATGCTGAGAAAATTGGACATCAGTATAGTCGGTGGGTAAAAAATGTTGACTGCATATGCAGGATGCTTTCGCTGGAGTCCATTGATCTCGTCTCATTGCCAAAAGCCATTTTTTGAGTAGCTCTGGATTATCAAGGGGAAACCTGCAGAAAGCCGAAAGGACCATTATGCTCCCTAGGTACTATGTTAAGACTTTCCAGCTCTACCTTGCTATTTTGAAATGTCTACTCTGTTGTACAAGGATTGATCACCTTGATGGTTTACGGCTCCATAGTATGCAATAGAATGCCCAGTGAAGCTCGTTCTTGATAAGAAATTTATCCTCCAGGTTGTGACATTGTTGGAGGTTGGCCAAATACGATGGGCAATCAGAGACCTAGCACATAACTCACTTTCTGTAGCATCCCTTTCAATAGCATCCAAAATGAAAAGTCATATAGCATTCACTATGCTACTCACTTGTGAAAAGAAATCGTAGTTTCTACTTTCCCGCTACTTTTCCACCGATTCGTACAATTGTATGCCACGCAAGACTTCACCATTTTCCTACAAATCAGAAAGGCCCTGTTGTTTCCTATTCATCTTGTTGCCATCTAAGTGGTACCATTATGGAAACTCCTGTTTGCCTCATGTCACGTGATTACATGCGCATTCTAGTCTGATAGCATCATCAATTGTAGTCGCATTGCGTGTGTCGAGGTATTTTTAGAATTAGTTCAATATGTCCATTAAAGAAGTGCAGCAAACAGCAGTATACGAATTGCAAGACCAAATGTCTGCCATGCAAGCAGCTCTGGAAGGTACTTCTCAGGCCAGCCTTTGCAAACCAAAAATGTTCAATAGGTTTCCATCTGAAGATCTAAGTGAGTGGCTGCTTCAGTGTGAATGATATTCCAGACTCTATAACTGGTCAAACCAAAAGAGGGTAAAGCCATTTCACTGCTTTTTGGAGCCTCTACACTCACATAGTTTTGCACCTTGCCTGATGAAACAACTTTGGATTTTAACACATTAGTAAGAGAACTCAAAAACCATTTCAGCTCTCAGACTCTTGACTTCCTGTTTAGACAAGAGTTATATGCTTGGAGACCACCCTAATGAGCCACTTGCCATTTACACAGCTAATATCATCTGAAAACCTCTACATCTGTTCTTGTCAGATACTGATATGGTGAATATTTGTATAAATGGCCTAAACCATGCTATCAAAACTCATGTGATTTTAACCCAACCCAAAATGTTCGCAGAGGCAGAAAATCTTGCGTGTCTATGTGACTTGGTCCCCGTAACCAGTGCCCATGTTGCTTCATAAATGTCCCCTTTGATAACATCACAAGAACAGTGCATAAAAGAGCTAGAAGGCCAAGTAAATCTCCTGTTTTTGCTTGCAAATAAAAATGCCTCTTCTGAGGTGGCCCATACACATGCTGTCGGTACTACATTTAATCCCTCTCTGCACCTATCCAGGCACTTAATCCACCAGGTGTGATGCAAGCTTTACAGACCACCATAGTAGCTGCCATTCAGACAGGAATAAAGTAGGATACTAGGGGTAACAAGTAAACAATCCACTAGGATTTAGACGATCAGGCACATTTGTTCAGAGCAAACAATTAAGAACTACTGATGGCCCCATTTGTAACATGTACCATGGAGTAGGGCATGTAGCTTGTTCTTGCAGGGAAAATCCAGAAAGAGCCCAGCAACCCACATTCCGTGGGTGCTCTCGCGGTTTTATTGCCCAAGAAGCACAACAACGTAGTTTCAAACCTGTAAACGATTGGCCATATCAACCATGGTTTAGCTGTCTTACGACTATGCTGGTAACTGAACCTTTGACTCTTTGTCATGACAGGAATCTACTGATCCAGCCGAACCAGAAGAATGTCGTACATCCCCATACACAAGACTCTACATTTACTGGCCTGCCATGTATCCGGTAAAACCTGGCAATGTCATCAACATTATCAAAGCAAGCTATCAAGATCATTGGACATTCTTTAGCACCAGGTATATCAAAACAATATAAATATTATATAACTAGAAGTACTGCAATAGCAAAAACATAAACCAATATGAGGCAATAGTCCACTCAGGACTTGAGTTTTTAACGGAACTTTATCACAGTTCTAACATCGGATGCTCAGCAATAAATACCGCAAGGTCTGCATTATCTCTCGTTATTCAAAGTGAGTCAGAAAAATTTGGATCGCTGCCCTTGGTTAGACAGTTTATGAGAGGGATATGTAAACTGAGGCTGAACCTAAATATATGGTCACATATGATACAAATGTAGGTTTTGAAGATTTGAAGTGAATAGACTCTGAGGACCCAGAAACACCTTTGAAAGAAGTGCCATACAAACTAGCAATGATACTTTGCCTTCTCTCAGGTCAAAGAAACCAATCCATCGCAGCCTTGGACATCAACCACATGGAACTGACTGTGGATAAGTGCATTTTTTCATTCTGAAAATATCAAAAACTACTTGCCCAGGGCATCATTTGGAGCCAATAGCATTGAAGTGTTACGAGACAAACCAGCATATCTGTCCTGTGACATTAGTGCGACTGTATCTTCATAGAACATCTAAATTAAGGAATAATGCTGCAAAGCTGATTCTGAGTTGCAAGAGTCCTCATTGCCCAGTTACATCATCACTATTAGCCAGATGGTGCAAAGAAGTACTGAAAGCAGCTGGAATAGACTCATAAATAGTCACAGCTCATTCCACAAGAGGATCTTCAACTTCTCTAGTGTACTCCAAAGGACTGAGCTTAACCGACATCAGAAAAGCTGCTGGTTGGACAAACAATGAAACATTTGCAAAATTTTATAATAGACCTATTATACAAAACTTGTCGGAAACTATCCTCTCCTGA
This sequence comes from Mastigias papua, assembly GCA_964019165.1. NCBI lineage: Eukaryota > Metazoa > Cnidaria > Scyphozoa > Rhizostomeae > Mastigiidae > Mastigias > Mastigias papua. Next base: position 2,872,337 of record OZ025276.1, read on the forward strand.
AATGTAAATGTAATGCAGTTTGTTATAGACATTTTTATGTTGAGAAAAATCGTTTTGTTGCCATCATTGGCTTGTTGTGAATATTGGTTTATTACAAAAATTACTGTATTGAAGAAATAGTGTGTTGTATGCTTGTACTCTTATAGCATAGGAAATGTTACATATTATTAGGCAGTAGTAAATATAACAGAACAGATTGCCTGATAGAATAAATACATATAGCAATGAGTATTATTGCGTGAAATACTAGGGCCTGCTATGGCTATACCTACTTTGATAGTAACTAGAATTTAAATTTAAAAATGTAGGTATTTATGAGAATTTGGTGTGACCAGAGGTTTTCAAATCTCACCTGTTTCCAGAGCTGGGAACAGGGCAAGGGACATAAGTGTCCAGTCAAACCAGCACTAGTGTGCAGGTTGATTCCAATTATTTCACTGGGCCTGTGTGCTGTTCCGAGGATTCAGGTGCCCATCCCACAGTACCAAACCCGATCCTTGAAACTGTCATCTGGCACACTAACATTCTCATCTTCCAAGTTTGATTCTTGATGTGCGCATGCTTATATCTCACCTGAATCCTCGGAACTGTACACAGGCCTGGTGAAATAATTGGAATCAAGCTGCACACTAGTGCTGGTTTGATTGGACATTTTATTGCTACTACACTTTGTGAACATCAATCTTGTCATCTGTATACATGGACTTCTCTGGATAGCAAACCCTGGAACCAAATTGATTATATAATAATAAAAAATAGAAAATGAAAAGTGCTCTATAGAATGCCAAAACACAACCAGGTGCCACTTGTACTACTGATCATCAACTCTGGGTAGTGAACATGATGAAGATAATTCAGCAAATGAAATATGGCAAGAAGGCAAAGATACCATCCTACATGTAGCTAAGATCATTTCTGTGAAAAATAAAAAACCCAGACAAGATGGATTTCTAGAGAAACACTGGAGGAAGTTGAAAAACGTAGAAAGGTTAAGAGCACAGGGTACTAATGCTGAGTTTGAAAGGACTCTATACGCAGCAGAAAATGCCAAAGATAAGAAGCTGATGAGAAAAGATACATCAAAATTTATTAATGAGAAATGTCGACACATTGAAGAGAAATCCATCACAAACTCTCTATAGGTTTTGTATCAAGGTGTGAAAAGCTTGACCAGGTAATTTAAACCTAGAATTGATACAGTGAAAACTGATGGTGGAACTGTACATCATGAAAGTGATGAAGAGAAACAAGGTTGGAAACAATACTGGTATAATCTTTATAAGAAAAATGAAACTAGCTTTAGAAGAGCACCAACAACCAATGGCAATAGAGAGTTTAAGTACCCACAACAGTAACTGAAATGGTAACGTTAACTGATTCATTTCGTTAAAGTGCCCAGGCGCTGGTGGATATCCCCATTCTGCTACCATTTTGGCTTACTGTTCTGGAACTTTAACTGAGCATCCTTACTGTTTTGCCAGATTGTTAACTTTCTATCGCCTTTTTATGGAATTATTTAGATGCCATGGATTCCGAACCAACTTCATCTGCAACAGGGAAGGCTTGTGGGTAAGTTCTTTGCTTTTTGCCTGAATAATTTCATAAAAGATGTTATAAATATTTTTTTTATCGTGTTTTAGTTTTTAAGAAAATTAGGCCCAAACAGTTCATAGAACACAAATATACTTTGGTAAAAATACTTGTAACCATAGATGTATTATAGGACAAGGTTTAAATGGTCAACAAAGCACGACGATCTGATGCTGAGAGAGGTTTTAGCTTCTGACATTTGGAGTATGAGAGCAGGGAGTTTAGAAAGAGGAGAAAAATGGAAAGTAATTGCAGAAAAGTTAAACAGTATCAAAAATCCTAAATTTGGTACAAATTCAAGAGCTGTAAGGGAGCGATTTCAAGTTCTCTTTGATAAACAAAAAGTTAAAAATAGAGAAGAAGAAAGGGCAAGCGGAATTTCACCAGAAGTTACAGAAATTGATAAAATGCTGGATGAACTTATCGAAATGTTTGAGTCTGCTGCAATTGAACAAAAGGCTGCAGCTAAAAATAAGGTGGACAAGATAGCTTCAGGTGTAGAGAAAGGGCAAGAAATGAGAAGACTGAGTATGGAGATGAAAGAATCTACAAAAAGAAAAAGTGGAAGTGAGTGTGGGTCAGGAAGGGAAAAGAGAAAGAACATTGGAGTGGAGACTGCACAATATTTGAATGGCAAGTTAAAGTTTGATATGGAGTGGAGAAGGACAGAGCAGAAGTTGAAAGCACAACAATTGGAGGAGAGAGCCAAAGACAGAGAAGCTGCTGAGCAAGAAAGAAAGAGGTGAGAAGAAAATGAAGAGAGAACCATTGTAAGGGTGTTAGAAGGCATGAAAGAGCAGCTCGAGCAACAGAATAACTTACTGGTACAATTATTTCAGCAACAGCAGCATCAATATAATTTGATAATGAACATGATTCAGCACATTACTAAGAAAGACTAGACATAATTTATTAGCTCTTGTTGTGATATTTTTTATTTTTCATAATCTTTTAATAATCATTCAAATATATACAGTTTCCGTTACTTTATTATGGATTCTCAAAATAATCATGGATATTGGGGGCTCTACTTCAAAAACCTTTGATTATGGATTCTCAAAATAATCATGGATATTGGGGGGCTCTAATTCAAAAACCTTTGAGGTGGCACTTCCATGAAAACACTTTCTGGTGTTTGTTAAAATAGTGTAAACTATATACATTTTTCCAACTGCACTCAGCTGAATTTTTAAGTTCTTCTTAAAGTCTATAAACTTAGAATAGTTCACAATGTCTCCAAATAGCCACTCTACACTGACTCTCACAGCACTCATTCTTTGATTCCAGAGCTCCTGATCTTCTTCCAAATGTGCATCTGTAAAAGGAGCTTGTAGCTGTGGCCTGAGTGGATATGCTGGATCTCCATATATATACATGAGATTGCCATCAGGGGTAAATGAGTGCTGCTCCAGTAACCCAAGAAGACCAGACTTCTGCCTTCATATGAACCATGAAGAAATGCAACAAGCCCATTAGGAGTGGCTACAGATTTACATGTAATGGCATGTACTCGTTTATGCCCATTATATAGGACACACTGGTTGATACCTGCTCGAGAAATGGGGCGTACAGTGCCATCTACAAATCCCCAACAGTTGGTGAGAGTGGGGCACCTTTGGCATGAATTGCATTGGCATAAGTCTGCAGACTTTGTGGATTGAGCAATTCTCTATTAAATGATGTCAACAAAAATCCCCATTGCTCAAAAATCATATCCAACACAGTATTGCTGATCACACAAAGTTCTGGCACTGGTCTACCACACCTTGGAACCATGTCCAAGTATTTGCATGGATAAGCACATCTTTTTAGAAGGCAACATATACATTCAAGTGAATCACTTCTAAGTCTGTTGTATGTAAGAATGTGTTCGGAAATTTAAAACATGTTCAAGCTCATAAATGTGTCTTTTCTCAAATCTAAATTCTGCTCCGCATTTGTCATCCGATAAATTTTCCAAGTCAAATTTTTCGTACTGCCAATATGGAATCATCAAAGCTCTTTGTGGTCTGTTTATTTCTCGTAAAAGAGCAAAGTCTTCATCATCAATGACATCAAGCATATATGCTGCTTCGATTTGATCGTTTACTTCAATCACATTGGCCATACTTTCAATCGCGTTTTTAACAAATATGAAATGACTTTGGTTTGCCTATTCGAGGGATAACAAATCTCTAAGGCTTAAGTCCCAAGGCATGCAGAATTCCTGCCAAAGTCATAAGCCCATGCCCTTCATAGTGTGATTCATGCTTAAATGAGATTTAGCAAAATGATAACAGAAACGATAGCCTTCGTCAGCTACCATTACCATTTCCGTTACCATTGTGGGTGCTTAAACTCTCTAATAACATCCAAAAGGAATATCTTCCAATCAGATTTTGAGTTGGGTGATGAATTTGCAGTTCTGACAAGAAGGCACGTGGATGCCAGGGCCACACTTTTGGTCAACCCAAACAGACTTCAGGTAGAACCTTGTTCGTTTCCACCTCTCGATGTCAAAGATGATAATATGCTCTCACCCACCCCTTCTATAGCCAGGTACAATTCAGAGACTTGTCCTCCAGTTTACAATGCAGTAAGACTCTTTGGTGAGCAGGATCTGGATGATAATAATGAAAACGAAGATCCCAATGAAAGTGATGCTGTAGCACAGGATGCTTTCCTTGAGAAAATTGACATGGTCACCACCCTTTCAGCTCCTAAAGGTCTGTCCTTTCAGCACCTTAAACGTATCAGAGACAAGCTATCACCACTTGATGAAAGTCTTAGCATTGGAGTATTAATAGGGTCAAACTGCCCACTAGTTATTAAGCCAAAAGAAGTCATAGCAGGGAAAAGTGAAGACCCATATGCAGTTAGATCTCTCCTTGGCTGGTGTATTGTAGGACCCACAGGTCAATCAGATGCAGTTGCAGATCAGTATGCTTCATCCATGTGCAATTAAATTGTTGCACAAGAAGCCTATAGTGCCAATGAGAGAGGTATTAGGTTTGTGATGAGTAAGCCAAAGAAAGAGCTAGTGAACCCTACAGCAGTTGCAAATATGTTTCAGTTCGATTTTGCAGAACATAAAGGCCTGCAGCATAAGAGTCTTTCAAAGTAAGACTGAGACTCAGAGCTTTCCTCTTTGTCTGATCTTCCAAATTTTGCAGATGCAGCAAATGTGATCTCAAGTATGCCTTGATCATCTCTTTCGTGATGTTTATTGTGTCGACTGTCATATTGTTTGCCAACTTATAATCTTTGATTAAGCGCTTCGAATTAATCATTTCAGGTGAGATGTTAGTTTGGTTCATTGATTCTGTTGAGAAGTTTGGGCCCAGCTCTCCAGGGGCCATTTCTCTTGCGCAGCCAGAACCTCTTAGCACATTCTTCCCCAGTCCTCTTTATATAATAAGTAGCTAGTTTTTAGAGAGTTCAGATCAAGCATGAGTAAGAGAGTTCAAATAGGTCGGAGCTAGCATCATGTCAAATGAGTTATGTTAAAGATTTTTATTACTATTATAAAGAAAATACAAATGGTTTATTTTCTGTAGCTGCCCTGCCCTATTTACAACATCTGGCACCCAACGTGGGGCTGGGCAGTTCTTTTCTAGGAGCTTGAGATTATTAGACATTTCGTTAGTATTTCGAAATCACAGCAGACATCATGTCATTGGAAGGAACGGTCACAGAAGATGAACAATTCAAACGGCTCATTCAAGTTCGAAGAGGCAACAGATCAAGCCGTAGAAAAGCAAAAGGCTATGAATTCGACAAAGGTAGAAACGGAGCTTCTAACGCGATTGAATTCTATTTCACAGTCATTGAAGCAAAAGCAGAGTTACATTAAGCACTTAGACGATAAAATAATTGAAAGCATACACCTAGAATACGTCATTAAAGAAGTTGAACAATCACTAGAATGGGAAACAAAGTTATATCAAGTCATATATCAAATCGAGCAACTGAAGGAGGGTAATTACGTATCTACATCTCAGATCACGGGGAATACAGTTTCAAGCCAGCCACCTACAGACAACCCCTCACCATCAGCTCCTCAGGAACAGCCAGACGAACTTCCTAACCAATCAAGTAGTCAAAATAATTCAGTATCACTACCTGTTGGAATTCGTCTACCGATTTTGGAGCTTTTGAAATTCAACGGGGAGATAACATAGTTCAATGCCTTCTGGCAAAGTTTTGAGTGTGCAACACATTCCAATGAGAGACTTTCTGGACTTCACAAACTGAAGTAGTTAGTCAACTTGTTGGAAGGACCAGCATATCGTGTAGTTGCAGGACTTTCTCTCACTGAAGAAAAGTGTGAACACGCAGTTCAAACTCTAAGGGATCGTTTTGGTAATAAGCAACGGATAATAAGCACACATATGCAGTCATTACTAAAACTTCAAGATTGCCCATGCGAGAAGGTGAGTCAACTCCGATATATTTATGATAACATTAATGTGCATGTTCGTGGACTGGAAGCTTTAGGAATGCCTCAAGAAAGTTATGGCAGTCTGTTGATACCAATAATAATGCAAAGAATGCCTAGCGAAATCACTATACAAGTAGCGAGAAAGGTGACAGAAGATGTTTGGCCAATAAAGGAAATTGTAGAAATGATAAAAAAGGAAAGTGAAGCAAGAGAAATGGGAATTTGTGTTGCTACATCTGACAAACAAACAGCCAAACCAACAAACCAGCCAAGGCAGCCAGCTTCAACCACACAAGCATTTGTCACTAAAGAGGAGCAAAGATATCCAAAAGCCGGAGTTCAATGCTATTTGTGCAGCAAAGGCCATTTATCCATCAACTGCAAACAAGTCACAGATATAGCTGCTCGCACAGAGATTTTACAGCAAGCAAAACGATGCTTTAAGTGTTGACAGTTGGGGCATTATGCCAAAAGTTGCGCCCAACGATGCAGAAAGTGTGGGGGTGGTCATCATCACTTAATATGCAAGGGGAAAACGCCAGCCCCCCAAGATAGACCAACAGAGGAGGACTCTAGCGATCACCTTTTAAAGTCCTATTACAGACAGCACAAGCTATTGCATTTGGTGAAGATTCAAGCAAAGCAAGTCCAGTATGTATCCTGTTGGATGGGGGAAGCCAGAGGAGCTATATTACAGACGAGTTAAAGAAGAAGCTAAAGCTACAAGTGGAAAGTACTGAGACTTTGAACATTAACACATTTGGCTCAGAGAAGTATAATAAGAAAAAATGTGAATCAGTTCAGCTCAGTATCGCAGCAAATTCTCAGAGTAGGCCAGTTACAGTTGGAGCATTACGTTATCCCAGTATTTTTTCTCGCCTTTGTGTTCGTACCTCGAGATTAGCGATTATCCACATTTGCGTGGATTGCAGCTAGTGGACAACGTCGCTTCCCCGCATAAGCGCATTGATTTGTTATGTGGCACGGATCATTTTTATGAGTTTGTTTCAGGAAAAGTCATCAAGGGCAGCTCAGGCCCTGTGGCCATAAAGAGTAATCTGGGTTGGTTACTGTCAGGACCTTATACCTCTATGTCAGAATCAAATGATGCTAATAGTACTACACATCTCGTTTTAGATAGCAGCAAACCATGTCTTTGTATTACAGATCTTGAAGGGGATCAAGAAATCAATCATAAGCAAGAAATGTCAGAAAATCTGAAGACATTTTGGAGGCATGAAGCGATGGGACTAAGTGAGTTGACAGAGAGTGACACGTCACACCAGCAGAATAAAGAATGTCAAAGTGAGTTCAACGGAATGAGGTACGAGGTAAGGCTTCCTTGGGATTCTGATTTTGCTACTGAGTTGTTGCCAAACAAGTACGAATTGTGTGATAAACGTTTAAGATCTTTGTTTGCCAAGCTTAAGGGTAAGCCAGACTTGTTGCAAGAATATCGCACGATTTTTCAAGAGCAGTTAACAACCGGTATCATTGAGCGTGTTTCGGAAGGTCAGGAAAAGCCAGGTAAGATCCATTATCTTTGTCATCATGGTGTCATCCATAAGGACCATGACACAACAAAGCTCCGAATAGTTTTTGACGCCAGCGCTAAGGGTAACAAGAGCAGCTTTAGTCTTAATGATTTCCTCGTACTCGGTAATAACTACATGCCATCTTTGTTTTATACTCTTTTGCATTTCCGTTGTCATCCTGTTGCAATGACCGCAGATATTGAGAAAGCGTTCTTGCAAATAGAAATCAATCCAGCTGATCGTGACTCACTTCGCGTTCTCTGGTATGATGATGTTCACAAGGACAACCTGTCTGTTGTAGAGTTTCGTTGGTGCCGTCTTGCCTTTGGCCTCAAGCCTTCGCCATCAATACTTGGAGCAATGATCAGAAAGCATATTTCTCTTTTTCAGGAGGAACACCCAGAAACTGTAGAGGCCTTGAGCCACCTCTAGGCAGAGGATCTCTCATGTGGAGCGGATATGGTAGAAGAGGCCTTTAAGTTGTATATTCAATCCAAGGGTATCCTCGCCAAAGGGGGTTTTAATTTACGTAAATGGCAGACCAATGACTTAGAGCTTAGAAATAAGATAAATGCAATCGAGAAAGTACACGTATCCCCTAACAATTCTCTTTCTAACGCTTCAGAAGCTAACGATTCTCCTCGTCAATCTTCAGGGGCGGATCTACCTCGCAGCCTCTCACTACGGTTCTTGGAGTAACGTGGAATCATGAAACAGATCAGTTGTGCTATAACTTACATCCTGTTGTTGAGCTGTCTCATTCGCTAACGCCTACAAAACGCTCTTTACTAAAGATTGCTGCCAAGATATTCGATCCTATGGGCTATCTGAGTTTATTTACCATAAGTCTTAAGGCATTATTTCAAGAGCTATGTTTTTCTACGTTACCCTGGGACGAGGAGCTGTCAGGTGAGCCCCTCGAGCAATACCAGAAATTGATGGTAAAATTACATTCCCTTAAAGGTAATGGTATAAATCGAAGCTGTGTTCTCAAGGGCAACACGTTAGTCAAGCTAGAGCTTCATGCCTTTTCCGATGCCAGCGAACGCGCATATGCCATTGTAGTATACCTGAGAACCATCTCTGAGACGGGGGATGTGACTATCCATGTTATCGCCTCCAAAGCTAAGGTCTCACCAATAAAACAGCAGAGTATTCCACGGCTGGAAGTACTGGGGGCACACCTAATGGCTAAGCTGGTGAGCACAATCCAGTCTATCTTATCAGAAGACTTTCCTAGCATTCCCATAGAGACCTTCTACTGGGTTGATTCCATAGCCGCCCTATGTTGGATTCGTAATGAAGAAGTCTGGAAGCAATTTGTATGGCATCGTGTATCCGACATTCTCCAGTCATCTACTCGAGAACAATGGTATTATTGTCCTGGAGTTTTAAACCCAGTGGATTTGCCTTCAAGGGGTCAGTGCGGAACTGTCCTGGCCAACAATCCTTTGTGGTGGGAGGGTCCTCAAATCTTGACGTGGCCCTGTAGCGAATGGCCAAGCAACATTGCAAATAATGAGTTAGAAATTACAGAAGCAATGGAGGAGAAAATTAAGGTTGAACCTAGCATTACACATGCAATGGTAAGCTCTAATTCCAATGAAGAAAGTCAGCTTAGCAATATCTTTGGTATTTCTCGTTTTAGCACAAGGGGCAAGCTTCTTAGAACATTATCGTGGGTTTATCGATTCATCCAAAACTCAAAGCTTGCAGTGAATAAGAAACCGCTGAACAGGGCAGGCACTATCGGTGTAACAGAGTTTCAATATGCCGAGACAAACCTCATCAAATCTATCTAGGGTGTTGCATTTAATAAGGAAATTGAGTATTTGCAATCGTCTAAGAGTGCCAAAGCACCTCTTTATCTTTCACAGTTTAATCTCACCATAGATGAGAAACATGTATTATGATGTAGATCTCGCATAAATAACGCTGCAGTAATAGAATCTTGCAAACAACCCATTCTTTTACCCCCAGGAAATCACAGGAAATCAATGAGAAGATTTTCCATAATGGAACGCGAAACACTACATGCAATACATCAGCTTTTTTGGATACCCCGGGGTAGAGAAGCAGTAAAGACATTAAGTCAACGCTGTTTTATGCCGAAAAGTAGAAGGCTTGCCGTTTAAAACAGTGTTCTGTCCCAATGTACCTTTATGCAGAGTAGATGGCAGTCCACTGTTCACACATACAGGGCCAGACTTTGCAGGACCCCTGATGTTAAAGGATGGAACAAATATCAAGAAACATTATGTGTGCTTATTCACTTGCATGGCTACTAGGGCTATCCATTTGGAGTTGACAGAGTCCTTAGAAGTCAACTCATTCTTACAAGCCTTTCGTAGGTTCGCTGCACTTAGAGGTTTGCCTTCAAAGCTATTGAGCGACAACGCAAAAGCCTTTAAGTCTGCCGCTAAGGAAATCAAGCAGTCACTTAGAACTCCAAGACTAGCAGAAGCACTCTCTCTGCAGGGAATAAAATGGCAATTCATTACAGAGCAACACCCTTGGGAGGGAGGAGCTTGGGAGCGGTTACTTAGATCCGTAAAAAGGTGTGTGATCAAGGTAGTAGGCAAAGCAATGCTGACATTAAACGAAATGAGTACGTTGCTGGGTGAAGTCGAAGGTGTAGTAAATACGCGCCCTTTAACGTATGTGCGTGATGATAACAAGGGCATATCTTATCCCTTAACGCCCTCTCATCTTATAAACGGTAGACATTTATCAAGCTTGCCTAATAATACTTATTATGAGATTGTGAGTACATATGAGAACTTGTCCAAAAGGGCAAGGTATCATCGTTTTCTCCTAGGTCAGTTTACAAAGAGGTGGAAAAACGAATACTTGCTAGGCTTACTGGAAGCCTATAAACTAAAGGATTCCATAAAGGAGCCGTTCATTTCCATTGGAGACATAGTGCTTCTCAAAAATGATCAAAGCAAGAGAGCCTTTTGGAAACTATGTAGAGTAGTGGAGTTGCCACGTGGGCCTCGATGGGAGAATAAGATCAGCAAAGGTTAAAATGGCTTCACAAGAAGGTAAGTTTGGAAATCAAGTATTATGTAGACCTTTGAAGCTACTTATACCTCTGGAAATATCCTGTAATTCAAATGCGCCAACAGATGCCATGTCGCAATCTTCTCAAGCAGCCGCTCAGCAATGTCCAACGCCCACTAAGCCACAGCAAACACAAATGTGCAAACAACATGCACAACTGCAGTGTACGACAATGCCTGCACAACAATCTTCGAGACCAAGATGAAATGCGGCAATAGTGGGAGAACTTTTACGTAGAGGCAAGAATTATTCAGTCAGATTGTTGTGTTACTTGTCTTCTTGTTCCTCTGTCTTTGTTATAGTTATTTAGAGTAGTTTGTTTGTTTGTTTGTTTATCACTACCGTGTATCAACCCGGCGGAGTGTGTTGAGAAGTTTGGACCCAGCTCTCCACGGGCCACTTCCCTTGCACAGCTGGAACACATTCTTGCCCAGTCCTCTTTATATAATAAGTAGCTAGTTTTTAGAGAGTTCAGATCAAGCATGAGTAAGAGAGTTCAAATAGTTCGGAGCTAGCATCATGTCAAATGAGTTATGTTAAAGATTGTTATTAATATTATAAAGAAAATACAAATGGTTCATTTTCTGTAGCTGCCCTGCCCTATTTACAACAGATTCATTCAACCTAAAGGTGAATCTCCACTAGGTGGAAAAAGTCGAGCGATTCGACTTTTTGAGCTCTCGCACATGCACAATTGCTACTTGACATAAAATCGCCGAGGAAAAAGTCGAGCCCGTCCAAGTAGAATCAAGTTCTACTTTTCGCCGAATCGCTTAGCTTGTCTTTGCCAGAATAATAACTCCAAAAGTGGGCCTACATCCTACATAGCTTCAAGCCTGGCACTACATTAAACCCACCCACTTTCAGTTTTTCTGCCATATCTAGTGTTACCATATGTTGGCCATTACCTTTCTATTGGTGTGTCATAAGAACATTACAGCATTTGTCTAATGCTCGTCTTTCATAAACTGTCCCATAAACCAGTTCATGATGGATGCAGATTGTATCAACTTCATCAGGGAAAGTATACTCCCTAAGTCCACATCTCCAAAGAATTTAGCAAAGACCCCAAAGTCTTGAAACCAATGTTTCTAGTGAATGTGGTTCTGCTACACTCCTCCTGTAATGCACTGCCAATACTGCATTATTTCTCCATAACTTGTCATAGATAGCACAAGAGAACACTGGTCACCATGCATTTGCAGAGCATATAATGTATTAGGGTAATGAAACTCTGATAATATCAGCTGAAGACATGTCATGACCCTAATGTTACAGCAACTGGACAGGTTTATAGTTGGTGTCAGCATGTTTATTTAATTCAGAATAACAAAAATAGTAAGAAAAAGAAATTGGATCACCACAGAAGATTATCTCTTCCTGTTCAACAGAGAAAACTTCCTATTTTTAGAAACATACATTAATTCTATATATCACACTGTATAAACAATTGGGAAATTGGCATGATTCAACACTATTTTGAATTGATGACCTCCTGTTATTGTCTTTGAGAATTGTTGCAATGAATATTGAGCATTCTTAAAATATTTACATTAATGAAACTTACAGGCATTGGCATCAAACACATATCCATAGACATTAGTCATTAACGGAAATATTAGGGTTTACCAATCACAATAGCTATGCTATGGCAGTTTGTATATTATTGTAAGGGATGTCCTACATTGAGATGCCCATAAAATCTAGAGCAGACAATACCATAACATGATACTTTGTCATCAAGCGCACTTGTCATCTGTGATTCAGACTCTTTGTCATACTTTGGACATTTGCTCTGCCACACCCTCAAAATGGCTGCCAAACATTTTGTGTCAAAATTTTTGGAATAACATGTTCATCTCTCTATAAGACCAGGTTAGTAGTAAGATAGAGCAAAAAGAATATGATATTTGAAATCTACATTATGTATTTGGTCAGAATACCAAGTTTAATTCCTATCACTCTAGTAGATGCCATTCCACAAGTGCAATAAGAGAAACAGACAGGAAATGGCCACACCCTTTTCTTCATATTTTGTGGGAAATGCCCAAAAGCACTATAACTTTCCAATGGAGTGAGATATGAAAAAAAATTTGGATGTGACCATATATCACAATAAGCAAGAGACTGTGTGTCACAATAAGCAAGAGACTGTGTGAAAATGAGCACACTTTGAAGACATGATGGTTACAGCCTCTGGATGATTTGGCATGGAATGACCCAAACAATAACAACTGAGGGGCATTGTATATGAATATAGGATTTTGTTGATGAGTCCCGTCATTTTACTGGTTTCTCTGATGGTTCAACACCTGCAAATATTGAGATGAGCTGAACACACTTGTTGTCATACCATCTAGTAGCAACAATGCCTGTGTTCTGTTCTACTTGAAAAGAATAGCTACCTCTTCCTTCATTCTTCAGTTCAGCTTCTGATTTTAGAGGACATCCGGCTAGCCTATTTTGGCGAAGTGTGGCACAAGAAAGGATCCCTTTGCTCTTTAGTTCAATGCAATGGTCACTTGTCAGAAATAGTTGTGAACATATATTTTATGATTGCAGAAAGGCTCAAAATGCTCACATAGTTTCATGACCATTTATTTTGCAATGCATTTTCTGCCATCTGCACTTTGAGCCCCTATATGCAAAGGAAGAAGTCATATATCATCCCACTCTGTCCTGCTCTAACAACGCTTTGAAAAACCTCATTTGCGTGGTTTCACTGGGTTGTACTGTTTAATGCAACTGTATTTGTTCTTTCCTGTAAGTATTTGCTCGTCAAATGACTGATTCTCTTCTTGTTCACTTTGTAAGCAGTTGTCCCATTGTCCCATAATGCATCCAAACTTGGCTGAACTCTATACATACTGTTTCCTTTGTTTTCTTCTGCAGTTAGGAGAGAGTTGTCATTTGCATGGAGATACTTTCTACTTTTTTCATACCTTTTTAGGCTCATTAAATCTGCAATTGGAGCATATCGTGTTTCTGTAGCCCAATAGCATTCATACCTTGGCATCTTTACAATGCCCATCATCATCTGAATACCAAGGAACTGCTCCATTTCATCTTTTGTGACAGTGATGCTTGTGCCAGAATTCTGAGCACTGTACAAAGTTGTCTCATTGACTAACTTCATTGTCATATCATTGTCCCAACACGTCTTAAAAAGCTGAAATGGCGTGAATTCATCACAATTGCATGGAGGTAAGCTAAACTGTTCCCCCATAAATGTAGAATCTACTGGTGGGGGAACCCTCTTCCTCCAATGGTATGTGTGTTTCTTGGCTTTTTGCTTTTCCTTTTTCTTTTGTACTTGCACGTTTTTATTATCACTGCTACTGGCATCATCAGATTTGTCAAGTTCTTCACATATCCTTTCAACTTCCTTTCTGTTAGTAAACAAAGACATCTCTTCAATATCATTTTCATTATTATCATCATCTAGATCAGATAATTCAGACTCTGATCCTCCTAGATTGAGAACACATTGTACAGCCTCTTCAAGATCATATCTTATTTTGCTTCTTCTCTCCATCATTCTGCAATGATTGTAAAAATGTCAAAGGCATTCTATCTAATGAGACAAAATATTTCATTGTCCAGAATTATGGCTGAAGCATCAAAGTCACACAAGATATCATGGTTCATTGGTATTCAGATGCTAAAGAGCAGGCAGTTCAGGTCCTACTATACTAGTGCTATTGGGCTGAAAACATAATCAGCAAAAGAAGTGATCATGAAATACATGAGAAGGTTTAGCTGTTTTGGAACTATGAAACAGTTTTTACCAACTGGCTTAGCACAAATGACCCTTTAATCAGATTCAGCACAGAGGAATTCTTTCATGGCCATAATTTGCAAAAATAGGCCAGGTGGATACTCACAAAAATGTGAAATAGACAAAGTTTAGCCTTGCTATTTCATGAAGATGATATTCCAATCAGTAGCAAATACCAGGAAATAACAACATACAACAAGCACTTGTTTGCTTTAATAATGAAGGTCAGGGACCATAAGGGCAAGCAAAAATCATCGAAACTGTGTAGTGAGTTAAAGCAAAATGACAGAGTGCACTTACATGTTTGGTCCTTGCAGATTTGGACACTATTGGTACTAACACACATTTTGACCCTATTCAGCAAAGGTGCCAAATGGCAACTAAATAGAGGAAAGACTTTGTGTAATATGCTAAGCCTATATATTTATACTTTGGAGTATTTACAGTAAAGAGGGTCATTTAAACTACAAAGTGTGGTATTTTGCTGAATTATAGAGATCTATAAATAGCAGCTAGAAGAGACTTCTGTAACAGTGATTTCGCAGGTCAAAACTTACTTCAGTTCAAAGCGCTATATTTTAACATCCGTCAATGACCGCTATGACATTCTTAATGAATTGGATTGACAACAGAACTACTTCATGTAGGAAGACCATCAGGGAACAATAGAACAATCACCCATAGTAAAAGAGCCAATCAAAGTTTTAGTTGCCATATGGCAACCCTGCTGTGTAAAGGGTTAAACGTGACACGAGTTCATACTTGTATCTAAATGTCGCGTTACATTGCAACTTAGTTAGAGTCTTTTGACGACTCCCATCATCATTTATACTGTCCACAATGATTATGTCCTTTATACAATGATATCTTATTCCTGCCTGCATTCCTCTTGAAAAATCAGACTTCACTGCAGCCCACCTGCTATAGCAAAATTCCATTCTGTATCTTATGTAGTTGATTGATAAGCACTGATTGGTATACTTACCATATGTAGTATTTATGTTCATTGAGAGGATCGAATTTTAGTATTTCAAACACGTCCTGAGTTTTGGTGGTTTCCTAGTCATACTTTCATACAATTATGCAAGTTCTAGTCAGTTTTGGCGGTTACCCGCCATACTTTTTCTACTGTGATATATTGAATTGAAACTATATGCATTGTTCCCAGGAAGTCATTAAAGAAAATACTTACAAAAGTTTCTGAATAGATTTCCAACAATTAGAAGGATATGTTCCAACCTGTCCAGATGATGTAACTTCTTATTGCAATCATGTGGCTTTCGATCCAAACATAGTGTGAAAGATAAAATAATTGGCTAAGTGATCAACTGATAGAAGTCTTTTCAGAATCTGCTAGAGTTTATACATGATGTATGCATATAAGAGAATAGGCAGCCTTGCAGTTTTTCCAATCAATCCACAATGCCTGCCAAAAGTCTTGGACCACTGGCGATGATTTACACTATAAACAAACTATAGCATCCCCTCCCCCTTCAACCAATGTTGTTTGAAGCAAATATGAATAACCCACCTGGTACAATTGATGCACGTGTACAATGCTACAGATCTCCCCTATCCACACAACATTGTTTGAGGGGGGAGGGGGCTTACCCGTTAATTGCTATGACAAAAAAGTGACAGGAGTCGGACATTTAAAAAAATATGCAGGTGTTCCAACTACTTTTGGCAGGCATTGTCTGATTTTCAACTTTAAAGAGGGCAGGTAGAATGTCGGCAGTGGTGTGTACCTATAGGTTTTCAAGGGTGCTGATTTCATTTTCAGCGCAATCAGAGCCGTATCTCCACGGGGTGATCCGCTATCACCACCACTTGGTGTTGTAACGAACCTTGTATTGAGGAAAATTAACTTAAATATCTACAAATATTAACGGTAGTAGAAAGTATGTCCAACATAAACAGTATGCTGGACAAAAGTTTCCTGTGTAGAATACTAACATATTTTCTATGTATGGGTAAGATTTGTAGAAAAAAGGCAGATAGTAATAGTAAGAAAATGACACGGTAGGTTGTCATTTCCTTATATCCAGTGTGTATTTCATGAGGCTACACTGGAGTCATCTGGGGTCGCCCAAGTCTACCTTACGTCGTAATTGTGTGATATTTGTTGGTCTTTGAATAGGTGCCCAGGAAAAAGATATTATACTGTCCTTTTTGTGTGTCACCTTTGTGTATAGGCAAAGGATGTGAAGTAATATGCAACTTCAGCTGTACATTAAATGCACTTTAACAGGGAATTCATTACTGATACAGATTACATAAGTATACGGTATGATAAGGAAACCATATTCAAACTGTATTAGAAGGAGTATGCATACTGTCAAATATACCACTTTTGAGTGAAAACCAACTACTAGTCAAATGACAACATATGCTACATGAGTGGGATGTCAAACATTTCCTCTCATGAAATGGAGGCTAAAATTCAGGCGGTTGAAGAGTGACTATTTGAATATTTTAGGCTCTTCATATTCAAAAAATTTCGAAAGCACTGTCAGTAACCACAGAAAACTATGTCTGATTATCAGGACCAGAACTGTTCTTCAACACTAGCAGCCAGTAGTGTGAAGAAAGCATACTTACTTACATACAGTAATGCTGACACTAAAGCATTTAATAGAGAAACATTCTCTTCTGCACTAGTTCAATCCTTCGAATCTGCTACAACATCAGCGGTGATTCAATGGGCCTGTTGTATGGAGCAGCATAAAAATGGCAGCTACCATTTTCATATGGCCGTTTTATTGGAAAGGGCACAAAGATGGATTAGGGTAAAACGGCGTATTCAAGAGGACTATGATATTATTGTGAACTTGTCAGATCATCCTGGGTATTATTCCGCATATAGATATGTGGTGAAAGAAGACCAGGCAGTTTTGAAAAGTCAAAATCATCCGATACTTGCAGTTCAACCCAGGACTGCCACTGCTACAAGGGCAAGGGCTAGGCAAGGTCGCAAAGGTAAGCAACCTAAACGCTTGTCCAATAGTGAGGTGGCACACATTGTGTTACAAAAAAATTCACAGCCGTCTGCATCTCCTGGCCCATGCAAAATCCATTTCAAGACAAGGAGATAACCGTCTGTATGATTTTCTGTTGAACAGGAGCCAAAAGAAGGTGAATGAGCTTGTCGACACAGTGTGGGACATTGAGACAGCCACTGAGAAAGTTGCACGATCTGCAATGTCCAGGCTGCAAATCTTGCAACAGCAACTCACCGGTGCATGTATATGCAATGGAGAGTGGCTGCAATGTGCCCTCGACATTTTAGCCAAAAAGTCCATTGACCGAGCAGTGTTCTCTGACGCCATTATCACGCTCCTTGTTATGGGTCGGGGCAAAGGTCACAATATATTTATCTGTGGTCCAGCAAATTGTGGCAAAACGTTCATCCTTGACCCATTACGAGTCAGTCATTTTTACTGCTTTTCTCTCGCCCGCTACTTGCTCTTATGCATGGCTAGGTGTCGAGGACAAAGAAGTGATTTTTTTGAACGATTTCAGGTGGTCTCCTGTCATACTCCCGTGGAGCGAAATGCTACTATTGTTGGAAGGCCATATTGTCCATTTTGCTGCTCCAAAAACAACGTACAATCACGATATTGAATTTTCCAAAGATACCCCTATCTTTGCTACATCGAAGGCACCAATATCTTTTATCAAGGGCTCTATGACCGACGATCGCAAAACAGAAATGATGGCTGTTCGATGGCGCACATTCAAGTTCAGGCAACACTTCGATATTAAGTGCCAGAGAACAGTTCCCTCCTGTGGATATTGTTTCGCACTAGTGGTCGTACAATAACTATAACCGTTACATTGTAAACGCAGTATTGTCCTTCGCAGTATGCATGCTTGGCATTCGCTTCGGATTTGTAACCAATGGCTACCACCAACGGTCTACAACGGTCTACACTTTCTTTAGCCCCCACTACCCCTTCTCGTGGCAAGTATTGTCCTAAGAACTATTCCCAAAAGATGTGCTTTGTCTGCTAGTATGTACAGGTTATGTGCTATATACAAACTAATAACCATGTTCGGCAGAAAAGTGAAATAACTCAACGGTCTACACTTTTTGAGAAATCGATTAGACCTAAGATCACAGTATGTCACTAAAATGTGTAGACCGTTGGCGTTTTCCTGCATTTCTTGGCCATCGCACTGTAAATGTGTGCAATCTTTGGCTGGTACAATGCCACTTGGGAAAGCTATTATGTGCACAAATCTGAACATAGAAATCTCGTCACTTACATGTATTTTCATGTTTTAAAGTATGTAGACCGTTGTGTAGACCGTAGAGATATTAGCCATGACGTCAGTGTGTAGCCTCGAAACGAAGAGGAGGGATACTTCATGAGTCAGTAGGTCCCCCTAGGTAAGATACATCTTGTTTTATATAAGAAACAAACTCTCTCCCTTCAGCCAGGATGCTTCTTACTATTTTGTCATATTCAGCCTTACATGCTCCTGAAGTGTTTCTTAAAGTCTTCACATATTCTATAGCAAGAAAGCAACTGTGAGACCAGAAATTGAATCTGTTGTTAGGCCTACGCACTTTTGAGAGACAGATATACATAGCATTTTGTTGCCAGCTCACATGCACATTCTTTCGCAAAAGCAGATTTTTCACGGTTACTTTGAAGCTCAGCCTGCCTGTGTTTCTTACTTGTTTCTGAATTTTTGCCGCATGTCAGCCTCATGTTTCTTCTATACTTGTTTGTTATAACACAAATGTGTATATAGTTTGCAGAAAGATAGAAAGAAGGGACAATTTTCAAGGTATCATAATTAGACATAACTTGCTCATAATACATGTACATACTACCGTTAGGTAAGGACAACATATCACATACAACATCAATACTTGGTCCGATACCCTCCGTTGCTAGCAATAAGTTTTAGGCGATCATGCATTGTTGCTACCGTATGATCAATTATTGAGGACTTGTAAGTAAAACGAGTCTGCAAAATCCTTATCTTAAATTCGCTAAACCTTTCTTTCTGTATCTGTCCTTGCAATGCTCCTTTGGCCAAGTCATGTTTAACGTTATTGAACACGTTTTCACTTGGGTTTAAATCAGGTGATCTCGGGGGTATATGTACTACTTCTGCTCCCACATCATTTAATGCATCTCTAGCTAGCTTGCTTCTCTGACTTGGATCATTATCCATCACAAAAAGTAGCCTTTCTTTCTCTTTTGACATAGCACAGTCAGCAAGGGTGCAGTGTAATGTTCTGTGGACGAATCTTGCAAACCACTCTGCATTAAATGTTGTATATTCTACTGCAATAACAACACCGGTTGTGTACCCAACGCCAACTAGAAGGTGCAGTCACCGTCCCCCAGGTAAGTTCTTTGATCCTTTTGTCGTGTATTGCAGACCTTCACTCGCTTTTCTCCAAATTCTCCCTCTTGGTGTCAATGCGTCTTTATAGGGATTTCCCTTGTGCACGATCGACACACCATCCAGATATAGCAAGACGTGATCCGTCCAGAATTCACGGTCATATTTTTTAAGAGCAAGTCTGGCAAAAGTTACTCTTCTCTTTCTGTCTTTCACTGAAAGTAACCCTTTTTGCCTTGGCCTTAAGGACTTATACCCATGTTCATTCATTACTCGTACTAGTGTTCTATAACTGACGTTGGCTACCCGGCATTCTTTTGCGACATCATGCACAGTTACGTTCGGATTGTCATTCCTTAACGTCTGAAATGTTCTCATACACCGCTTCTTTTCTCCTCTGCTCATAATGGGTGGACGGCCAGTTCTCTTTTTTCCTGTATCTCTTTTGCTTCCTTGCAAATACATACAGCACTGGATGCGGATACATTACAGTTTGTGGACATTTGTCGATATGATAAAGAGCCTTCAGCTCTCAAATAGCATATGTAGGCCCTCAATTTGTCACTGATTTTTCTACGGAACACCATATTCTCTTCTCATATCGTAAGTAAGTTGCAAATAGCATGCATGTCATTTTATAAACATTTCTTTGTAATACACTTGCCAAAAAAGCGCACGTCATTTGCCTATATTGTGCATAAATCCAGGTGATAAATGATAAACTGTTAGGCGGTAACTTAGACGTGTGTGACGTACATCTTCAGGCTGTTGTCTAGAAACATGTTTTTGTATTGAACTGCACAAAGAGAAGGTGTAATCTATTCTCATGTTGTTTTTTTATGTTGCTAGGGATACTGACTGGCTGTTGTTTATTTGGGTTATCTTCCTTGATTTACAACCCATAGAGGAGTACATGTGACATCATAATCATCATACATTTTAACTGAAAATAGGAGACAGGTGAAGCCTCCTCTCATTATCACAGGAAATAGTCACCTACTTGAGATTTCGTCAATGGAACTGAGATCAGCACCCCCGATTACCCCATAGTGGAATACAGGTATAAGCTTGTGTCTTGCAGTTTCCAATATACATTTTAGACAATGCCTGCCAACAGTCTTGGACCACTGGCGATGATTTACACTATAAACGAACTATAGCATCCCCTCCCCCTTCAACCAATGTTGTTTGAAGCAAATATGAATAACCGGACTGGTACACTTGATGCACGTGTACAATGCTACAGATCTCCCCTATCCACACAACATTGTTTGAGGGGGGAGGGGGCTTACACGTTACTTGCTATGACGAAAAAGTGACAGGAGTCGGACATTTAAAAAAATGTGCAGGTGTTCCAACTACTTTTGGCAGGCATTGTAGTGAAAGATGTAACATATGAACTAGATAAAAGGCTTATCCTGTGTGAAGGTCGATACTACCCAGAAGAAGAAGAAGTTGCTGCAATACAAAAGGAAAATACATATGTTCTGGGTACTGACCTTATACCAGATGAACATGGAGTATTCCCAATACGATTTGCTGAAATTGATGGGGATATCTATAATGAATGTGATTTGAACAACACATGGCCACAACAAGCAATACGTGAGAGCTTCTGTGACATTCTAAAGACATTCTGCATGTACATTCCACCATTCCTAACAAAAAGAGAAGGTTCACGAATAAGTGTCATAAAGATGGACAATAACACAATACACCACTTCAGCTAACAGCGCATTGGGAGACTGGGCCAAGATTTAGGGTGTAAAAGTAACATTTTCTTGGCAGTCGCAACAAGGAATCATACAAAAGCTGTTTACATACTGCCAAAACTGTGTATTAAAATCACTGATTGTTGCATTTTCTCTCGAATTTATTCATCCTATTGTTGTGTGTGAACTTCGGAACAGCTTTTCTCAAAATTTTTATAAGTACCTAGCTTGCAAGCCACAATCTATCAGCCTTAGCTGTGTCGCACTTAGGCCCATTTGAATCCTGTGACTTTTCAACCATGTTTAATGGTAATTGCGCTGTTATTGGTTGTGGAAGCAGTCAATACAGGCTGAATAAATGGAAGAAAGTGCTATTTGCAGAGCATCTAGGAAGTTTACATGAAGAATGCCTTTGCCCATAGTCATACATATTGCATCGGTCCCAAAGTAAACTTTTAACCGCTGCATCAAGAAATGAGTAGATTTGACTTGTGACCAGAACCACTAAGAAGAATACCAAATGGATACCAGGTGATAGTGGTTTAGTTTGTTCTCTGCATTTTGTTGCTGGAAAGTCCAGCTTACAGAATCCTAATCCAAAGCTAAACTTATGATATCAGAAGGCTGCCAAGAAACCAAGTAGAGCTTTGATATGCTTCATATCAATATGCTTCCAATTGCTGACAACATAGTAAGACATTGTGCCTCACTCTGCAATCGTCAGCTACCACTAATCAAACAGAAGAAGTTATGAAGAGAACAATACTAAAGTAGTGATTTTTGTTCTTCCAATTTATTTATAAATAAATTTAGATCTATACTACTGTACTACAGTATACTGTACTGTGCTATACTATATACTGTACTATTCTATGCTGTGCTGTACTGTACTATGCTATACTGTACTGTCCTATGCTATACTGTACTGTCCTATGCTATACTATATACTGTACTGTACTATACTATGCTATACTGTACTATGCTGTACTGTACTATACTGTACTGTGCTATACTATACTATACTGTACTATACTATGTTATACTGTACAATACTATACTGTACTGTACTATGCTATACTATACTGTACTATACTATGCTATACTATAATGTACTATACTATACTATACTATACTATACTATACTATACTATACTATACTATACTATACTATACTATACTATACTATAGTATAGCTATGCTGTAGTGTGCTATACTGTACTGTACACTACTATGCTATACTATGCTATACTGTATTATGCTAAGCAATGCAATACTGTACTATACCATATTGTACTATGCTATGATATATGCTATGCTAACCAATGTTGGTTGTCTGTCTGTCCTCTTGTCTACAACTCAATGTTACATATGTCCTCCTTAGTTATCATTCTTATATGATTCAGGAAATCAACTCTATTGGCAGATAATAAACAATGTTCCTCCATTGCAATACCCTTGGCATTTTACATTTCTGTAGATGGTACTTCTGTTTCTGGGAGTGCTATAAACAAAATACATTCACACCTTCCACAGCTAATCAATAGATTTTGCCATGTCTTGTAGGTTAAGCCCTTAGTCAACATGCTTCAGAGGGTCAAAATCTTAAGTAGGGGAGCAATTCAAGTCTCCTTTCTTACTGTGCCACCTAAAGTGACCTCTTCAGCTTTAAGTCCTTTATCTTTATTGGGTTCACTGCCTTGTTATTGGGCAGCCATTTGTATGGCTTTGAAGTGCACAAATGGTTAGTAAGGTCCATCCTGGTTACAATCTCACTCCTAAAAAGAGCTGCTATGACATGATTACATGTTTGAGCCAGCCCAGCCAAGGATGAGCAGTGTATTGAGGCACTATTACCATTATATTTTGCCAAACAGATCCATAGTTTGTGTGGGGCATTATTGATTTGCTGTGATGGTATGCAAGTACCCGTTAGAAGAAATACTCACTATCACCAGCAATAGGATGAAGATGTAATGGTGACAGCCAACACTGAAAGTAGTAGCTGTAGCCTTTTCACTGCTTATAATCAGAGGGCTCATCACTTGCAAGTTCATATGGATGACATTCTACAAAGTGACACATATCTGGATAGAGAGTAACAGGCCAAAATACAGTTCCATCCTCTTCATTCAGACAGTCATTTGCACTTCCGAAAGGGTCTGGCAATGTCTTTCGTAAGACTTCCAGCTTGGCTTGTAGTCTGATACAATCTCATGCCCAACCTCTTCAGCTGTCTCTGGTAATGGAACATCATTTTCAATAGCAACAAACATTGTAGCAACTAGCTCCTCCTTCTCACCAGTTGTCTTTAATCCACAAAGACGTAAGAAACTCTTGAACTAATCAACTTTCATTCTAGACAACTCCGATAAGTCAGCATCCATCATTTGGCCTAGGCCCACACAGTGTAACATAGGTTACACTGAATATTGTGGTTTGCAGCTTTGAAAAAAGCTGTTCCGAAGTGTACAAATCATGATAGGATGAATAAATTCGAGAGAAAATACAACAATCAATAACTTTACTATGCAGTATTAGCAGCATGTGAACAGCTTTCGTACCATTCCTTATTGCGACTGCCAAGAAAATGTTACTTTTACACCCCAAATCTAGGCCCAGTCTCCCAATGCGCGGTTAGCCAAAGTGGTGTATTCACTGTGGTTTTATGCTCGAGGGGATGATGATACTATCAAAGGTATATGAAGGCTTTATGGTCTTCTGGCCATATATGTTTAGAACTGATGGATTAAGTCATTGTACTAGATGTGGTTTGTTGTATGATGGAAATGCTCAATGTGATTGTATTTGGCGTTATGAATCGTATGAAGTAGATTCTTAGATAATGAAATCTCTGAAATACACATCTTTTCTGTCTCCTAAATTCTGTATAAAAGGAAGCATGACATATGCAACAGAAGAGATGGATACCAAATCAATCTATGATTCGAATCGAATAGCTAACCAATTCATCAGAAGTTTCATTGCTATAATGTCAACAGTCTTTCTTGCAAAACACGTATAATGTTAAGACATACCAAAGATATTATCTAAAACACACATTTTGGTTTAATAATGTACCCTCTAGATTAAATATGCAGAAAGAAAGTACTAAAGAAATCTACAAAAAGAGCTGTCACTGAACGTTTTCATGATAATATTAAGTGGGGACAAGTTGTATCTTTATTTGCATTCAGTGGTCTTGTTGCAAAATTTTTGGATTCTGATGAAGTTATCAGTTGGCTTCAAAATGAGCTGATTCCCAGAAACAATGTAATCATAGTAAATGGTGAATAGTCAGGACTTACCCTGCAATTCGGAGATAAACCATGGTGGTTTACATGGTTAACCTATCTACTTTAGAGATCAAAAGGTTACTTCATGTTTCCCTGCCCATATTTTGAACATTCATTTATCGATATTCTATTTACCTTGTGATTTATCATCATTCTGTTGTCCTGAGGCCCCATTGACACTGCTCCGTATTCATATAAAAACGAATAGAACAAAAGAAATCCGTATTCTCCATTTCTTAGCAGTTTACGATTTACGATCTACCTACAATACCCGACAAAAGTCCTGGGACACTTCGCACTTTTTGCAGTCTGCAACAAACTTTCATTCCCCTCTCCCCCTGAAACAATGTTGGTTTTCTGGAGAAGTACCTGCGATAATGGGAAAATTTCGCGTGCACGCCAACTTCAAATGTACCAAAAACGAATCAACATTGTTCTAGGGGGAAGGGGGGTGCATGTTTGTAGCAACTATGACAATATGTAGAGGAAAATGGTTTTTTATCTGTTTCTTCTAAGTGTCCCAAGGACTTTTGTCCACTATTGTCTGGTATCAAATTTGAAAGATAAAAGCTATTTGGCTGCAATCATGGGCGATCATAGGGTTTTCGGGGGCGCTGATTACGATAGTGACAACAGTTTTTACGTATCTTTACCCTATGACGTCATGATGACGTCACAGGGTAAATTTATTGGGCTTGTCTCTTGAAGGTGCATATAAACAGTACTTTTGTACACACGAGTGCAACTGTACGTCATGCTCACAAAAATATGAGGCTCTAGCTTCTATATAGCAAAACCGCAGAAGAATTATGAGCAGTAGTTTGCGCTTAACATCGTATTAAAGACGTGGCCTCGTAATCGTGAGCTTGACTGTAGGAATTGAACAGCTGTCATAGGCGGCTGCAGATGGCCACAAAAGTGTACCATAAGGTTACACAGAGATTGAAATGAGATGACGAGAGAAGCGAAAATTACTGATGAGAAGAATGAAGTTGTTAATTTGTGGCGAAAGGAGTTTAACTTGCCACATAGTGAAATCACAACTCGGTGTAGGATCTCTAAATCTAGAGTAAGCGCATAGGCAAACAGTGTATGGAGTCAAAACCATCCAGAAAAAGAGTTGTGAGCCTCCAGCACTAACTAGAAGGGAGAAGGGTCGTTTTCTCAGAAATTTTAAGTCATGACAGAACAGATTTAGGCCCTCTGAAGAGGCCAGAAAGGCTATGAGGGGAGGGACAAGGCCTCCCCATCTTCGGGGACCCAGATATAATGAGCACACAAGTAAATTCGATGGTGATAATATATGGTATGCTGTACAACCTGTTATCACTTCTAGCCCCCTTGACCACCTTAACAGTCAGTTTGAATCGTGGAAAGATGCGGGAAATGATTATTTGACAAAATAAAGTGGACAAACTACGTTCTGTGGAATATAATACATGCAATACAGTACACGGCTCAGCGTCCTTCAATGCAAATCAGACTGAACAATAACAACAATATGCACTAGCGACTGTTTACACGGTTTACACTCACAGTTTACACTTGAAAATCAGGCGAAAAAGGGTGCTTTCCTTGACGAAAGCAAAAAGGTGATCACCATGCCAGGTGTACACTATCTATGTACATGCTTTAGTGATTTTTCATGAATTTTTTAGTATACTGGTAAGGAAATAATGAGGAAAAACTCCACGGTTTACACTTTTTTGCATAAAGAATCACATGACCTAACTCTTAATACCTTGGAAAGTGTAAACCGTGGAAAAAGGCCAATTTTCATACCACTACTACGTTTTCTATAAACTTGAATATTGTTGATGGGTGTACACCTATTGTGTACATCTTTTACGTATTTTACACAAATTAAATACTAAGCGTATGCAGAAATACAGAGCTTTTTGCAAGTGTAAACTGTTGGTGTAAACCGTGTAAACTGTGGAATGCATAGCAACAACACACTGCGGGATACTCATCGCATTCCGTTGTTGTCAAGCTGCACACAAAAGCATAGGTACAAAAAGGACAGAGGGAGGGGCACTTACGGCATTGATCTGAAGTGACAAAATGTAACAATAAACTGCCAATGAGCAAAACAACAGCCGCATAGAGTGACTGTCTCTTCACCAGACATGTGAATCTGACGAACATATTGGCGGTTGGCATCATTCATTATTGTCTCTATCTCTAGTGCATCAATAAATTGTTGTTGTTATCTAGTGAAGCCATTTAGATTACTAGTGTGAATGTACTTTTGATCGTTGTTCTTTTTAGCTAACTAGTAATTGTGTAACACGAAGGAGACTTTGAATATCCCTGCCGTCTGTTCTGTCTGTTTTGCTGATAACGGAAGTATTCATGAAATTTCGCCCTGCAGACAGGCATATGTAATCAATAGCGAATGTTTTCAATGGGGGTGTTTCTTGGGTACATTTTGAACTGTAATGCATAGCCAGTTAACACACCAGCCATAAAAGCAGTGCACATATAACGCCTCTTGTATAGAAAAAGTTGCTAAAATACATAAGCAGAATATATTTTAGGAATTTGAATAAGAACGAATGGTGAAATTAATAAGTTACGGACTGCATCTGCGTAACCATAGCAATACTACCGTTAGTACATGTGCTAACGTCTGTCTTGGCCTCGTTTGCAAGTTCTGGCAAAGTTCAAGTAAAGCAGGTATTTAGAGCGTTTTTGCAAGCTATGTTGCTCGAACTGTTCCTATATTTTCAAGATAAGTCTCGTGAGGCTCGTTTCGTCGATTACATTGTTTTTGGAAGATAAAAATTATGTCCTAATACCGATTTGGGTAGGAGCACTGCCGGAGGGACAGAATGATAGACACCCACGTGACATGACGTCACAGAGATGACTTACAGAATTTTAAATATCACCATCGTTTTTAGCACCATCGATTACCCCTTGACCAACCAACACATTGCAGGTATAACGTGTTTTGAACAATTTCAATACCAGACAATACCCGACAAAAGTCCTGGGACACTTCGCACTTTTTGCAGTCTGCAACAAACTTTCATTCCCCTCTCCCCCTGAAACAATGTTGGTTTTCTGGAGAAGTACCTGCGATAATGGGAAAATTTCGCGTGCACGCCAACTTCAAATGTACCAAAAACGAATCAACATTGTTCTAGGGGGAAGGGGGGTGCATGTTTGTAGCAACTATGACAATATGTAGAGGAAAATGGTTTTTTATCTGTTTCTTCTAAGTGTCCCAAGGACTTTTGTCCACTATTGTACAACATCGATAGAAGAGAGACGAGACTTTCAGTGGTAAGTGCAATTTTTCTACTATGAACATTCATAGCATACTGTATTGGTACTGTATTTTATTATCACTGTAGCGATGTCTCCCTGCCCATATTTCAAATATTTATTTATTGATATTCTATTTACCTTCTGATTTATCATCATTCCGTTGTCCTGAGGCACAGTTGACACTGCTCCATATTCATATAAAAACGAATACAACACTCTGTTTATTCACTTTGCGTTCATACTGCTCCAGTAATAAACTAGAGACTGTTGAGAACGCAGGTCCAACCCAGAGAATCGTAGGAGCAAAGCTCTTACACATGCAACAACCAGCTATAAATGCCACCAATGCAAGAACTGAGGCTTTAGAACACTCTAGCAACAATCTCATTTTTATGGCCATTTCCATTCGTTTTCAAATGTACCAGAGCACTGTGAACAAAGAAATGGATCCACCTGAAATAGATACAACCGACGTCAAAGCACTGTGAACATAGCCTGACCCAACTATCTTCTAACTATCCTTTAAGTAACAAGCATAACATACTTTGCAACGAATTTAGAGTCGACTCATGTCTACCTTCAAACACAACTTAGTAACATATTGGAGACTGCGCGATAGGAGGACAGTCTCAATCATGACTTAATCGTTGACGATGAAGTGCTCCAAGCAACAGATCACCCCGTAATAATGCAGCAAACAGGAGCACTCCCTACTGGACAGTCAAACACACGTAATGATGCAGACATGCATATCACTGAAACTGCCAGTGAGGTACAAAATTCGGCCGAATCTTGAGACTGTAGAAAACACGTACGACCACCGGGACAATGATCCTATGGCTACAAGCCTGTAGATATGCTTGTCAGTTGTATTTAGCTACCTTAAATTGACTTTGATTTGTTCAGACCTATCCTTTTACGCATGTAGCAGTATATTTCCTATTTCATTGTCTTCCTGTATCTGCATATACCCTCATAATATGTGTATCCCTGCATAATAATGTAGCCACATTCATACAGTAGTACTCTGTTATCATTTTCACCCGTGTCAAGTTAATACCATTTCCAAACTCCTTCCTGTTTGGTCTTCATACTACACAGATGGGTTTTTCTTCAGCTCCTTCTACATTTAGCTCTCGTTTTAACACCTTGTCATCAAGCTTCACTGCCTGAGAAGAGTACTCTGATCGCAAACCCACAAACAGAGATAACAAACACAACTCTGTTTCTGTTTTTACAACCAGAATATTGTCAACAGAGCCTCAGTTTTATACATACTACACATATTTGCACTTAAGTGAATGTCTGGCACACTAGTCTGCAACAGCCGAGTATGTCTATACGCACTTTATATTCTACTATTCATACAAGCCAATCATCTCCTCTACTAAATGTTGCATGCGTTTTCTATTCCCATCATATGTATGTTTACTACCTGCCTTGGTACCACTCTCTTATCTGAAACTGTAGTAAGGCACTGACATATGCCAACTGGTAAAAATATTTACCCAATTATAATGATATTAATTATTTGGCTATCAAACAGAACATTTCACGTTTTATTCTTATTCATTCTTATTTTCTACAGTAGTCAAAAGTTGTGACTTTGTTTGTAAAAGTATATTTGTATTTAGACTTTAAAATTTCTCTATACAGTACTATTGTATGTTTAGACGGAGGGACCCTTGAAACCTGGCATTGCAACGAAAAGGCTTCCATCCATAAAACTTTGTACTGGAAATGAAATCAACGTATACTACATCATTACTTCCCTAGAATACTACCCTAGTCCTAGTACAATATGCCACCGTATAACCCACTCAGTTGCCACATATATTTGGCATGACCCTCCATTTCATATTAAGATCTAATGTATCTTCCCATATTATAGGTGACCACAAGCCTTTTGATTCATATCTCAACATATACAACCTGTTCAATATACTACCAACTGTAAATCTGTCTCCTCATATGCGCATTTAAGCTATATCTTAGATAGTAATGTAAGTACACTTGTCATGTATCTAAGTCATTTTCGTCATAATTTAGAGGTACCTTTCTGACTTATCACAGTATTTCAATATGTACTCTATTATGTAGTATCCAATATGATTTTTACTAATGCATTACATACCAATCTCAAATTTAGTCATCTCTTGACAAGCATTCAGGGCCAAACCCAGCCTTTATTATTTAGGGACCATGGAGGGTATTTATGATTGCTGGGGCTACCAGAACTCGCTAACTTCAAGCCAACGAACACCAAAGGCACAAATCTAAGGGGGTCTGGCAGCATATACTTCTTTCCTATAAAAACAGTGTATTTCCTAAGCCGTACAGTTGTTGGGAAACCCCTGCACATGGGAACATGCGGATTCTGCTGCGTGATTCATCTTTCATTCATTACAATTTACCACGAGGACTATCATGCCCCAGTTTTTCTTCTTACTGTTTATGTACTCTAAGCATGCGTAGTTTAACTTATTAAAGTAAAACTTAACAGTGTACAGTATAATGATTCAGAAGGTAACAGTTTGAAGTAAATTAATTAGTCCTTATATGGTGCATAGCAATTTATTTCCCAAATATGATTGGTTATTGATTATTAGCGTAATCGTAATAGAATGAGTAAATCGCATAGCATATGTTAGTTACCAGGTAGAGTTGCTTGAGTGCAGTCGGAATTAAACATGAAGAGTACACAAAATCACTACTGAGCTTCCTTTGATGCATTTTCTCTCAAGTCATAATTATTCGAACCTAGAGATGGATTGCGATCTCTGAAAACAGGTCCACCGAGCCGGATACTTATGAGTGAAGAGAACAAAGATTTTGAAACATGGAAAAAGAAAACAAGCATCTTTCAGAGGAACACAACCAAGTTAGTCAAGAAGATCTTAGACGTGCGTTAGTCTAAAGTTGAAACTGAGGTATGAGACCTAAAAAAGTATTATGCACAACTAAAGCAACAAGGGATGAGCTTAACGAACTGGATGATAAAATTCTTTGGCACATGTTAATAGTTGAAGATCAAGAAGTCTGTGACAAAGAAGTTGACGATTCTAGAGACTACATAAAAAAAATTGACAGAAGCACATGTTTTTATCGAGGAAGAGTTATAAGGAAAGTATGAAATAAGATCTGTTACATCTGTTGCACATCTAGTATTAGACGAACTGAATCGAAAAAGAGTATTGCGTTGTCGTGTACATCTTCTAATAACTCAGAAGGAAAGGATAGTTCACAGGGCAGTTTCAAAAGACAGATCAAAGTAAAGTTACCAAAAGTAGAGCTTCAGAAGTTTTCTAGGAAAATCTATGAGTGTCAAGAATCCTGGGATGGCTTCTCCAGTGCCATAGATAAAAATGATGAATTAGCCAATGTTGAAAATTTCAAGTTTTTACAGGACTTTTGGGAGAGCCTATGCGGTCCGTTGTCGCGGGGTTTTCTTTGAAAGATTCGAATTATTTGAGTGCCGTGAATGTGCTCGAAAGCAATACGCAAAACCTAGCATGATTCAGCATACCCACATAAATCAACTGATCGCTCTCACACGGGTGTTCAATGAAGAAAACATCATCAGCTTACAAGCATTCTGGGATCAAGTCGAGACTCATTTCTGGGGACTCAAGGCCATGTCAGTGGACAAAACAACGTACTCCTCAATCGTTGTACCAGTTTTGATGGAAAAGTTGCCGAAACAGATTCGATTTAACATGGTCAGATTTCATGGGAAAAGTACGTTAGATTGGACGATAGAGATGAACAAAGATGGCCTACGCAGCAAGACAGCAAGATAGATGAACTCATATCTGTTTTGGATGTTGAGCTGGATGTCCAAGAATGCCATAGTCCTATACTGAAAATTCTGAATGGAAATAATGAAGAACAAAGATGGCCTACGCAGCAAGAGTCTCAATGTGCTGGAGGACCTAGTACTGCAAGTGCTCTCTTCACTACAAATGGGAGTATCAAGACGTGCATTTTCTGCGAAGACAACCATAACTCAGGTGACTGTATTGTTGATAAGGATCCCAAATCTAGGAAGACTAGCCTTAGGAAACAATTCACATGTTTTCTTTGCTTAAAGGGGGGCCATAGATCATTTGAGTGTAGATCCAAGATAAAATATTCTTTTTGTAAAGTAAAGCATCACACAGCCATCTGCAGTAGTAAGCTCCCAAAAGTGGTAGTTAAGGATGCACAACCTTTAAATCCGGAGGCCTCTTCCTGGGTGGGAAGCGCGTGTTCCGGGAATGCAGTCGCTTTGCAAACAGCTTTAACTAATGTTGAAGGGAAAGATGGACGTAGTGTGAGAGTTGTTTGACTCTGGGAGTCAGAAGTCATTCATCTCTGCAAGGGCTGTTGAGCACCTTGGACTTGTTCCTGTGAGAAGAGAAACTCTTACTATACAGTCTTTTGGAAGTGGGCAACCAGAAACTAAGGTAAGAGATATTGTAAAAAAAGCACTTGCTTCCTTAAATGGAGGAAAGGGTGTTAAAGCATCTTGGTTTGTTCTACCAGATATTGCCAGCATTACTAATATTCATGTAGAGCAAGTCAAGAAGTTTTATGGACACTTATTATGGTTTTCTGATGTTTCTACCACATTCGAAACTCTGAGTATCCAGATACTGATAGGTGCAGATCATCAGTGGGAATTCTCAGAGGGGCAGCAAGTATGAGGGGGCCTCATGAGCCCGTGGCAAGTAAAGCCACATTAGGGTGAGTACTCTCTGGACCTCTGTAAGGTAAGGCTTTAAATTCTCTTGAGGCCTCTGTTAATTTTGTGTCATCTCTTCAAAAACAAGAAAAGCAAAGTAATGCTAATATCAATAGGCTATGGGACCTTGAAACTGTAGGTATTTGTTCCAATGACGAAGCTCAAGAATTGCTTGTTGATAATATAGTATTTAATGGAAGTAGATATTCAGTGTCCTTGCCATGGAAGGCAGGGCATGGGTCTGTGCCTTCCAACTATAATACCTGTATTGCCCGATTGAAGAGCCAAGTTTGACAAGTGAGGCAGAATCCTGATATATTTGACAGTTATGACAAGATTATCTGAGATCAGATAGAGGCTGGACTTGTATCCAAGGTTTCTAATATGGAAACAGCAGAGAAGATGTCTTATCTGCCACTCTCAGTAGTGGTGAGAGAGGATTCAGATACAACAAAGGTAAGGGTTGTGTTTGATGCTTCGTGTAGAGATAAACTCACAAAACGGCCCCTTGATTACTCTTTGCATGTGGGTCCATCTCTTACCCCCTTACTATTTGACATCCTCTTGCGATTTAGAAATGAGACAGTTGCCATTGTTGGAGACATAGCAAAGGCGTTTCTAAATATTGAAGTTGATCCAAAAGATTGGGATTGCCTAAGATTTCTTTGGCTTAGTGACATTTCAAAAACGGATTCTGACATCATCACTGTCAGATTCAACCATGTAGTTTTGGGGGTAAACTGCTCACCATTTCTGTTCAATGCTGTGTTACGTTACCATTTTCTTAAATTTGAGGACTTATATAAAGAGTTTTTTTTCCCACCATGATTATTTCAGATCCCCCGAAGACAGAAATCGACGAGCATTACTTCACACAAAGTTCGATGCGGACTTCAACAAACAGTTTGTTGTGCTTTATTACTTAATATACTACCAACAATACCAGCTTCATTTGCTACCTTTGTAAAACATATCCCACAGTATTCACAATATCGCACTTATCAAACTAACATATACATAACATAGTATTTAAGTCCAATTCATCTCTCAACTTTTTACTTTACACTTCAGACTCAACTCTTCATGTATAATGCCACACTCACAAGTGGGAATGGTGTGTCTGGACCTCCAACTTTTCTACACCTTATTCTACCATATTTCCAAACCATTATCAACATACTGGTGAATGGGGTAACTACAATACCATGCTATTCACCATAGCCACTGTAAGTTAAATAGTACAGCAAGATAGTATATAAACCCCATTACCTTTCTCTTCCCAGTACCACCTTAGTGATCCACAAGTATTTCCCAATGACTACACCCTAGATCCCCATCTAATACACTCCTACATACCCTTCCATCCATGTGCATTCAACATTTTCACACTCATCTCCTGTCGATACCCCCACCGATATGTATAATGTTGCATACAACATCTTTTTTCTCTTGCAGACTATTATCTGGAACGGTCATAACGTTGGATATTTCAAACGTCGAATCGCCAATGTATTCTGCCTGCGCAGAACTGATAACTGTCTGTTGGCTGACAGCAATGGAGAGACTCTGACAAACATAAAGTAAGTTCTCAGTATGAACGACCCATACATATACTTATCATACAAGCTCTGTTGCGCATCCTTCTCTAATGTGCCCTCATCTACCACAGCACACCAACAAAATCCTTAATGGCTCTACAGAGCATTCCTAATCAATACTCTATAGCCTCACACACTTATCCAGTACACATTCATCACACATCTATAACTACTACTACACACTTGCACTCGCCAATATATCTTCCTACCAGTACCCCTCCTACAAGCTTTCTACATCTATTATCTCTATTCATAGCTACGGTAGCACACCTAGTCATATATTTTCAAGCTACACTTAACTCTCTTACTCTCAATTATAGGTGCCAGGAGACCATCTATGTCCTCATAAAAGGACCCAGGTAGGGGCGGATCCAGCACATTTTCTGACATTCTCAAAGGTTCAAACTATAAAACCACACCTAAAGACCACACCCAAAGACCACACCCAAACAATTATCATAGTTTTGATAAGTATGCCTGAAAGATCAAGGACTATTGAAATTTCAAAAGCACTTTACTTACAGTATCAAAACTAACCTCTACTTCAATAAAAACTATTGTTAGGAAATTTAGTTTTTGACAAGGCATCACTGCCCTATCTACAGCTGGAACCCCACACTAAGGAATCACCCATGTTCCAGAATTCCAATTGATATCCCAGAGAAGAGTTCTCAACATAAAGAAATAATTGACATGACAACATTGCCAACAACTGTGCGAAGCAACTGGGGTTCTACTTTGATGGCATTCAAAACAAAGTCCCACAAGCCACTATGTCATTCTGTTAGAACAAGTGTCTCTATATCAAAGCTGAACTATTATGAGCTTCTGCTGCGACAAGGCCCCCTGTATCAAAGATTAGCTACCAAGCATCTCTCGAAGGTTGTCTCTAAATGAATACAATGAAGAAACACTAATCAGTTTGTGTACATAGCCCCTACAACGTCTACAAACATAAGTGTGATCGTGTAAGTGGAAGTTAGGATGAATCTTCGTTATATCTGTTCAGTGGGGACCTATAGCATTTCTAACACACAACCTAGCCTGACCTTAACCCTCCGCTCTCCGACCCTTTGTTTATACCCACTGTCAACTGACACCGGCCAGACTCGTATTCATCCATCAATCTTGTAAACAATAATTGCATATGCGAATACAGACTGCCGTGAACGACTATAAAACAGTCAAAAAGGAAAAATATAGCCATACATTATCGGGGGGGGGGGCAGTTTCTCCTTTATCAACATTTACTCAATGGACCGGGAGTAGAGAATCTGTCTGCATGCCTGTGACAAAGTATGACTATCAACTACTACTTGCGATCAAGCCATCCTGTGTGACAACACTTACCTAGAGAAAGCTGCATACTAGCACTATATACCATCATAATTTGTTCAACATTTCTCTTCGTCAACAGCTGCTTGACTTCTTCTGAAAATTCTATTATTTTGGGTAGATTGCTAACGAAGAATAGATTCTCCCACTCTGAGCTACTTCATCCAACAGATAACTCAAACGTGCCAGTGTACATGGCAAATTCCAAACAGTCACGTATACCCACCCCCTGAATCCTCAAGATTCTCAGTGAACCTTCTCCTCAGGACGCGCAAGGAGTTAGTTTTAACATCGTCCAGGCCTACCTCATATAAAAAGAGTACCAAGAAAAAGCTGTTGCTATGTATTTTGGACCTCGTCTAACCAGCGCAGATCTACCTTCTCAAGTGACCAAAAATCAGTACTGTTTCGATGCGCACGCAGTAAGAAAAGTGCGTAGCACATTCTCAAGATGCGAAAGAACTTCTCAAAGTGGCATGGAAACTACATGTAAACTGTCGCAACTTGCCTAGATACCTTTCAGGATTATTGACACTTGTCAAGCGATTTTATTACTTAATCACTATTGCTAGGTTACCACTTCCTTGAGGTATACCAAGTGTGCAGCAAATATCAGTGTGTACGGGGGTCAGCAACCTTGAGAAATCAGACTTGATTTGAGTTGACAGGTTGGTAAGATTCGAAAATCTGGACGCTAGAAAATCTGACATTCTCAACTGAGACTGTTGAGATGGTCTCGATCCGCCTCTGGACCCAGGTATCCACCAAGAAAGAAGCATAGCCATGACAAGAAGCCAGATTCAATGTCCAATAAAGAGAACCACTCTATAGTACCCTATAACAACCCACATACCACACCCTACGATCCTTCCACCAACCACACACCATACTTAACTTATACACCTCACCATGATATCAATCTTGGACCTATTATACGTTTTGACAATTGTCAAAATATTAATATACCACCCTTACGTGAACATGAACTCTCCACTAGTCCCCCGTCTCCCCATATACATCTTGCAAAAAGGTGAAGTGTTGCAATGAAGTATTGAATTTTGAAAGTGGCAGTCATTCGCCATGGTAACATCATTTATTGCTATTTTGAGCTCACTATGGAAAATATTGACAAATTGATACTTTATTCCATTGAACATAAAGTCCTGCATGTTTCTGCAAATTTTCATATCAAAATATCATGCTAGTAAGGATTTATGCAAGTTTTTGCAGAAAATGTGAAAGGAATGAACATGTGCTTTCCATGGAAACCATTTTACGAACTGAAAGTGTCTTTTCCACAATTTTGAAGTAGCTAATAAGCTCCCACTGTGTGAAAAGTATCGTCCATGCAGCTCTTCGACATTTTCTGCTACACTTAAAATTCAGTTTTTTGGTAAGTAAGGGGTAACTACTACCTTAAAGCCACCACGCATCACATTTAACTCGCACCAATTGATCTGCAACTTACTTTACTTGTTGATTCCCTTGTATACTATTATCTAGACTTAGGAACTACCTTCATATTAACAGTCAGATATATTATGCACACCAACAGTGTTGGCACATTTGACAATTGTCCATTCGTTTAGATCCCTTCTTCCAAAGCTGCCTAAAATGTGATTAAAAGAGGACACAAACGAGCACTCCGTGTATGGTATAATAAGAATACTAACTTGTCATTTGATAAGTGCTTACTGACACAGGCAGGAATAACAATCCATAGTAACCATCTTCAACATCCAATACTAGAGGTATTTAACACCCTGAACCACTTAAACCCCTCACACCCTTAGGACCTTTTTAATGAAACACAACTTGGATACAATCTCAGAACCAAGCATCTGGTGATATTACCTCATGTAAGAACATGCATATATGAAATAAACTCAGTTGCATTTAGAGGCAGCATCCTTTGCAAGTCACTTGCTGATGAGGTAACAACTTGTGACTATGAGGTATTATCCACTAAGAAAATAGTAGCCTGTACAGGGGAAAACTATAGTTGATCGTTATTTACAAAACGTCTCGATTTTATCCTTTTTCATTCTATCCTATTAATAGTTCAGTAATAGCTTTTCTTACGCCATTGGAATTGTATCGGTACATATTATGAACTGTAAAGAATGTTTTAATACAACAACAAACAATAACAAGTACATTATTTCATGCATTTACATATTAATCCCACTTTCTCCTATTACACTTAGATTTTTACTTTCCTTGTTAAGTATGCTAATTACTGGACTTTTATAAACATCATACTCAACATGCATGATACATTTCCTTGTAGCATTCTCTTGGTCCCTCTCTTCCTCCATTAGGTGTAGTCAATATACAAGTTCTCACCAGGATGCTGAGACTTTATGTTCCTCTGTGACTATTCTCTGCTACTAGGCCAGATAGACCCTCCTTGACTGATTCTTCCTACACATATTGTGATGATGATCATGGTCAATAGACTTCACTGTTACCCAGTCGCACGACTTAATAACGGGCATTTTCAGATGAGGACTGTGGAATGTGTTTGTGTCCATGCACAGTGAGGGAGCAAGAGGGCTATTAAAAACAGCAAACATGGCGGCGTCGATTGGATAAGAGGGGGGTGGAGGAAGCCAGATGCTGGAGACCTTGGACTGCTACGGGTTTATCCTTGCAGGTCCCCAATCGGCAGGGTAAGGACCTGCGGGAGCATCACATTTACTTGGATACTGGTAAGATCTAGTTAGTTATGATCACATTTGGTCATTCATGTTCAACAGCTATGTTTCTCTGCAAACGTGCCTGTTGTGTACCTCCTCTCTGTGGGCATCACGGTCGCGATGCCTGCATTGCATTTACTACATTGAACCTTTGTCTCTCTATTGGTTTTAGCTTCTATATATGTGGTTTATTTGCCATATCATGCCATTCATTTTCAACAGGTCCATATGTGACTTCACGTATTCTGCCATATTATTGCTGGTATTATCTGTACTTCTCTCTCTAGGGGTGTGATGTTTTTCCAGGGGTAGAGTAGAGTACCCTTACGTATGTGCAACCTTATGTATGTGATAGTTTGTAGATCTGCTTTCCAACTTGTCTGCAAGCATTTCGAGCAGTAGGAATCTCATGATCTCACATTAACCTTGGAAACTGTGACTATTGGAGAACGCACTTGAGAGTTTTTCAACAGGTGTTTTGTTATTCCTCCTTGCATGACATCTCCCAATTGCATATATTCAGAGAACTCTGCATTGCATTCATTTGACATAGCTTTTATATCTTCAAGGTGGTAAGAAGTAGTAGTAGGAGTTATCTAGAGTAACCTTTCATAGAAGTATCTCGTAATATTTCTTTATACATGTCAGTTATGTACATGTTCCCTGTATCCTTTAGGGTAAGTCCATCTTCTTTCCTCGCAATATTGTTTCTAAGTCTCTGGGGATAGGACCGTACAGTCCATTTACTCGTACTATTTTATCTGTACTTCCTGGGTGGTAAGACCATAATCTCCATACATGTATCAGCTCCTTACCCATTGGAACACATGGGTATAGACTATTTAGACATATTTACCAGGATTGGTAGTAGACATTTAGATGTATATGATTAGAGCATTCAATCTCAACAAGGGCATAGACAGTAGACATATAAACCTATCTTAACATCTTGTGTGGGTGGTTAGACATTAGACATATAGACTAAGACCTTGTCAATTAGACTTTAGACGTAATCAACTGTGGTGCTGCAATGTAAAGGTAAAGATGAGTCCCATGTACGATTCAGTACATTGGGGGAGTGCCCGTTAGAAAGACACTTATCCTGAGCTGCCGGCATAGTGAGGTAGGGTGGCCAGTTCCTTTCCTCGCTGCCTTTAGCTTCCCCAGTGTTGCCACCGGGTACCCATTTACTGCTGGGTGGACAGTGAGCAAGCTTCCCAACTATGATCCGAGGGTTCAGCTCGAACCATCGATGTTTCGCACAGCAGTTAAGCGCTCTAACCACTTGGCCACTCGCAATGTACATAGTTATGAATAGACCCAATTTGTACCTGATTTTGTTGTCTATATCTCGAATCATTCACAATCACCTAGCCTAATCTCTCGTCTCTATTGCGTGCCATTAGGCCTGCCTGCCATTAGGCCTGCCTGCCATTAGGCCTGCCTGCCATTAGGCCTGCCTGCCATTAGACCTGCCTGCCATTAGACCTGCCTGCCATTAGACCTGCCTGCAATTAGACCTGCCATTAGACCTGCCTCATAGCCCTTGACTAGCACCTACCTACCTACCTCATCGCCTCAACTAGCTACCTACCTCATATCCTCTCATAATCGCCACCATCTACCTTTCTGCGCATATGCAAACTCACTTCACCTCTACTAAACCATCCTCGCCTAATCTCTTGTCTCTATTACACCTCTACTAAACCACCCTCAAATCACTCGCATTCTACCAAACCCTTTCATTAGGGGTAGAGGCCTTCTTCACTAGGCCTATCCAGTTACCAACCCTGCATGGCTTAGGGTTAGCCATCGCTTATCCTTATGGCTTAGGGTTAGCCACACCCTCACCTCATGTCATCTCATCTAGGGTTACCCACCCCTTACCCCTTCACCCCTTAGGGTTACACCCCTCAACCCATGACCCCTGCAGAGCATCAACCCCACAGACACTGCACGGGCATCTGGCTGTGGTCTGGTCGCTTCTTGGTGTGGTCTGGTCAACATAGCACTCTCCTTATTTACTATTCATATGAACACTGGACTGGAGAAAAACCTGATT
This sequence comes from Mastigias papua, assembly GCA_964019165.1. NCBI lineage: Eukaryota > Metazoa > Cnidaria > Scyphozoa > Rhizostomeae > Mastigiidae > Mastigias > Mastigias papua. Next base: position 2,912,785 of record OZ025276.1, read on the forward strand.
TGTCACACCTGAAGGTATTTAGTTGTGTGGTATACATCCATGTAGCGAAAGAGAAATGAAATAAGTGTGATGTGAAGTCTCGAAATGCAATCTTTGTTGGATATCCAGTTGTAACCAAGGGATATAAACTCTTTGATATTTCAACTGGTTATTTTGTGCAAAGCAGAGATGTTGTGTCTGCTGAAGAGGATTCCATGATTTTGTAAATGAGAGATCTGTATACACACATTTATTTTACCCAGATGGTAGGCAATCAGAGAGTGTTGAAGAAGATAATCAACCTGAGCCTGAAACACTGATTAACCAACCAGTGGGAGAGACTTACGAATATCGTTTCATGCAAGAAGTTCAGCAGCTTGGACCACTGAGAGAATGCAAAGCTACTAGAAGATTAATTGAAGAGTGCAATACTGTTAGCCTGACATCTGACATTGATGAGCCAGGCACAATCAATGAAGCTTGGCAAGGCAACTTTAAGAGACAATGGAAGGAGGCAACTGATTCTGAATATCAATCTCTGATTAGCAATCACACATGGGAACTTGTCCCTCCACCAAGCAATAAAAACATAGCAGGAAACGGATGGATTTTCAAAGTCACACAAAAGTCTGAAGGAACAGTGGACAGGTTCAAGGTATGTTTAGTTACACAAGGGTATTCACTGACTGAGGGAATCGACTATGATGGGGTAATCTCCCCAGTTGCTAGATACATATCTATCAGATCCTTGCTGGCATTAGCAACTGTGAAGGATTAGCATGTTCATCAAATGGACGTAAAGACAGCTTATATACAAGGCAGTATTGAAACAGAAAGTTTCATGGAGCAGCCTGTTGGATGTGAATAAAACCAAGCTGAATTATGTGCAATCTACAGAAGAGCATATATGGCTTAAAACAAGCCGCTCAATGCTGGAATTTGGAAATTGATACATTTCAATAGCAAATGGTTATACAAAATGCTCATCTGATGGATGCATTTACATCAAGTCACACAAACAAGACAATTGTCAAATGGACTCTGTAATTCTATCTCTTTGGGTGGATGATATTTTATTATTTTTCCAATAACATGACCATGATGCGTGAAGAAAAGAAACAACTTCATGAAAGATTTGTAGTAATTGACCAAGGTGAAGTGCATTATGTCCTTGGAATGCTGATAAAAAGGGATCGTAATCAAAGAACAATGACTATCAATCAAGAAAATTGCTTAAGAAGCATCCTGAAAAGATATGGCATGGAAGAGTCAAAACCTGTGTCAACACCGTTGGAACCTGGCAAAAAGTTCAAAAAGTTGCCAGAGGCAGAAACGTCTGTTGAAGTAAAGTTATATAAGCAAATGATTGGTTTGTTGACATACATTGCAACAGCTACACACTCAGATATTGCAGTAGCAGTTAGTATTTTGTCAAAATATATGGCAAGACCTGGCAAAGAGCATATGGACGGAGTTAAAAGAATCCTTAGATATGTAAAGGGAATGATTAACTATGGTTTTGCTATATTGCAAAAGATGATAGTTGTACTCTTGACGGATATTCTGATGAAGATTGGGCAGATTAATATGCTCCATTAACCTTTTGTATTTAGGCCTATTGTTTTGTAGTTTTCACATCTGTTTTATGATGAAAAGCACGGGCTCTCAAGATGATGAATATCTTTTTGTACTTCTGAAAATCTAACAGCATTATCATCTCTCCATACAATTGTCCTCACCAACAAAGTTGAAAGCAGTGAAGGATAGAATTGCATCAGAGCAAGACATCATCCTAGATTTCTCTGACAAGCACAACCAGTACATTGTAGCTTATCACTATTTGTGTTAACACAACAAGGATGTGTTCAAGAGCCCTATTCATCCAGACTTACAAATTGCAACATCCATGAGAACAGAGAAGTCAACCAAAGCCTATCACGAGTCCTGTAAACGCAAGTCAAACAAGTCAGGTGAGCAGCCAGCCAACAACACAGAGAAAAGCAAAATGACTTTCCACCGAGGATGTTGCATGTATCATCATCTGAAATGATATCAAGACAGAAAAAGAGCTGTTTGCTTTGGCAAAAAAGCGAAATAATTAAAGGAAAGTGATCTATTTCAGTGTATTATAGCAAAGTATTCCAGACTGATCAGTGAGCTCATGATCAACATGTGGAAATAGATAGTGTGAGCAGTGAGCTTGAACGAGAGAAATGACTGAGAATGTATTTTGCCAGTGAAAAACTCAAGCAGCTATGTGCGACTGGTGCAATGACAAACTGTGGCTAGCATGTGCCGTGGAAATGCTTACCAAGAATGGCATATAGCAAGCAGCATTTGCAGCAATTGTGAGGGAAGTTGATTAATGGCCAGGAGAAATTTTGGAAGATGAAGCTGAAGAGCTTAAATGCTATAATGGGGTTGTTGTAGATTCTGTTGAGGCGCTTTGTGTTTGTTTACGACAACTGGCATTTCCTGGTAGATATGGGGGTTTGGTGCCTGGGCTTGCTAGGCCAGTTCCCCAGTTGTCAATGATTACCAATATGGTAATAGATGGTGTCTATAAGAGATATGGTAATCTTCTGTTGTCTTTGGATAAACAATACATAGGTAAATCAGAATGGCCCTTTAATATTAGACTTAACAACTACAGACATAGAATCAGATCAACCAATTTTGATAAACTACTCCCTGTGGAACAACATTTCCGCCAACCAGACCATAACTTCTCTATACACGCTAAATTCACCATCATAGAAAAAATAGAAACAGCCCCACCAGAAACAATTACAACAATTTTAGAGCCCCATGAGGACAGATGGATTAAACGCCTTAAGACATTATGCCCTAATGGGTTAAACAATAAACTAAACCAGCCATGAAACTTCTAAAAACCTTTCTAAAATACCAAAGGATAAGAGCCACAGCACACCATTCATTCATTGTATACACATCAACTCATTAAACGAAAGTCAATAAAAAGTCAACCCATAATATCACCAATTAAATGTAACATTGTATTACATATCCTACGTCACATTACACATTTTAGTTATAAAAACAGTAGTGTAAGCACATTTTGTTATTCTCCTGATGATGACCATCGGTCGAAACTAGTAGAGAATTATATACATATTACAAGAAACTCCAGATCGTCTTTCTCTTGTTCACTATATATATATATATATATATATATATATATATATATATATATATATATATATATATATATATATATATATATATATATATATATATATATATATATATATTTATATATATAAGGTTTTACAGTAACTCATTATTTGTTGCATAGTTTTGTATGAAGTTCCAAAAGCACTACAGTAAAGAGAGTACAGTAACCTACAGTAACGCATCAGTGACATGTCAGGGTCTGTTTCTTTGGCTACCGCATGCCCATGATATCAAAACAACAAGAACATGTCACTAAGAAACTGACTTACAAGAACCGGCTGGCTTCATATCTTTTATCATTCCAACAGGATACAGACACTTTAAAGTGGACAATGATGAGACATATTTTAAAGTCAGAAAGCCACATTCTGGTACTTTATTAGGTTTCATCAGTAGCCCAGTTCCTGGGAATTTAAGATAATGCTATCCAGTAACCTAATGTCAAAAATGCAGTGTCTTAGTGGCAAGCCCTTACTCTACCAATGGTATGTTATATTCCAGTAAAACATTACAATATGTATACTTGGCAATTCAATTCTTGGATTCTATCCCACCCACTTACCCCCTTTGATTTCTCAAAGGGAATTTACTAGCTGTTTTTTCAGTGCTACCAGTTGATCTGATGTAAATTTTTATCTATATCTAACACGTCTCAAGTGTGTTTTTCGAGCCAAAGTCCAATGGCCTAATGCAACATTTTTTTCGAATTGCTATCAGATCATACTATCTATACAGCCCATACCATCCAAGAGTCCAGTTCACTCCTGTATTATTGATTTACTAGTGCCTAATTGTTTTCAATACAATGCAACACTGCTACTACTTTATTCTTTATGTCTTCTCTTTCACAATCATCGCTATATGTTTGTTCATTGAGTCTATCATATGGTCTGTGACATCCATTGGGAAATCTAGTAATGTCTTTCTGACACAATCAGAAAACTCTTCAAATGTTTTGTGTGTAATGTGTTTATCCAATGCATCTGCGTGCAGTTTCCTTTTCATCAAATGAAAAATGTTCTCTGGATGGAATTCTGGCTTGGGCATCCATCTTGAAGATATCTCTTTGCACATGGGTTTGTACTCTTCTCGAAGACTTCTTCAAAATTGTCCTTGCAAAACTCTGCAATCAATGTGCCACACACTCTACCACGATACTGTTCACAGCATATGAAACCTTTGCCGTAGGATATAGCAGCTATAAAACGAGCTTGTTTCAATCCCTCCTGTTTCCCCCCTGGCAGTACAGCCTGGAGTCAATCCTTCATTTACACAATTGCATTCCCTCACCTTTGGAGACGTTGCATCATTGTATGGATTTTGTTATAGGTGAAGCCAGCTGCATCTAAATAAAAGCTTATACCAATCTTCCAAAAGTCTTCTGGCAAGAGTTTCTGCACCCTCTTTGTGAGTGTGACTTGTTTAGAAAGGTCCTTTTTAACAAGGAGTCCCTTTTTTAGAGTTTCTGTATCCATACCCATTTGCATTCAGACAGCGACAAATAGTGTGATTGGAGACTTTGTCAGTAAGGCCAGAAGCCACTTGCACCCTCTTTGAAGTGAAAGTGCCTTAGTCATTTTTCAAGATTGGTATTTGTTGTACAATTAATCTTCTGTCCCTTGCATCAAGCTTAGGGTGCCTGCCTTTGTTACCACATCGTTTGTAAATGTGTTGTTCTCCAGCTTTTCTCTTCACATGTTCATAGATTGTGCACTTAGAATACAGAGGAAACAACTTCAATAATTCATTGACTCTTATCCTTACTTTATAATGTGATACAATGTCTGCTGAATCCTTTAAATTTACTTTATTTCAGTTCATATCAGATTGAATGAAAATCAGTTGATCTATCTACTCTATGTGTTCAGAAAGAGTTGTCATCTACAAACTTTACTCATTATTGCAAGCAGTGGATTTTGCAAATGATACCATATAATATAACCCTGGTGAAAATGCTTTGTAACCTATACATAGCATACCACAATTTGTTCATTAAAGTGTTGGATGAACTTCTCTCAAGTTTTCTTAGATACAGTATTGCATGCATCGAGAATACAACTACTACTAGCCTACACCATTTTACCAGACACTGACTTGTGAACCAGAATGTAAACAATGATGTTCCAAACACTTCTATGTCTAATTTGTTTTCAGACAATCGTGGACAACATATATCCAGACTATCTGCTCAAGATATTGACACTAGTTCCCCCCCCCCACCACCACCTATCAGTGTTGCTCTTTTGTAACATTTTTGTGAAGAGAGCTTCTCTGTGTATCAAGCATGAAATTCTTCACCAAGAACAACAGTGATCTTGGGGGAAGGTGGTGTCACGGAAAGATTGGCAAAAGTCCAGTAATTTATGTCCACGATTGTAGGTCATCATCATCTTTTATGATAACATGTCACCAACACAACGAAATGTAAACCAGTCAGCTCTTTGGTAAGTTTGTTATCAACTTCTTATAAGGTGTTTCTACCTCTTTCTTTGCAGCAACAAAATGTGTCCATTGATGACTGCAAAGCTGACAAATAGGGTCTCTTCAACAAATAAGCCTACATAGGGCACATTTGAACGAATCATTATCTACAGTATCAACCACTTCTACATGTACTGTACATGATGCCATACATGTGAATATAACTCCATACCAATTAATATGTTTACAAAATTCCTTAACTATAAATGGACCAAAGTAATCCACAACTGAATAAGTGAATGGAGGTGCTTGTTCTATGTGATCTTTTGGATGTATTGCCATTTGTTGCTCTTGTGGTTTAGATCTTAGTTTTCTGCACGCAATGCATTTATGGGTGATACTGGAAAGTCCTGAAGACGATCCGGTTATCCAGTATCCACTTGCTCTTACTGCATTCATAGTAATCCATCTTCCTTGGTGCAGTACTTTATTATGAAAGTGGCAAAGAATGAGATCTGTTACACGATTTTTCTTTGGAAGTATAACAAGGTTAATGCTTTCATCTGGAGGGTTTGAAAGTGTGATTCATCTGCCTACTCTCAAAAATTCCATGTGTGTCTATATAGGGATCCAATTTGACGAGAGAGCTAGACATAAATGAAGTAAGGTCAGCATCTTGTTGTACTGCTTTAAGAATGATGACTTCAGCTCTTTGTAGCTCTTACTTTGCATTTATTTTTTATTTGCTATTATTGCTGTTCTTGGCTCTTAACTTATTTAGATATGGAATACAAATAGCAACTGCCTTTGCTATTAAAGACTGGAGAAATACTCCAATCTCTCTACAATAGATGGTCACACATTTGTTTCAGTTGTCACCATAGAAACTATTTTCTTTATCTCTGGGTCATCTGCAGAAGTAACAAACTGCTCTGTTTCCTCCGTTTCCCATTGTCTCATTCCTCCATAAACATGCTGCACCTTGTTTCCTTTGCGATTTAACGAACTCATCTTTGCCTGAGTTTCTTTTGAATTAAAAAACGTCCATTACTTGTCTCCCGGAGCCAACTAAAAGCCAAGGCTGAGGAGCTACTAGCAGATGAACAGGCTGGGTTCAGAGCAGGACAAAGCACATTGGAACAATTTTTAAACCCTCCCAGATTGCAGTTCTCTTTAACAATCAACTGAGTGACAACTCTTGGTGTCAGACAGGGATGCCTACTCTCTCCAGTACTGTTCAATCTATTTCTGGAGAGATTCATACAGAAGACCTTCCACGACCACCATACCTCCATCTCCTTCAGTGGCAGACCAGTCTACAACCTCCGCTTTGCAGATACCATTGACCTAATGGGAGGCAGCAACAAAGAGCACCAAGACCTGATCAATAGTATTTTTGCAAAAGCAGGCGATTACGGAATGGAGATCAGTGCAGAGAAATCCAAGGTCATGGTGAACAATACAAAAAACATCAGTACCAACATCACCATGAAAGGCAAGCAACTAGAGGAAATGACCAGCTTCAAATACTTTGGAGCAACTCTATCCAAGTATGGCACTTGCAAAGCAGAAATCCGCAGTCAGATCGCCACAGCTACTGCAGTGATAGCCAGATTGAATAGGGTATAGAAGAGCACCATCAGTTTCCCCATCAAGTTGAAGCCCTGCAAGTTCCTGGTGGTCTCAGTCTTGCTGTATGGATGTGAGACTTGGATGTTTCTGGCAGAGACAGAAAGGAGAATCCAGGCATCCAAAACTAAAAGCCTGAGAAAGCTTTTCCACATCTCCTACATAGAGCACAAAAAGCAAAGATTATGTGCAGAACAAAGTCAAGAACCTTGTAGGCCCCCAGGAACCTCTCCTTACCACCATCAAGTGAAGGAAACTGACAAGGTTTGGGTACATCACACGCCATGACAGCCTCTGTAAGACCATCATGCAAGGCACCTTCAAGGGTGCATGCAGACGAGGGAAACAATGCAAGAGTTTGCCCAACAATAGTAAGGACTGGACTGACAAGACAAGGCCAGACCTCATGACAACAGCTGCAGACAGACCAGCCTGGAGAAGATTCTCAGCTTCTTCTGCCCTCAGTTCCGACGACTGCAACAGTCAAGGGACTGATGATGATTATTATTATTGCTTGATGGATGACTTATCCCTGATTTCTTGGATTCTGTTGGCTACATAAACATGGAAACACTTTGCATTACTATATATATATCCAAGGAAGACTTTGCTATCAGACCAGAAAACTTCATTAACTATCTTCATATCCAATTCTCTATGTACTTGTTCACTTATTCTTACAGACAGCACAGCTGCTGCTACAAGAGTGGCAAAAAGTCCTAGGACACTTTTCATGTAGGTGTCCCAAGAACTTTTCACGACTATTGTAGCTCAAGTCAAGGTATGGTAACAGATTTCAAAGGTGTAGCCTATGCTTTACCAATAGCAAAGGAGCAATTTACTCTGTTATATTCACTGATTAATTGAAGAATTCTACATTGACTATAGCCTTTAAAACTTGCATCTGAAAAATAGTACAGTTCAGCTTTAGTCACCTTTCCACAGTTCTTTGGTTGATAACAACAAGGAAGTGATAAAGCCTGCAGCTCTACAATTTCAGATTTCTATTTCATCCATTGATCTCTCATCTCATCTGGTATGGACTCATCCTAGCCAATATTATTCTTACATAGCTCTTGTAACAAGTGGTGTAGAGCTAACTAAATAACTAGGGGGCTCACATATAAATTCCAGTATTTCAAAACAAGGCTATCTGTCCTTTTCCAAAACGAGGCTATTCATATGGTAATGTTTTAGCAGAACAGTTGCTGAACTTTATCCAAATCACTGATTGATGACTGTTTACATTTCCTTGTTCTGCTGTCACTTGCACTTTTATGCTTCTGAAGCCATTTTGATGTTCCATATTTGGCATCCCAAAAGTGAGCAGAAGGTCCAGTTTTGCTGATAAAAATCCAAGAAGAGAGGTGTTTGATGGTCATTGAAGATCTCAACTTTGAGCAAATCAAATTCATCTTGGAAAAGCCCCTCTCTGCTTCAGCACTACCTATTGGGAAAACATTTAACAATCCGTCAATGAGTTTCTCATCAACCTCAGCTGGAACAATTCTTGGATTTCTGAAGAATTCTCTAAATGAGGTTACTATATCCGTAGAGTAAATGTGGAACTTGTCGCAGATCTTCGCAATGCTATTTCCCCCTTCTAGCCAAGGTGTTTCCTCATTTGAAGGCCATTTTTCAGGAATAATAGCTTGGATATCACACAGAAACGAAGCTTCAGAGTTGTTGATCAACCTACTCTTCATATTGTCAATCAAACCTTGTAAAAATTGGCCATGATTTAAAGAAGTGTAGCCATGTCTTGACTGAAAGGACTGTAAGCTGATTCCTTTGAAAACGGGAGAGTCTGATATGAGAACCTTGAAGGAATCCTTTGTATCTAAAGAGCCTGTTATTTTCTCCATAGCATTGATTGTCCATCTAATGTAGTTAGATGCTTTGATAATAGTAGCTTTTCTCTTCTGGAGAGATTCCGAAAGACTTGATAGCTGGCCTAGACAATCTCTCAGCACTGCAAGGTCCTCAACAAACTGAGTGGTTTGCATTTTTTTACCAGGCCATTGTAAGGTGCTTTGTCTGTAGATGATGTGGAAAGCATTTGAAAATGATTGTATATTGCAGGATAGTTTTGCCACAAAGACTCCACTGCCCGAAAGGAAGATGCAACCCATCTCATTGTCAAAGTTCTCCCAACACTACGTAGTTGGACTTCCATATCACTAGCTATGTCCTTCAGCTCTCGCTGCAACTTTGATGACTAAGAATAAACTGAATACGCTTTAGAGAAAAAGGATTCTATCTGGTTCACCCCTTGCACTACCTTTAGTGTGTCAGAGACAGCAAGTTCTAGTCTGTGGTTTATACAATGCCATAGAGCTATTTGGGTGTATCTCTTTTTCAACGTAGGCCTAGTTTAAAGGTCGCATTTCTGCCGCATTGAATTAAATGCACTTAAATTCGACTGTAATGTGGCAAAATAGGACAAGCGATTTAAAGATCACATTCAGTTCTGTCGCATCAAATTGCAAAGTGGTGCCAAACATATGAACGCATGCTCTTTAGCAATGTAGTCTTTGGCAGTACATACTGGCAGAACAATTGCAGTACATACCTCCATAACACTTACAAACACTTTTGCTTTACCTACACCAGTCAGCTCCGAAATGGTATAATAGTAACCCCCTCTTGAAAGCTTACATAAGCAAATAGCAAGCCTAAAATCAGGAGGCAGGGGCCTCTCGTTCAGACTTCCTTTCGACTTCTTGTGTAATCTGGTTTAGTATATTAACAAATGTGCCTCTTGAAACACGAAGTGTTCCTGTGAATATGGCATCACTGTACTCAGTCCACACCATATCGCACCAGCCTGTATTTGCAGCAAACAGCGGCAAGTTCGTTGTTGTGGGGTCAACAAAGTGGTCGGATTTGCCAAAAAAAGTATTGATAACAAAGCAGCCGAAAGAAGCGTTTTTCTTTTCTTGTGCAACTTTCATCAACATCATGACTTGGTGTTTCCTTTTCTCGTCTTTTCTTATCTTATCCTCCCACATGTTTCCAACTAATTTGAACGAACTTAAAGACGTGAGCTTAGCTGCTTTTTGAGTCGGCGCCATGTTCTACAACTACCTCTGTATTTTACACATGCGTTATTGACTAATAATAATTATCACCATTGCTAACATTCAGAACACAGCCTTGATCAATTTAATTTGATGCGACACAAATGCGACCATTAAATTGGGTTGCATTTCTGCCATTTAATGTGACAAGCCTGGTGACCTACTTTCAAATTAACCTATATAATGCGGCAATGGATTTAAAGGTCAAACTTCTGACGCATGAAAGTGACACTTAGTTTTTTCAGGCTGTTTTATTTAAGTCGATGTGGCAGAAATGGGACCTTTAAACATAGCCTTAGTTGGAACTCCCCTGTTGATTCATTGCATGACAGATGCTCCATCACTTGTAAATCCAACAAAATGCTTGGCTAAGTAGTCATGGGTTATTTTGTTTCTGCTGAGTACCCCTAAAAGTGCATTGTAGATTTCATCTGCATTTCTCTATATACTAAGATCCCTATATGCTAATTTATGCCAGACCAATTACAGGGCTCGGATTGTACCACGTGATTCTCGAAGATCAAAGAGACCTGCAGGTAGCGCGTGAAATTATCTATTCCTACGGGGTGCGGGGGCTACAGCTGAGACTTGTGTCGAGGGTCGATGCAGGTGTTCTACTTTGTACATATGTTGAGATACTAATTTTATCTGTTGTTTTCGCCGAGATATTCGACTTTCTGTGAGAACCTACGCGAGCCTTTGTTTGCCTCTATTGTTCTCCATTGTCTTCGTCCGCAAAGTTGACCAGTTCCCAGTACCACGCGTGCGCTCACAAACTGATGTCGATGCTCTTGGTATTACAGAGGTGTTTACTTTTCCCTCGGATGAGTAGCTGGTTTCGTGCCAAAAGGGTTGATTCGTAGTTTGCAGTGATTCCTTTCACAGCTGTATGCGTTTTCTATGGGTTTCAGCAACCTGTGGCCTTGATTTCAGCCAGATTGCACTGTTCTCCCTCGCGCGACTATCGGCATGACAGTTGAGTATTTGCCTCGAGGAGACTTTCTGTCTTTGCTGCAGGTGAGTTGTCGTTTTTGTTATACCTTCTAATTTGATGTATGTTCTAATGTGTTTTCTTCCTCGGATCTACGCATTTTTTACTTTCATCGGGTGTTTGTTTCCAAATTTTCACCCGGTTTGCAATACCTTCCCTCGGGGGTATTTCGCCATGACAGTTTGCCACTTTAGGCAGTGTTTGCAAGGTGGAGATTTATGTAGTGAATTCGAGGAGAAATTTGTCTTCAGTCGGGTAGATAAGTCTTTGGTTTATGTGTGAATGTATCGGTTTATATTTGCCCCTTTATGTCCTTTCTTGATTGCATGCTTTTGCGAAGTTTGTATGAGATGTACCTATTTTGAGCAAATTCGCACGAGATTGCATGCATGGTATGTTGGGGGTACCAGATTTGTTCAGGCCCTGTTGATTTTCGTTGCTAAATAGCCGTTGTTTTTCTACCAACGTCTGGTGCAATAGTTTTCCCATGCGTGCCGTCATGAGCGAAGGGTTTTCTCAGTGATTTTCATGTCGTTTTACTTTGAGGGGTTTTCCGAGATCAGTTTCATTTCAAACATAGCTATCACGGCGGGGCAGTAGATTCTGAAATTGTACATGCTATAAATCGCTGTGGAATCTACTACAATGTCCGTGAATTTTTAATAGTTGTAACCCAGTTCCGTGTTGCTTCCAGAATGAATACATTTGCGGGGTTTGCCAAGTACCGTTTCTATCAACTCATGGCCAATACACTGGGGTACTGGATTCTTGCGAGCATTTGTGTTAATTGTGCTCAAATATATACTCTGAAGTGTTTATATCGTACTTGCTAAGGATGTTTGATATAATCCCTCTACCTTTTCAGTTTAAGTGAGTTTCGATTTTGTTGTAGATGGTCGCGTGAAATTTGATATGTTCCTGACGTTATCTTACGATAGCAGTTCTTTTGTTTCCGAACAATATGCAAGACCGCATGTTCGTGGTTGAGGAGTTTCCACAGATGGGATTGTGCTGTTGGCATTGCAACCGAACTTTGATGCGTTTTTCTACATGGTAAGTCGCCTGTTGTCTTTCAAAAGCTTCGAGTTGGTTTTACCAGTGCTTTTATCCTTAAATGTTTGTGTTTGATAGGTCTAAATATGGTGTATCGGACTCTTTTCGTGGAGATTCTCTCGGTTTGCCTCAGCGCTGTGTTACACAAGCTATGTTCCAGTTCCATTGACTTTTCCTTCACAAATTCACTGTGATATTGCTCTTATAGTTTGATGCAACTATTCACGAGTTATTAACAGTAATATTCCTTGCTGTACTGAGATTTAGTATTGTTATTGGTGCTTAATTTAATGGCAGAACATGAAGTATCATCACAGTCATCCTTAGGCATTGGCTAAATTGTTGATTTTATTTCTCATTCGCCCATTTAACCGTGCAAGCATTTATATTGGAGAATGGTTACTGTTTTGCCTCAAAGACGATATTTATTACTGGAGATTTGAGAGAGATTTAATAATTTTGTTTCTGGGGCGTCATCGGCAAGCCATTTTTCTTCAGATTCGCTTGATTTTTGCTACTACATTGCCGCTGTGCCACTGCTAACGTTTACTTCTGCCTACGTCTGGTATTCATAAGATCCTAGAGTATTATACCCTGATATACAAGGAGTTTGTACCGTGCTCTTGCCATTTAGTTTAACTCATGTGTTGGACTTCAGGATATCTCAGAATTAGGCCGTTTTGTTTACGTTTTTAATGTTGCTATTCAATTCTAATTAGCCCTTAGCTTTTACCATGCAGTCATTCCAAACTAAAGCTAAGCTGTTGTTCAATGTATTCTTTGCAGCATTGTAGCTAAGTAGCTGTACATTCCCATTTTGTTTTACTCCAATATAATAGGGAATGTTTTGTATATGTATTTAGTACCCCATACATGAGACATTACTCATTGTATTAGTCTATATACTACCTCTGTGTTTACATCTGGTTCATAGTTGTTTCAGTGTATATAGTAGTGTTATTTTTGTGTAGTCAAGGTGCATTGTCCTGTTATGATGACTGTGTATTTACTGGGAGACATGCCCCTTTCAGTCTGAGATCACATGTTACAAATGCCATTTCTGATTTCCATAGATCATTCTGCACACGATGATATATATTTCAGGAATGAATAAGTAGTAGCTAGCAACATCATGTGTATTGTCAACTCCCCCCCCCCCCATCTTCATGCAACTACTATTTTGTGTTGACATCTGATTTTGTTATTAATGTTCTACAGTGTATCACTCAGTCATGCAATAAGCACGTCTATAGTTATTATATGAGGGTATAATATATGTTCAGTATATGATATTCTTTTAATTCTATGAACATAAGCTATGATGTCCTCTGAGGTATTAAAATTGAATAGTTGCTAAGTTTTCATGCCTCTAGCACAATATTATATGAGATTGTAAGAGAATAATATACCAGATGAAAGAGACAATCTTGCATTTAAATTTGTATGGAAACCTTTATCTATGACACAGTGGTAATGATTAGACTTTATTTGTATCCACAAGTTGACAATTGAATATAGTAGTTAGATTAAAATGATGATGATGATGATGGTGATGGTGATGATGATGATGATGATGATGATGATGATGATGATGATGATGATGATGATGATGATGATGATGATGATGTTTATGAGTCAGTAAATTCAATCACCACATGTATTCATTTGTTTAGTGTAATCCAGAGAGTTGTGTGGTTATTTGTTTTAGGTCATGCACGGTTATATATGCAGTAAAATATATCATTGCATTTAGAGAGAAAATACATAAGACAATATTGTATAGAGTTTGATTAAGTTAGTGTTATTTGATGGGAGATCATTAGTGGTTACAACCAACTGCTAATATGCTGCATTGTACTAGACTCCTTAGGTAAACCTTGATTCCATGCATACATTTACCTGTAATTAATGGTGTTTTAAGGGCTTAAGTAGAACAAGCTGTTGGCACAAATATTTATTTCATATTTTTACTGCAGATAGTAGGGACGGTTTTTCATGTGCATTGATATACAGCCACATATGCAGTAGAATATTCTATTGTATTGAGAAACATGTTGCAAGAGACAATATATTATATCTTTCCATTACCACAATGTAGGAGATTTAGGAAGATTAATGCTTACACGCAGATTACAGTTGCACTCATGTATTTCAATTTATATACAATATTTAACCTGTTATACACTAGAAATTTCCCTGCTATATTGTACTAGACACCTTAGGTTACAATTGATTTCTATGCATAAGGATACATGTGATTGTGGTATTTTGAGGGATTAAGTAGTACATACTAGCAGCACACATAATCATTTTAGTAACCCTAATGAAAGTAGCAGTGTAGGATCTTGATTTTTATTGATACTCAGATATATATGTATTATATTATTTGTATTCTATGGAGACACATGATGTTATGCACAATATTTACTATAAATAAATTTACACTACTTCATTGTACTAGACCCTTTAGGTTACAAGTGATTCTCATGCTTAAGAATGCATTTGACTGTGGTATTTTAAGGAATTAGTATAGGGTATAACCACACATGTCATTAGGTCAGTCTAATCCAAATAAGAGTGAAAGTTATTCATTTTCATTTATACACAGCTGTATATTTAGTATATTATGTGTATTCTATGGACAAACGTGATGCTATGCACAATATGTTATATGCTATGTAACTCCATGGAAATTTACAAACAATATAGTCCCTATTGATATGATGAAGACTAGCAGTTTGTTGATAGCCCGCTAGACGCGTGCTCCCCCTACCCCCAATCAAAGCTGGAGATTAGCCTTGGAAAGACTAACGCAGTCGCCCATCGAAGCAGCATGGTCCGCATTTTCGATGAGGATCACGGGAAGGTGACGTCATAGGCCTCTGCGATGGAGCACGTGACCATCAGCATTGCATTGGTCAAATCGACAAAATTGCGAGAAAACATTGTGCAAACAATGTTCGGATACCTGCGCTAGGCTACGGGGCTTTCCACCTCCTCTTATACAGCCCCGTAGCCTAGCGCAGGTATCCGAGCATTTTTTGCACAATGTTTTCTCGCAATTTTGTCGATTTGACCAATGCAATGCTGATGGTCACGTGCTCCATCGCAGAGGCCTATGACGTCACCTTCCCGTGATCCTCATCGAAAATGCGGACCATGCTGCTTCGATGGGCGACTGCGTTAGTCTTTCCAAGGCTAATCTCCAGCTTTGATTGGGGGTAGGGGGAGCACGCGTCTAGCGGGCTATCAACAAACTTCTCTATATACTAAGATCCCTATATGATAATTTATGCCAAACCAATCAGATTGCTCGAATTTGTACCACATGACCCAGTTTTAGCCCGATTTCAATGACACTTCTCCTCCTAGACCTGTTGGGGGATTGTGACCAAACTCGGTTTAGGGGTTATGCTTGGGGTCTACTTACTCATAAAGGAAGGATTTTTCCATATCTGTTCTTTTCGCCGAGATATTCCACTTTCAACGTATGGCCATTGCTTTCCTATACCCTCCACCATGCTCACTTGACACCTCTGCGCAGGACTGTTGCTTTCATGTTGGCGAATGTTCATGTAGGACGATGTTGCTGTGTGTGATCGCGAGGAGACTTTTGTCACAGTCTTTCCAGGTAAACCGACTCTGTTTTCTGTAGATAGATTTATTTAAGATTCCATGTATGTCCTTTGTCCATTTAATCTGTATTCTGCTGTTGCCAGCCATTTATTTCTATATCTTTCAACCAGATTCAACCACCTTCCCTGGAGGGTATTGCCGCCATGACAGTTCTTCTTCAAGTTGTTTGATTCTATGTGCTAAATCACCGTGCTTTTACTGCTAAATTGTGAAAACATATTCAACATACGTTTGAATTTATATTCTGTGTTAGACTATGGCAGGTTGTTTGCTCTTCATGCATATTTTGATGACATGGAGTGGCGTGCGTGCTGTTTTCATTTGGGACTGTTTTGATTTGCACTACTGTAATATTGCCGTGTGACTTGGAGGAGAATTTCGTCGTTCAGCTTTCAGTTTAGTGCTTTTTTCGCTTGATTTCATTCGCTACGTTATCCTACTTTCTTACTAAATTGTCATGAAATGATTACTGTATGTTTACTGTTG
Source organism: Mastigias papua (assembly GCA_964019165.1). Taxonomy (NCBI): domain Eukaryota; kingdom Metazoa; phylum Cnidaria; class Scyphozoa; order Rhizostomeae; family Mastigiidae; genus Mastigias; species Mastigias papua. The sequence continues at coordinate 2,929,255 of OZ025276.1, forward strand.
TATTCCCTGGTAGCTTCGACTTTATTCATTGCTTTTACTGCATGTACGAATGGCATAGGATATTGTTATGTTTGGCTATAAAATATTGGTATGTGGAATGCTTTCACTGAAGTATGTATAGGGCTATTGCTGACTTTGGTTACCCTAATTTTGCAGTTTTTACTTTCACCCTTTACTTTCGTCGTAGTTTGTATGGTGAAATGCAAGGGGATTCCCAAGTTCATCTCACGATCACAGATACCTGTTGTCCTTTGTTTTGGAATTTACTTGCGGTCTTTTGAGGGTGATTCCATAACTTTGCTTCAAGGGCATTACGATCATGGTAGTTCCCCTACGTTTTTGCTTGATTTTCTGTTCTAAATTACCGTTTTGTTACTGCAGAAGTATCATTATGATATTCAGGAGGCATTTACTGCAATATTTGCTTATGTACTAGGAGCTTTTAAATTGCTCTTAAGTCGTAGTATATGCACATGAAATGGATGTTAGGATGTCTCAAGAGTTAGGCCACTTTGTTTACGTTTGAGATATTGCCCTTCAACTCGAATTTACTCCTTGATTTTATCATACATATTTTACAGGCAAACACTAGGATGTCACCACCTTTATTCTCAGCTCAGTAACTCTCTTTTCATTTTGTTTTCGCTCTATTTACGGTAGGCCTCATGGTTATTTTCACTATAGATGGAAGAGTTATTTTGGTGAAGTCATATTAAAGGGGTTCTATTAAACTACATATTCTTTTGTTGGGACACAGTTGCCCTTCTTTCTCAGATCACTTGATATAAATTCCATTACTGAAGTCCATAGATCATTCTGCACGTGATGATATACTCTTAACTTGGGATGAATGTATCTTGCCCCCACTCAAGTAGTACTTTCATTTGAAATCTTAGTTGGTAATGCAGGATATATATTATGACTCAATTCAAAGAATTACTGACTTCCATGGATCACTCTGCATATGGTAGTATAGTGTTTTTAGGGATGAATTAGTACTAGATGGCAACATTTTGATTTATGGAGCCATTTTCTTCTATCCAACTACCATTATTATTTGAAATCTGAATTTCACATGGTTATAACAGATAATTTAGTACTGGATAGCTGCTTTATTTGTGTTGTATAGCCATAACCTATGAACTCCCCTCAAGAACTTTGGTTGAAATCTAATATGATGATTCATGCTGCTCAATCATGGGCTTTACACTCTGTTATATATATAAAGCTGTGATATAGGAATACTAAGCAATATTCTTTTGTTTTATCACCCTGAACTACACAGTCCTATCACAGATTCCAGTTGTATAACACCTACATTTATGGGTCAGACTTGATCCTTTACCTCTGTAGACAAGATTAGTGGTCACCTACACGATAACAGAACCACTCATACCTGCCAATTCATGTGCTATATTGTATCTGTTATGACATCCTAAAAGTATATCACTAGATTTTACAAAACTCCTTAAGTTAGAATTCAGTGAAGCAGGAGACAATATGTAATGTAGTTTCATTAGCGCCTCATTGTGGAGAGCATTGTAAACAATTCTGTGCATAATTCATATAATATAGACTAGCTTAGCACTGATAGCCCGCTAGAACGCGGGCTTCCCTAGCCCCAGTTGAAATGTTGCATATTAGCCTTGGAAAGACTAACGCTGTGCCCCCATGAAAGTTGCTTGGTCTGGTCGCATAGGATCACGAGAAGGTGACGTTATGGGACTCTGCGATGGAGCACGTGACTTTCGGCCTTGCATTGTGCAAATCGAAGAAAATTGCGAGAAAAAATTGTGCAAAAAGTGGTCGGATACCTGCGCTAGGCTACGGGGCTTCTTGACTGTTTCCTGTCCCTTTACTGCCCCGTAGCCTAGTGCAGGTATCCGACCACTTTTTGCACAATTTTTTCTCGCAAATTTCTTCGATTTGCACAATGCAAGGCCGAAAGTCACGTGCTCCATCGCAGAGTCCCATAACGTCACCTTCTCGTGATCCTATGCGACCGGACCATGCAACAGTCATGGGGGCACAGCGTTAGTCTTTCCAAGGCTAACATGCAACATTTCAACTGGGGCTAGGGAAGCCCGCGTTCTAGCGGGCTATCAGTGCTAAGCTAGTTGGCTACTAAGCTCGATTATGTCAAGGAAAATATTTTCTGGTGACTCCTTTATCACTGCTCACAGATATATTATCAAGTGACATGAGTTAGCCACTGGTGTTGCTTCATCAATAATCACTGAAATCTGTCTTTGGTTTCCTATTATTTTATTCATTAGCTTATCTGCCATGGTGTCTTTTACAATATCAATCATTTCAGTGCATGACCACCTTGACTGCAATGGTCTCTCTATTTCTAATCCATTTGTGAGTTGGAGACTTACAAGAGTCTCATAATCAGTATAGGGCCTGTCATCATAGACAATGTGATATGCTGTTCTTATGCATCTCTCTGTGGCTTGCTTCTCTTTGATGATGCATACTAGAAATTGTGGCATTTTCAATTGTTTCCTTTTCTCTTTATAGGTATATTTTGTTAGCAGTCAAATGGGCTTTGCTGTTTGCATGCTTCACAATTTTTTTTTTCTGAGGTGCTTCTGTGCCACACCTTTTTCTGCATCTGAAGATATTTTACAGTTGATGCATTCCTTACTCAGATGCACGCCATGGTCATAAAGCAACTTGATGCTTTTTATCTCTTTACAAACTCTGCATGCAATCTTTCCTTCAAGAATCATAATTCATGGATATGTTGATAGAAAGTAGTCTACCTGGTTTCAGGACCAACAATGTGGGTGGTGTAATACGCTACTTAACCGGAAACCACTTCTGATTGGTCAACTGCGTTGGCCCATAGCAACATGGTAGCAACGGATCAGAGCTGAATGTTTACATGCGGCCTATCACTGTGATCTAGAACGAAACACTTTTAAGTGATTTATCCACCTCCATATTCTCTTGTTTAGTCGTGAATTTCCTTTATATTTCGTATTAAAGTTGATTATTTATGTTTATCGCTTGTGGCATGCAAAGGTTTTGGTAAGATCGTTCGCTGACTTGTTTCCTTCGACAGGGGCCTATATCGCATGTCGACTACACAAATAAAGAAAAAGAATGGACACTGAAATCATTACTTTGGCAGGAATATTTGAGTATTTTAAAGATGATGTTAATACCATCAGAAAAGGAGAGTTAAAATGTAAGTCAGATTTTGTCTTGGACTTACGAATTAACAATTTAACAGTGAACACAAAGGTGAGAGCATCTATGAAGGACAAGAGCTACAGTGTGTCCTTGATGATTGATGGGTCCGATGGGATCAAGCATGTGACTTGCGATTGCCCCCGTGGAAAATGGATTTGTAGCCATATGGCAGCAGCATCTATCTATGTAAATAAGAAGGGGTTTTCGAAAACAGATCTGCCAAAGTCATGGATTGCTCGTCCTAAGAAAGCAGCTAAACAGGAGGTGAAAGCAATATCTGACTTCTTTCCTCACCAAAGGCCACACTTCAAAGGGACTTCTAGAAAAGTGGATGAGTCAGACAAACAATTTCTATTTGAGAAGCTCAGTTGGTCCTATGCAATGGTTTATTGGCCCAGAGCCCCTAAGTGTATTCCAAGGTGTAACATCTTCACATGAACCAGTTCAAATTTGTCAACTACTTGACCTTTTTAAGGAGGATCATAACACATTTTTTGAGAGGTGTTCTGCTTCAAATGAGCACATTACTTGGTTGGCTGAAAACAGTAGTGAACAGCGTAGGTCAAGTTTATGGGGAAAGCACAGATATCTTCGCCTGACAGGAAGCACTTTTGGGATGGTTCTTGCAGCATATGAACAAAATATTTCAAACAGTAAACCATACCCACCTTCTCTGTTTAAAACTCTTAAAGGTGAATAGTAAGTGGCTGGCAAAGAGTCAATAATATGGGGGCAAATGCATGAAGGGAGGGCCATTCAAGAGTATATAAACCTGACAGGCAATAAAGCCTGTTGGTTTAGTATTACTTCCCTGTGGTTTTCTTGGATGTTCCCCAGATGGACTCATATATGCAAAAGGCATTGTATCCAACAATGTGGTGTTTTAGAAATCAAGTGTCCCTGGAAATATCGCAATCATACCATTGCCGAGATCATGAAAGAAGAGGTAGAAAACAAAAAAACCAACAACTTCTACCCAAACCCTGGTGGGACTTTAAATGAAAATCACAAGTACTGGCACCAAGTTCAAGGAGAAATGGTGTCTGCAAATGCCAATTGGGCACATTATGTGATTTGGACAACAAAGGAACTGACACTTGTTTATGTTAATCGCAGTACATCATAGGCTGAGACTAACATTCCAACATTACAACATGTTTATGCTAATGAATTTCTACCAAGATGCATATAATAATCTACTCTTGGGTGCCTTATTACTGTTCTAACTGAATACTGCTTAAAAACTTTAGTTTGACACTTCATTATAAGAAACTTTTCATTTGTTTATTGTGCTGAAGTATTCTTGAAATGGAAATACTATGGATATTTCCTGAGAGCATGAAGAATATTTTCAAATAAAATTTTCAGGTTCTCTCATTTACCCTCCTGCTAGTTGAATCTTCAAGGAAATCCCCCCTTCCCCTGGCAGTAAGTCACCCAAAACTTTTTTTTAAGTCATTTGGGAAACATCAAAAGTGTATCTGTCAAAAACACCACTACTTATTGGTGTCTGCAGATTTACCAAAGCAGCACATGACTGAACAAGTTTGTCACAAAAAGGTCTCAAGTTTGCTGAAATCAAATTGAGAGTATCTTGTAGTTTCTCGATCTTTCTATTGCCCTTTCCACATGTATACGCTGGCTGGCACTTTTCTTAAGGCCGATTTATAGTTCGTATCATGCTTGTATCATGCAGCCCATCATCATCACTAACACTTCAACGCGCGGAACTGAAAATTAGGCAACAGCGCAAAATGCCAATTAGAGCGACCCCACATCGCGAAATCAGCTTGCATGATACAAAAAAGCGGAGTTGACCTGGGTTCAACTTTCCTGACTTGTATCATGCAAAATGGATTTAACAGATAACGAAATAGAGATTTTAATCAGCCAGGTTCAGAGGTATAGGCATTTGTACGATCCTAGAGACAAAAATTATAAAGATAGGAACATGGCATCGATGTCGTGGGAAACAATTGGGAAACTTTTAAACAGAAATGGCACTGAAATCAAGGAGAAATGGCGAAAATTGAGAGAGTCATATATCAGATGTAAACGTACGAAGGAGAAAAGATCAGGATCTGGAGCTGATGCGTCACCAAAGTGGAAGTTTTATGCATATATGAATTTCCTGCAAGACTACATAAAACACCGCGAAACGGAGACCAATTTCTCAAGTGCAAGGCAAGTATTAATCTGTATCGCAAAATTTACCACCAAACGTTTAGTAGTTACACAGAGCCGAAAAAGCAGAATCTGTAGGAGAAAATAACAAATAGTCATGATCATATGAAACCGATAAACAGTCTGCTAAACTTTGCATCATTTATTCAACCCCCACTTTTTCAGTTTAGTAAATTCAGCAAGGGTTACTTTGCATGTTATTTGAAAATTAATAATTTAATTATTTCGGTGTTTAGCCCGCTTATAAATGTTACTGAGGATGAAGATTGTGATGCAACAAATGCAGTAGCTGACAGCGAGACAAAAATCGAACAGCCAGAAAAGCCTTGCCTAAAAAAGAAGAAGATCAACCCGGTGGAAAAAAACATTATAGAGGCTGTCAACATGGTAAAAAATAAATTCAAAGAAAGGGACGAGGAGGATATTTTTGGTAGTTATATAGCCACTTCATTGCGAAAATTCCGACCAAACATCCGCGCAGTTTTGAAACTGAACATACAAAAGCTTATTACGGAGGCTGAACTAGAAACCCTAAACTCTGCTTGTGACATTTGAGAAAATATAATATAATGTTGAAAGTTAAAGAGCTTCGTATTTTTTATTTTTATCTATGATCTGGTTCAGCTCCTCGTAGTACTACTTCCTCCTGCCACGGTATTTTACCAGCTTCACTAACAAAGAAGTTTTTGAAGTTATCTCTGATTTCCCTGGCGAGATTGCTTGACATGTTGGATGATAGTCTCCCCAAATCTTGAAGCCTGTTTTCATTTGCCAGTTGTCTCCAGTCGCCTGTTCGATTATCCGTATCGACAAAATTCGGTGGTACATATCGAACCAAAGGGTCAGAAGCATAATCCGTATACTTCAAATAATTGTGCAGAGCCACAGTAGCTTTAACAATGCTAGTGACGGTATTAGGATGGCAGTCAATAACCCTTGTAAAAATTCGCCAACGGGCTGCAAGTATTCCGAAAGCGTTTTCAGATATCCTCCTTGCCCAGCTCAAGCGATAATTAAATATTTTGCAGTCTCGATCTAGATTCCTGCCTGAAAAAGGAATTAAAGATGAAATTATGATTGAAAAGCTCTATTTTTTAAATTATTTATAAGCAAAAGTAAACAATTGCCAGAATTCCTTAGGTGCTGTAATAGTTCTAAAATGTGCTATAGTAAGAACTTCCAGGCAAATATACCGTATAATCTAAGTAAATATTTCAGACATACCTGGATAAGGTCGCATCAGATTAGGCTTTAAAGGAAAGCCTTCATCTCCAACAAATACATGGGGAACTACAACGGCTGTATTCGGCAAAACCATTGGCTCTGGTATGTTAAGATGCCCCTCTGACATCATTCTTCCAAACTTGCTGTGAGAAAAAAGCCCACTATCGCGTTCACGTCCATAGCCTCCAACATCAATAACCGTGAAATTGTACTTTGCATCAACGACAGCGAGTAGAACGATTGAATGTGTTCCTTTATAATTATGAAAGTCAGATCCAGAGTTGGGAGGTGCCCTAATTACCACATGTTTGCCATCTATGGCCCCACAACATAGCGGGTAGTTCCAGTATTTTTCGAAGTCAGTGGCAATTTCTTCCCATTTTTCAGTGGATGGAAATTTAAGAAAATTGTCCTTCAGCACTTCCCATAAAATCTTACAAGTTTCATGGAATATTTTGTTGACTGTGGCATGACCTAACCGAAAGCTGAACGCAACAGTTTGTTGCGAGTCTCCAGTAGCTAACAATCGTAAAGTCACAGCCAACCTCTCACCTGCAGTAACTGGAAACCTGTGATTTCTTTTATAAATCATAGAAGGACCAATCCTTGTGAGAAGCTCATCAAAACGCCCCCTCTCCATCCTGAAATAGTCAAAGTGAGTTTTTTCATCGAAAAGTCTCATTTCTTGTATTAATGAATGATATTCCCCTTTTCTGCCTCTCTGCAAGTTAAGCCTTCTAACATAGCAAGTTCTCTTACACACCCTTTTGTAATATTGATAACCCTTATTTAAATTCCACAAGCATTCAAGCACTTCCACTGATTCTTTTGCATCCATCGCATAAGCAAACTAACTTTAACGTTAGAACTATAAATACAGTTGTATCATGCCCTGGAGCATCCCTGATGCGATATGATCAAAAGCGAATAATACGCTGTTGAATTTGACATACGATAAGTGAAATGGACTGTTGTATCATGCACGCGCAACTGAACTATAAATCGCCCTTTACAGAACATGGCTTCTTCTTTAGAAAGACATTTTTTTCCAGATAGGAATGGTGGCAGATTCAAAGAAAGTCCCTTTGGAATAAGGTCATGAATCATGAATCCGTTATCAGCCAATATAAGGTCACCAGCCTGTGAAAACAAATGAAAAAATTAATAATATTACTATTATAATCTTCATGAGAATGTAATGTTTTTGTTCAGCAATCGTACCCAAAAATTTCAAAAATGAATCAAAACCCTACCTTTGAATTTGATATGACTTGTGACTGATCTGTGATCACTTTGTCACTTGTGCTGCCTGGACAGCCATTACCTACAAAAGTAATTGTCCCATTTGGGGCCACAGCTATCACATACTTTGCAGTGAGTCTATGCTTGTAAGTGCTATAGCTTACAGCTGCTGCTTCCAGGTCCTTTCTTGGGGTATACATATAAAACTCAGCGCAGTCTATCATTGCTCTGCAGTTTGGTATGTCTCTAAAAGATGCAGGCATGGCATATTTGTTTGTCTCTAATGATGGCATTTCATCCATGCATCCAGTAAAACAGATTTCGTGGAACACGTGTAGGTAAGTTAAAACAATATTTTGAATTGTTGTTTCGCTTACTGAATACCTTCGTGCTAAGTCAAAATAAGGTAGATCAAGCTTTAACCTCATTAAAAACATCAAGAGTTGGTCTGAGCTACTGATACTTGTAACAGCTTTTCCAGTCCAGTAAGTTAATGGCTTGAAACGATCAATCATCTCCTTCACGGCATCAAATTTTCCCCATTCCAAGCCCGTGTAAGTTTTAATATCCGTGTCACTCAATGCTTTGTATCTAAGCAGAGCCTTTTCCAAAGCTGCAACATGCTTGTTGGCCATTGAAAGTGCATCTTTTAGCTCCTCCAGTGGATTGTGCTCAACATTAGAAGCAGCTGGTTCATTATCCAGATCCATTGAAGCCCATTCAGAGGGTAAGGTCGCATGTACAGAATGTTCGATTGGGCCGCTTGGGGTCTCTGAACATCCTGCATGTTGAGAAGCAAGTGTTGTGTGACTAGATATTCTCTGGTCTCCTTCAGCCCATCTGAGATTCCAACAGGGGATTGATCCTTTCTTCAATGTCTTTTTCTTGAGCTCTTGTGGAGTTGCACTGAAACTGCCTTTATTGAAATCCTCTTCGGAGAAATGAAAGGAACATACATAGGACGAAGCACTAGGGTTATAACCTTCTCTACATATCCTGGCAATCCATGCTTGTCTCAGTTTAGGATCTTTCGGACACTGGTGAAATGAACGGTTCTTCTCATTTTCAGAGGTAGCACTGCATTCATAAACTGCACAAGATTTTGGCATCGTTATTTTCTGTATTTAGTCCCTACAACAAAATATGATCAATGTGAATAATGTACAACCAGTAGTTGAAATGCGATATAGGCCCCTCTCGAAGCAAACAAGTCAGCGAACGATCTTACCAAACCCTTTGCTTCCCACAAGCAATAAACATAAATAATCACCTTTAATACAAAATATAAAGGAATTTCACGACTAAACAAGAGAATATGGAGGTGGATAAATCACTTAAAAGTGTTTCGTTCTAGATCACAGTGATAGGCCGCATGTAAACATTCAGCTCTGATCCGTTGCTACCATGTTGCTATGGGCCAACGCAGTTGACCAATCAGAAGTGGTTTCCGGTTAAGGATGTACTTCACACTTAAAAAGTCACTTTTTCGTAAAATTATCAAATTTCGGATTTTTATGCCAAATGATTTTACAGGGAGTGGAGGATCTATCTGAGAAGAGATATTGAGAGAATATCTGCTCCTTTCCTTGCAATATGTAAAATAATATGGCCTGGTAGCATTTTTCCCCTTAGCAACGGACATTTTCTGGTTGCTATGGTCAATTTTTGGGGGTGTTTGGAACCTTTCAAGTTGTATTCACGTTGTATGCCCCATGGAACGTACTGTTAAATCTAAGGCATATGGGCAACCTATGGTAGCCTCTTACTGGTCAAGAAGCCTACTATTCGAGCAAAAAAAATTTACGTTAGCTACGAGTTTGTTGATTTCGGTCACTACTAGTTGGATAGTCTATTGAGAAACTTTATCGTTATGGCTCCTATCAAGAAAAGAGCAATTCAGCGAGCTAAGGCAAAGAAAAGAAAAGGGTTTTTTGGAAGGCGTCCGCAGGATGTACCTATTGAAAGTACGGAGTCTGAGGAAATCAGCACTGAGCCAATACCTTCTACTTCAACTCCTAGGTCTGATGGTCATGACAAGAAGATAACTGTTGCTTACAGTAGCATTACTGATAAAAAGTTAGCTAATTCATCCTTTGAGGAGCTTTTACCAGGTGGTGTGTTGACAAGATCGTGCCGCAAGGCTCTGGGGTTTTCCCCAAAGAAGGTTGCAAGGAAAACAGAGGAAGCTCAAGGCTACTCAATTGTAGAGATGTCTCTCATACAATCAGCCCTGAAATTTGCTGCAATCTGTTCAACATGTAAGAGCTCAAATTCAGAAATTAGGATTTTGAAAGATAACTCCATGAGACATGGCCTGGCTGAGAGATTTATTTTCAAGTGTTCTCTGTGTCACCATGAAACAAAAACATTTTCAAGTGCCAAAATTGACAATGGAAAATTCGAAGTAAATAGGCGTTCTGTTGTAGCTTCAAATGCTATGAAAGGTGGACGCAAAGTTCTTTCAGATTTCTGTGGCATGATGAACCTTCCACCACCCTTAGCACCTGCCTCATATGCTAGACACTTGAAGTTTGTGTCTCAGGTCACAAAGCAAGAAGTAGAGTTACTTATGATAAGGGCAGCACAGCGGATTAGGAAAAGCATACTGAAGAAAAACCCAAATGCTGACAAGACTGACATTGATGGAGCTATTCCAGTAGCTGTTAGTATTGATGGCACATGGCAAAAAAGAGGTTTCACTTCCAAGTATGGAATAGTGACAGCCATCCTTGTTGACACAGGTGAAGTTGTAGATTTTGAGGTGCTATCATTACATTGTTATGAGTGCAGAAAACATCAGCATGATGATAATGGTAGTGAAAAATATAAGCAATGGCAGGAAAAGCATTCAGAGGTTTGTGAAATTAATTATAAGGGGTCCTCCTCTGGTATGGAAGGTGATGGTGCACTTAAAATATTCAAAAGATCTATTTCTGAGAGAAACTTGAAGTACACCACATTTGTAGGAGATGGTGACAGTGATACCTATAAGATTGTTAGAAATAGTATTGCTGAAATTTATGGTGATAGGTATAAAGTTATAAAGGAAGAGTGCATTGGGCACATCCAAAAGAGAATGGGGGATGCACTGAGAACATACAAAAAGAATAGAAGAGGTGAGAAGATGTCAGATGGTAAGACAGCAGGAGGAAAAGGACGCTTGACAGAGGGGACAATAAACTGCATTCAACGATATTATGGAAATGCAATACGAAAGAATACTGGGGATTTGCATGGTATGCAGAATGCAATCTGGGCCATTTTCCACCATTTAGTTAAACCAGCATCAGATGCTAGTCTTCAAGAGCAACACACATTTTGTCCAAAGGGACAGTCATCTTGGTGCAAGTTCAATTCTGATATAGAAACAGGTTGTAATGCCTATGATGACAGTCAGAGGCTTCCTGCTGCATTCTACTTTGAATTAAAACCAATTTTTGAAAGATTGACATCCCCAGGCCTTCTTGAAAGATGTCAGCAAGGTTTAACTCAAAATGCAAATGAAAGTTTGCATCATCTTATCTGGCTTCATTGTCCAAAGAACATGTTTTGCAGCAAAGCACGAATAGAATCTGGTGTTTCTGAGGCAGTATCCTGTTTTAACACAGGTGCAGGAACAAAAGCTGTCATTCTTAGAGCTGCAGGCATCCAGGATGTTGGAAGGTCTACAATGATTTCTTTGGGAGCTGCAGACAAACTCCGGACAAAAGCAGCCATTCAAAAGATTACCAAGAAGTATAAATCTTGGCGTTGGAGTAAAAAACTAACAAAGAAAAAGGAAATTGCATCAAGCAGAGAGCATTATCAGTCAGGAGGCTTCACCAGTGAAGGAGAAAAGACAGTTCCCAAAAAGAGAAAAATGAAACAAAAGTCAAAAAGAGCCAAGAAACATAAACTTGAATCTAGACAAAATGAGTCATTTGCTATCATAGCATCATCATCAGATGATGTAACTATAAGTATGCCAGAGCCATTGGCATATATTTTGCCATTCTCAAGTACATAACTGATTACATTCTGTACCTACAGGCAATTTTTAGGCTTTTTTACAGTATGAATAGAGACTTTATTCATTTTGTCCTGATAATAGGTGAAAACACAGTTCATATAACTTTACGGTCCATTTTCTCAAAAACTTATTTGTGTGAGGTTGTAAAACTGGGCATAAAATTACTCTGAGATGGAAAGAGATATTGCAATGAAATTTTCTGTACAAGTCTGTCAATAGATATTACATGCTTTGAATAGACAATTTTTCAAAAGTCTAAAAATAGCCCCTGTTTCCATGGAAACAGTGATTTTATTGAGTTTTTCCTTTTCTGAAAAAGATATGGGAAATCTGTCTATTCATAACACAGATACCATCAAGCGAAACATACTCCCCAAATTTGGTTATAAATGAACAAATGGGTCTGGCTATTGCATCTGTCCAAGGAAAAGTGAGCTCATCGCATAAATTAGCATAAGTAAACAATAGTATTCAATTTTTTGTAAAAACCTTAATTTTCATCTAGCACATTATCTGTGCAATGGTTGTGTAGAATTTCAGCTTTATGTAAGGGACAGTGTAAATACTATGGCTTGTTATTTATTTCGCATCATAAAAATTCTAAAGTGTGAAGTACTACCTTAAGTAGCGTATTGGTTAAACGTTGCACTTGGTTCAGTAGGACTACTACACCCTTCTTCTTGTTTTCCACTGCCACTATCTTCATGGTAATTTTGCTCCAAAGATCTAATGTACTCTTTTGATCGGTCCAAGTGATCACAAATCTAAAGCCTGAAATACACTGTCCAATTTATTGGATTCCATTAGAAGGATCATCCAATTTATTGCATGAAAACGCCTGTTTACACTCATCCAATAAATTGGAACGATTTCTGTACAACTTCCTCATTTCATCATGGATTCGGAGGATGAGTGTTTCGCTGTAGCAACCATAGTTGCCATCATTAGTAAAATGCGAAAAAAGAAAGCACCAGAAAAGGCAAAGATCAGTTTAGGTTAAGCCATGGCTAGCCCAATGTAATGAGCTCTAGGTAGGTAACACTCTTTTAGAGGAATTTCGGCTGGAGAATGACGAGGACTATTGAAAGAAAGTCCCCAAAAATTTTGAGTAGCTCCTAGGCCTTGTTGAATTAGAGAGTCAAAAACAAGGCACTTTACGGTGCTAGTACGGTTTTGCACTTCTGGTCTTCCTTTCAGCCTCACCACCATAACCCTTTCTGAAAGACACCAGAAACCAGACACACATTTTGCAGTACTTTCATCAACAAAATATTCCAACTCCGTGTTTGTGCTCCATTCCTCCTGAATATATAACTGTAGTTCCTTCATATGTTACTTTCCAGATTTTTTCCATCTTACCTCACACACGCTTAATATACTTATTTTCATTCTTTTCATTTCCATTATTATACTATCCATCTTTCCACTTTGGTACATAGTCTAACATTCCATGTTGCAATCCTACTATTGAATTTAATATTTCTGCATACAGTCACAGGATAACAGTCGGGTATCACCTGTAGCACATGATGGTCCCTACCAAACGAGACCCTACCTTTAGGATCCTTCACATTGTTAACTTTCATACTGTTCACAAGCATTACCATGATTATACAAGGCAGAATACGACAGTGGTTTGCCGTCTGTCGGGTGAGTTTACAGAGATCACCACCTCTCTTCTCAGAGAGTCATCTGCCTGTAAACAGCCATTGCCCTCTGAGGTTGTAGCTCATCTGCCTTCACCACCGGTGTCCTGCCGGATCCGCCATTGGTCATCACTCATAACCCTGAGCAAGGGACCCTTCCAGGTACTACCAGCCGGGTCAGCTAGACCTGGGGCTCGCAAAAGGGAAGGGTCGACCATACCCTTGGACCAGTATCACTGGTCCTGCTACCCTAGTGTATACATACATATATATATATATATATATATATATATATATATATATATATATATATATATATATATATATATATATATATATATATATATATATATATATATATCGACCCTCAAGAACACATTTCACCTTTTAAAACATTTCGGCACAAGCCGTCACCAGTTCTTACATTCCCGGTACATTCAGCGCATATATAACAATAAAAACAAAGCAACAATATCTAATTAACTTACAACAATAGAGCACTTTACACAATGAAAGAGGACTTACAATGGATAGCACTCGAAATTGAATGCAAGGGACATTATATTTAGCATAAGAAAATATCGTAAGATTTATGTTGCACCTTTTCTTACGATATCTCCCTCCTCTCAATAGTGTCCTTTCTAGGTCATATTAGGTTTCCTTTTCATTTTATGTTACTTCACACCAACTTTGTTCTCTCATGGTTTTCTCTCTACCCTACTGGGATGGTAGGTATCAGCTTCTCCAACACCCTGTTTTCTTATGCTAAATATAATTTCCCTTCCATTCAATTTAAAGTGCTATCCATTGTAAGCCCTGTTTCATTGTGTAAAGTGCTCTATTGTTGTAAGTTCCTTTGTCTTTACCATAATATATGCGCTGTATGTACTGGGAATGTAAGAATTGATGAAGGCTTGTGCCGAAATGTTTTAAAAGTTGAAATTGTTTCCTGAGGGTCTATTTATTTCTTTAACAATTTCTTTATCATTGGAGCTATTTGAGTGTATATATATATATATATATATATATATATATATATATATATATATATATATATATATATATATATATATATATGGTTTGCTAGGAGTATAATGTCATGCAGAGCGTACACCAGAAAACAAACTTTGAAGTCTTTTTTATAGCGGAACACAACATAACTACAGCTCTATCTACACATTGACCCATTAGTCTCTCTAAGCGCATGCGTAATAACATATGAACATTATATCTCACCCTTACGTGGAGAAATGCTTAAGTCTTTAAAAAGAACAGAACAAAACTAAGACTATATATATATATATATATATATATATATATATATATAATTATTTTCTAAACAGAAAATGCCAGCTCCAACTGTCCTATAAGTCATATATGTTCTGTCCATACCGTTGTATGTGTCTTTGTTGTCTTTGTGGATAACGATGGCATTGCTCTACTATTTCAGGCTGATTTGGCATATTCAAGCTTTCGAAATAATCAAGTTCATCTGAACCATCTGAAATCACATCTTGTCCAATTTTCTTGAAGTACGAAATGCTCCGTGTAATCGTGTTGGTATCTCTTTTCGCCGTTACCATAGTTACTTTCTTGTCCATAACAACATAAGGTCGTGGATCGAATTTGGACGAAAATTTGTTCTGCTTTATTTGTTTAACAAGCACAGTGTATCCAATTTCTATCTGCGATGTCTTGGCATGATTAGTATTATCAGCATGTATTTTCATCTTTTCCTTTGCCTCTGCATCTCTTTTCTTAAGTTCTTGGTGCATGTTTGATGTACTTTCTTTGACACACGATGGTAATTTTGTGTTACTTTCACGATTGAATAACAGTGTTGCTGGGGCAAAACCGGTTGTGCTGTGAGGCGCTGCACGATACTTTAAGAGAAGTTTATTCAACTCCTTCCTCCAATTTTGTTTGTTAATAATCACAGCACAGACGGCTTTGGTTAACGGTTTCATAAAATTCTCGGCTTGAGTGTTCGCCTGCGGCCATAAAGGGGTAATATGCTGATGGGCAGATCCATGGTCATTTAGAAAATCACGAATTTCAGCGCTGGAAAATGGGGGCCCATTATCACTCTTAATTACTTGCAGTATACCATGAGTAGCAAATATCTGCTCGAGTTTGGGAATCACAGCATTTGCCTAGGTTGAATGAACAATGTCCACTTCTGGAAACCGGCTATATGCATCAATAAGAACAAGTAAATAGTTCCCAGTTGGAAAAGGCCCACAAAAATCAATATTGACCATATGCCATGGAGCTGGGGGTAGAGAAGTCATTTGTAGGGGCTCTGGATGACTTTCAGGTCCATTAGCTTGACAGGCAATGCACTTGTGAAGTAAGTCTTTCACAAGCTTATCTATGGTAGGGAACCAAACTTTTTCCCGTAACAGTTTCTTGTTTTTAATTAAGCCTTGATGGCCTTCATGTGCGATCGTTAGTGCCTTTTGTCGAAGAGTCGAAGGAAGAACGAGTTTTGAACCTCGTAAAATAAGAATGCCATCATCTGATACGATGAGCTCATCTCTAACGGGATAAAATAAGCACAACTCCTCTTTGTTGACACCGTCTGGAACGGTAATAGCTGAATTAATCTTGAGAAAGTCCCATCACATCTCACGTTTTAGTAGTGCAAGTAAATGTTGTAACGTAGTATCCTTTAGTGTAGCTGCTTTAATTTCTGAAAGGCTCATGGCTTTAGGAACTGCATGTCTACAAAGACAATTTACATATTCTACGGCAGGATTCTGACATGAAGACGTATGCTCGGCGACAGTGTCTTGTAAACGAAGGTTCCACCACTCTATTCGAGCAGAAGGCTTTGACTTAGGTTGTTTAAAATCATTTCCATGGGTTTACAGTCGGTATACAATGTAAAATGACCACCATATAAATAAATGTGAAGACGTTCGATCGCCCAGACTATGGCGAGTGCTTCTCGTTCTGTTTGCGAATAACGACATTCTACATCTGTGAGAGATCTGCTGATATAGGAAGCAACTTTTCGGTTTGTGGTACCTGTAGTTACTTGAGATAATATAGCTGACAAACCATAGTGCGATGCATCAGTGAGAACTTCTGTGTACTTATCTTTGTCAAAGTATGACATAACGATATCGCTAGTTAAAGCTTGTTTAATCTTTAAAAAGGCCTGGTCATGAACTTCTGTCCAGTTAAATACAGCGTTTTTCTGGGTAAGTGCCCTGAGGGGTTTGGTTAAATCGCTATAATTGTGAATGAATTTGGCACAATAATTACCCATACCTAAAAAGCTGTGAATTCCACTTGTAGACATAGGTGAAGGAGCATTATGAATAGAGTTTATCTTCGATGGATCTGGTGATATACTGTCTGCAGAAAAGACAAAGCCAAAGAATGTCAATGTTGATTGATCAAACGAACATTTGTCCGCGAGACCAACAGAGGAGACTTTCTCAAACACAGCTTGTAAAGCTTTGTTGTGCTCATCCTGAGTTTTACCGAAGACAATGACATCATCGCTAAAAGTAATAACACTAGGGATTCCATGAAGTTGTTGTTGAAGTATATGCTGGAAGATCTCACTGGCCGAATTTGTGCCAAAGTTTAACCGTTTGTATCGCCACAGGCCTTTGTGTGTCGCAAAAGTTGTACTATAGCGGCTTTCCGGTGCTAAGTGCAGTTGATGGTATCCCGATCATAAATCAAGTGTGGAGACCATTGTCACACCATTTAACGAAGTGACCAAGTCATCCACGGTGTGAGTGGGGTGCCGCTCTCTTTGTATGGCTTTATTCGGTAGACGCATGTCGACGCAAAGACGTACATCTCTATCCTTTTTTGGTATGACCACCAAAGGAGAAACATAGGGTGTTGGGCCCTCAACACGCTCTATGATATCTTGCTTGTGCACTTTGTCGAGTGTGGAGCGGCAACTTTTTGGCGCATGTGAAACGAAAGTCTACGCGCGGTTTGAGCGACCGGAGCAACTGAAGTATCAGTGTGTAACTTTACTTCAATATCTTGAAGGTTTCCAATGCCTTGAAAGAGATTGGGAAAATGTTGGCAAAGCCGTAAACTAGTTAGAGGTTTCACTGCAAGTGTATTTAATTGAAGTGTTATCAATCCTAGTTCACATGCGGTATTATAGCTGAGGAGGAAACCGCTCTGTCCGTCAGTTACGTGAATAGTTGACATTGTATACTTCTTCTTGGATTCGATAAAGGCATCAAATTTTCCAAGGGTCTTCAAAGGCATTTGTGAGCCATAAGCAAAAAGTCTGGGAGAGGCAGGTTGTAAAGTAACGGGGTGTCTCTGTGTTATAAACTCAAATTTGGCCTTATCAATGATGTCAGTTGAAGCGCCAGTATCTAAAACCATGTCTACATTTTGATTAAAAAGTTTCACCTTGGCAACAGGCATTTTTGCGTAGGGAGCATGATTTTCTAACGAAAATAAATATTCATCATCACTACTGGTATACGTTGGTGGAGACGAAATAGTCGTAGCAGTAACATGATGTACTCGATCATCACGCTTATTACCAGTAAATCGTTGACGATCACGGTGTGATTGTGTATGATGCGTGCTCCTACACACCTTGGCAAAGCGGTTTATTTTGCCACAAGAATTGCAAGTGTGGCCTTTTGCTGGACATTGTCCTTTGTGTGGGAGTAAATAGCTGCAATGTCCACATTGATTGGCTGCACTGTTGTTGCCACGATGGCGCTGACGCAAATGTGAGGAGGAGGCAGAAGGATGTATGCGATTCTTGATACAGTTGGCGTTGTCTGCCGTTGTATGTCTGGGGGCTGGTAAATTTAGTGATGTTTCTATTCCTCATGCTTGAGTTTCACTAGCCTCCATCGCTCTAGCTTTAGTAAGGAGAGTATCGAGCATTAAATCATTTTCGTGAGGGGCATAGCGACAGAGTCGCATTGACAAACAATTCTGAATTATAGTAGAGACAATTGCCGAATCTGTGTCCGCAAATTCACAATGTTCTGCTAATTTACGCAATCTAGTCGCATATTGATCACTGGTTTCATTAGGTTGCTGTACAGCTTGTCGAAACTGAAAAACTTCATATGTTACATTCTTTTTCGGTAAAACATATTCATCTAGCTTTTGTAAGGCAGTGTTGTAATCATCATCTTCCCCATTATTAGGAAAACTGTCAAAGATTTCTTGTGTATGTTGGCCAACCTGGTATAACAACAATGTGCGTTGTTGTATTGTATTAGTAATGTTCATTGCAAATAAATATGTCTGGAACCGACGACGCCATGATTTCCATCGCTGGCCTACAGAGCTTGGGTCTGTAAATGGGTCGAACGGCAAGAGCAGAGCTAAACCCAGGCGAGTAGCCATTGGAGATTGTTTGCAAACAAAAACACATAAAAATGGAGAAACAAACCAAAGGACAGGACAAGGTGCCTTACAACAGTATCCTCGTCACCATTTATAATGTCCTGCAGAGTGTACACCAGAAAACAAACTTCGAAGTCCTTTTTATAATGGAACACAACATAACTAAAGCTCTATCTACACATTGACCCATTAGTCTCTCTAAGTGCATGCGTAATAACATATGAACATTATAAGGAGTAGGTATAGACGGATTGTTATATGAAGTGTGTTCAGTTAATGATTAATACGTTTACAAAGTTGCTAAAGGTGGAACATCACTGGAGTGTTTTGTAGTCATCTAATACTGTTAATGCTGTACCTGCTGGTCTTTGTATAAAAAAGTCATCGTCATGTATTGGAGAAGAATCACAGGAGTTTGATGAGTCATGGAGGAGTATCTTATCTGTTGCAGAACCCCAGTTACTGACACTATTACTTTTACATTATCGAGAATGTTTACAGGAAGGAGAGGAGGGGGCATATGGAATTCTACGAAGGGAAAGACCCCAGCTTACGAGAGAAGAGATGGAGCACGTAAGAGAGAGACTGACGATGATACATCAAAGTTTACTGGAGACGAGGAGGAAACAGATTCTCAGTTTATGTTTGAGGAGGAAGATAGAAGTAAATAATAGACTGCTGAAGGGACTAGAGAAAAGACAACATCATGATAGCGAGCTATTTAGTGGAAATGATCTAAGAGGGGCAGAGAAACCTGTACTGATGGATGAGAACAGGCAGCAAGACGTTAGTCTAGGGGCTGAAGGAGCTGTGAATGAGGAGGGTAGAGTCAATTGACGTTTTGCAAGTGCAAATGTGGTGAACCTTTCTCGGAGATCCCTGTCAGAAGAGGAAATCAATCTCCTCTCCAAGTGTTTAAAATTTTCACCCCTTCCTACAGACATAGATGTGGCAAAAGTGAGACAAGACATTCAAGACTTCAAACATAGAATTAAACTTCGCTGGTTTTTCAAGGATAGAACAAATGACACTACTGACATTAATAAATTGAAAGTTAAATCTTCTTGGAATCCTCCTAAAGGTGACCCTTTGCTTGAATCTTATCTTTCTCTTGTGGAGAAGAGGGTACTGTCCGTTTTAGCGGAGGGTAAGTTTTATCTTAATCTTTCTATATGACGCGTGTTCAGTTAATAATTAATACGTTTACATAGTTGCTGAAGTTGGAACATCACCATAGTGTTTTGTAGTCATCTAATACTGTTAATGCTGTACCCCCTGGTCTTTGTATAAAAAAGTCATCGTCATGTATTGGAGAAGAATCACAGGAGTTTGATGAGTTATGGAGGAGTATCTTATCTGCTGCAGAACCCCAGTTACTGACACTGTATTTTTACATTATCGAGACTGTTTACGGGAAGGAGAGGAGGGTGCATATGGAATTCTACGAAGGGAAAGACCCCAGCTTACGAGAGAAGAGATGGAGCACGTAAGAGAGAGACTGACAATGATACATCAAAGTTTACTGGAGACGAGAAGGAAACAGATTCTCAGTTTATGTTTGAGGAGGAAGATAGAAGTAAATAATAGACTGCTGAAGGGACTAGAGAAAAGACAACATCATGATAGCGAGCTATTTAGTGGAAATGATCTAAGAGGGGCAGAGACACCTGTACTGATGGATGAGAACAGGGAGCAAGACGTTAGTCTAGGGTTGAAGGAGCTTTAAATGAGGAGGGTAGAGTCAATGGACGTTTTGCAAGTGCAAATGTGGTGAACCTTTCTTGGAGATCCCTATCAGAAGAGGAAATCAATCTCCTCTCCACGTGTTTAAAAGTTTCACCCATTCCTACAGACATAGATGTGGCAAAATTGAGACAAGACATTCAAGACTTCAAACATAGACTTAAACTTCGCTGGTTTTTCAAGGATAGAACAAATGATACTACTGAAATTAATAAATTTAAAGTTAAATCTTCTTGGAATCCTACTAAAGGTGACCCTTTGCTTGACTCTTATCTTTCTCTTGTGGAGAAGAGGGTACTGTCCATTTTAGCGGAGGGTAAGTCTTATCCTAATCTTTCTCATTCTGAGCTATCTGCTCTTAAGTTTTTTAAAGTCTGATTTTGGTTTAGTTAGTAAGGAAGTGGATAAGGGGTCAGCTGTGGTTTTATGGGACAGGGGGGATTATGTTACAGAGGCTGTTGTATGATTTACAATAATTCTTGTCCTAAGCAATCTCGTTCGTCTTCCCCTCGCTCCTTCTTGATCTCTACTCCAAAATACACGTGCGCTAATCACGTGATACGCTACACTACGAGTTTTTCTACACTCCCCGCGCGGGAGATACGAATCTACGCTACTTTAAACTAATTAAACGAACAAAACGAAGCAATTCAACACAACGAAGCAAGAATACTAATTAAGATATAAAATCGATAACGTGTTCGTCCATCACTGAAGTTATCTGAGGTCCCGAAATGTCAATTGGCCTTTCCTCAATGTCTCCCGTAAGTTCGACGGGGTACAACAGTTTAATCGGACGTCGAATATTGACAGTTTTGCCATTATTATACACCCGCACTACAGCTGAACGAATGTTTTGATCTTTTCCGCGAATTAATTCGACGATTCTTCCCAGTCTCCACATTTGGTGCAGTCGTTTTTCTTCGTAAACTGTTACAATATGTCCTTTATCAATTACGCGATTTTTCAATGTCTTCTTTGCTATATGAAATTCGCGTAAACTTGTCAAATATTCCTTTTTGAAACGTGTACGAAAATGTTCCAAAATAAGACTCAGATACTTTGCTCGTCCTTTCAGCGATTTACTATCACCAATGAATTCGCAATTTTCCCTTCGGTCCGGTTTATCTAAAACTCTGCGCCCCATTATCAAATGGCTTGGAGTTAACGGTTCCCCTCCTTCATCATAAAGATATGTGAGGGGTCGCGAATTAAGAACTCCTTCTACTTCAATCAAGAGTGTATTTAGCTCTTCATAAGTAAGCTTAGCGTTTCCCAACGTTTTTCGAAGACATCTTTTAACTGACTGTACAAGTCTTTCATAAAATCCACCGAACCATGGGGCACGTTCCGTTATGAACTTCCATAGGGTACCATTCTCGACTGTATACGACCTTAGTATTGAATCCTTAAATGTTTTCCCATTATCACTAAGTACAAACCGTGGAATCCCTCATCTAGCTTGAAAACGTTTCAAAGCTTGGATTAAAGCACTGGCCCCCATATCTGGCGCAAGTTCCAAATGAATACCACGAGTACACGCACACGTAATTAGCACAATGTACGATTTAAACATTTGCTTTTCGTTCCCGAAAATAGTCTTGACGAAAATAGGCCCTGCGTAATCAATGCCTATTTTTGAAAAGGCGTGTCCCATATCTGTCCGAAAGTCTGGTAATGGGGGCTCGGGGGGTACATCATAACGTATCCCTTGAATTCGCTTACAGCGCACGCACTTGGCTATAAATTGTTTAACTTTGCGCCTCCCACGAACAATCCAAAAACGAGAACGTAGTTCTGTCAAGGTTTCTTTTACACCGTTATGCCGCACGTCTTTGTGGCATTGTGCTAAAACGAGGTCCGTAAAATGTCCTTCTCTAGGGAGGATAACTGGAAAGCGTGTTTCAAATGGCAGGGGGGCATTCCCAATTCAACCTTTGCAGCGTAAAAGTTTATCCTCATCTTCGAACAGATTTAAATTTGATTTCAAGTTGCAAAAATTTACGTCCTCCTTAATTTTGGCTTGACTCGCCAAGAGCCACCTTAGCCTCGCCTGTTCAATCTCTTGATGCTTAAGCTCATCAACGATCGGCTCAGTTTTTGACATTCGCGCTCTAATATTTCTCACAAAACGCAATATGAAGGCAGTAACTCGAATTAACTTGCTTAAGTTACTGAATCTTTCAACAGAAATTATTTCATGTAAACCCTGTTTATTTGCTATTGCCAAGTTCATGGAAACCGATTCACCATCAGTGTCAAAATCGCATGTATCAGTGCTTGCATTATGATCAACGGTGGGCCAATATTCTGGGGTCTTACATAAGAAATCAGGGCCCCTCCACCATAACGAATTTTCACGTAACATAGAAGCTTTTGCTCCTCTCGACAAAACATCCGCTGGATTTATCTTGGACGGGCAGTAAAACCACTGTGAAGGCGCCGAAAGCCCCCTTATTTCTAATACTCGATTTTGAACGAATGGTTTTAGTGTTATATTTTCGCTATAAATCCACCACAATGCAATCTGTGAATCGGACCAGTAAAAACAATTTCGAAGTTCCAATTTCATGCTCAAGGCATTGTCAACACTAGCCATCAACCTGGCAAGAATTAACGCTCCTAACAACTCCAGACGGGGGACGGTTTCCCCTCCAATAGGCGCAATACGGCTCTTTGCAGAAACCAGACGAGAAAATCTCTCTCCAGACGTTAACTGATACACAATGTACACACAACCTCCGTACGCATTTAAAGACGCATCGCAAAAACCATGCAGGTTATTAAAGTCAATAGCATTCGAATCAAAATGACGAGCAAGATAAAATCTGTCAAAACAAATCTGCCCAGTTTGCAGCATGTCATCAATCGTCTCAAACCATAATTTCAGAATTGACTTACAGCAAGGGAAATCCCAATCGCTTTTTTCTTTGCACAACTGTTGAAATACCACTTTAAGTGGTACAATAGCCGGACTGATCAAACCCAAGGGGTCAAACAGTTTGGCTGTTGTCGCCAAGACAACTCTCTTTGTAACCATATTATCGATTTCTCCTATCATGGCTGAAAAGTCAAATTTCATTTGATCAGTCTCTGCATTCCAAATGAACCCCAGTACTTTTATTTCTGGGAGACTGTGCGTTGGTGCAATTTCTTCCCTTTCATGAATTTTATCTAATACCGCCTTTGAATTAGAAACCCATTTTCGCATATTGAAAGCCGCTTCAGCAAATCGTGCTTTCAATTTCTCAAATAACAAAAGGGCCTCGTTTTCATCATTTAAAGTACCAACAAAATCGTCACAATATAGGGAATTTAAAACTGTTTCGACAAATTGTGCGTCTTGCTTGACGTATTTTGCCATATGATGGCGCACCGTTGCGTTCAAAAGAAAGGGGCTGGATACGAGTCCGAAACATAATCTACGAAATCTATAAGTAACAACCTCTGGATCAGTAGAATTGACATCATCTACCCACAAAAAGCGCAAAAAATCTCGATGCTCTGGAGCAATAGACATATTCAGAAATGCTTTTTCAATGTCTCCAATAAGAACCACCTTCCCTGCTCGAAACCTCAACAAAATGTCATACAGCAGCGGAAGTAATGAGGGACCAGGGTCCAAAACATCATTCAAACTTAGGCCTTCTCCTTTGTGCTTGGCCGATGCATCAAAAACCACTCTTAATTTGGTAGTTTCTTTGTCAGGTCTCAAAACATGTTGGTGGGGTAAATAAGTTACTGCGCCTACGCTAGGGCCAGCATAATCCTCTTTGGTTACCCTCTCAATTGTTCCCTCCCTTACTTGCTCCTTAATCACTTCATCGTATTTCTGAGCAATTTCCTTATCTTCTTTCAGCCTGCTTAACTGCCTTGTGAGTCTCTTTTGTGAGAGGGAATAATTATCTGGGACAGGAGAATGTCCCTCCATAAAAGGCAACTTAACTTCATATCTGTTATCAATGAATCTAACCTCATCTTTAAATTTCTCTACAGCTCCTTGCTCTAATGTGTCACTCTTTATACCAATCGACTCATTGTTCCAAAAGTTCTTTATTTCATTTACCAACCCATAATCATTTCTCTCAATTACACTCGAATCAATCTTTAATGAATGTGAACACAAATTTTCACTCACCATTTCTGTAGGACCAGATACCACCCATCCTACCTTCGTTTCCATAGCAACGGGGCCTCCTCGCTCTCCTCGTATAACTCTGCCTCCCACCAATGACCAATAATAGTCCGCTCCAATGAGAATTCCCACCTTTTTATCACTGTCCAATTCATCTCCTTCGCAATAATCTGCTAAATCTAACCTCCGCAAATGATCATACTTTTCAACAGCCAAAGACAGTACTTGGTTGCTAATTGGCGTGCAAATAACAGGAACCACGTAGGCCTGCATGATGAACTCAGTACCATTTTTGCACAATATCGTAAACTGCGCGATTTCGCATGTGGTGATCTTGGGTGTAGTTTCTCCAAAAGTTTTGATCAACAACTTATCCTTCCCAATGACAGGTAGCTCTAGAGCATCTTTGACTTCTTTCGTAACGTAGCTCTTTTGGCTCCCCGAATCGAGTACCATCCTTACTATGCTGCTTTGTTGTTGCTGAGGGGGTTTAACTTGTACCCTTGCCGTTTGCAGCAAAACTGAATTCTTCGCATTGACGTGCATATTTGTTGTTGATTGGCTTGAATTTGCTAAGGAATCCTTGCTCTTTTCCTTTGCATTCCCTGTGCTGCTCTTTTCGTTCACTGTTTCCTTGGAATAACAATCACATATAGTTGAGTGATGTCTCTGATTACACTTTAAGCATCGCATGCTTGTGTGACAATTACGTGCAACATGTCCAGGCCGCAAGCAAATAAAACATCTATTTTTCTGAGACAGGATTTTCTTTCTTACTTGATGATTTGTCACTGTTCTGCATGAATGTGATTTGTGTGTTCCTTCACAATAGGCACACTTCACTGCTCTGATTTGCTCTCTGTCCACTCCTTGTTCAGTATACAACGTTGCAGTTGTGGCTATGTTGTTTCGAGCTGTCCATCTTGGCTTCACACTTTCAATGGGGTTTTCCTTTGGAACGGCCACTTTACTTAGTACACATTTTTCACGTACTTGCACTTCTTCATTGAAACTCTGCAATATCTTCGATAAATCAGAGTCCTTGACTTTTCTTGCTATTGCAATTCGTAGCTCGGACGGCAATTTATTAACAATAATCGGTGCTAGCAATTGTTGATATCCCGTGGCTGGCACTCCCAGTGCACTTAAACTTCTCACGTGTGTCTCAATGTGGTCATATGTTTCTCGCAGTTTCTTAATATCCTTCAAAGATTCGACGGCAGGGATGTTCAGCAATTTATCCATATGGGTTGAAATAATTATTTGATCATCTCCAAATCGTGCTGATAGCAATGTAATGGCTTCACTGTACGTCGCATTCGAAACTTTCAACCCCGCGATTGCATCCGCTGCAACGCCCTCTAAATGCGCTTTCAAATAACTGAATTTAACAACGTTCTCCATAGTTTCGTCTGAATCTATAGCAGCTCGAAATATTTCCCAAAACGATGGCCACTCAACAGGGTTTCCATTAAAAACTTTCAACTTCAATTGAGGCAATTTTGCGATCCTTCTCGATGTCTCTTTGGTGGGCGTATCCGCTTCCTTCGGTTTAACAGTTTCATTTCTTTGCAGCAGACTATTTAGGCGGGCTTCGATCTTGGTAATGCAAAAACGAGTAGAAGCTGCAAAATCTTTGCTCTCAAAAATTTCGTTATCCAATTTCGACTCCTGTAGAGCACTTACTATGACTTTATCGATTTCTTTCAAGTCTGCGAGTTGTTCAATTAAAACCTCCTTGTTTGTAAGCAATTTGTTCGCTTCCTCTTCGCCGCCATCTTTAAAAAGTTTCTCCGTACTCTCAATGATCCTCTTGACATATCTCCGTGTCGCGCTTCGAGTCTTCTGATTTCTTTTCAATTCAGCCTCCGACATTCTCTTATTTGATAATGATTTACTCTTTACCTCTGGCTATCCCGGTCAAATGGCACCATGTATGATTTACAATAATTCTTGTCCTAAGCAATCTCGTTCGTCTTCCCCTCGCTCCTTCTTGATCTCTACTCCAAAATACACGTGCGCTAATCACGTGATACGCTACACTACATGTTTTTCTACAGCTGTTCAACAATTGGATGATAGGCAGGTTTATGAGGAAGTTGAGGTGGACCCAACTGTAGAAGTGAGTAAGACCATACATGATAGGCTAAAAGAATTAAGGGAGGAGGACCCGGGGTTAGAAGAGGTGACTGGTTACTTAGAGGTTAAGGCAGGTCACTCCTCGAAAAGTCAAAATACAATAATTTCAATCAAAAGTGCACTAAATATGACTAACTATATGTATTTTTGGCTGCTGATTCCAGATTTACTAGTAAAAGTTTGATATGGACTTTGGCTACCATGGTAACCAATGGTTTCCTGGCTTTTACCCAGCTTCAGTGTGGAACGCCATTTTACTAGTGATGTCAATATACAGCCATGCTATATATCAAATTGATCCTTGACATCTTCACTGTGCACAAAACTAAGTTAAAGTCAAATATTATGTATCAAACAAATTGTATGCAATGCAGCAACTAACAGAAATAATTGTCCGATACTACTTACTCTTTCTAAGCCTTGATGCTAAATATACCTATCCACATGAGAAAATGATGGCTGTTTTGTGCACTCAGTAGATTATAAGCTTCAAAATGGTGTATAGGAGTAGGAGGTTTTGTAAATGTGGAAGAAATGGGGTACTCCATAAATGCGGCAACAGCATTAAAAATCAAAACTGTAGAAAACAAGCTGTAAAATTTGTGGCTGATAAGAGTATAGCTAAACTTGTTTAAAAGTGAGTTTGTATGTGTTCTGCACAAAGTCAATGGCAAAAGTTGCACTTATAAGTCTGTTCAGGCATTTTGGTCCTTTTTGTTGCTTACAATTCTTGAAAAACTATTCGTTGAATGCTCCAGCACCATATGTTTCTCCCTATGATGCGTTTGCTTTTTGGTCCTGTGATGAGTTCATATACCTCAACTGCCGTCTCCTTTTTCTAGAAGTCTGAGAATTTGCTATTTCAGCTTAAGAAATCCTTTTAAAGCTCTTTTTTCTCATTCCTTTTTTTAAAAATTCCCCAGGTATGATACCCAATACATTACATAACACGTCTGTAAAACGTGCACCCATCGACAATTGACACAAAGACAACAGCACTGCAGTTTCAATAGTTCTTCATCCTGCAAAGTTAGTCTTAGGGCACAACCTCCAAATTAGACTATGAAGGTTCTCATTTGGGTTTTGATTTCCTTGTCTTGAGCACCTTTTCAGCAGACCCTCTTCAGATAGTCTCTAAAACATTGGAACCATCTGCTTGCCGATGTCAGTTGGCACAGTTTCATGATCCTTGTGAGAACCTGGCTCAACAGATTTTGCTAGTGCCCTCTGCCAAAAACACCAGGACGTTGGTCCTGTTGGCCAATGGTGATGCCTGGGATTCTCATCTGTTGAGGAAAGCTGAAACAAGATAGCAAATATCCTCCTCTTCAACAAGCCTATATCGTTGGCATGATCTTTATTGGCACAGCCAGTACTAGTTTTGGAGTTTTAGTATTTTAGCATTTGTTAATTTCCCTTTGCCACTAATTGAAGAACCTTATAACTTGGCCTCTGCAGACATTTTTCTGAGAGCTGTACCCATACGCTTAGAGATGTGATTAACACAATCCTCCTTGGTAACCTGAACATCTCCATAAACCTTTGAGTTACAGATAGCATCAAAAGATTTGCTATCACCATCACACAGCATACTGGTGTAGCAAATCTTGTGATTTTCAACAGACCTTTTCCAGGTGTGCAAGGCACACTCAACCTCCATAGCATTGGCAGTACCATTGAAGTTCTTTGGGCAATCTGGGCTATGCTTTCTTTTCCATTGATCATAATCAGCTTGCAGTAGAGAGTTTTTATCTGTGGTCTGACATTTCATACAAAAGTTTGACAAAACCTCATAATCAATAGGCAAGCCAGTCAATAAGTCTATAACACAGGCCATGCCATTGTGTGATGAATGGCCTCTTCTTTGCCAGGAACCATCAAAGGATACCCCACTATTGAGGATGCCATCCTCATCTGGAACAACCCCAACTGCTTTGTATGCTTCTGTGATGGCTCCCTTGGATTTTACTACAATGTCCTTGAAAGTATCAGCACTGGCTTCAGCAATTTTCTGGTGATTCTTACTGTAAAGGTTGTAGCTAATGTCATATGGCATATTCATGGTGCTGCACCATTCTTTGATTGCAGAATAGCCACATCCCATTCCATGAAAAGCAAGTGTTGCCAAGGTGTTGATCTCAAAGGAGACTCTAGTGGAATCAGCATCCCCCAATCTCGTGCATATAAACTGTTCGTGCTTGCACCCCTCACAAGTGGGACAAATCACATGGCATTTTGAACACTTTGACCTTTTATAAAGGAAGATTATTAATGTGTGTCAGCGCCGTTGAGCTGTGCGCCAATTGTAAGTGAAATCATGTAATTCGCGCACAGTCTGTGAATCCCAACAGTTTCTCACATCCTGTTACGCAATAACTTTAAAAAAATCTGAATATTTGTTTGTATTGATCCAGGTAAATAGATAGCTGCATGCTTGAAACATCATTCATGAATGATTTCACCATTTCAAAATGGTGGCATCCATGCAGTCCCTATAATTTGTGCTCTACTTGGATTTTATGCCCTTTTTGCCAATCACTCATTTTAGAACAACATAATTAATAAACATTACGTCAACCTCTAGAATGGATACAGTACATTAGGTCCCATTAGAAAAGTGCACATTATGCAACTTCATCAAATGCACATTCCGCAAGGATTTCAGACCTTTTGAACATGGGCGCTTCTTCTTCTATGACAATGTCACTTGCATTTTCTTCATCATCCGTTGAGTCACTGTCAGTGTCTTTCAATCTGATTTTCTGACAAAAACTTTGATGTTGTTGCTTTGCCGCTATGCTAGGGTGGTAAATATCCCACTCAACACAGGTGCACATTTGAACGGTTCCTGCAACGCTGGGACAAAATGTGTCACATGGCAGATTTCTTGTCTGCTTTCCTGGAACCAAAGTGCTCAGGGCGATGATCTTCCATAACGTGGCCAACCAATCATATGTCTTGATGTCACTGGCACAGGGGACACTTGGACCAACAGATGAGAAGCAACATGGCAGTGGAGCAAGGAAAAAGCAGTTTGGTAAAACACTGGACCAATTGGTGTGCAACTCGCCACAGCATGCAATGTCAGAACATTTCACAATCTGCAAGAAATATCGAGAGATCCTGCAGTGACTTGCAACCCATTTCTCATCAACTGGGACAGATATGAGAGAGGCATCATTGACATACTTGCAAAATACAGGAAAGTTTTCCAGCATTAATCCGCCCCAAATGTCTGATAAGATTTCTCCGGGAACTTGGAAATTGCATTTTTCCAATTCAACAACTGTAGTTCATCTCAAAGACTTTACATGTGAGCCACAGGTGTCATGTGGAAGGAGAACACCTGAGAGTGCTTTGCTGAGAGGGGCCATTCGCCGTTCCACATTATTGTATGCAGACATTCCTGGAGCAAGTGTGCAGATGAGCAATACATTGAGATTACTTTCCTTGAAGTTCTGAATGGCAGCGTCCAGGGTTTTAGGAAATCTTGAGTTTTCATCTGTACCACCATCACAAAGCAGAACTCCAACTGGCTTTATGAAACCTTCCTTGTCTTTCACAATGCTTACAAACTCTGCCAGATGAATCAGCTTTCGAAGATCGCGGCCATGAGTATATGCGGTGGAAGATTCATGGTCAGGTTCAGCATAAGCAGAGCAACACTGAATCTCACAACCAGCATATACTGATGGATTTAGTTTATATTTTGTTGCTTTCACAAAGTCGTGATCTGGAAGACAAACTTTGTAGGAAACATGCATCATAAGTGGGGCTTGCTTTGTTGCTGCAGTAACACCAATTGGAACTTTGGCTTTGTCGTCGATTGAAATGACGAAAACACATTTTTCACCAAAGCAAGAAATCATATCCATGATCTGCTGTCTTGTTGCAAATGTAAAGTCAGCATCAACATGGCAGCTTCGTTCATTGTTTTGTGCATGTCGAAGCCTTACAGAGACAGTTTTGATGTGACATTTTCCTTCAGCACTGTCACATCTTAGGGGGACCAAGCGAAGATAAAGATCCTGGCTCAGAGAGTACCCCAGGTTTCTCAGTGACCTGTGCAAATCATCAGTTGTTGTGCAGGCATTAAGAATCTCAGTTCGTCTACGAGCATCAGCCCCTGCACCGGCGATTACTAGAACAACAATAGCTTAGTGAATACCTGGGTACTTCTCCTCACGAGGAGGTCGACCAGCCTTTTCGTGCATACATTTGCGCAATTGTGAAGTGGCTTCTTTGCTAAATCTTGTCAACGTAAGCATGGCTTTCTCTTCTCGCAATGTCATTTCTTCTGGCTCTCAGCATCCTTCACTAAGTGAATGAGCTTTTTCCTTGCTAATTTCAATGACTTCCCTGCAGAATTTAGATTTTTCAAATTCTGGTCTGTAGCAAAACCAGATTCTCTGAGGCTCATTAGAGAAATAAGTCTGGATTCAAAGTGGGTTATTTCCAGACTTATTTTGTTCTGGGCAGGTGTTTCACGAATAGTCTGGCCTGTTCTTTCCGTCTCTGATGCTGATTCAGCAAATATTGATGAGGTGTCGAAAGGCGAAGTTTGCGAGTTGACCAAAGCCTTGCCAACATACACAGAGGTGATACTAGAAGGGGAAGTTGGAGAATTATGTATTTTCTGTGGTAACTTGCTTAACTTCCTTTCTGCTGTAACAACACTTGTAATAACAGTTTAGCCACTTGTTCATCGTAGACATTACTAGGCAACAATTGTACTTTGTTCCACTCCTCTTGGCCAGCTCTTAGGGCCTGATTACATGGGTGATTTGACCCGCTTATAGCTCGGTGCTAAGTCGGCTCTGGCTCGCCAGTAATTGTGATTATATGGGAGAGTTGACACGCCTGTAGCTCGGCTCTGACCCTGAGCCAACCCGTCTAAAGCCAAAACGAGGTTACCTCTTCAGCAGTTTTCAGTATGGCGGTCATGAGGGGAAAACATAAGCTTGTTTCTCAGTTTACTTCGTGTGTTCACATTATGTGGACGCTACTTTTTCAAATGTGCGAAATGCTAGTGCTATATGCTATCCGTAGAAAGCACGATAATGAAAGAATTGTAGCATATTATGGATCCAGAAGGAATGCTCTATTCAAAAGCTTAAGACATAAACATCTGTTTCGTCCATTGAGGAAAAAGAAGTCAATTTGGGTGAAACAAGGGAGAACAGACAAATGGTGGAAAAATATGATGTTAGGAATGTTGCCAGCTGATTGCTGGAAGAAGAATTTTCGAATGCCAAAAGAGCAATTCCTCAATCTTTGTGAAGAGCTTAGACCCTTCATTTCACCAAGCCAAGCTTCTCCTAACTACCGCAAAATATCAATAGAAAAGAAAGTTGCCTTGACATTGTATTATTTGAAAGATACAGGATCCATATGGATGACAGCCAATACATTTGGTAGTCATCAATGTACTGTCTCAAAAGTGATCCATGAAGTCTGCTCTGCTCTAACAAAGAAAGTGGGACCACACTATATTTATTTGCCAAAAACTGTACCAGAAATGGAGAGAAAAGTTGCACAATTTGAGTTAAAGTTTGGCATGATCCAAGGTTTTGGGTGCATTGATGGCACTCATATTCCAATTAAGACTCCCCCTGAAAACTCACAAGATTATGTCAATTATAAACAATTTCATTCCCTCAATGTCTAGGCAGTTTGTGATTACCGTGGCTATTTTCTTGATGTAGAGTGCACATGGCCAGGTTCCTGCCATGATGCAAAAGTTTTCTCAAACTCAGATATTGGAAAAAAAATGAGAAATAAGGAACTTCCCAAATCATATAGCATGGTTTTACCAGGTCATAAAAAAGTGCCACATTATGTTATTGGTGACCCTGCCTACCCATTAACTCCTAAGTGTCTAAAAGCAGTGGCGGATCCAGACCGAGTTCCCTGCTGCCCAGAACTCAGTCAGATTTTGCAAACTAAAATGATATTTCATTACATTCAAGTCACACTTAGCAAGATATATTATGGGTTACAATGAAGTTTCCAAAAAGTTACATGATTTAATTCAATGACAGTGAAAAACACTATTGTGTCTCTGTCCCGGTTCTCTCGCCTACACTTTGAAAACTATTATTAGCTATGCGGAGCACTGTCATGATTTGTATCTGCGGTGGACAATCCTTGGGAACTCACAGAACTCGGAAATAAAACCCTTGGGCATCAGAAATGATCAGAAATAGACAATAGATTGTCGATTTGGAACTCGGATGGAACCTAGTCAGACACAATGGTGGAACTCGGAAATGAAATCTATCAGAAAGAATAAGTCAGTAGGTAAGAGTTCGTTGATTGGTCTGCCATTGTTTGGAAGTCATCTTTGTTTGGCCACATCCTGTTTCAAGTCATTATTGAATTTAAATATGGCAACCTTTAGTGCACGTTTACCAAATGTATCTGCTTCTATCAAGAATCACACACAGTGTTACCTGATGGGTTTCATGGAAATGAAGAAATAACATTAGGAAAGTCTGGTTATGTCAAAGACAGGCTGGGCTTTTGGGCTTGCCATTGAGCCATCGAGGTCGAGATGTCACGGAGAGCTTTGCTAAGGACCAGTCTGCAGAGTTGAGTATGGCCTTTATCTATGAGATTTCGAGTGTACATGAGCAAAAGGCCAGACGTCTGAGTGTGCACCTAGTCTCATGAGTGTAGTTGGATGCACATTACTTTTAGGCCTATCGATTAAAGCCGGTGTTTTTGCTTTTAGCTGTCGTTTGTTCACTCCGAAAACTTCTGCATCGAACAGCATGCCCCTATGAACAATTTTTACTTCATTATTATCATTATGGTGACTGTAAAATTTTCGAATTAAGGAATTTTTCCAAGCACTGGCACCTTTCAATACCCTGTCATGCCCGTTTCTGGGACCACATATACTCATGCCATCAACATAATCCTCCAGACTTAGAGACTTATCAAAGGATGTATTATGGAATAGATAACCATTTTAGAAAAAGTATATCCATAGGAGAGAGGTTATATAACCACCAGTTGGGAAAGAATTTTCATTCTCCTATAGAACATTACAGATCATCTAGGGAAACCTGTATCTAAAGTAAACTTTGCCACCATATGAATGATTGCCTGCAAAATCGAAAACAATAATTTTCCAGAAATCTATATGATTTCCACAGATGTGATATAATACTTTCTGCTTCATTATCTATTCTATGTATATATTCAGTATTTCAAGTGATTTCCAAGTGCTTTTAAGCCCTTAACTTTGACTGTTTATGAAATTCTGTATTTGTTCAAAACCCTGTAGCAATAAATTGGTAGCACCCCATAATACCTCTACCTTGAGAAAATAGTACACATCTTAGCATTTTCGGGACAGGAAGCCATCAGGTTTCTCCTTAAAGTTTATCAGCAAGTTTGACTAAATGGGCGGTTGCTTGCTGTATAAAAGGGCGTGGTCTTAAAATTTTCCTAGCACACTTTGACCCCACCCCTCCAAGTATTTTGAACTCAGTCAGATTTTAGGCTGGATCCGCCCCTGAAAAGAGTATGAAAGTTGTAAAACAAATGCACAGGTAATCGTCAATAACATGCTAAGGGCTGCAAGAAATCCAATTGAATGTGCATTTGGTAGGCTTAAAGCAAGGTGGGGACTATTGACTAGGAAAATTGATCTAGACTTGACCACAGTGCCTACTCTTATTATAGCCTGTTTTGTATTACACAATTACTGTGAATCAAACAAGATTTTATTGGATGAGGAATTTGAAAGAGTACAAATTGAGAAGAACAGAGAAGATGCAAACATTTTCTCAAATATTCCTGATCCAATATATTCAGGGACAACTGCAGAAGGGCAAGAGATTAGAGATTTATTAACAGCTTATGTAAATCAAAACTTGCCACATTCATATTAACTCAAAAGAAGAAAATAAGGCTATTATATGTGCAGCATGATTGTGTTCAGTTTATAACAAGTTGATTATTTATGTTATTTTGCTATCTTTGAGTTAATGATCTGAATGAATTTGTTCAAAATAAGATAAATCTGAAGCTTTATTAATACTGTTCTGCTTGAAATACTTTCTTTGAAGTGTAAAATTCTGTGCATGCATTCCAGGCATCATTGCTGGGGCAGGGGCATTTGCATTGTTCATAGCTAAAAGAGCATCCATAGATTGTTTCATGCATTCAGCTATCTGAACAAAGCTGTTGCTCATGGTTTTCACTGCATCTGCACATTGATCATTTGACTCGCGCATCGAATCACACAATTTTTTGTGGAATGCAGCATCTTCTCGTGCTTCCCTTAGAAGTAACTGGTCTCTTTGTTTTGATGACAGAGATTTTTCAAGATGCTTCTGCTTTTCGTCAATAAGCCAGGGTACAGTTGATGCATTTTTCCTCTTTCTTGGGTTCTTTCCATCTACATCTTTAGTCAATTCATCAGTTGCACCATTGTTAGAATACTTCACTGGTATGCTTGATCTGCTTTCATTGATAGAAAGATTTTCATGTTCATCTTCATAGCCTGGCTCTGGCTCAACTGTAGCTCCTTCCCCTGTCATGCAACCAAATTCCAAAGGTTCTGATGACGGTGAACCGCCAAAAATGGACACCAGCTCGTCATAATGCTCTATGACCACTTGGCCCGAGCCACTTCTGGTACCCGATATGACTGCAGATGAGAACTTTTGCCTACTTTTCTTTATCTTTTCCATCACACGATTGTACCCCCCACTTTATGTATTGCTGTTCCCCCTTAATCATTTCCAACGTCTCTACCCTTGCACTGACATCCATTTCACGCGGCACAGTCATGACTGACTCAGGCCCAAACATCTTGATATCAACACTGGAATAGATTCGTGCCATGTCCTTTCTAATTTCTTCATATTGACGGGGCTTATCACCATTAAACTCTTTGTTCATAAACTCCATTCTGATTTTATAGTTACTGAGAGACTTAATAAGATTGTCTATTAATTCAGATGTCCACGAAAACTTCTTCGTACCAGCAGCTGCTGCCATTTTGTTTATTGCATGTAGTTATACTGAGTATGCGTGTACAACGGGTCAACCCGGTGTTGACTCCGTTGATGCGATTACATGGGAAGAGGCATCTCATCTGGCTGGGTTGACCCACTTTCGAAAAGCGGGTCAACCCGGTAAAGTGGGTTGGCTCGCTACATATAATCGCATCATGCCTCTATGAAGGATTTCACCGAAGCACCAAGACAACTCACTGAGCTGAAAACGAGCTACCACCAGGTCAACTTGCCCTTGTAATCCGGCCCTTAGTATCTTGTCTTGTCTCAGTAAGCTTTCTGATAAGTGGCAACAAAGTTTCTGTAACCAACCGTATTATCCATTGGAAACAGTGCAAAGAGAATTCCAGCATGCCAAGCAAAGTAACAGAATGATGGGTTGATTCATCAATGAGAACAATTCACAATGCTTGTTACATTGATTCATTTAAAAATGGAAAGAACACCGCAGCAAACTCGAATCTAGTATTGATTTTGTTCTATCACAAACGATTCTTGTATGATTACAAACTTTTCCAGAGAACAGAAACGGTTGTGCAACAATTATTTCCACTGAATCTATTGCATCATAGGCATTTGCTGATAGATTAAGGACTGTGGTCAGTGGGCATGTGGTTGTTAATTTGACATTGTTGCTATGGGTGTTTTGTTAAATTAAAGGAATTCTTACAGACTATAATGAATTTCCATACATGTTGAGAATCCTTGTGACAACGTAGATGAGAGGAATCCACCCCCTCCCCCTCTGAGAATACACTGTCAAACATCGATTATTGACAGTACCCCCTGTTGAAAATATGGACACCCTGTGGTCATTGTACCTAGAGATACCGCTGGTTTACAAATTGTTCATTGCATACCGTTAATCATATTTGTAGTCAGTTGTTCGTTTTCATAGTCACAGTCAGTCACTCGTTAGTAAATTTGCTTTCATATTAAATTCATCGTGTATTAAGGGTTTGAATATTCACTATATTCGTCTACAAAAAACCACATATTGTGTTTGAGTCTCCTAATGTCTCTTTTAAAGAATCAGATCAAATAGTTACACTCAAAATACAACATGATGCCGTGAACCGGGGTTTGTTAAAGTTAGCAAAACACAGAGTCGCAAGATACAGAGTCACTTTTTGCACAGTAAAAACACAACACAAATCTCATGAAAGTATAAAAAACTAAACAAAACACGCTAAAATGTTTGACAATGGAATGCATCACATTCCGTTTGTCTAGAATCATTGAACAATAGAGTTCTTTAATGAGAAGTCAGACATTACATCATGCGAGTCACATAACGTCATTGTTTTTCTCGAATATTCAACAGGATTGAGACATTATGGCTGAGAAAGTAAAGAAGAAATGACAAACTCGCAATGGCCATAAACTGGCTCTAAGTAATATGATAGACAAAGTTCATGACCTTTTGCCAAAGCCTGGAGAGAGAGCTGCTCAGACAAGCATCCAAAAGTAGAAGCGCTGCACAAAAACCTCAAGAGAAGCAAAGAGACATTGAAAGAGTAGATAGTGACATTTTAGGCTTACTCACACTTGATGAGGAGATAAATGAAGAAATCACGGAAAAAACAGAAGGTGAAGAAGACATCGAAGAATACCTAAGTCTTATTGCTCATGCACTAAAAGACCTTGCAGCTGAAAAAACAGCCTCCGTCGGAAAGCATCCAACTTCACACATTGAACAGTTACAGTTACCACAACTACAGTTAGCATATTTTAATGGAGATCCTACAAAGTGGACAACGGTTTGGGAGAGCTTTACTTCTACAATTAATAACAACGAGAACCTTTTGAATATTGATAAATTGAAATACTTACAGCAATCATTGGTTGGCGTGGCCGCAGAAACAAGTGCTGGATTTACGATTTCAAATGATAATTATAAAGAAGCACTAGAAGTGCTTAAAAAACGCTTTGGTGACAGATAAGCGATCTTGTCAAAACATAGTTACATACTGATGGAAGTACCGAAAGTTATATCAAACAAAGATTTAAAGAGGTTACGCACACTTTTTGACAAAACTGAAACAGCAGTTACTACTTTACGAAGCATGGGAGCTCCTATGAGCAGTTATAGTATAGTTTTAACCAAAGTAATCAAGTCGAAGCTCCCACAAGACTTGAGATTACTTATAAGCAAGAAGCTATCCAATGAATGGGATCTTGATGGGCTCCTGAAACATGTTGGTGAAGAAATAAACGTAAGAGACAAATGTACAATGGCCCCTATCGCAAGTGGGTCACCATCACGTATTCAAACACGCCCGACTTGGAGTTTCAGAAAAGCAGCTACAACCATACAGCCAACAGCATCAACTGTAATGGTTGGCCATGAGAGACAAGCCTCAAGTGCAAGTAATGTACCAACATGCCTATTTTGTGGAAGTCATCATTATTCTGCAAGTTGTACGATTGTGACAAATCCGGATCAGAGAAAAATGATCATCAAAGAAGGAAAAAGGTGTGTGCTTGAAACTTGGACATAATAGTCGACAATGTGTATCATCTACAAGATGCTACAAATGCAATGGTAAGCACCACATTTGTGCATCAATCAATAGTGGTCAATCAAGACAAGAACGCTTGACAAGTGCAAGACATTCTATAAACCAGCCACAATCAGATAGCCGTATGGCACACGTAACAAGCACATACTTCCCAGTTGCATCAAATCAGATTTTCCATCCAGTTACAACTGTCAGTACAAATAATCTTCATATTTCGCACAAGCTCTGTGAGAATTGTGAAATCTGAAATCTATTTCCTCCTCACCTGCGGTACTGTGTCCAGCATCGGAGTCATCACTATCTTCTCTGTTAGTAAAAAGACTAGCTTAGAACTGATAGCCCGCTACACGCGGGCTTCCCTAACCCCAGGTCAAAAGTTGCATATTAGCCTTGGAAAGACTAACGCTGTGCCCCCATGAAAGTTGCTTGGTCTGGTCGCATAGGATCACGAGAAGGTGACATCATGGGCCTCTGCGATGGAGCACGTGACTTTCGGCCTTGCATTGTGCAAAAATCAAAGAAAATTGCGAGAAAAAAGTGTGCAAAAAGTGCTCGGATACCTGCGCTAGGCTACGGGGCAGTACAGGGAAAGGAAGAAAATCAAGAAGCCCCGTAGCCTAGTGCAGGTATCCGAGCAATTTTTGCACAATTTTTTCTCGCAATTTTCTTTGAGTTTTGCACAATGCAAGGCCGAAAGTCACGTGCTCCATCGCAGAGGCCCATGATGTCACCTTCTCGTGATCCTATGCGACCAGACCAAGCAACTTTCATGGGGGCACAGCGTTAGTCTTTCCAAGGCTAATATGCAACTTTTGACCTGGGGTTAGGGAAGCCCGCGTGTAGCGGGCTATCAGTTCTAAGCTAGTCTCTATTATATGAATTGTTGAATGCACAGAATTGTTTACAATGCTCTCTACAATGAGGCACTAATGAAACTACATGACATATTGCCTCCTGCTTCACTCAACTCTAACTTAAGGAGTCTTGGAAATAATTTTAAGATGTTATACCAGATACAATATAGCACATGAATTGGCAGGTATGGGTGGTTCTGTTATCATATAGGTGACCACTAATCCTGTCCACAGAGGTAAACAATCAAGTCTGATCCATAAACGTAGGTGTTATGCAACTGGAATCTGTGATAGGACTTGGTAGCTCAAGGTGATAAAACAAAAGAACATTGCTTAGTATTCCTTTATCACACATTTATATAATATATAACAGATTGTAAAACCCACCATTGAGCAGCGTGAATCATATAAGATATCAGCCACAGTTCTTGGGGGAGTCCATAGGTTATGGCTATACAAAACCAATAATGCAGCTATCCAGTACTAAATTATCTGTTACAACCATGTGAAATTCAGATTTCAACCAATAATTGTAGTTGGATAGGGGAAAGTGGCCCCATAAAGTAAATATTGCTATCTAGTACTACTTCATCCCTAAAAAAACTATAATATCATATGCAGAATGATCTATGGAAGTCAGTAATTTGTTGAAATGAGTAATAATATATATCCTGTATCATCAACTCAGATGTCAAACAAAGGCATTACCTCAGTGGGGGCAAGGGGCATCATAAATTAAGTCTAGGCAATAAAAATGATGGTCATATCTAGTACTAATTCATCCCTTACGAGTATATCATCACGTGCAGAATGATCTATGGAATTCGGTAATGGCATTTATAACAAATGATCTCAGAAAGAAGGGCAACTGTGTCCCAACAGAAAAACATTCAGTAAACTGGAACCCCTTAAATTTGACTTGACCAGAATAACTCTACCATCTATAGTGGAAATAACTATGAAGCCTACTGTAAATACAGTGAAAACAAAAACAAAAGAGAGTTACTGAGCTGAGAATAAAGTTGGTAACATCTTAGTGTTTGCCTGTAAAACGTGTATGATAAAATCAAGGAGTATATTCGACTGTAAGGGCAATATCTCAAATGTAAGCAAAGCACCCAAACTCTTGAGACATCCCAACATCCAACTCACGTGCATATACTAAAAATCAAGAGCAAGCTAAAAGCTCCTAGTACGTCAGCAAATATTGCATTAAATACTTCCTCAATATCATAACCATACTTCTGCAGTAACAAAATGGTAATTTAGAACAGAAAATCAAGCAAAGCTGAGGGGAACTGCCATGAGCTTACTGCCCCTGAAGCAAAGTTATGGAATCACCCTCAAAAGACCGCAATTAAATCCAAAACAAAGGACAACAGGTATCTGCGATCGTGAGATGAACTCGGGAATCCCCTCGCATTTCACAGTACACACTACGACAACAGTAAAGAGTGAAAGTAAAAACTGCAAAATTAGGGTAACCAAATTCAGCAATAGCCCTATACATACTTCAGTGAAAGCATTCCACATACCAAGACGTTATCCCCAAACACAACCGTATCCTGTGTCATTCATACATGTGGTAAAAGCAATGGATAAATTCCAAGCTAGCAAGGAATACAACAGTAAACATACCGTAATCATTTCATCACAATGTAGTAAGAAACGTAGGATACCTTAGCGAATGAAATCAAGCGAAAAAAGCACTAAACTGGAGGCAGAACGACGAAATTCTCCTCCAAGTCACACGACAACTATACGGTAGCCCTAATCAAACCATTGCCAACTGAAAGCAGCAAGCACGCCATTCCATGTCATCTAAATAGGCACGAAAAGCAAACAACCTGCCATAATCTAGCACGGAATACAAAGTCAAACATATGTAGAATATGTTTTCACAATTTAGCAGTAAAAGCACGGCCATTTAGTACACAGAATCGAACAACGTTGAGAAGAACTGTCATGGCAGTAATACACTCGAGTGAATGTGGCTAAATCTCGTTGAAAGATATGGAAATAAATGGCTGGCAACAGTAGAATACGGATGAAATGGACAAACGAAATACAGGAATTCTTAAATCAAACCATTTTCAGGAAAATAGAGCAGGCTTACCAGGAAGAACTGCAACCAAAGTCTCCTCGCGATAACACACACAGTTACTTAGTCCTACTGGACCGCTCGCAAAACTGACAACACGAGGTCCAGCAGGGAGGAGCAACAGTATTGCTGTGAATGGCGATGGGAAGAAAGTTGAATAACTCGGCAAAAAAAAGTATAAAAATCATATCTCTTCTTATGTCAGTGGTAGACTCAAATGGCTACCCTCAACAGAAAAGTGGGGGCCATGGGACAAATACCCTGGGAGGAGATCGTGTAGGCGGAATCAGGTCACGTGGTACAAATCTGAGCAATCTGATTGGTTTGGCATAAATTATCATATAGGCATCTTAGTATATAGAGATTCCCTTGTATGTAGAACCAAGTGATTGGTAATGCGATATTATCATGTGCAGAATGATGTGTTGAAGAAATAAATGGTATGTGTATTTATTGCAGTGTAACTACTGTAGTGTTCAATAATAACATCATCTGTGTGTTAATACGTATAACACCATAAATTGCGAAACAATACAGTAAAGGCATATGAAGAGAGTGGTGAGCGTATGTTAATAATAAGAGCAGTTGAAATTGTGTGCAACCAACTGTACGCCGTGTATTTTCCTATGGGGCAGGGTCACGGAGCGCAAGGTTAGGCTCAGTTGTAGATTATGTGTGTGGTCTGAAATACTATGGTGTCTCCATTAACAAAGTATATACAAAAATAATGTTTACAACAATGTACATGATCATAGATGCGTACGCTAAAATTGTGTTTAGTTTAGATGCAATGCAATATCAACTGCCCGGAGTGGTAACTTCCGCCCAGTAATGGTGTAGAATTACAAAAACACGATGTCCTTAATCTGAGTCTTACTATGAATAATAACTTCAGTTGACATCCAATGCGGTAATGGGATACGAAAACAGTAACGCTGTAGAATAGAAAATGGACGGTGATAGAAGTACTGGAGGTAGAGCGATTGAGAGTAGGTCGAGAAGCCCTTGGAGTGAAAATATAGACCAGAAAGGAAAACATCGGAGGTAAATAAGAGATAAAAGTGCGGAATTAAGACCAAGGAGCTTTAGGTATAAAACTATAAAGAAGTGCAATATGTTGCAGCATCTTTAAGGCATGGTTTCGACAGGGCAGTGTGAGCGGTGCAAAGTAGATACAATTAAATTCGCTCTCATGGGCGACCTTAATCGACACTTTGATATTTGAAGGGCAATAATTTAATTTGCAGAGCTCAAAATGCGCTGTCTAAACTATGCCTAAGCTAACAATGGAATGTACAGGAGATATCCTGCAAGTGGGCTATATATAATAAGTGACTAAAGTGCCTACCTTGTATTGAACTAAGGACATTCCATATGAATATGCAACAAAATGTTCCGTTCTGTAAGACGCCCTAAGCTACAAATATACAGTCTGCGATATGTCAATTGTTCTGACACAAAGGGATAACAGATATCCTCGATCATCAGAGAACACTGGGAATCCTCTTCCGCTCCTTTCTGCAAACTACATAGTGAAAATCCAACATACGTAGCAATGAAAGTATAAGCTATTGGGCCATCTTTTAAAACATAGAAACAACAATAGCCATGAAAGGCCAAGAACAGTCACGTCATTGACAAACTTTATAGGGAACTGCAAGTAAACTCCTCAGAGTTATAG
Organism: Mastigias papua; assembly: GCA_964019165.1. Classification (NCBI taxonomy): domain Eukaryota; kingdom Metazoa; phylum Cnidaria; class Scyphozoa; order Rhizostomeae; family Mastigiidae; genus Mastigias; species Mastigias papua. Next base: position 2,972,329 of record OZ025276.1, read on the forward strand.
TAGAGAAAACCACGGAACGACTTACCACTATGCAAAGACTTAACTATAGAAGTCAGACGAAAGATGTCAAGAAAGTACTGGCCGATAGTGTATCGCAAGCTGGCAAGGGGGATGCAGCGAGTTAGGGACCAACATTAAACTATCCCAAACTGACAGATAACCGATCTATACCGTTATGTCTTGTAAATAAATACATGTTATGTGTAAGTACCACAAATCCTACTCTGGCAAGAAATGCCATACAGGTGATAAATTAAATACAGGTAGACTTATCTCAAACAGTTTGTCAAGACAACGTCGATGTATTTCATAGCAAAGCAACAGTACCTTCAAAAGGGAATCTCGCATCATAGGAACGCTATCCACTTTGAGCACTTCCCTATAGTTATCCTATGTCACGTAACTACGCATCAAAAGCAAGCGAAATTTACTCTAATATACGATAACATACAGCACAAAACATTCTTTAATTTGTGATCGACAATACAACTGCAAAAGTGCGGTAATATAGCGAAAAGAACTGAACTGCTCGGGAAGAAACAGTCATGGCGATAACGGTCCCTAGGGAGGGTATTGACATCTGCCTGAAAACACGAACAGAAATCGCCAAAAAGAACGTAAAACGCATAAATTCAACGGATAAACTACAGGCAAGAGTAAATCAAACCGTTTCGAGCGAAAACAGCGACTCACCTAGTAGAAAAACGACGAAAATGTACACGAATTACACCATTATCCTCAACCAATTCGAACGCTCGTTGTACTGAGAGCAAGTTCAGTTTGCGGGCAAAGACAATGGAGAACAAAAGACGACAGACAAAGCTCGCACTCTCGCCAGATTCAAAGTGGAATATCTCGGGAAACAAAAATAATCAAAATAAAAAAAAACCTTTCGGAACCCATTCAGAACATTCGGGAACGACAGGGAGGGTCGAAGGGGCTATCCAACAACCAGTCCAGGAGTTGTTCTCGTTACCGGGCGGGTGCAGGTCCCTTTGAAGTAGACAATAGGCGAGCTCATTTGCATTTTAGGGATCTTAGTATATAGTGAAAGTTTCTAAAGTGGTCATGCACGTAAAACTCTTCATCATTGTCGTAGTCCACTACGTCATGATAATAGTCCTGTAGTTCATTTCACTCTTCTTGTTCTTCTTCTTGCCACTCCATCTCTTCATTTTCATAATAATCAAGCATGCACCGAACAGCTTCTACAGCATGATGGTGACGATACCACTTTACTTGTATTGGTGCTCTTGGTACAACTAGAACACTAGGGGAACTTTGCGGTGTTCCCATGTTCTTGATTGACAATATGGTGATTCGGAATAAGCGCGGGGGTTCTACTATAGTAAGCATTGGATTGAAAATCATGTGATAGTTTGAATCAAACCAATCAGTTTGTAATCAGTTTGGTGGTTAACTGAGTTTGACCTTGAACACGTTGAACCTTATTGTTTATGTATGCTAATGACCTTGTTTACTCCACACTCATACACTTACACACATTGACCCTATCGTTTACCAATATGATTGTATACAATGGTTGTTTGTGATCTTTTATTGTTCGATTAGGTTAATGATCCATGTTGCTTATCTATTTCTCTGCAGCATAGGTTCCAAATCTTGATTGGCCTAGAGCTCTGATCACATGTAAAGTCTCCATGCTGAATTAGCCAATAGGATTTCACGAATTCGACAACAAGCTTGTCTCACAGCTAGATTTGGGCCAAGTTTTTGACATTTTTACCACCTTCCAGAAAAAATACTTGTGCTAAATTTATTTCGATATATTCGTATTTTTTTTCGAAAATGGAAAATACGATAAAGTTAGAAAACAACTGCCGTTGCACTCATTACTTTTTTTATCCCAATCGTTAGTTACAAGGCTTTGACGTTGACCGATAGTAGACCCCCTAATGTCGGGCCATGCCGAGGAGCAGTACTGCCACATGTACGAAATTGTTGCTCTATAAATATAGTCTAGATGCGGAGTAGGTATCTGTGCACGCTAATGACTGTGGTGTATGCACGCATCCATGCCAGTAAGTACTTATACAATAACTGCATGCGTGCAAGCCCGGCAACAACTGTCTACACCCTTGCGATCTCGTCAACAATGTCCATACTCTCATTTCATTTTTCATTTTCATATAATGTAAGGAGGGTGGCCCTTCAGCTAATGCTGGTTTTCAAGGGGTCCTCTATTTAACTTACAATAGAATGTTTACAAATATACATAAAATAGTTTACAAATGAATAATTAAAAATCCTTAAAATACCTTTAAACATAAAACATACTCTTTCATATTTGGTGCAAAAAAGGTTTTGGCAAATAAGCCAAAAGCTTGGAGGATTTCTTATCTTCTTGAAATTCTGTATGGTGGATGGACTTTAATAAGAGATCAAGCTATAGTGGCATTCTCTAATTTCAAAGATATCCAATATCTAACCCTCCTCAATCTTGTTGATAATTATCTTCCACTTGTTCTTTCCATCTACTCTGTTGTCTTCAAAAGTGGAAATACTGACTTGTTTGCTAGCTCTCTCTTTCGCTGCTGGGTACTGTTCTTTTGCTTCCAAAGACACCACTATGAAAAAGCCCCATTAGTCTGGTTAAGCAATTGCTTATACTGGAAATCTATAAATCATCCACTTTATCAAACATTGATGAGCATGCTCAATGCCTTTGATGAGTACCCAGTGGAAAATTTTCACTCACTTCTTCGGGCTCAATACAGTGACCATGACAGTGGTGAAATGCTCAGGAAAACAGCTAAAGAAGTGAGCAGTGGAAAGACATATCATTAAGTTTTCACTCTACATATGTGATACCAAAGAAGTACACATTCAGGAGGGGAAGGCTACAGCACTTGAAAATTGTGGCAGCAAAGTTCTTAACCAATGTTCTGGAAGAAATAAAAGAAAATCCAAATGAAGCTGCAAAAGTACACACACCTAAAGGGAGGATAAAAAAGTTAACATATTGGAAGTTACCTCATCTCTATGGAGAAGAGCATATTGTCAGTTCCAGACCTTTACCACTTGGCTTTCAGTTTCCAGGAAAGGAACCAAATACAACCAAGTTTGTAACTCACAATGTTCCAAAGACTTTACTTTTCCAAATGCATTATATTTCACTGCTAAAAAGTCACTTGCCAATATCAGAAAACTAGCCAAAAAAGGAAATACAATAAAATATTTAAAGCACAATGTGTATTTAAGCTTCAAACATTGCGGCCTAAATTCAAACCGTTTCCTAGTGTAATATGCACTATAATGCCGAATGACAATTATTCAAATTACAGGGCCCTTCATAAAAAGTGGTATCAAAGAAGAGGGTTTTCCACGGAATCCAAAATGTTCTGGTGGAGTGCAGTAGGTCAACCTCTTTCAAAAGTCAAAACAAAGGCTTAAAACTACTATGTTATATATAGCCGACTTCCTTGTAAAATGTACCGATTTATCATGCAGAAAAAGTCTACTAACCTATGTACAATATATTTCAAAGGAAATGTGACAAGCAAGATTGCTCTGAACCGCAAGGCATCTTCGTTATTCTCAATGGCTGTGGACATTCTTTTCACACAAATTGCCTCCCAGTTGGTGATACAGCATGCTTGATTTGCAAAGACGAAATTGCTGATTCTATTCAAGAGTTTGCCAAGAAAGCCAACAACGGATTGCACCACAAAAATGAGCAGGCCAAAATCGTCCACGAAGCTGCTGATGGGGGATACGTGGATGAGGAAGAGGAAAGTGACATTGAATCAGATGACGAATGCTCATCAGATAATGATACACTTCTTCGCCTAAAACAGCAGATCATAAAATGGGGCCTAGTTCCCGGACTGTAGTGGTAGTGGAAACATCGTGCCTGTAACTCATCTTAACTGTTTTGTGTTTACAAGTAACCTTACTTACCATGCAGGTACTCCCAACAATCACTGCAAGTGGTAGTTTTGGGTCTTGGATGATATCATTTAGGAGGAAACACCACATTGCTTCTACGATTGTCTCAATAAGCTCGATCATGCCGCTCTTGCGCAGCAACGCACATGGCCACATGAATGCTTGACAGGTAGGGGGCCGTAGCAATCGTTCTTTTCCCCGAAATTAGGGGGTCTAATATCGTTCAACTTCAAAGCCTTGTAACTAACGATCGGGATAAAAAAAGTAATGAGCGCAACGGCAGTTTGTTTCTAAATTTATCGTATTTTCCATTTTCGACAAAAAAATACAAATATATCGAAATAAATGTAGCACAATTATTTGTTTCTGGAAGGTGGTAAAAATGTCAAAAATTGGCCTAAATCTAGCTGTGAGACACGCTTGTTGTCGAATTCTTGAGATCCTATTGGCTACTTCAGCATGGAGAAGTTACATGTGATCAGAGCTCTAGGCCAATCAAGATGTGGAACCTATGCTTTTCTCTGCAGTTCCATGTCAGTTTCATCGAAGTTTCAGCAAAGCTATGGATCATAGAAGACAAGCAGCATTGAGATACAATCCAAATTCCCAGTGTGATATATTATTACAAAGCTGTTACACACATGTGAGTGCACTGAATGGTGTTATTCAAAATTTCCTAATTATTGGAAGTTTAGATTTGCAAGTTTTACAAGCTGAAATTAATCACTTACGGCACTTTGCAAAGAGTGTGTTTCAAACTTTACAGGATGATGCAAAGATGATGAATGTGATGAAGATGATAACAAGGACGATCAAACTTCAGATGATATACTTGATGAAATAAGTAATGAAATCAACTGAACTACATCAACTGACGCATTACCTGATATCACAGTTCATGAGATCAAGACAAGTCTTGATAACGATGTTACTATTAACTATGATATGTACAAGTCAAATGACTATTGGGAGAAGATGAGGAGATACAGAAAAAACACAACAAAAATAAAAAAACAGCTTTATAAAAAGCTACCACATTTACCAAACTTATTGTGCTTGGTATATTCACTCACTATCCTTAATAAACCAAACAGTGGTTGTAAAGACAGCCGTTTTACCTAGAATTTAAACATTTAGATTTATTAATGTGGGTACACCTTCACCTAGTCTTATCTAACCCCTCAAACCTCTGCTATCTACATTTAGTGTTAACTGCTATGCTAATGGTGTACCCCACTGTACATTAATAATCTGTATAATTTATATTGTATCAAAAAACCACTTAGATATTCAGATTCTCCAGACAAAACTACCCCAAAATCAACCCTCAATCCTGGATAATATCCACTCTAACCCAAAACCCCTCACCCTTGAAAATAGTGTACCCCCTGCAATGCTAGACACCATCTTGAATCGGGATATGCTATACGGACATACATTGACCATGCTGTAATATCAGAGTCCATTGAAATATCGGAACTTCCAATACTTTGGTCGTTTACCGGCACTGTGAAAACCAAGGTAGCTTATAGAGGCAAGGAAAATATTACGCAAGACTGTTTATGGTAGGTATTGTGTATGAACATCCGTGGAACGTAACCTCACTTACTCGGCTTGCAAACTACTGCAACCACCAAAACAATTTCGGCAGGTTAAAACCATTCATACCTTATTGTATTTAAACTCAATACCTCTTTTACTAGAATTAAAGTATAGCATAAACCACAAAAGGCTTATCCTAGTACCCTTATAAGCATTTGCATGTCTGATTAGAGTATCCTAATCAAATCATAGGAGGCATAATTGAGTGAATATCGATTGAATAATAAAAGCAAGCCTTAGATACTATGAACTGACCTTCCTTATTCCCATCTGAAGTCTATCGCTATATTTCACCTATCAAATACGACATTGCAAACAAAACTACCTGGGATGGAAACCCTCTGAGACACACAATGACAAAATGTACGACAGACATGAGGATTCCTCTATCAACATCAGCAGCATCCCCATTACATTTCAGATACTATCAAATATTGAGGGTATACAGTAGAAATACAGTGATTTTCTATTAGTTCGGACTATTTTACATTAAAAAGCACTAAAATCACTTTGTAGGATATTTCCTAAATATCCAGCCCTCATGTATGAAGAGTGATACCCTCAGTACAGCATTTAACACAAGGGCTCAGTACTCAAATCTCATCATATAGAAAACTTGCATATGTCAAAATCTTGATAGTGTACGGTAGAAATACAGTGATTTTCTATTAGTTTGGACTATTTTACATTAAAAAGCACTGGGAAGGGAGAATGAAGATAGCACTGGGACTAAATGGATCAGTGTAGAGTACCCCATCTATATTTTAATTCACTGTCCGTCATATGACCGATAGTGTATCAGTATATAATGGCTGTCACCGATCATATAATCATTCTGAGATAGTCGTTGAAGTAAACCTAAAGTTCATTCGAAAATAGTAAGCTAAAATTACTATCTCAGAATTTTTTGTCACCAAAATGGATTCAAAAGTTAAGTGTTTCGACGGATTTGGAGATGTTAAAGTTTTCATTGAGAAGGTGTCAATACACTCCTCCTGTAAGGGGTATGATGGAGAAAAAGCCACTCAAAATCTGGCCAGTCGATTAAAGGGACGAGGTGTTGATGTCTATATGTGGCTGTCTTCTGATGATCACAAGAACCCAGATAAAATGAAGTCTGAATTTTTAAAGAAAGTCGAGAAGGGCAAACAAGAGAGAGAAGAAGCCATATTCCATCGCAAGAACCCAACACCCAGATGAATTGGCTCAGACCTTTGCACATACAATCACCGAATTGGTTCACTTGGCATACCCTTTGCTTGACGAGAATACAACAAACACAATTGCCAAGGATTATTTTGTTAGAGGGTTACACCCAAAAATGCAAATTGCCTTGAAAACATTGCCTTCGTTTGCTGAAGCAGATATTACTACCTTAGCAGTGGAAATGTCCCACTTATAAGTTGCTCGAATTGAAATCTTTTCTTCCAATACCGTTGACAATTCCATATAGGGCTTTCCCTTGTGCCAAGAATTCCAAGTTCTCAATGCCAAGATGAATTAACATATACTGTTAGGATGAGATTTCTTGTCAAATTTCAAAACAATCGAGTTAGATTTTGCAGACCAGAGAATAAACTTAAATGGTAATGGGATTCCCTGTGTTTCATCTACAGAGAAGTGCATCCATTCATGTTCAACAGGCCATCACACTCCCCCCCCCCCCTAGATCTGAGACCATTGTGATTGTTCATTGCACAGAATCCCAGCCCTTGCTCACTGTAGAGTTTGAGCCAAATCTATTCATGGCCTATCTGATGTTTATGCTACCGACTGCCAAGTAAGTCCAGACATAGAGGGTAAATTTCATATACCTATGCTCAATGTCACCAACCAACCTGTCTTCCTCCATTCCAGGCTGTGTATTGGCACTCTCACTTCGTTAAATAACACACTTCATCAAGTGGGTTCTCACTCTGAACCCCATTCAGAAGGGTCTACCCCTGATATTACCATGGGGCCTCACCTATCTGCTATCGAGCAGAATTGGCTGCATTGTCTATTAGCTGAATATAGCCATATTTTCGCTATAAACCCCTGCAAACCAACAGTTGTAACTACGATGGACCACCGTATTATCACTAATGATTGTAAACCCATTCGTCAAACCATATTGGATTCCCTATGCATGGAACAACAAAGTCAATGATAAAATCCAACAAATGCTAGATAATGATATCATCCATCATCCTCTCTGTGGAATTCTCCTATAATACTTGTAAAAAGGAAAGACAATTCCATGCATTTCATCTGTGATTTTTGAGGATTGAATAGTGTAACAAAACAAGGATACTTATACTCTCCTTCACATTCGTGATGTGCTTGATCAGATGAATAGGGTGAAATTCTGGACCACTCTGGATGCTGCCTCTACTTACTGGTCTTTGCCCTTGTCAGAATAGGATAAAGAGAAGACTGCTTTTTCCGTTCCAAGAGGTAAGTTTGAATGTAATGTTACACCTTATGGTCTTTGTAATGCCGGAGCCTCGTATCAGCGAATGATGGACATTGCACTCTCTGGTCGTCCATCTGACCATGTGTTAGCATACATGGATGGTATTGCCAGTTTTAGTGCCACATTCGATGAACATTTACAAACTTTAGAACAAGTTTTCCAGCTGCTATCACACTCAGGTATTTCCTTGAAACTTTCTAAATGTATATTTGCCAATGAAAAAGTTGACTTTCTCGGCCCTGAGCTTTCAAAACAGGGACTTATGCCTCAGTCAAGGCTAACAGAGGCTATTGATAGTGTCAAGCATCCCAACCCAAAAAGGCAACTGAAAAGCTTTCTACGCCTGGTTTTTGTAGATCCGTTGTCCAAAAGTGTGCTGAGATTTCACGCCCTTTGAATTGATTAACTAGTGAGACTGTTGTCTTTGAATGGAATGATACTTGTGAACAAGCCTTTTGCAAATTAAAAGAACTTCTTTCTTCTAAACCAGTACTACGCTTTCCACATTTTGGAAAACCATTTATGTCGAAGTTGATGCAAGCACTTATGCATGCGGTGGCATTCTTTTGCAAGAAAACCCACCTGGCGTAATGCATCCCATCGCATATTTTTCAACGTCTTTCCAACGTGCACAGCAACAATGGTCAGCAACAGTGAGGAAGCTTTTGCTCTTATTTGCACTATACAACACTAGCATGTTTATTTGGCTGGGATGCAGTTCATACTTCATTCAGATCACAATCCATTAACCTACTTGCGAACCCAAAACGACCCTCATGGGACACTTGCATGTTGGTTATCAGAACTGGAGGAGTATGATGACATCATAAAGTATATACCCGGTAAATGAAATCTTAAAGCCGATGCACAGTCCCGGAATAAAGCGGTCAATCTTGTACAACCTCCTTCTGAGTTTGAAAGTAAAATCTATGCTTCATTTGGAAGTGACAATAGTGTCCGCTTTCAACTCAAGTAAAGGACCCAATCATATCTACTACCATTGATTGTATACAACGCTCACAGTGCATCTCAAATAGGAAATATAGACAAGTACAGCTCCAGCTGAGACTTGTTGATGGATTAACAAAATCTGGTCATCCTGTGATTCCACAGACATAACGAAAGTTTATTGTTACAGAAATGCACAATAGTGCCCATTTTGATACGGACAAGGTATATCAATTGTTGACAGATCGTTACTATTTTGGCCTAACATGTATAACTATATTAAAGTGTTTAGCCAAGCATGCGAAACTAGCCAAAAAACAAACTGTGACTCCTCCTTTCCAAAAGCTCCTCTGGCACCCATGTATATCCCCGTGCTCCTATGCACTTTTTATCAATTGACATTGCTTATTTACCCAAAGATCATCAGTGTTATCAATACAATCAAAAAAGTGGTGATGTTTTTTTCAAAGTTTGTAAGTGCTGTCCCCTAAAGGATCAAACTGTTCTATCAATTGTAGATGCCTGTTAAACCATTGGCTATATATTCACTGCACTCCTTTGTATCTCTTATCCGACCAAGGCTCTAACATAGATGGTGATACCATGAAAACCCTTTGCACTAAAGTTGGCATTGAAAAACGTTGGTCGTCAGCTTATCATAGCCAAGGCAATGGATTTGTAGAGTGTAGCATCTGTACTATTAACGATCTACTCCATTCTGTTTTATTACATCAGCAACTTCTACAATCTCAATGGTGTTCCTTATTGCCAGAGCTTAGTTGTGCGCTAAACGCCAGTGTCAGTTCAGCTACACAACGTGTACCCTACAATGTCGTATTCAGGTGATCTGCCATTTTGTTCAAGCAACGACCACGATTTACTCCTAAAGGAACATGAGACTGTCACACATTCCTTGCTACAAGATATATTTGCACACATAATTGCTAATCTTCATTTAAGTAAGGCAGGAATGCAGCATTATAACACCAACCTTCATTTTAACAAGCTGGCAAACGGTCAACACATTTGGTTAAAAGTTAAACATTATAAAACAGGGGAAAATCGTAAATTGGCCTTCCACAGAAACGGGCCTTGGGTTGTTGTGCGTAAAGTACCACATGGAGTTAATGTTGAAATTGAAAATAGCAAAAAGGAAGATAAAATTGGACACAGTTTCTGCCGAAAGTGATTATGAGTCATCCTCAGATTCAGATAGTGGTGAATATTCCATTTCTACAAATGATGAGGTTGTCCAAGATGATGATCAAGACCATCAAGGAACTCCTAAAAGAGTGCAGACTAGGCAAGACAGTCGATTTCGTCAGACAGGATCCCATGGGGATCTTTACATATTTAGATATAGTTTATTTTCCTTTGTTTTGTTCTTAAGAAGGGGGAAATGTAGAGTACCCCGTCTAGATTTTGATTGACTGTCGGTCATATGACCTATAGCATATCAGCATATAACAGCTGTCACCAATCATATATTCATTCTGAGACAGTCATTGAAGTAAACCTAAAGTTCAATCAAATATAGTAAGCTAACATCAGTTGCAATGCTTGTTCAAACTGGTTTCATTGTCGATGTGTCGGAATTGATGATGAAAATCTGCAGTTTTTTCAAATCAAAGCCTAGCCAGATAGATCATATTCCATTGTGCCCTAACGAACTGCTCTGAGAAAACATTATGTCACAAATACATCCATAAGGGAGAAATAATTCATTTACCAATGAAAATGATGCACTCAAAAAATCTTGACACAGTGATGGACACATCCATGAAGTTAAAAAGCAATGGAGAAGACAAGAATCCCAGTGAAATCAAAGAGATTAATAGCATTTGTGTACAGAATATCCACAATAATATGGAGCAGCCATGGAGTGAACACCCTATCATTAGTGAAGAAAATGCAGTAACAGAGAATTCCTGGATAAATGAGGCAATATCACATGACACATTAGAAGCTTTCAGTTATTGCTATCTTCCAGAAAACATTTTCGAGGTGGAGTTATCCAAATTGTGCCTGTCAATTGTTACTTGTAAAGGTATATGACATTAAAACACTCGTACCAGACTCCTGGTACCAGACTCCTAATGTATTATAAGCTTTACTTCTGATATTTTATTCAGTTCACATTAATTGTTAGTATTACCTGTACAATTTATTTTACTTGTTATGTAATATGTTGAGAAGCAGTTGTCATCTCTTTTCAATGTTCTTCACTAATTGGTGCCATGACCAGGATTGGGTTTTTGCTGCTACACATTCATGTTCTTTCGTTCCTTTGTCAACATGCCGCCAGAGCAGAAATCCACGCTTGACAAACTGAAGCTAGAGAGAAGTCAACTTCGCCATACATTCACAAAAATCTTCAATGAAGCAACGCCACTGCTCATGAAATCGCCTCTAAACAGATGACAAAATAATCCTTTTAAAGTCATCCTCGGAGCTAGTAAACGATATGTTTACAGAAAACGCATCTTAGAGTCCCTTGTTCTGGATGAGATTGAAGATGAGACTCAACGAAACGCATTCTTTGATGAGAGTGACTCAGTCATACTCCAAAATAAAGGTAAGCTCTATGAGCTTTCACTGTTTATTGAAAAGATAGGAAAACCTATTGTGTCAGCATCCTCTTCTTCTGATTGCATGCTTTCACGTTCAAAAGTACCAGACCTAAGCCTCCGAACTGTCGACAGTAACAGTACTGAGTGGTTTGGGTTCTGGGAACAATGTCAATCCCAAGTGGGTAACTCTCCTGACTTGCCAAAGTCTGCTAAATTCAGGTACCTTATGGGTCAGCTGAGAGGAGAGGCACTGGCTACTGTGAAAGGGTCAATTCCTTCTGATAAGAACTATTCTATACTTGCTACTATGTTACAAGAGACCTTTGGTTTGTCTAGACGACTTATTCATGCGCATTTTTTGAATTTACTCAAAATGCTAAGACTGACACTTGTTGCCGGTAGTTTATGCGATTTTTACAATTCTATGATGTGAAAAGTCTGTTGGTACTACAGAACTTCACTACAGCACGAAAAAGTGGTACCACGTTTTAGACATATTGAAAAGCTTATTTTTGTCCGACACTCATCAGAGTATGAAACATCAGATAGCGACCGAAAGGTGAACCTAAATATATAGCCAGATGCGGGTACATGTGATATGATGAATAATGTGCCCAGTTAGCCATATGATTGGCCACTTGGCACTACTTCTATGATTGGTGACCTCCATTCATTAGACTCTCTTACAAGTGATATCACAGCTTGTGCACTGTTCATAGTGCCTATTATGGAAGACAAGCTACCTGGTAAAGTTCTCAGTAGCATAGGGGAATGTGGTGAACAATCAACTTTCAGCTTATATAGTCTCATTGAGACATTAAAAGGCTACATTGCTTGCAAAGAACAGGCCACAAGCGCAAACTGACCAACTAGCCCCCAGGCTTCCTTAGAACCATATGAACCCCCATCTACTTCAGCACACTATCGGCTTCACTTAACATTCATTACCATCTTTGTAAGGGTACTCATTCCACCCAGCATTGCTCTGAGTCAGCCGCTAACAAAACAGCCGCCGTAATGTGTAATAAGCTCTGTCTTAACGGCTTGTACCCAGGACATAGTGTGTCACAGTGTAATGCAAAGGGCCACTGTGCAAAGTGCAAAGGGCCACTGTGCAAAGTGCAAAGGGAAGCACCACACAGCAATCCATGGGATTCACATCCATAACAAATCTTCCAGCCACGAAGGATATAAAAACTCAGTGCAAAAACCTTCGCCACAAATGAACATGCATTTAGCCGTAAAGTGTCCAATGAGCCCCTCTCACCTACATCTCTGCCTAAAGGCCCATTTACATGATGCGCTTTTTTCATGCATCTGACTCATGAGTCAAAACTCATGTGTCAACCCTATTGTTCTAACGGTATGTTAATCGCTCTTGCTATGGACTCTCGAAAATAGAACAGGTTCTATTTTCTTGCAACAACTGACAGAGGATTAATGTACTTAGCCAATCACAGTGCAAAGGCAAGTCACATGATTGCAAACCTGTGTTGACCACTGTACTCTGAACACTTCTCGACGTAAAGTGGAACTTCATAGTTTAAGGAAAAGACTTTCAAACTGATCGAACTGGTTCTGAAAGAACCTATTTTATGGGATGTCATTAAAAAATGTGTTAATGACAAACAGTCTTCGTGCAAGAGTGGCTCTCTAATGTTTGTCCTTTTTCATTTTCGTTGAATATTTGGGCATATCTGTTCCAGAAGTTCTACAAAACTTTTTGTCCATTACCAAAAAGTTCCATAAACTGTTCTTATCTTCCAGCTGTAGCTTTTTAGCCAGTGAATAGTCGGCACTGCGTGCATCTCGCAGCAGCATCCACTCCAATACCCAGTGTCTTCTTTTTCTTGATACCTACTGCCAGTAAGTACATTGTAAACTTTTTTGTAGAAGAGCCCACTCTTCATTCACCCATATTGTCAAGCAGTTCCATTGCAACTTATGAAAATAATGACTCATGAGTGAAAAACACATCATCTAAATGGTTTGACTCATGAGTGGAAAACTCACGCGTTTTTGACTCATGAGTCAGACGCATGAAAAAAACTCATCGTGTAAATGGGCCTTAACAGCGCACCTGCCGCTTTTACGTCATTGCAGCATACAACATCTACTTGTGCTTTCGCTGTACAATGTCATACGTTATTTGATACTGATACTCATAACAACATCAACTCATTAAAACCCGTATCTCCTGATATCATGTCTACCACTACTATCCACAAGGATAATGATCTACTTGTCGATAATCATAATGATGCAGTTTTTGATATTATTACAACTTCTTTACATGAAAACAATGCTGTGACTAGTAACACTGTAGCAATTACATTTTTAGTTACTTTATCTTCCACTCCATTCATTCATTCATTACATGTTTTTCTACAGCTCATTGCCATCACTTCCTCTACGCTAACACTAAACTAACATCACACTGACATTCTATCATGTCATAACACCTTGCCCTTTTGTTAGGCCTATTTTTATACTAACTTTCCTTTGACACATTGCCTAGCCCTTCCTTTCCCACACCAATTTTTGTTATTCCATCTTTATGCGTACTTCCGGGGAGCAAATGTATATACCAAATTAAATTGTAAAATGGTTAGTTGAATCTCTACCTTGGCAAAGAAACACTCACGAAAAAAATACAATTCGCATGTAGCTTATTCTCTCTAATCTACAACGACCAGAAGGAAGAAAAGAGAAGTACAATGGTGAGACCGTTCAATTAATATAGAATAACACATTATTACTTCAAAACATCAAAAGAAGAGAATTACTAAAATGATGACCGAGCCTACGAACTACTACGCAAGTTTCATTGTTTATTCACTGATTGTTTTGCTTGTATATTACTGTTTGTATTCGTACTTGCCGTCTTACACAACCGTTTTCATTGCCATTTCCACATCATCATGCTTATTCCACTGACCACCGCTAGTTCATCCTCTGCTGCTCCTGTCTTTCTCCCACAACCTCAAGCTGTCCATGCCATCTCCCTGAAATTACCACCTTTTTGGCCTAACGATCCTGTTGTCTCGTTTGCCCAAGTTGAAGCCCAGTTTCTCACTCGTGGTATTACCTCTCAATCCACACAATTTTCGTATGTCATTGCCTCGTACAACCCGAAATTGCCCAAGACATTCGAGACCTTTTGATTTCTCCCCCTACTGAAACTCCCTATGATGTTTTGAAAGCTACACCCATCTGCTGTACTTCCGCTTCTGAACAAAAGCACCTACATCAATTGCTCATCGCCAAAGAACTCGGAGACCGCCAGCCCTCTCACCTCATTATCCACTTAAATGATTTGACGCCGAACTCACTTTCTGTGTCTATGTAGTATCTGCTCTTGAGCTTTTCTTAATGGCTTGAATTTTTGCTGTTTCACTTTGAAGGTTATATCAATAATCTTTTATTTGCACAATGCTAATTCTCTGTGAATTTATGTCCATGAATGATAGTTCCATATTCTTCTAGTGCAAATCTCATTTTCAGGATTTAAACGTATTTTGTCTAATATCTTTGCCTGACATTTCCTGACTCTTTCTTTAGAATTAAGGTGATGTTACTGACCTCAAATAAAAAATACACACATTTCCTAACCAACAAGTGTTACAAATCGTACAACTGACTCATCTATTAAAACTTGTAAGCAAATACAGGCTATCTTTCTTCATTTGGCATTCGCATGCAATGTTCAGAGTTGTCTAGTGGGATCAAAAAGTACTTGCAAGTTTACTGCATCAATGATAAAAATTTCCTGACTTTTTCTTGACTGTCTTCAAGGATCAATAAGATTTCCTGACTTTTCCTGATTTTCCCTCCTTAACAACATAGTTTTTTCTTGATTCTTGTATGCCCATAAAACTCCTTATTGAGTGTCTATGAAACATTTGAATATTTCTTTCAAAATACAACTATAGCTAAGATGTACATGCTTGGAAAATACTGGCACATTCCTTGTAATTGAAGCCATATTCACCAGCTGGTCGTGATGCAGAAGCTTCTTGTGAACAACTTGACTCCACTGATCTCAGAACCTACACGTATCCCTGATCGCTCAAGTGACAAGACAAATACTCTTGATCTTTTTCTTACATCTAACCCAATCATTTACTCCAAACCCATTGTAGACTCTCCTCTTGGTCACTCTGATCACTGTCTTATCACCTTGCAGCATGACATCCTTGTCTCCTATCACGATAAGTCCTTCTCTTCTTAAAAGGTAGTTCACTTTAGCAAAGCTGACTGGGACTCTCTTCGCACCTTTTACTCCTCATACGCCTGGCACTCTGGCATCTCTAATGATCCTTCCTCTTTTGCCTCATTTATTACAAATGGAATTCCAGTTGGTATGGATCTTTTCATTCCCTCTTCCTTTAAGGCTGGTTTCCATATACCTTTCTAGTGTCGGCGACCCACCACCGACCCACTGCCGACCCACCGCCGACATTACAGTTTTATTGGAAACACTTTATTCCAACTGCCGGCGACCCACCGGCGTCCCACCGCAAACATGGAAGAAAAGTTGAATCTTGTTCACCTTTTCTTTCCATTGCGGTGCCGGCGACCTCGCAAAATTTATATGGAAACATGACTGCGATGGGTCGCCGGTGCCACAACAACAACAACAACACCTTTCAGAAGATTCGTAGTCATCTGACATTTAACAGCCAATGACGTTACATTGAAAACGCGCCCTTTTTGATCGTTGCATTTTAATTTTCTTGCTATTACAATGTGGAAACGCATCAACGAATTAAAACATGGAAGTAGACGTCATGACTTTGATGAATTGCATTCAGCAGTACACAGTCTTGTATGACAAGAGTAAGAAAGATTACAAGGACCAGAGGAGGAAGAAACACATATGGAGAGAAGTGTCAGAGAAACTTGGTATTGCAGAAGTAGAAGCCCAAACCAGGTACAAAACAATACAAACAAAATTTTCAAAGTATATAAAAGGTATGAGAGGGAAGTCTGGTTCTGGTCGCAACAATTTGCCAAAACTCAACTATTTTCAACTCAACTCAACTCAGAACTCAAGTATTATCGGTCATTCCTCAGGTCTCTAAATAGAGTGTGAAATTGGCCATACTGTTCACGCTCACGAAATATATCTCTAACCCACATTTTGTGTTTTCTTTTCACTTTGTTCCGTTTCTGTCTTCTCCGAATACAAATCAGCAGAAGGGCAAGTTGACACTGAACCAACAAACATCGATTAATGGCAGCCATCTTGAATCACTTGAATTCTCGTGCCAAAAGTGAAAATTCTTATGCTATTGAGAATGACTTCCTGGTGAGTCATCGCCAGTGGCTGTAAAGTATATGGAAACATGCCTCAGTAGCAATGTCGCCGGTGGGTCGCCGGTGGATTGCCAGCACTAAAAAGTTATATGGAAACCAGGCTTAAGCATGGCAAGAAAAAGTCTCCACATTGGTTCAATTCCCAGTGTGCTAAAGCTGTGAAGACCAAACACCATCGCTTCAAACAGTGGAAGGACATAATCTATGCTCAAAAACTATTAACAGTCCCGAAACCTCTTTTGTCAATCGTATCAACCACAAAATTGCTTCCTGCCAGACTGGATCTCACTCCGTATGGTCCTTAGTCAAAGTTATCTCACAAAACGTTTGTTACTCTTCTTTTCCGCCTCTCAAAAACAACTCTGGCTCTTCTTCGTGCACTCCTTCATCTAAGGCCAACCCTTTTGCATCTATCTTTGCTTCCACTTCCAATCTGGATGATGAAGAATCCCAACCTCCTCTCTACCCTACATCCACCCTCACAATGCCACCTGTTAAGTTCTTCATGCGCATGGTTCGAAAAACACTTCTCCAGCTCAACACCTCTAAATCCAAAGGCCCTGATGGTATCCCAGCTATAGTACTTAAAACCTGTGCCCCTGAACTCATAATCTCTACATCTTCTCGACAAAGTCCAGTCCAAAGCCATTCATCTCATAAATAATCCAAGTCTCACCAAATCTCTCCAATCTCTCTCTCATTGTCGTCTGGTTGCAGATCTGTCCATTTTCTATCCATAGTTTCATGGACATTGCTCACTGGAAATCAAGAGTATTATTCCTGATCCCTTGAAGCATGGTCAACACACAAGAAGCTCTAGTCAATCACACCCTTTCCAAGTCATGCTATCCAATCCACAAACTCTTTCCCACAAATCTTCTTTCATTCTAAGAACTTGTAAACTTTGGAACACCTTACCATCCACTTCCTCTCCTGAATCCTACAACTTATCTCCTTTCAAAACTAACATCAGCAAACTGGTTCTCATCTCCCTATCTACTTAACTTTCCTTTCTCTTTCATCCCTTGTCAGGGCTTTGTTATATAGGCTCTATTGGCCTTTCCTGACATTACATACTAAAAAAAAATAGCTGAATCTCCACTAAAGGAAAACAATTTGTCCTGACAAAAAAGCATATGACACAATCACGATAGAATTTGTTCAGTTTTGATGAGTAGTAGAGGGTAAGTCTTTTATCTTTACTTAGCATCACTACTTAAAACGTTATTCAATTGCAGCCTTCTTGGATTTCTTCTTGTAAACATGTTTATAACCTCATTGTCATCAATCTTTATTGCTCTGTGCACATGCATTAGTGCTAAACCAGTCATTCTTTCTTGTCCCATGCTTGTCCTTAAAACTGTTTTTAACCGACGAAGATAGGATATGGATCTTTCGCATTCATTTGATGTTACTGGGATGTTTGCCAAAATCCTTAGGGCAGTGAACATTTTTGGATATGTGGATTCAATTTCATCTCCAAGAGCAGGGTTTTGCCAAGTGTATCCGGAAAAACTCAAATCCAGAAATCCAGAAGACCTCCCACATATCCATTTCAGCTTTAAGAACTCTTTCAGACTGGAGGTCAGAAAGATGACGTGAAATATATTGCTAAAAGTCGTCTTTCCAGTTTGCTCCAGATCTTACACGCTCACTGAAAAGGCTTGGGACAATGACAAAACCTTTCACTGCATCCAGATTATCTCTACTGAATCTAAGTGCATGTTGGTTGGTCAAATGATCAAGAAATGGAACTGAGACAACTCGACGGTACTATTCTTCTGGATCTGCAGATGGATGGTTTTCTCAAAGTGTTTGTCTCCGACATGATCTTGGGACTGATGGCTCTCAGTTTATAGATGCTGCTATCTCTTTAGCTTGGTTAAACCAATCTTTATGCTTAGCTACCATATCTGACCAGACAGAAAGAAGAGTAATGTGGACCAGATCAATTGCAGCAAGCCTCTCATAATGCAAATTTCCTTCAGCTGTAATTTTCAGGTAGCTGACATGAAATAACTCATGCCATTTGACATTACAACCAGAGTGACTATAAACTTAAATTTTGTGATGAATGAATACAATCCCTGTGGCATTACAGAAGAATCATCATTCCAACACTTGTCAGGGTCATCCTTGATATACTCTAGTGTATTGACAATGGCTTCATACATATCAATAAACAATTCCAGACCTTCACTTCTTTCAAGCCATCTTGTTCTACATACATCAGTAAGCTTCCTACGCTATTCACTTGGAAGAAGATCATTAATGAATTGTACAAGAGCATCTTGCCTTTTTGCATGATTGTTAAAAAAATTGGACACATTCTTTACTAAACCCATCATGATTTTTATTGGCTGGATTTTACAGGCATCTGCTACACAGAGATTAAGATGATGAGAAGCACAATGGACATACAGGGCCAGAGGGTATTCTTTCTTTATTAAAGCTGCTGTACCAATGTATTTTCCAGCCGTGTTACCAGCACCATCATATCCTTGACCTCTACACTTGTTCATATCCAAGCCAAGTGTAACTAGTGTCTCGTTGATGTAGCCAGATATTGCCTTTCCAGAGATACCTTTAGAGTAGAAAATAAAGCCAAAGAATTCTTCTGTGATATGGACGTTATAGTCAACAAAGCGCAGAACAAGTGAAAGCTGTTCTTTGTTGCTACTATCTTGAGATTCATCTGCCAAGATAGAAAAGAACTTCACACTTTTTATTTCAGACACCAGCTTCTCTTTTATGTGGGCTGCAACACATTCAGTTAGTTCATTCTGACCAGTTTTTGATTGATATGTTGCATTTTTGGAGCTTTCTTAAAATGACCTTCCAACACCTTATCACCACTTTCAATCATAAGGTTCAATAAAGCTTGAACATTTCCCGTGGTTGATGAGTTCGTTTCTTTAAGATGTTTGGCCCATAAGGAAAGATTCTGTTGCCGACAAAGCTTGATAGGTTTTAAGATTGAAGCAATCATTTTTCTAGTCCTGGTTACAGTTTCAGATACTTGTTTTTCCATTATTTGGTTTATTGGTTTACTTTTATTATTCTTGGAACTTACAAACTGGAGCATATCTAAAACATCATTTCTATAGATTTCAGATGCATATGCATAACCGTTGAAGTGGGATAAAGCACTGGTCCAGCAAGAATTGGCTCATTCAAAAGCTGTTTTCCTTTAGAACAGTTATGACCACACCTTCTACCAAAGAGAAGACATGGCAAGCAGAAACATCCATTTAGAACCTGAAAATAAGCAAGCCAAGAAAAGTCTTCAAGCCAACTATGGTGAAATTTTCTTTGTTTCTTATTTTCAGTGCTTGCAGGAAAGTTGAAATTTTTCTCAGGCTTCCATACATTTTTGAATTAGATCATATGTATCACTGACACTAAGTTTAGCTGCATCACTTTATACTAAGATCCCTATATGATAATTTATGCCAGACCAATTACAGGGCTCGGATTGTACCACGTGATGGACATCGGTATTTACCAGTCCACAGCCTAGACGGGGTGGTCGTGATTTGCAATAAGAAGTCTTTTTCGATATGTCTATTTTTCGCCGAGATATTCCACTTTTCTTTTTCGGCTATTGTTTAAACTGGGCGTATGATTTTTCATCTCTCCTCGATCGAAGCTCTCAGGTCGAGCATGCTTCTGTGCGGTTTCCGTCACGTGGTATGTTCCCTTTGTCTTTCAGCCGCAAGATATGCACGAGAAACGCTCCTTCCTCAAGGTCGCTCATATGATTCAGGGGGTGTACGTCTGCTCGGCTGTCATTTCTCCACAGTATGTTTCTCTTCATTCTGCTTGCCGTACTTTCCCCCAAGTTCTTTAGCTTCCAAGTCCAAAGAACTTGCAGTTTAGGGAGTGTTGGATGAGAGCAGATTCGAGTAGTTAATCTGTGGAGAATTTCGTGTTTCACTGTTTCAGGTGAGTCCTTTGTGTGCTCTTATATTTATTGATTTATGTCAGCCCTGACTTTTCTTTGTTGACTATATGCTTTTCCGATTTTCGCACGAGATATTCTGAGCGAATTTGCATGGACTTACATTTATCGTAGTTGGCAATGACAGGCCCCTTTCATTTTTCTGTGCTTAGTAGTCGTTGTTTTGCGACCAAATTGTGCTCAAAACCATTAGCCCATGCGTACCAACATGACTGAGGGGTTTTCTCTGCAATCTTGATCCTGTTGCACCTTACTTTCGTCCCATTTCTCAGTACAATACAGTAAGTCGGTGGACACAAGCGATCTATTGTTAAATAAGACAGTTGTTTTAATCCAGTTAACTCACTGTGCAATACATTTCACTCAATACATGAAGTAGACAGTGGTTAATCATTTTGACTGTGATTACTCGCATTGGACTTCGTACATTGCAATGAAATATGCACCAGTTGTTTATATTTACTTGCTTACTGTATTTGCTATACCTGTGAAGCTGTTCACGGTACTTAAGTTTTCATTTTCTTTGCAGTTTGCTTGAGAAATTTGAAATGATTTCGCGTTGATCTTACAATACGTCCCTGTTGTTTCCCAACAATGGTTTGCTTCAAGACCGCATGTTCGTGGTTACAGAAGTTTTCACAGAGGCGATGATTATGTTTTCAACTCAACTGGACTTTCTCATCAGTTTCAAGTAAGTGGTATCTTTCCTGTAATAACCTTCCATTTAAGTTTGCCAGTGTGTCTTTGATTCTCCCACTATGACTCGGGGGGCCTTATTGATCAGGCCACCTTGCTTCACGCTTATGCAAAGTTCTATTCTAAATCACCGTGATATTGCTCCATAAGTACGATAAAGTATATTCATAAGTTATTTGGGTATTATTCTTTGCTAGGATAGGATTTGTTTGCATGATTTTGCTAACCTATGTAACCACGAGAATTGGAAAAATTCCACCCTCTTGGAAGAAATAAGGGAACATTGTATGTTGCAATCTATCTGTGGGGCTCCTGGATGTTTTATTGCATATTCCTTGCCAATATTGGATGTTGAAAATTGACTATTGGATTAAGTCAGATTATTTACCGCGAAACTGCCGTATTTTCAAAAAGTTATAGTATCGGATATGATTTCTACCAGTGTATTACGTGATTTGTTGCATATTGTTTTCCTTATCTCATACTTATTTCACTGTGTATAGTAATGCTATTCAGTTGCAGTTAACTTTAGGGGCTATTCAATACTAACGTCACGCTGAAATTGCCATTTTTGAACCACCCCCCCCCCCACAGCGTTGCGTTCTGAATCATGAAAACCACTTACAACTATAATACTGTTAGGCCTATCTCTATGAGAACTATCCACCCCCTATGCTTGACGTACTTATTGAACAACCCCTAATAGCGTAAATTCGGCTGGATAAAGTTCTATGCAGATATGGTCTTCTGAGATCAGTTGCTACATATACCATAACTAAATTCCATAGATCATTCTGCACATGATATGGTTGTATTGGAGTATCTTAAATTACGGCTATGTCCCATATCCTCCGGTCGCATGGTTGGAGATTTATGGTTGGAGATTTATGGTTGGAATATGTTTTAATGCGAAACTACTAAGGCCTTCAGGATTATTGAGTTCCATTACTATTCTGTACTATGCATGTTGAATCATTTTATCTCATAGTTCAAGCATACAATTCGTGTTCATGGAACGTAGTGAACATGGGTTGTTTTTTAATTCAATAGTTTGTATTCACGAAATGCCGTGCTGCGTACCATACAGTATGCCATTATGTATCTTGCTATGTGTTGCCTGAGAATTGCAGAAAGTTACATAGGTAGTGATATCAACTAAGCTTACTCCACCCCGGAAACCGTAACATTTAAAATACCTATAATGTGTACTCACATCATGGCTTTAACTAGCGTGTGTCTCCAGGGCAGGTCACTTAATGTCCCATGGTCCAATCATAATGCCTCTGTGGTGGGCATTTAGCCATAGTTTTGATCGACAAGGCCGCCCCTCTCTGGGAGCCTTTTGATTATACGATTCATTGGTGGCATTGCCTTAGCTCAGTCTTGGCGAGGAATCTTTCCGTTAGAAGACTACATATAAGTACTTCGTGCTTCTAGAGATTTTTGGTGAGTAGAGGTCAATAATATCTTATATATACATATAGTTTCAGATTCCTTACTTTCGTGCCATATACGTTGTTTGCCACATTCGTGTAGTGTGTTATAAGTTTTGTACCCGAATGTCATTACTTCGTATTTTCGTGCGCGCCATGATTTCATAGATAATGGTACTGCAGTAAAGTAGTAAACTATATTTTCGGCATTCTTACTATCCTCAGTTTGCACATGCATTGTTTAACTCATTATTTTTTTTGCTGTATCTTTTATATAGTCATTATAATTTTTGCAGTATGCTTTTGAGAACACAGGGATTTTTTCCTGTTAATTTCTTGATATCGGTAGGCAACTCTTTCTTTTGCATTTTGCCAGTTTCATGGTTCATAGCTCATTATATTTTCTATTCACTCTTATAGTTGTCCAACGTTTATGCGGAGTGTTTTCCGTGTTGTTCATAAGGGATTTGTTGTATGTAAGTCATGAGCTTAGTTCTTTTAATTTAAGCAATATACGTATGTGTGTGTCTTACCAGACTGTTTTTTTGAGAGCGTCCATTGGGCTTTTCATGTTTAATTCTTAATAATAGGAGGTAGTAGTTAATTATGTTTTCTACAATCCTACTATCCTCTGTCTGCACATGCATTTGATAACTTATTATTGTTATACTGTATCTTTTATATAGTTAGCAGTATGCTTTGAGAGCTTTGACGGTAATTTTCATGCTAATTTCTTCATACCGATAGGCAACACCTTTCGCTTACATTTTGTCAGTGTGATGGCTCATAGCTCATTATTTTTATGCTGCCTCCACTATAGTTATCTGACGTTTACGCCAAGTGTTGTTGGTGTTATTCGTAGGGGATTTGTTTTATGTACCTCATGAGCTTGGTTCTTTTAATGTGAGGATTATATGGCAGTATGAGTGTGTTTTTCAAGAGCATTCACCAGATTTCCTATCTTCAATCCTTAATGTTACAACTTAACTGTTTTGTTTAACTTTTGTCGGTATGATGTTTCATATTTTATTATCTTTCTGTATCTTTTATAGTTATTCGAAATTTACACCGATTTGTTACAGCGAGTAGTGCTGCTGTGTATAGGTGAATTTGTTATGTAAGTCATCAGCATCGCTTATCAGTTATTATTGTGTTACTGTGACATCAGATACCAGCGCTTGATTTACATGATACATTAATTTCAAATGTGTATGAACTTGCCAGCTGTTTAAGGTAGCAAGCATCCACCGCTGAACTCTCTTGACATTTTCAACAGTCGAACAGTGTTTTACTATACACCGTTAGCTTACAGACAGCTTTAAATGAAATTTTCCTGCTTGATAGCAGCATGGTATTGCATGACAATCAGTTAATGTCTTTACTATTCTAGACTATATGGACATTTCATTCCTTTGCCCTTCTACACCTCTTATGGCAAGCCACTTTCCATTGTTTTCTTCCCATATTACACAGTCAACGAAAGGAGATATAATATTCTCTGTTCTATTGTCAGTTAATTAGTTACTATAGTGTTCTTATTTTTTCCTTTCAGTTGTAAATTTTACTGACCTTCAATATTTTTATGTTAGAGTCTTACTTGGTCCAATCCAATTTTGTACCAAGGAGTTTTGATTTCCGTTATGTAAGTCAAGTCTTTGCTCATCACATAAATATTTTATCCATTTTCACATTTATCTAAGTTGATGAAAACTATGCATATAACTGTGAAGTGAATAGGGATCAAGTTGAGACTTCTTATATGTAGTGAAATTGCATATGTATTATATGAAGCACTCATTATGGATTCCAGTGATTGACTTATTCTCATTCCCTGTTATACTTATCCATGTCTTACCTACTTTACTACATGAGGAGGCAAACAGTTTGATTTAAGTTTCATTTAGGCCCCATGTTGTCAAGTTATTTGGTATTACTTGTATGATTGAGTTCTCTTCGATAGTGTTTATTTATTGCTTTTTCTGCATAGACTTATTTTAATACATACAGCTATTAAAAACATGCCACGTTTAAGGCGAGCGCGTGTAAATAATAGGAGGAGAAGGGAACAGCACCTCAACCTCATGAATCCACGACGGCAAGTAGGTCAGGCACCCCAAGGCAATAATGATCCACCAGTTATAGCTGCAGTAAATCAACTGGCAAACTTACAATTGCAAAATCCAGTTGGGGATGTAGCTATCGTGCAGGGAGTTGTACAGCCAGTTTTACCTGAGGATGATGGACTTATTCAAGATCTTGATATTCAATTTCCAGCCCCACATCGCCTTGGTGACATGCACAATAGGTGTCCACACTGTGCAGCCAGGTACTTCCAGGAAGAGTGCACAACACAGGGTGTCTTCACTAAATGTTGTTTCCAAGGGAAAGTCACCCTACCAGCGATTGCCGTCCCACCACACAATATTGTAGAGCTTTTCAGTGGTGACACAGCACATTCCCGTCACTTCCTGGAAAACATTCATCACTATAATGCTGCAATGTCCATGGCATCTTGGAATGCAACACTGAATGAGCATGCAGGTGGAGGACCACGAGTTGTAACCATTCACGGTCAAGCGTACCATCTCACAGCTGCACAAGAAGCTCCTCAAGGTCAGCCACCTCAGTATGCACAGCTATATATCTTGGACACGAATGATGCAATGCAGCAGAGGATCAATGATCCACGTAATCACAATCTTCAGCCAGATATCATGCTGCTTTTACAGGATGAACTACTTGCTGTCAATCCATATGCCCGGCAGTATCATAATATGGGTCACATCCTTCAAAGGGAAAGGCAGATTGCTACTGCAAATAATCAACCTGTTCGGCCTGTCAAAATGATAAGTGCAAAACGGCCATTCCAAGTTAGGTGATATGCCAATCCAACAACTACAGAGATTGCAGCAGTGTATGTTGGAAATGATGGTGCTGCACCAAATCCAGCAGACCGAGATCTTGAGGTGTATCCAGCACAACCTAATGCTCCCAACACAGTCAAGATCAAGGCCACATCCCCTAATGCAGACCCTATGACATATCCATTGCTGTTCTTCAATGGAGAGTTAGGTTGGAATGTTGACCTTCAACGTACCATTGGTGCCAACGAGCGCCAGCAAGGGGCAAGACGGAGAGCACGACTCACTTTAAATGAGTTTTATGCATACAGGATTGCAGTGCGTGACACTTTCTCATCCATTCACCGTTCACGCCTATTATTTCAGCAGTACTTGGTTGATGCCTTCACAAAAATAGAAGGAAATGAACTGGCATATATTAGACCACACCAGTCATTGTTGCATGTTGAGTCATATCAGGGCTTGATGGATCACATTGGCAGACGCGCCCAAGCCGAGGATGTAAACATTGGGCACATAGTTATTTTACCATCAAGTTTTGAAGGCAGCCAAAGAAGCATGTATCAGAAATACCAAGATGCAATGACAATAGTAACAAAACTTGGCAAACCAGACATTTTTCTGACGATGACAGCGAACCCAAAGTGGCCTGAAAGTCAAGACAACTTACTCCCGCATCAAAATGCATGTTACAGGCCAGACATAGTCAGTCGTGTCTTTCATTTGAAAGTGAAGGAGCTACTACATGACCTTATTCAGCAGACTGTTTTGGGCCAAGTAAATGCATACGTGTACACTATTGAATTTCAGAAACGGGGTTTGCCGCATGCGCACATGGTTTTATTTCTTGCAGATGCCGACAAACCAAGAACAACAGAGGATGTTGATCGGTTGGTGTCTGCAGAAATTCCAGATCCACACTTGCACCCAGAATTCCATGACACAGTTAAGAGACACATGATGCATGGCCCGTGTGGTGATTTGGATCCCCAATGTGTCTGCATGGAGAATGGTCAGTGTAAAAAGAAGTGTCCCAAACCTCTCCAACAGCAAACAGACTTTAATGTGAATGGATATCCTATATACAGACGACATGGGCAACACAGAG
This sequence comes from Mastigias papua, assembly GCA_964019165.1. Lineage (NCBI taxonomy): Eukaryota > Metazoa > Cnidaria > Scyphozoa > Rhizostomeae > Mastigiidae > Mastigias > Mastigias papua. The sequence goes on from OZ025276.1 coordinate 2,999,191, forward strand.
CTGAGCTACGTCGCCATGCAGTGAATGACTCATGGGTAGTACCACACAACCCGAATGTGCTGATGAAGTTCAATTGTCATATGAATGTGGAAGTGTGCACAACAGTTAGGAGTGTGAAGTATATATTCAAATACATCCACAAAGGCAATGATGCTGCTCACATTGAAATTAGGCAGAATTATCTCAATCATGATGAGATCTTGCAGCATCTTAATGCACGCTATGTCAGACCACACCAGGCAGTATTTAGAATAATGCAGTACAAGATGCATGACAAAAGTCACATCATTATCTGACTGGCAGTTCACCTTCCACTTCAGCAAAATGTCTATTATCGTGATGGCAATGAAGATAGGGCTGCTCAAGGTGGTCAGAATACCACATTGACAGCCTTTTTTAACTTGAATCAGGAGGATCAGAATGCACATCAGTATCTGTATCATGAAAGTCCAGAGCACTACACGTTCGACCAACGGGCCAAGAAATGGAACCCACGACGAAGACAGACAGCACCTATCATTGGTCGTATGTATCAAGTCCAACCCTCAGATCCACAGCGATTTGCTCTTCGTTTACTCCTTCTACACAGGAAAGGAGTTACATCATTTCAGGACCTGCGAACAGTTCATGGTCAGGTGTATGACACATTCAAAGGTGCAGCAAGAGCAATGGGGTTGCTTGAGGATGATACTGAACATAGGCGTTGCTTACAGGAGGCTGCAGTCATGAACATGCCATCACAAATGCGCCAGTTGTTTGCAACTTTGATGGTGTTTCAGACACCTTCTGATATCAGAGCTCTGTTTGATGAAGTCAAGGAAGCAATGTGTGAAGATTACATAAGGCATGATTGGCTCCATGATCCACAAATAGTAGTGCAAGACAGACATGTTCATCTCTGTCTCTGGGATATTGACACATGTCTCAGGGTACATGGTAAGTCTATTTCAAATGTTGATTTTTCCGATCTTCCGCAGCTTCCAGGTAATTTTGTCCATCCCCAGAATCAGACTGCAAACATTAACATTGCTCATGAGAGAGAACAGGGTGAAAGAATGTTGCAGCAGTTGAACCACGATCAGCGGCACATTCATGATACCATTGTCAATGCCATTGCAGCACACTCTCATCAGACATGTTACTTTGTGGATGGACCAGCAGGTAAAGGTAAGACCTTTCTTTACAATACGTTAGTCCATAACCTTCAGGCTTTAGGAATAAAGGTGAAATGTATGGCATATTCTGGGATTGCCAGCACATTGCTCATCAATGGAGCCACAGCACACTCAACATTTCAAATTCCCATCCAATTACTGCCTGATTCTACATGTAATAAAAAAAAGGCAAAGTGCAAGAGCTCAAATTCTAAGGGAGACAACAATATTTATTTGGGATGAAGCATCAATGATCCCAGCAGATGCATTAAAAGCAGTTGATGTCCTCCTAAGAGACATTACCCAGGTTAATAGACCGTTTGGAGGTAAGTATATGTTTCTTGGGGGTGACTTTCGCCAAGTTCTTCCAGTTGTTCCCAGAGCAGGTAGAGAAGGCACAGTTCGCCAGTGCATCAAATATTCTCATCTTTGGGCACATTCATCACTTTCAACTGGTTACAAACATGAGAGCCATTCAAGATCAAACATACAGACAGTTTTCTGAATGGCTCTTAAGGCTTGGCACAGGTGACGAGGTACATGATGAGCATGATCAAATCACACTTTCAGCAGATGTCATGTCCCAGTCACTGGAAAACATGATCAATTTTGTCTACCCTCGCACACAACCAGGTGATGCAGCTCTCATGCAAGATCCGTTATACATGTCAGACCGCTGCTGCTTAACACCATTGAATGAGAATTCACATGCAAGTAATGATATGATTCTCAGCCATTTGCAGGGACCAGTGCACACATATCTCAGCACAGACAGAGTTGTCACTGATGATCCAGAAGAAGCAGCAGCATATGCAATAGAGTTCCTGAATGCACAAACACCAGGTGGACTACCAAAGCATAAACTGGAACTCAAGGTAGGAACTTTCACAATTTCACCTCATCTATACTATATGCAGTGTCACTTTTTTCTGAATGTCTCCCTTTGTAACTATTTTGTTGGGAACAGATTGACAGTCCCCTTTTTGTCTCTATTATTGTTGTGTGATGGTACCTATTATATACTCCTTTCATTTCATTAAACAGATATAACATATTGCCAGCTCTCTTCATTTATATGAAAATTGGTTGCCACATCTCATCATCCTTTCCAGTATAGCATGCGAGATAGAATTATATACTTTATACCCAATATTTCAAGTACATCATGGGCATATTGCATTCTTCATCTTTCTTCATTATTTTTCCAATAGGTTGGTGCCACCATAATTTTATTAAGGAACATTAATCCTAAAAAAGGACTGTGCAATGGCACCCGTCTCATAGTCAGAGACTTGCAAAGACATGTAATTTGTGCAGAAATCATAACAAGTGAGCACAGAGGCCAGTATGTTATGCTACCAAAGATAGCACTCACGTCGCAAGATTCTGCTCTGCCAATCAATATTGCCAGATGTCAATTTCCTGTAAGACTTGCATACTGCCTTACTATCAATAAAGCACAAGGTCAGTCATTAAGGTATGTAGGTGTTTATCTTCCAAAACCAGTCTTAAGTCATGGTCAGTTGTACGTAGCAATATCCAGAGCAAAATCATTTGCTGGCCTCAAAGTCTTCACATCGAGTGGAAGAACAACCAGTAATGTTGTCTATCGTGAAGGTCTTGCATGATTCACTCTTTTGAATACATAGACATCACATGCTAAGGTATCATATGCAATGCCCGAGGACTGTTGTGTACCCAACTGTCCAGTGCTAGCAGAGGGCAATGCAACTCACATGTCTTGCCTGTGAACAGGTCCGCTAACCTGTTATGTGCCAACAGAGGGCAATTGCAACTGACATGTCTTGCCTGTGAACAGGTCAACTAACCTGTTATGTGCCAGCAGAGGGTAACAGTTCAATTTACTTTTGCATGACCACCATGTTAAGACACCTTTCTCATGTACAGGCATTAAATCCAGACCATGTGGGTAAGAAGAAAGTTATATTCTCTATGTATTTCCTACATTTATGTGCATGTGATGCCTTATTCAAACCAAACCACCTATTGTAAAACCTGCATATCAACTTATACATGTTATATTTCGAGCATTTCTTTACAATTCTCCTACTATATTCAAGCACTGACACAATGCTCCTTGCTTCATTATATTATGTATACTTGTATACCTTCATTTAACCAATTTCTTCGAAGCCATATAACTGAAGGACCTCTCTTTACACACAAACAGTGAGCCTTTTTCTAACATTCAAATAACTACATTTATTCGCATTTTGTAAAGGGACTATTTGTCCTTCCAGTTATATGGCAGAGAAGTAAGTATGGATTGATAACTATTTCTGCTATCTACATAGACTTTAGGTTTTGATCATATTTCTTTCCCATATATTTCTCAAATTGATTAATACCTATACATGATTTGATTAATAACTCTACTATCAGTGTATTCTTTACATTTACGTCATATTTATATACCATATATTTGAAACATCACTTAATACCTGTACATGACTTGATTAGTAATTTTTCTATGCATATATTCTTTAGATTTAGTTCATATTTGTATACCATAGATTGGTAAATTCCTTAATACATGAACATGATTTGATTAGTAATAGTACTATGTATATACTCTTTACATTTAATTCACCTTTATATCACATGTATCCTTTAAGTTTTATCATACTTGCGGTGTTCTTCGGTATTGCCTAGGGCAACATGTCGTCCTCCCGTCACTGAGTTTTGTACCCCCAACAACATTGGCGACTTAAATCAAGCTCACATATTTCTTCCACCCCCACATTTACTCAAGGATTTCAACAACATAAATTTAAGATGATAACACTTCTCAGACCCTCAATGGCAACATAGCGTCTCCTTGCTCCTACACAACTCATTGAAATGAGGAATACTCAAACAAAGGATGCTCCTTGACGTGGTGTTTGAGCTTTAAACCAATGCATCCGGCAAAATACCAATATACAATTCATGAACCTTCACTTATATATGAAGTAAGCTATCTCTATGTTACATGGTTAGCAGAAGCAACACAAGCAATAAGTACTTAACACATGCTTTCAAAACATAAAGAAGACTAGCAGTTTTTTGATAGTTTTTTGATTTTGATAGCTACGGGGCTGAATAAGAAGAGGAGGAAAGCCCCGTAGCCTAGTGCAGGTATCCGAGCATTTTTTGCACACTTTTTTCTCGCAATTGTTCCGATTTGACCAATGCAATGCTGATGGTCGCGTGCTCCATCGCAGAGGCCCATGACGTCACCTTCCCGTGATCCTCATCGAAAATGCGGACCATCCTGCTTTGATGGGTGACTGCGTTAGTCTTTCCAAGGCTAATCTCCAGCTTTGATTGGGGGTAGGGGAGCCCGCGTTTAGCGGGCTATCACAAAACTTCTTTGTATAAGAGACCAGTGTCAAAGTGATTAGAAGTGGAATGCTCAAGGCTTTTTGAATGCAATAGTGCTGTGGTCTGTAGAAGTATTCATTTTGTGTTTAGTTCCAACTGGTATTTCATTATATGGCTTGACATCTGTGACTTATTCACATTTATTGAGTGCATTGCTACTGCTTGCTTTCCTTGCAAATTGTGTTATCTTAGATTGAGATTTTGAACAGCCCTTTCTCCCCTTTTTACTCTCAGGAACATGTTGATATTTGACACTCTCAATTGAAGTTAAGGGTTCACAATCATTGGAAGTAGAGAGTTTATTTAGGCAATTATCATCATTCACAGTATTCACTAAGCAGCTTTCATTCCTGGTTTTACTAATTGACATCATTATACGTTCATCATCTGAAATGCTATTATGCTCTTGCAATGAATTATCTCTGCCTTCAAGAGAGGACCTTGATTCAAAGATAGAGGAAACAAACAAAGGGACAAAATGGTCTGGTGAATATCTACCAGATATAGCTTTTCCAGAAGAGCAAGACCAAGAGATATTTAAAACAGGAGTAAAATTATTGATGCTTCCTTGGTGTGGAATAAAAGAGGCATTGAGGAGAGGTTCTATATTAGGAGTCCCAACTTTGGGATAGCAAGATTGTATTGTTGTACCACAAGCTGAAGAGAGAGCCATGATACAAAGCAGTGTTGGCCAAACACCATCTTTGCTATTTTCTATAGCTTCCTGTTGCACACAGTCTTGCCTGCTTGAGATATCTGGAGTGAGCAACATGGATGCAGAATCACAGAGTGCCATTTGGAAAGGGGTATGTCAAGAAGCAAACGAGCTACCACTTCTGGCATACACTTCAGGGAAGAAAGAGTGCTTAGCACAGAAAGCAGAGTTCTCAAAAATCTCAATACTTGTCTGCAATCTGAGATAATCAACTAAGCTCTCATCTCCAATCAATGCAACAGATACCCATGTCCAGTCACCCTGTAAACAATAAATACTACCTATCACCTCCCTGTGCTTCATGCCAAATGAAAAGAAATTATGGCACTGCACTATGATATGAAAGCATCTCAGGCATCTGCTATAGCAATATAGCCATATTGCTGTAGTAGATAGCTGAGATGCTTTGTATTATATTGCAGTACTATTTTGTATGTAACAACAGTGCATATGGCTTTTATGAAATAACTTTTTGCCTAGTTTTTCCTCTCCAAACAGACGTATTTACGTGGAGATTTACATAACAAAATATAGCCTTTGCCCCTTCAAAGTTACTGTACAGGTATGTTTTGACCCCCCCCCCCACCAGGGCATGTCCTCCAGTTACAAGCTTGGTGCATAGAAGGAAACAAGTAAAGAAACAATATGATAACTTTCTTGCCACACTGAAAAGTGAACTCTATCAATGGAAAAAGTCCCCCAGGGGGTCTCTGTTGCTGTGATCCTTAGAAGACTTTCCAAAATCTCCTTATTCCATCTACAAAAATGCTGATGTTCCAATCTTGCCAGTAATAAGAGCGGCAAATTCCCTTGTATAATCGTCAAACAAGCTTGCTGCGCTGTTGGGCCTCCCTTATGGGAGACCTTCAAAGTACAGCAAGCTTCTTTGATGATTTTCTGCTTTCATAAATCTTGTAACTAAATATGTTTCAGAATTTCTACAAAATGAATTTCTTACTTTATTGCTATTACTTCAGGGTCTTCTGGAAGGGGTTCCAGGCAAGATGCAATAACAATTTTCCTATTTGACTCTGATATCAAAGATTCTGCCTTGACATCTCTTGGCAGCTGAAGGCCACAAGCAAAATTCCAATGTTTCTTTGACAGATTAATACTTTCAACAAAACTGTTCTTTGTTTCCACACAATCCAGAAGATACATCTGAATCCTTTTGGAGGGAGATATAATTTTCGGGTCCATAGTTGCCATGTTGTAAATTCAAAAGTGGAGCCAAACAAGGAACTCAAACCAACATCCAATGGACAATAGTAGATCTAATTGTAGAACAGACAATTGAGCTATCGAACATGGTAGACCAATCAACAATGATTATTCTCTTCCTATTGCTTTCTGATGGCTTTCATTTCCGAGTTGCGCTATTGTGTTTGACTAGGTTCCATCCAAGTTCCAACTCAATCATTTCCGATGCCTGAGAGTTTTATATCCGCTGCCTAGATTTCATTTCTGAGTTCTGAGTTCCAATGCACATGTCCATCACAGGTACAAATTATCACTGCGCTACGGCAGGGCTAGGCACGAAAAAGCAGTTGTGCGTTTGACGTTCAATAAATTAAGCTTTTATGAAACATAACTGTAGGCTAGTACGGTTTTCATTATATTTAGTTAACATATGATAAAAGCTAAATTCACTGTCAATGTCATTGTGATGACTATTATTTTTCTTCGAAAATCTGACTGAGTTCCAGGCAGCAGGGAGCTCAGTCTGGATCCGCCACTGTAATAGTTGATGAATTACTGAATAAATTTTTGTCTGTTTTAGAAGACTTATCAGAGTCAAGAGGTAACATAAGTGAAATGGCATCACTTGGATATAGAAGCTGCTCCTAGTTATAAAGTTGTGTTATAGCTTTGCAGGATGCCAACTATTGCTATTTCATGATGTCTTCATAGAAGCTTCTGATAGTCCATGAGCAGAGCACTAGCATTTCTGATATTGAACAATATTTTCCATCATTCGAGATAAATAGGCATACCATTGCTATTCCTTTTGAGCATGTTCCATCTATAAATCATATAGCATTTTGAAGGTCTTTTAAAGAATGGAAGTATTGCCAATATGAACTGCAGAAGTTGTAGGGTAAAGAATGGATGGAATGCCCCCCATGTTTTGAAAGACAGCACTCAGTCCATGCAGAGGCTAACAGCAAGCTGAAGCGGCTTATGAAATCTGGGTGGTAGGTTGATTTCATGTTTATCTTTTTACATTACCCCAGTGGAATCAGGCTATAGTTTCTTCTAATCATCCTTCACTGTGATAAATGCCTGAGGGACATTACATACCATAGCCAGTAGAACAGAATGAATTCCTATCATCTATCAAATCTCTTCAGTGACTTTGATATGAACACAACTGTGGTGTAATGGTAACACTTCTCTGGAAGGTTCAGGGAGATTCCAGGGTCAAATCCTGGCAGATGCATTGTCATGAAGGCATTTGATATGGAATAGAGATTAGGAGGGAATTGATTAATAAGTGCTTTTTTGTAGCATGCTTGATAAATTAATTTTAATACTGATTAATAACAGAGTATGGAAAAGGACTATTTATCATACAATTGTAAGATAACTCCTGTCTTATCAAGCTCTAGAGGTAGCTCTTACAACCAAGGAAAATTTGTCATATGGAATCAGAAGGTTGAAGAGTTTGTTAGAAAGATAAGAAAGACAACAACAGTATGTGATCCCAACTTTTAATTGTGAACCTTTTCAGTATTGCTACAGATGTAGTATTCCTATATATAGGAATCATTGTAGAAATCTGACCATATGTTTCAGCTGTGAAAAATTTGTGTTTCCTTAGCTGTCATTCCTCTTCATTTATGTAAATGCAATAATGATGTTGAAATGCTGTAAAATTTCCTCTGCGTCATTTCCTCTTCTGTTCTGTAACTATTTTTACAATATGCATATATATATATATATATATATATATATATATATATATATATATATATATATATATATATATATATATATATATATATATATATATATATATATATATATATATATATATATATATATATATATATATATATATATATATATATATATATATATATATATATATATATATATATATATATATATATATATATATATATATATATATATATATATATATATATATATATATATGCTGTAGGATGTCAGAACTGACAACAGTTGTGGAGACAGTATTTGGAATGCTGCTGCAAATATTGCACGTCAAAAAGCAAAGCTGGATGAAACAGGGTTGTATTTATGTGCATGCAGACACCACATTGCACGAAAAGCCTTTGAATATGTTTCAAGGGGAGATTTATGCACACCCATTGTACCTTCAAAAGCACTTTGCAAGTCCAAAGCAGATTGGCTACTTTTGGCAAGATGTAATTTGCCAGTATTGGCCCTGGCTAAGAAGGGTTGATCATGATGTTGCAGATAAACTGATGCCAGTATTGTCAGGCATGCATGGAAAGGGACATTGGTACTGTGAGGTAATAGTCAGAAATGAACCATTACAGCAGATTTGCTATATCTCAATATGCTGCATCTATCATACCTGTTCTTTGTACTTACAGGTTAATATGGAAACATTTGCCATCTGTTTTAGATTATTTGGGGAGGTAGATGGGTTGAAGGCACTGGACTGACCACAGGTGAAGACGTGGAACTGGTGAACAGCTACATATCCAAGCTGGCTTTGGTAACTAAACGGATGTTACCAGAAGTTATTTTGCATACAGAGACTTGTGTCGATATATATATATATATATATATATATATATATATATATATATATATATATATATATATATATATATATATATATATATATATATATATATATATATATATATATATATATATATATATATATATATATATATATATATATATATGTTTGTAAATGCAGTTGAGTGTTTGTTTCAGATGTGTCTGTAAATACACACTGCTTTAACAAAGAACCATATCTTTTAAGATGGGAAGAATTACTTACTGAATGCATAATGCATTGGAATAACAGGAAAATCTTGAATCTTCCTGCACAGCTGGCGAAAAGATACAAAAGGGTTAGGGCATCATGACTTAGTTGACATCAATGACAGTTTTAAGTATAGTTTGTAATGTTACTGAATGATATATGACAAGCGAAGAGAATTGCATTTGCATAGAACCATCATCGTTGCTACAAAACACTGTTCTTAGTAGTTATTTATTGCGCTTGCCGTAGTTATTGTACCAATTCTAGGCTTGTTGTGAAAGCAGCATTGAATGCAGTCGCATTGATTTCGATAGATGGAAGTTGGATTTACAGGAGTTTGCTAGAGGTCAGTGAAGGACATTTTGCAATTGTGATAAAGATGAAACTTGTTTCCTTCACTCTATACTAAGATGCCTATATGATACTTTATGCCAAACCAATCATATTGCTTGAATTTGTACCACGTGACCTGATCCGCATACATGATCTCCTCCCAGGGTATTTGTCCCATGGCCCCCACATTTCAGTTGAGGGTAGCCATGTGGGTCTACCAGTGGCATAAGAAGAGATATGATTTATATCATTTTTCTTTGCAGAGTTATTCAACTTTCTTCCCATTGCCATTCACAGCCAATCTGTTGCTCCTCCATGCTGGACCGTGTGTTGTCAGTTTTGGGAGCGGTCCTGTAGGACTAAGTAGCTGTGTGTGTTATGGCGAGGAGAATTTGGTTGCAGTTCTCCCTGGTAAGCCTCCTCTATTTTCCTGACATGGGTTGATTTAAGAAGTCATGTATATCCTTTGTCCATTTCATCCGTATTCTACTGTTGCCAGCCACTTATTTCCATATCTTTCACTGAGATTCAGCCACCTTCCCTTGGGTGTATTACCACCATGGCAGTTCTTTTCAAAGTTGTTTGATTCTGTGTACTAAATCACATTGCTTTTACGGCTAAAGTTTGAAAACACATTGAACATATGTGTGACTTTGCATTCCGTGCTAGATTATGGCAGGTTGTTTGCTTCTCATGCCTATTTAGATGACATGGAATGGCGAGTGTGCTTGCTGCTTTCAGTTGGCAATGTTTTGATTAAGACTACCGTATAGTTGTCGTGTGACTTGCAGGAAAATTTCATCGTTCTGCTTCCATTGTAATGCTTTTTTCGCTTGATTTCATTCGCTAAGTTATCCTACTTTTCTTACTACATTGTGATGAAATGAGTACGGTATGTTTACTGTTGTATTCCTTGCTAGCTTGGACTTTATGTATTGCTTTTACCGCATGTATGAATGACATAAGATATGGTTTTTTTGGGGATAAAGTCTTGGTATGTGGAATGCTTTCACTGAAGTATGTATAGGGCTATTGCTGAATTTTGTTTAGCCTAATTTTGCAGTTTTTACTGTCACTCTTTACTTTGTCATAGTTTGTACTGTGAAATGCAAGGGGATTCCCAAGTTCATCTCAAGATCGCAGATACCTATTGTCCTATTTTGTGGAATTTAATTGCGGTCTTTTGAGGGTGATTCCATAACTTTGCTTCAGGGGCAATAAGATCACGGCAGTTTTTCTCCTCAGCATTGCTTGATTTTCTCTTCTATCTTACCACTTTGTTACAGCAGAAGTATGGTTATGATATTGAGGAAGTATTTCATGCAATATTTGCTGATGTATTAAGAGCTTTTAGCTTGCTCTTGACTCTTAGTATATGCACATGAGTTGTATGTTAGGATGTATCTAGAGTTAGGGCACTTTGTTTATATTTGAGATATCGCCCTTCCAGTTGAATATACTCCTTGATTTTATCATACACATTTTACTGGTAAACACTAAGATGTTACTACCTTTATTCTCAGCTCAGTAACTCTCTTTTCATTTTGTTTTCGCATTATTTACAGTAAGCTTCATAGTTATTTCCACTATAGATGGTAGAGTTATTCTGGTCAAGTCAAATTTAAGGGGTTCTATTAGGGCCTTTTTGCAAGGACGTAGGGTCACCCTCCTAGGAGGGTCACCCTACCAGAAGGGTCAAAACATAGCCCTACTTTACAAGTAAACTTGTTAAGAAGGGTCACCCTAGGGGTAGGGCTAGCTGTCATGGTCTTCGGAGAGTTGTTATCAGCCTCTGTTTGACTGCAAACAGCCGCTGCACAGATAAAAAAAATGGCGAACGAGTGGCTTCTTGCAATGCAATCTGTTTTGCTCTTGTTGTCACTGTTAACTGCTGTTCTTCAGTGCTATAGCCTGTTGTTTTCACTGTTAATTGCTCAAAGACATCTCCTATCTCGTATGGCATTTCAAACCACTATCCAGTGCTCTGTCGCGCTAGCAAGACAACGCTATCGGCAAAGAATAGTTGTTCGTCATCGGAGAAGGTTTCGGAAGATGCCAGGAAGAAGTGAACAATGGTGGAGGATTCTTTTGGAGGGCATTCTTCCAGACACTGAATCGAGGAAGAACTTTAGAGTGGATCGTGACATATTCATGAAAATAGCCAATGATTTACGACCATACCTTAGGCCACGAAGAGGCCCTCGAGGAAAAGACGTGTTGTCAGTTGAAAAGCAGCTTGACCTGACACTATATTATTTAAAAGACCAAGGCTCATTGGCAATGACTGCGAATTCTTTTGGTGTTGCTCTGTGTACTGTATCTTTCATAGTCCAAAAAGTTTGTGGCATTATCACCACTGTTTTAGGACCACAGTACATAAAGCTGCCTTCAACACCTAATGAAATGGCTGAGTTAGTGCGTGGGATGGAACAGCGGTATGGATTTCCTCAAGGATTTGGCTGTGTAGATGGGACCCATATACATATATCTCAGCCAAGAGAATCCCCACATGACTATTGGAGCTACAAACAAAAATATACTTTAAATTGCCAAGCAGTTTGTGATTGGAGAGGTAGATTTATTGACTGTGAAGTGAAATGGCCTGGTAGTGTTCATGATGGACGAGTTTTTGCCAAGTCAAAAATAAACAAGTTGTTGCAGCAGGAAAAGATACCCATGTTGTAAAAAGAAAGTCTCCCAGGACATGATAAAATTCCAGTTGCATTGCTAGGAGACCCTGCCTACCCCCTTCTACCTTATTGCATGAAAGAGTACCCTAATCCAAGAACAAATGAAGAAGTTATTTTCAACAGCATGCTAAGGAGTTGTAGAAATCCTATTGAATGTGCTTTTGGGAGACTAAAAGCAAGATGGCAAATTGTGAACAGAAGGATTGATATGGGTCTTACGAATGTTCAATCAATAATCTATTCCTGTTTTGTTCTCCACAATATTTGTGAAACACTAAATGGGAATAGTGTGGATGATGATGCTGTTGGAAGGCAACTAGAATATGACAGGTTACAGCCCCAGACCACCTCTATTCTTTCAATACTGCTCAAGGGTCCTGTGTGAGGAACATCATACCTTTGCACTATAAAGAACACATTCCACATTAACAACAATATGATTTTATAATTCATTCAGATTTTCTCATGCATGAACTTGAATAGTAAATTGTTGTGGTTCAAGAGAATAAGCATATTAAAGATAAGAAGTTTTGTTTTTATTCATTACTTTAGAATAGTGACTGCAAACTATTCCCTCTCTGGCTGTACAAAAATCTTACAATAGGAAATATACATTTATAAGCTGTGATAATATGGGCTTGATACTTCATTATTCTCAGGGCTTGATGCTTCATAGTGACTGGGGTGGTATTGTGGTTGAGAAATGTGATGTTGAATATTACCATTATAATGCATGTGAACAATATGAGCTGGAGTTGGATTAGGATTAGACATGGCTGTGGCAAACATTTGCATGGCCTGTGCTATTCCATTTCCAAGGGTAGTCAAACAGTCTGTCATTTTTGATATTGCATCTTCAAGAGTTTTGTTTGATTTTTCAAATGCGCGAAGCATGTCTTTCTTCATTATTGCATCATCCCTTGCAGTAGACATTAGGAATTGATCCCTTTGAGCTTGGGAAAGGCACTTCTCCATGTGCTTTCTTTTATTATCTACAAGTTTTGGTATACTGGAGACATGCACTTGTGTCTTGGAAGGACTTGGTGTCTCAGGTGTACCAATTGATTCCTGTTCAGCAGGGTAACCACCATTGTCTTCGGGAGAGGATGCTGTTGACAATGAATCTAAAATGAACATATATCATTATTCTAAATAATACATTTTCTATCTAATGGACAGAGAATAAAGCCAACGCATCAAGTTTTTGTATTAATGTAGCAGTCCACTGCTAACTGTAGATGTGGCAACCAACGCCCTTAATGCATTAGTCAAACCAAATCCAAATTCTTGGCCATGAAATTTTAGCTCATTCAGGAGAAAAAATTGTCAAGCTCATTATAACTTTACCTTGATGAATTTCAGTTTGACCTTCCAGTTCATCGCTAGTGCTTAGTGAAATCGTATCTGCATCAATACCAAAGGATAGTGAAGTAGTAGATGGTGACCCACCCCATATATCTGTTAGTAGGTCGTAGTTCTCTTGCACAATTTTGCCACTGCCACTCCTTGTACCTTTGTTTACAGTGCTGCGATAGTCCTGTCGGATGCTTTCTATCTTTTCTTTGATTCTCTGATACCCAGTCCGTATTTTAGTTTTTTGAGCTTCTAATTCCTTTCGATACTCTTCATACTCCTTGAAATCCATGTTTTTACTAGTTTTGCAAGGTTCCAGGGCACTTTCTCGGCAAAAATCTTCAGGATACTCTATGGCCATGCAGCGACGCATTTCAGTATACAACTTCGCTAGGTCGGCTTCAAAGTCAATTGCGTTGTACTCACACTGCGTTTTAAATTCTTTTACATACTTTAACAGCACCTCAACAGCTTCCGGTGTCCATCCAAACTTCTTGGCTTTTTTCTGTAGCGTTAGATCACCTAAAGGCCCAGCTTTTTGCTTGGTGATCTGCTGACTGTAGTTTGCTTGTTCAAGTCCAGACATCTTTTCTGATAGACAATGTGGAGCCCGAATGCTGCGCAGCATGTGTACATCATATCAAGGCCGACAGAGATAGCCCTTCTCCTAGGGTCACCCTACCTAGAGCTTTCACAAGGCTTGAGTAAACAAACAGCTAGCCCTCCTAGGAGGGTAACCCTACCTAGATGATAGGGTGACCCTAGGCCTAGGGTGACCCTACCTAACTTGTAAACTGAACAATGAACAACAATAGAGAAGGGTAACCCTACTAGTAGGGTGACCCTCCTAGGAGGGTGACCCTACCTCCGTGTAAAACAGCCCTTATACTGAATGTTCTTTTATTCGGACACAGTTGCCCTTCTTTCTGAGATCATTTGTTGTAAATGCTATTACCGAATTCCATAGATCATTCTGCACATGATGATACACTCTTAAGGGATGAAGTAGTACTAGATATGACCATCATTTTTATTGCCTAGACTTAATTTATGAAGCCCCTTGCCCTCACTGAGGTAATACCTTCGTTTGACATCTGAGTTAGTGATGTAGGATATATAATATGACTCATTTCAAAGGATTACTGACTTCCATGGAGCACTCTGCATATTATAGTAGGGATGAAGTAGTACTAGATAGCAACATTTTGATTTATGGGCCACTTTCTTTTATCCAACTACCATTATTGTTTCAAATCTGAATTTCACATGGTTGTAACAGATAATTTGGTACTGGATAGCTGCTTTATTTGTTTTGTATAGCCATAACCTATGAGCTCCCCCCAAGACCTTTGGTTGAAATCTAATATGATGATTCATGCTGCTCAATCATGGGCTATATATATAAAGGTGTGATATAGGAATACTGAGCAGTATTCTTTTGTTTTATCACCTTGAACTACAAAGTCCTATCACAGATTCCAGTTCTATAACACCTACATTTATGGGTCAGACTTGATTGTGTACCTCTGTGGACAAAATTAGTGGTCACCTGCACATCCTCTTACTATAATTTAAAGAGACGTTTATCTAGCAGGAAAGGATGGGGACACGTAATTGTCTTAATTTTTTCATGTATTGTATGTATACATATATTAACATGTAATATAAGTAGAGAAGCACAGACACAAAAACACTCACACATGTATATATGGACATAATGCTCTCCTCCTTTTAGCTAGAAAAGAGTTGAGAGAATCGGTCTGTCATACCTATTTGGAGGAGTATGTTATTCAGCTTGCAGAACTATGTAGCCTTCAAAAACTTCCCGAGGAGATCGACGAAATCAACAAAAAAGACTATAGCTAGTTCTATAGACAATACAGTGCAAGAAGGGAGCCAAGAAAACATGATAAAAGAACCTTGGAAGTAAAGCAGATGGACGCGATTCGTAATGTCTCTTGTATGTAAAACATTGATTGCAGCACCCCTTTACGCAATATGCAGCTTGACTTATTGAAAGCCCTACAACTACAGTTGGATACGGCTTTTCTCTCAAAGTTCCAAATTTCAGCCAATGCATGTAAATTTGCCTGTAAGAGTGACAGACATTGCCAAGATGAGAAATAGGATGCTATAGACACTTTGAATGGCAATGTAAACGTTGCCTTTATGTTCAATCTTACTACAGTACACCAATCAGATTTATAATTGCTGCCTGGATACTTACTGCCAGGTTTCTACCTCCTTCAATTCTCTAGTTGCCATCCCATTTGTGTATAGTTTCTTTCAATGTTTTGCATGCCATATTCCTTCCCGTTCTTACACCTAAAACACTACAGTTCGTGTTGTAGAAATGAGCAAGCATTTTGTTCAGCTCATGAAGAAGGCAAGAAGGCAGCAAGAATGTATCGAAAAGAAAGTCTTGATCTATAATTCTCTAGCAGCTGACTTGAAACTAATGCCAATATCAGTGTGTGATGTGAATAACTGGAAACTGTTTTGGATGGAGCATGATTCAATTGAAGGTTATTCTTTGTGATGCTTTTATTGCTTTAAGTGTTAGGGAGGGATTATACCTATATATGGTATGGCAGAATGTACTATAACAATAGAATACTTTGCATTAGGAATCAATTGACCCTGAAATTGGTATGTTTGCTTCTGTTCTTTAACATAGGTGAATCATTGTCAGTAAAGCGACAGATTGTTGAAAAACTAATCTGGAAACGGAGGGCTGAAGAGGAGATTGCCATACTTCAGCGTGAGATGTGCGACTATAGGAGATTTTATGTCGAAAAGGTCATACCACATTTAGAAAGCGAATTGCTAGAGATTGAAGGAATCACCAACAACAATGGGCATGAAGGTATGGAGAGTTGCACGGATTTATGACTTCGTGGATGTTGCATTCCTCTCTTAAAACATTTCTACTGAGCTGGGTGTTAAATAACAGTAAATAACTATCTTGCAAATAATTCACCTCTATATATTATGGGTGAGTTCTGTTATAGTCCAAAAAGTAACCTGTGTTGATTGCTCTTTCAGGCTCTGATCAACAAACTGCTATACTATTGGAAGGAGCAGCTTCTTTGGTAATGTGTGTTTCAGATTCCATAGTTTATGGTAAATTTGCTTATAAGGATTGTAGGGATGAATACTGATTGCAGGGCAGATTAGGTTATCTGCTAAATGATGCTAATTCATATACTGCACCTTAGCAGCAAAGTTGACCAACAATGCGCATATTATTCCTATTGATAGCTAGCAAGTCTTGTATTGATTTATTGTTCTTTTCGTTGTAGCCATCTGATAGATACAGTTGCAATGTTACCACCAGAGCTATTGCACTTGGTTTCCACTATCTATTGAGACAGGGAATCCACTTTGTTTATGCACAGGTAAGGACAGCAGTGGAAGAGTTCTCAATTATATACCTGTCGATATGACTATTGTTAGCGTGACAGAGGCATACTGTGATAAAGTAGCTGCTGCCTCCAGCTTTGCACCTGGCCTTAATAGTGAAGAGTCTGATGATGACAGTACTGTGGATGATGACTGAGATATCGTTGCTTTCCCGAAAATATATCTGGAAATATCACAATGCTCGCAGTTATAGGACTTGAGCCCATGTGTTCTCCTTTATGACACGTTTGAGTGTGACACCGACTTTCTCCTACTTTCTAATGATGTTTCTCTCCACGCCTGTAGGCAGAGTAAATCTGCTGATATTGTTCCAGTTGACAAGTCATTTGACCAAAGAGTAGGCATATTTAGTGGCTTTATTCTCTGTTATCTCCGTGAAAAGTCACAGATTGATATGCCAATAGCTATGTGGGCATGTTGCCGGCAATGTCTGTCCCTGATTCAGTTGATTTGTCGTGCAATGTCTGAAGGAATGAAAGTATACGACTTTTTCAAAGCATGTTTGCCTAATGGTGACATGTCAGCAAATCAGGGTGCTACTTTATTGAAAGAAATGATTACCATCAATAGCTTTGAAGAGTATCCTGTATTCATTGAAAATGTTGACACAGAATTATTAGTAGAACTTCAAGTTGCTCAGATATGTGCGACGAGATGCAGGAAAATTGCACTTTATACTGTTGACTCTAAAACACTGGTATTAATGATGGATCCACATTTTGTGGCATTCATTAACATGATGAACAATCGCTTTCATGGCCATGATGGTGGCTCTCTGATTATTCGTGCCATTTAGTGCAAGAAATCGTTTGTTCAAATGGCTGCACAGCTGATGGATATTGAACATACTTCTTGTGGTAGTTTGTGCATTATGACATGTTAGCTGCTACTTTACAACTTGTGAACTTATGCATAGGTCAATATAAGAAAAGCTAGTCGGGAGGTGTAGGGGCCATGAATCCAAATGTGAAGGTCATTCGCAAGTGCATGCAAAAAGTATGGAATATGTCTTTGGCTTTTTCCAACTCATTGACTTGAATTTTATCTTGAAGCCCCGCTTTGCTTGAAGATGTTGGCAGGAGGGTGTTATGGAGCATGTGTCACATAATGTCCCTGGAATAAGCCTCACAGAAAAAAATCAATAAACCAGAAGGGGACCATTTAGATTATTTATGTTATAGTTTGTGATTCTAATCGTGTGTATATACTTACACTGCTTTGCTATGTACTTTTCAGTACTGAAAAAATCAAAATATTCCCTGCAAAAAATACAGTATCCCTGAAAAAATCTTCAAAAGTAGTAAAAGGGATTGGAATAAGTGCGGGAAGTTTGGAAAACATTTGAAAAGTTAACAATTGGGGATAGGGGAATTATTTGGTACTCAAAAGTATATACATTTGTTAACTATTTGGTCTTTACTTAATCACACTTTTGAAATACTCCTTTTGATTGTGAGCACGTCATCATGTTGCCAGTGGTTTCAAATTCCTAATTTGGACCTTATTTTCATCATCGTTACAAACACATTTCAGGAGGAATATAGTAGAAATATTTATATAGGTTAAAAGCCTTTTCAGTGCCAAAAGGCACTGTTATCAATAAGGGCCCTGTTATAAAACAAATATAAAATATTGACTTTGTTCCTTAAAGTATGAAGAAATAAATAGTTCAACGTTTATAATGGCCTATGTAGTGATCATCATATATATACATTTAACGACACAATGGTCGATACCAGGTGCGGATCCAGAGTACATTCCGACATTCACAAAATCCTCACCGTTAGAAAAGACCACGCCCATATGACCACGCCCTAAATTTCACCCCAGTAAAAATTCACCAACTCAAAATTTTTCCAATATATTTTACTTTTTTCTCTCAAAACAAACGTGCATTGTAAAGATAAACTACCACTGCTAGTATGATTTGGATAGGCTTTTAACTCGTAATAAGTCAATACACAAAAAAACATACCTTCAAACAAAAGGTGAAACCAAATTGATGATGGAATTTTTCAATTCACAATGTAGTTTAAATAATACATTGTTTTCCTGCCATACAAGTCCAGCCACACATATCAAAGCTATCAATGTATCAAAAGTGTACATAAATGGAAAAAGTTTTAGGCCACTGAGGCCAATGAATAAAAACTACTAAGTGCCTGCCTACAACTTGAGCTACCAAATCTCATGCTTTGGATATACAGGGCTTCTTGACTTTTAACCTTTTCCTGTACAGCCCCGTAGCCTAGCGCAGGTATCCCAGCATTTCTGGTACAATTTTTTCTTGCAATTGTCTTCCATTTGCACAATGCAAGGCCGAAGGTCATGTGCTCCATAACAGAGGCCCATGATGTCACCTTCTCGTGATCCTATGCGAGCTGTTTTGATCCTTGCTCATCGAAAATGTAGACCATGCAGCTTTTATGGAGGCACAGCATTAGTCTTTCCAAGGCTAATCTGCAACGTTTGAACTGGGGTAAGGGGAGCACGCGTTTAGCGGGCTACCAGTACTAAGCTAGTTCAGATACTAATATCACATATTTTATAAATAAAACATAAGTACTAGACATCTAGCTGAATCAACAGGAATCTTCACCTTCTGTTACCAATAGGAACCATGCACCTAGGCCCTCAGTTGATCATGCAATACCTGCTTCCTGGAAAACTTCAAGAGGTTGCCAATCTTACCCCTGTTCTCCATACACAATGATGATAGTTAAGCATCTATCAAAATCTCTATGATAACCAGTGTTTCTTCATTTAAACGTATCTCTTGTATAACTATTAGCTAATTTACTTGTCAGGTAGGCTCGATCTCACTTGCACGCATTGCCATTGTATCACGTGTATATGGTGTTCCTATGGCCCATTCCTTGGAGTACAAGTGCCAGTGTGCCAGCCCATGCCTCCTTCGTCTCAACAGTCACAACTCGCAATGTCCTTAAGTATAACTAATTATAACGTATGGGCTATCTAACATTGTTTAAGGCAACTGCATATTGGAGTCATATTACACTGTGAGGCCGCATGCCCTCTATTACAATCCCGGTGACCAAGATTCGCAAGAAGCTTCTTCCCCATACAACACCAATAGGCTTTTTGATGTTGGTGTTGCGGAGTACATTCGCAAACTGTGAAGGAACTTCGCAAAATGCTTGGCAACCGACAAGTAAACATTCCTAACTGCCTAGATACCGATAAAGGCTTGTCTGACGTTAGAAAGCAAAATTGCTTCGCAGAGGCAAACACATAAGACACTATTTACGTAAAGTAACAAGCAAAATCACAGATTGAGGAGCCATAACAGGACTATGGTTGCAATAAGTTTTGCCTATTCTAGTAATTTTCTTACCACTTGCCATTTTCTTGTATGCAAAAAGTTCTCTGAAAATCTGACATTCGCATCTGCGAATGTTGCGAATGTCTGGATCTGCCACTGGTCGATACAAATGTTGTAACACAACATTAATTCGCTGAGATATGTGTTTTGCATAAATCAAAGAAGACATCTGACTTCACTTGCTCAATAACATTGGTTGGCAGACTATTCCATAACGGTACAATAGAGTACAAGAAAGAGTTTTTAACAACATTTACACGAGCAAACTTTAATAAGAGTTTTTTTGAATGGGAATTTCTTAAACTACTGTAAGTGTTTCTTTCAAAATAGTCAAAAGGGTTTAGAGCCACTTGACTGGTGAACATTTTATGAACGAATTTCAATTGGAAAAGTGTCCTTCTAAAGTATCCCACGTAAGCTCCTTAAGCATGGCAGTGACACTAGATATTTGACGGTAGTCGTTTTTTACAAAGCAGGCTGCATGCCTTTGAACCATTTCCACCCTATGCTTTACTTCTTCGGTGCTTGGTGACCAAAAGTCGCAAGAATACTCAAGGTGGGGACATACCAGTGACAAATATCAAAAGATGACAAATCATGTGATTCGCAACTTCCCGGTTGTATACGATCATGTGATCACTCATATGACTGTGGTTCTTTTACTATGATTGACAGATTTGCTTTTGCTTATTGCTGATGTTTATGTTATCGAATGGTCCTTAGTTATTCATATATTTTGCTTGCTGTTGTATGGTTATATAGTGTTATTTGGTCTACTCTTTACTCTGAATACAACATTGTCTAATAGGTTATGGGCCCAGAGGCTCGTGAGTAGAATCACATTGTTAGTTCTTTTATGACATTGTGATTACGCATTTTGAAATCTCAGTCTTATTTATAAACGTGTGTTATGATGGCGACGGGAGAAGACATTGGATTCAAGGTAGAAAAACTTACAGGCGATACTTATCATACATGGAAGTTCCAGACGAAAATGCAATTGGTTGGTAAAAATTTGTGGGAAATTGTTTCTGGCGATGAAGTTTTAGATGCTCAGGCTACAGTTCAAGATCGACAGAAACACAAGAGATGAGAAAATCAAGCCCTCGCCTTGATTTGTTTGTCCGTTTCCACTGAAAACCAAATTTATGTTCGTTCTGCTATCACAGCGAGCGATGCCTGGAACAGGTTAGAACAGCAGTTTGAAAAGAAATCTTTGGCCCATAAGATATTTTATCGTAGAAAATTGTATGCTGCCAAGATGGAAAAGGGGACTACTATGACTAATCATGTAAATCATATTAAGACGTTGGCGGAGCATTTAGATGCAGTGGGAGATCCCATAATGGAAAAGGATCTGGTTATAATATTAATCAGTAGTTTACCAGATGAATACGCGTATTTGATAACTGCTTTCGAAACTATTGCAGAAGATCGTTTGACTTGGGATTACGTGCGGGATCGTGTTGTTCACGAATATGAGACAACTCACAACCAAAGTCATAACGGAAGGCCAACTGTGACGGAAGCGAAGAATGAAGATGCCTTATTGACAAGCAAACCGCAATACCAAAGAAAACCTGTCAACACAAGATCTGGAAAGTGTTTTTATTGTGGTAAGAAAGGACATATTGCGAAAAATTGTTACGAAAAGAAAGCTGATCAAAAATCATCAAGTGCTGAGTCAGCTAATAACATTGAAGAAAACTTAAGAGCTGAAAATGAAGATGAAATCGCATTAACCGTGTGCCCAACTGCGGGTCAACTAGAGGCAAATGAGTGGTGCATTGATTCTGGAGCATCTAAACACATGACTCCAAACAAACGCCTACTGTTCACTTTTACTACATTTAAAACGCCACTGCAAGTTAAACTAGCTGACAATCATTACGGTTTTGCATATGGTGAAGGAGACCTTCGTTTTCCTGTATTTGATGGTGCTAAAAGGTATGATTTGTTTCTTCAAGGTGTACTCTACGGTCCTCGAATCAAGAAGCAACTGTTATCCATTCCAACGATGGTAAATAGAGGGGCAGACATTCATTTCAAGGACAATACCTGTAGTGTTATATTAGATGATAAGGTAATGCATATTGGGTTGACTACTGAAGAAATAACAGCTGCATTTTTAAGTTCCACACATGGCAGTAATGATTCGATCAAGTTGTGGCATTCAAGGTTTGCTCACCTCGGTTATGACAATCTTAAATTGCTGTCGAATAAATGTATGGTAACGGGTTTGAATTTGAACACAAAAGAAACATTTGACCGTAATTGTGATGGATGTGCTGAAGGTAAACAGCATCGAATGCCGTTTCCAAAGAAGTCTGAACACAGAGCAGCTGATCTACTGGACTTGATACACAGTGACATTGGATGCATAAATATCGATTCAGTGGGAGGTTCAAAATATTACGTCATCTTTATTGATGATTATTCTCGTGTTACCACAGTGTATTTCTTGAAAAAGAAAAGTGAGCTCCTGCAGAAATTTAAAGAGTTTGTTGCTGCTGTAGAAAACCATACTGGTAAAAGGATTAAAATCATTCGCACAGATAATGGAGGAGAGTATGTCTCTAATGAGTTCAAGCAATTCTGCATTGATCGTGGTATTAAACTAGAGGTGACTATACCAATGATGCCACAGCAAAATGGGGTTAGTGAAAGGATGAATCGTACAATCATAGAAAGTGCGAGATCTATGCTTCATCACGCAAAACTACCTTCGTATGTCTGGGCAGAAGCAGTGAATACTGCAGTGTATATTAGAAACAGATGTCCAACAGTGGCATTGGATGGTACAACACCATATGAGCATTGGTTCGGAAGAAGGCCAGATGTAGGCAATTTCAGAGTTTTTGGATGTTGTACACATGTTCATATTCCTGATCAAAAACGAGGCAAGTTAGACAGGAAATCTAAGAAGTGCATTTTTGTTGGTTATTTAGATGGTAGTAAAGGATACAAGCTGTATGACATCGAAAGAAAAGTAATGATCAGAAGTCGCGATGTGAGTTTCTTGGAGTATGACTTTGAGCATCTTTCAACAGAATCTCAAGATCAAGATGATTTTAAACAACTATTTGATTTTGGCGATGCAATAAATAAGCTTGAACTTTGTGATAAAGAAACTGAAAGTATCATTGAGGATGATGAATTAGAAAGTCAGTGTCAACAAGATGTAAGAAGGTCTACAAGAATGAGAACAGCTCCAGATAGACCTGGGACTGTAACTGGGGATTGGTGGAATGGTGAAAACCTTGACTTTGCCGGAATAACATCCACCGATGATGATGAACCAAGTAATTTCAATGAAGCTATCAGCAGCAGACATTCTTTACAATGGAAAGACGCAATTAAGAGTGAATTTGAGTCTTTAAAGAAGAATGACACTTGGGAATTGGTTCACTTACCTAAAGGTAAAAATCTAGTTGGAAACAAATGGGTTTTCAAAATCAAAAGAAATGCTGATAACACTATTACTCGTTTTAAGGCTCGACTTGTGGCTCAAGGCTTTTCTCAGAAGGAAGGTTCTGATTACAATGAAGTTTTTGCACCAGTTGCAAGATACAACTCTATTCGCACTATCCTGTCATTGGTGAATACATTGAACCTTGACTTACACCAAATGGACGTCAAGACTGCATTTTTAAATGGTAAACTTCAGGAGGACATTTATATGGCTCAACCTGAAGGATGTATTGATGAAAGCAATCCTGAATTAGTTTGCAAATTGAATAAAAGCCTTTATGGTTTGAAGCAAGCAGCCTATTGCTGGAACATTGAAATCGACACCTTTTTGAAGCAATCAGGATATAAGCAAAGTGCAGCTGATTCTTGTATATACACCAAAGTACAACCAAGAAAGAATGGTGAGTCTTCATTCATACTATTGGCTTTATATGTGGATGATATATTGATATCATCAAATGATTCTCAGATGTTAGAAGTTGAAAAGAAGTCGTTGTCACGAAGATTCGAAATGGAAGATTTAGGAGATGCCAAATATTGCCTTGGTATGCTGATTGAACGTGATAGGGATAATAAGAAATTATTCATAAGTCAAAAGTCATACTTGGAAAATAGTCTAAAGAGGTTTGGAATGGTCGAATCTAAACCTGTTGCTACTCCAATGGAAGTTGGAAAAGTTTTCCAGAAGGTATCAGAAGACGAAGAGCAATTTGATATTAGGAAATATCAAGCAGCCATTGGATCCTTAAAGTATGCCATGATAGCAACAAGGCCAGATATCTGTTCTGCAGTCGGTAGTTTGAGTCAATTTATGTCAAAGTTGTCTAAAGAACATCGGCAAGGTATAAAGAGGATCATGCAGTACATTAGCGGTACTTTAGACTATTGTCTTTTATTTCATGCAAATGATTCAGACTTGATGCTATCTGGTTATGCTGATGCCGATTGGGCCAGTGATGTGCAATCCAGAAAATCAACATCAGGGTACATTTTCCAGCTAGCTGGCTCCACAATCTCATGGAGAAGTCAAAAGCAATCAGTAGTTGCTTTGTCAACAACCGAAGCAGAGTATGTAAGTTTGAGCTCTGCAAGTCAAGAAGCAATCTGGCTACGTCATCTGTTGAAAGATTTACTAGTTGATGTGTCAAAACCCACTATAATAAACGAAGACAATCAAGGAGCAATATGTTTAACAAAGAACACAAAGGGACACTCAAGAGCTAAGTATATAGATATTAAATATCATTTTATTCGTGAAAATGTACAAAACAAAGAGATTGAGCTGAAATACTGTCCAACTGATAAAATGGTTGCAGACATTTTAACAAAAGCTTTACCAAGACAGAGATTTGAGGACTTGCGCTCTTTAATGGGGATTAAGAAGACCGACAAGTAAGATACTGCTGTTTTGAAGATGCTCATCAAGTGGGAGTATCAAAAGATGACAAATCATGTTGTGATTTGCAACTTCCCGGTTGTATACGATCATGTGATCACTCATATGACTGTGGTTCTTTTACTATGATTGACAGATTCTCTTTTGCTTATTGCTGATGTTTATGTTATCGAATGGTCCTTACTTATTCATATATTTCGCTTGCTGTTGTATGGTTATATAGTGTTATTTGGTCTACTCTTTACTCTGAATACAACATTTTCTAATAACAAATACAATCTCTCTTTGATATGACTCGAGCAGGATGAGAAATTCCTTTTGAGCAGCCCTAGAGTTTTATTTGCCTTACCTATCATATGATCTACTGTTTTATTCCACTCTATTTTAGAAGTAATGTGAACCCCGAGATATTTGTATGAATCTACGTTTTGAACTGGTACCCCGTTTATATGGTAGTTACAATGAATAACATTTCTATTCAGGGTAACCATCATTGAACAGCATTTTGAGACATTAAAATCCATATTCCACCGTATCCCCCAAGTATGTAGCAAATTTAAATCATCCTGTAATATTTTATTATCTTCTTCTGTCTCTATTGTTTGATATAAAGCACAATCATCAGCGAATAGGTTACTATTGGATTGTAAACCATCTACAATATCATTAATGTATATCAAAAAGAGGATGGGGCCAAGAACTGTCCCCTGGGGAACTCCTGAGAGCACTTCACAAGGGAAGGACCTGTCACCATCCATAACTACTGCTTGAGTTCTAGATGTTAAGAAACTTCTTATCCAAGAATGGCTCTGACCTCTAAAACCGTAGCTATTTAATGTCTGTAAAAGTTTTCTATGTGAAACTTTGTCAAAGGCCTTTGAGAAATCGAGGAATATAATATCAGTTTGCCCTTTAGCGTTTATTGCTTGGCATAAATCATGAACAAGGGATAAAAGTTGAGTCGTGCAAGAAAAGTGCATCCTGAAACCATGTTGCTTGTTTGTAATAAGTCTATATTTTTCCAGATGGTTATACATAGAAGATGTTATTATATGCTCAAGAAGTTTGCAGGGAATCGAAGTGAGTGAGATGGGTCTATAAGTAGATGGATTATTTTTCGCTCCTTTTTTATGGAGAGGGGTACTATTTGCCATCCTCCAGTCCCCTGGTATTTCAGAGGTTGCCAAAGAAGTTTTATAAATGACTTCCAGAAACTTTGCTACTTCATGTGGAAGTAGTTTCAGTATCCCAGGGCTTATGTTATCAGGCCCTGGAGATTATTTGCAGTCAAGTCCATCAATGAGTTTTTTGATACCTTGAAAAGTTACCTCACTGTTTGGCATATTTGGGATATTTGATAAAGTACCATTATCATCACAATCTAGATTTACGTTCTCCAATTGTTCATCATGGCTAAAAGCTTCATAGAAAGTTTCATTTAAAGCGTTTAAAATGCCTTTTGACTTTGTAACTACTTGACTATTTCTAATGAGACACTTAATGGACGAATTATAAGACCTTTTCAATGTGACATATTTCCAAAATTGCTTTGTTGTGATACCTTCATCGATTAAAGTATAGTTAGTGACGTATTCATCGTGGCTAGCATTTATTACGTATTTACCTCTTCTTTTTTGGCGTTTGAATGCTTGAGTGTCAATAGGAGATCCTGATCTCTTTACCTTTTTATAGAGACGTTCTCTTTTGAGAATTTCACGACGAATTTTGTACTTGACCCATGGCAGACCAGAGTTTGATTTTAAAACTTTGGAAGGTACAAAGGTATCGACAGCTTCAAATAACTTACTTTTGAAATATACCCATTGAGTCTCAACATTCATGGATGATGCATGTACTCTAAAATTTGAAAATGCACTCTGCAAAAAGTTTTTAAGACCAATTAGGTTAGCTTTATGATATCAATACACTTTCCTTTTTCTGTTAATAATTTTTTCGGCTTTTACGTGAAAGTCATACATTATCATGCCGTGGTCTGAAACACCGGGACACAATATAACATTATTTACACTAAACTCTTTGTTAGTTAGAATCAGGTCAAGTATATTATCCCCCCTTGTTGGGAAATCAACAAACTGTTTTAAACCTAACTCTGAAACAGCTTCCAAAAACAACCTAGACTCTCTTTGGTGTGAAGGATTTTCTTTTAATGCATTCGTTTCCCAATTGATATCCGGTAAATTAAAATCTCCGCTTAATAGAAGGGTAGTATTCCTGGATGCAACCATTTGCATTACTGCATCTTTCAAATTTTCCATTACTTCGAGGGTAGATGATGGTGGGCGGTAAAAGGCACAGATAGCAACTGGTCTCGTATTTTCGACTATCAGTTCAATACAGACGAGCTCACATTCAGTCTCTATAATTTCTAGTTTTCTAAATTTTAAGTGTTTCTTTACTGCAACAAGAACACCTCCCCCGTGAATATTTCGGTCTTTCCTGTAAATATCAAAATGTTCTAATCCTAATTCGGCGTCACATATATTTTCATCGATTTTTGTCTCACCAGCAATCAAAATATCAATGCTTTGTCTTCTAAAAAGTGCAGCAGTTCTACTCGTTTTGCTAAAATATGATGTACGTTTACAGTAAGAACTTTTAGGGCTTGATTGTGACAAGTCAGATGGTGAATGTCGTCAAGTTTTGAATTTAAGTTGGTAACATGGTGTTGTTCTGGTACCTCATCAAGGATCAAGAAGCTGTTTATGGACTTAAAATTTGTGATGCGTGATGACAAAAGGTCAGAAGAAAAGTTACAGGAGGAACAAAGATTGCAAATCCATGCTGCACTATTCCCGTTTGGCTCTCCCTGGGGAACTGAAACGTTTAAACAAGCAACATGGCACCAAGAATCACATGCATTGCAACAAATAATACGTTCTTCTAAACAAGCGTTTTTCCTACATAAGGAGCAGTTATGTCGAACTCAACAGGGCCCAGGATGGGGATGAACATGTCCAGAAAGTGATAGCAGCATTAGAATCAAATAACGCGAGGAGAAACATTTGAAATAATGTGGCCACAACAAATTCCGACGTAAAAGTAATCTCTCAGGCCAACTCGAGTCAAAAAAAGTGGTAAACTTTTACATTGACTGTGAAATAGCATCTCTTGTTCGCATTTAGATTGAATCATTTGGCTAAAGTGGAAAGCAAAAAGCAGTAGCAAAATTAGTTTGACTTGGTGTGCAAAATTTGGCTCACTATACGTAATTTTACTTTTGTAATGTTCCAAATGTGTACCCTTCATTTTAATGCACCTATTAAGATATGATAAGAGTAAACTGATCCAGAAAAATATTTGTAAACCTGTTTTTGTCAGCTTATGCAAACCACTTACCTCAGCGAATGCAAAAAGTAACAGCAAAATTCTACACACGGTTCTACACAACTTTCCCAAAAACCCCGAGGAAGTAATACAAAAGTGGTGGTGGTTATTCGTTAACAAATTTCAGTATTTCTTTATGGTTCTAGCTTGCTTTTCAGCTCCACTAGAGACTTTGGAAAAAATAAGTTATCGTCTTGAAGCTTTACTCCGATTTTGCAGTTGATATCAATGAATGCATACTTTGCCATGGTGGAGTACTGTGGCAGTAGATCTTTGACATCAGTAAAAAAGGCCATGATACTCTTGGTTAGATCAACCCTGATAGGATAGTTACCACTTCTTCTGTTCCGGAAAACCATGCATCTAGGCTGCTATGAGCAGAAGCGGACGATTATCTGAACCTTACCTCCTTTCTCTTTCCCAATACGGTGCGCCAAATCAATATCCTTTTTATCAATATTGACGCCCAATTTATGGTTGAAGTATTCAAAAGCCCAGTAGAAGACTTCCTTGTTTGCAATTTCTGCTACCGGGACATTGAATATACGAAGGTTGTATCTCCTCACATATTGTTGAACATCGTTTAGCTCACTTGCAACTTGATTGACCTTCGATTCCACGTGCGCTATCTCCTGGCGTAGGCCCATACTCAGGTTATTGAAATCTTCTTTTGTCGGAAGGTCATCTAGTTTCTTGTTTATAGGTTTGAGCAGATCTTCTAAAGCGTGTATGATTTCTTTATTCATGTGTAATATGCGTTCCACACACAAAAGTAAATAAATTATAAACTTTGCCTCGGAGCTTTATAAGATACGTCTCACCGAGTGAAGAACATCGCAGCAGGATTCGTATGCATTTAAT
The DNA here is from genome assembly GCA_964019165.1 of Mastigias papua. Lineage (NCBI taxonomy): Eukaryota > Metazoa > Cnidaria > Scyphozoa > Rhizostomeae > Mastigiidae > Mastigias > Mastigias papua. Next base: position 3,028,647 of record OZ025276.1, read on the forward strand.
GAACTAGTTGTTCAAGACATGTTATCATATTTGCAATCAAGTATAATTAGATAATGGGCGAATGGCTTCATTTATATAATCATCAAGATCTAGTGTAACAATTTTGCCTTCTTTGTCTGCCGGGTTGATAATAGTATTAGGGTTAGAGACCAGTTCCTTGAGAGATAATTTGTCGGTTTCTGACAAAGTTTCAAGCTGTACTCTGTAGTGTTGTTGGTCTGACAAGTCCCTATAGACATCTGAGAGAAATTGCTGTATCAAAGAATTCTTGGTGTCTAGTGGATTGCACGATGAGTTATTGTAAAAGGGGGCATAAATTTGTTTTTCTATTTCAGCAATCACTTGTGTTGGTAAATATGATTCATGGGTATATGTTTTGGAATGGGGACAAATGAGAGGCCCCAGGCAGGAACTGTTGTTGTGAAATAGTAAGGGAATATGACTCAGATTGGCAAATGTTGTGAGGAACCATTTCAACTGGCAAAGATATTTTGGGGTCGTTTGTTGAAAGAGGCTTTCTTCCTTTGTTGGTATAACTGATTTATTGGTTTTCTTTCCCACCTATGCGAGAAATCCATGTGCAGAACATTGAAGATGTATATCAACCAAATTTAGCTTGCACAGACAGTAATTTGGAGAACATGTTATTACATATACTTAGTACAGTAAGTGTAGAAGTACGTGCCTGTGTGTACACTTGTGGGTCAAGCACAGATCCACAGGGGGGCCAGGACACCAAACGTGGTAATATCCCGTATTGGGAAAACTGTCGGTCACAGGCATGCTATGTGACTTAGATGATAATAAATAAATTACTTGAGCACTGTACAACAACTGAAAAGTTTTGAAAGGGCCTGGCAATGAACACCCCTCCCACAGTAATCTCCCAAATGGCCCAAGAAAGCCAACATTTATATTATGATTTTACAGTAAATCTTTACATCCCCCAACTTACTTTCTGAAAGACAGGTGCAGTTTCTTTTTTTCATATTCTTTATGGTTTGGTTTCATCTCGGTTTTTCTCAGGGAAGTGGTGCTCAGTCACACCCAGTACTTGACTTCTAACGCTAAAGATGGAAATTTAGCTGAATAAGACTGTTTTAGTGTTGCACTGATATAGGAAGTAGTTTTATTGAAGAAGTATAGGTTTTTTTTATATAATAAACAAACTTTCTCCATTTACCCTGGATGGTTCTTAATATGATGCACAATCCAGCCTTGATTTTTTCTTAAGTGTTTCTTGAAAGTTCCTAGAGCGACAAGGCAACTATGATATGATAAATCACATTTTTATTTATAAACACCTGAATGACGGATGTGGTTTGCATTTTTTTCCCAGTTCAAGTAACAATTTCCTCCCAGGCAAAAGCAGAGTATAAGTTTGCTTTTCAATCTTGGCTTGTCTGCTTCCAAACTTCTTACTGATTTGAACCTCATGTTTCTTATAAATATGCTCTGTATAGAAAGAAAAACTTGTAGTTATGGTCATCCAAACAGCCATTCTGCCTCCACACTAGTAGCAGTAACTAGGCATTTACAATTATGCACAATACACATTATATGGAATGACATGCAAAATACCAGTGAAAAAGTCAACCTGCATGAAGATTCAAATTGTGACTTAAGTGAATATTGAAAAGGAATGACATGGCAATGAAGATGGCATATCAAGGACCATTAGTCATGTCAAAGCATGTCATTATAATGATATTGGAGCATGAATTGTAACTTTAAAGAGCTATTTTCACTACAGTTATGCTGTCCCCACAAATAATGTGCTACATGTTTACCTCCCTCTTACTTTTGTCTATGTTCAAGTAAGTCACAACAGATTCTTTGATACTACACGGTATTTAAATAAGTCTCTGGGGTCACTACAGTGTATGTGCGTGTTTGTTTGTGTGTGTTATATTATACATATATGTACATAATAAATGTACTACAATTATGGAGCAGAAGGAACTAGATGTTACAACTCCAAGTCACATTATCGCCTTTCCATCTGTTACAATTTCTTGGAGAACAACTATTTTTTCACTTTTTACACATCATACCTTGTACCACTAGAAAAGCTTCTATATACAACCAGTGATACGCGTACCACAGGTTGGGAACCCCTACTGTAGGCACAAATTGTACAGTTAAGGAATGGGTCAATGGTTCAAGAATCATATTAAAGGAGTAAGGCCAGTAGACACACATTTTCATTTCAATAAGAACATCTCTTTCTACAGTTTCTCCCAACTTGATTGATAAATTATCATCAAGTGTCTTCTTCACATATTGCCACTACGAGGACTCCTGTGAAATCAATCAATAGTTTCAGAGTGCAGACTTCTCATCTTCCTAAACGCAACTGTATTCCAAAGAGATCAATAGCAGGTTGTAAAATATTTCAGTGTATATACATATATATACCCTCACAACCATTTGTGCATAGCGAAGAGCTGTAAAATAACATGATTTTACAGATATACAAAGATACAAAATAACAGAAATAACAAGTCACAAAAACAGTCTTATCTTTAGTTCTTTTGTACAAACCTTCGAGACGGTAATAACTTTCACTGACGGTGACTATAGTGCATCAAACTGAGTAACGCTAACAGCAAACAACAAATTCCAAAACAGCAATACTCTAAACACGAATGACGACTTTGACTGTAACTCCAACTCACGACAACTGTTAACGATGACTTCACATAACGACTGACTACACAGAACATTAAATGCTTTATTTATATCAACACACATGACGTAACAAAATAAGTATAACATATGACGGACTAAGGGGGCAATGCAATGGCATGGTAACACAACACAACAAACGACAGTATACTAAGATTAGACAATACATCACAGACAAGTAAAGCAACATGATGACAGTAACAGTTGGAGATGATGATGATGATGCAACACTTATGATGACGGGGCAACAAAAAACGGAACACATAGGAACAGAGAACCAACGTTACTGAACATGACAAAATGAGGATAAAAATAAAACTAGTAGTATAACATAACTCCCTCCTTCAAAATCAAGCCTCCTGGCTTGAAAAATCAAAAGAGAGCAATACAGAAACCTAAAACGTTACAGACAGAACACATCACAATGTAACACACATTTATGACAAACAAAGTACGTTACATCACGAAAGCCAAGGGCCGGCCTAGTGTTCATGGTTTGGGACATGTTGACAATGGGGCACTCAGTAAAAGTAGAGCAATGTTCTTTCTCGCAAGGTCCATCAGTGCTCATTGGTAGCAACTTTATCCCCTTTGAGTTTGTCATGTCCTCATGCTCTATACTCGCTGGCGTATTTTCCCATGTTTCTGTTCGAACAGATGTTCCCGTCAGCTTTAGTTCATTGGCGATGCCTTTTAGGTCTGCCAATGACTGATTGAGATCCCATCCAAGGGACCAGACATTAATGGAAGCGAAGGTGAGTTTAAAGGTGAGGCTGGAGTTTGGCTTAAGAGTGTGCTTAAAGACCAATGGGAGGATTGGAAAAGAGGTGAGTTATGGGTTATGCCTGGCTCATATAGTTTGAAAGCTGAATGTTTTCCCATAGACAAGGTTTGGAAAAAGCGCCTAGTAACTATTTGTGATCCAGTCACTACCATTAATAGCAGGAGACTCATGATGCCGATACAACAAGCTTTTGGTAAATAAGGCAGCGAGTCTCCTTACCAACTTGTTATGAATCCGTATGTTGATATGCATGGGTTGGCAATGAAGATGCTAAAGTATGACAACTTTTATGACGTTGATGTTTTGGGGTTCGATTTGACAGTCTTGAAGGCCATACTTGATGCCGTATCCTTGTTTAATAAGACACTTACAGGAGCTGGTCAGGTTTTATCGAATATGTTCGATTCGTTTTTCCTTACCGTGTCTAGCACACCCGTGATGGCAGGCAAGACTCTCTCTTCACGACAGAGTGGAGTTCCTTCAGGCATCACTTGCACTAGTTTGATTGATAGCCAGTGTATGCAAGTGATATTCTATATAGCTTGTGTCTAGATTATTCTATACGCAAACATATATATTAGCTATACAATATAGTATTTGACTATTTTTGTACCGCTATTCACACATTGTGATCACTTGTCATGCTGTGCTTTTTCGAGATGGGTTCAAAACACTTGTCTCATTCATTGCTTGAAAATTATGAGCTCTCCTATTTGGAGGCTCACCATTTCTCTCATGAAGAGAGAATGATTATACTTAGCCATATGGTGAAAATCATTCATCATAAGGTTTCTCGCATGCTTGCCCTTAAGGCATCATGCTGTATGATTCGTCACTTCTACAGAGCTCCCATTGAGAGAGAATATCTCCGTAGTAAGAATAAGGCTAACATCTATATGGCATGCGGTGGTGGTTACACTGTCATATGCCATTATCCCAGTTTGAAAGCTGGGGCAGGACGTTGTCGTAGCGAAGGATGCTACAAGGCCATTAGCATGCCGGTTGAAGGCAATAACTGCTTTTGGCCACTGTCTTCAATGGGCATGTTGGCAGTAACAAGTACACTGTGAAGAATTTGAAGGAAGAGTACAAGGAAGAGGCCATGAAATACCGCGACCTGTTTGTTCCACATATGTGTTCTGAAGTTGAATATGCATATCTTGTTGAAGGTAGAACACAGGAAAAGCTTTCTACCAAGCACGAAGCTGATGCGTCCGTTGCCCATGTAGTGTCGACAGAGGTTGGCATTCCAATATGTGTAATTGATGACACTGGCAAAGAGGTACTGGGTTATAGATTGGGTAGTGGCGATCATCAAGGTAGAGCCATTATCATAAGGCATGGACATGCTTATGTGCCTACTACATCCATTCCTATTGAAGATATTTCTCACCTTCTGCCTTATGATTATCACATCGCCCAAATATTTAAAGGTGAAGAGTATGATGTGATAGAAGACAAAGAAGTGAATGCTGATGAAACAAACACAGACCAGGAATCAAGTGATGAAGAGGAAGAAGAACCTGATGGTCGAGAAGAACTCCCTACAGGTGTGAATCCAGACCCTGAAGTAGTAGAAGATGAGATCGAAGCGTCTGCAGACTTTGTCACTGCAGTGCGAAGTGCCATAGCTTTTATGCAGCATCATTCAAAATGTGCAAAAGCTACTGTTGCAGCTAAAGCTGTAGCTCCATTGGTTGCCTTCGCTTGTGGCATTTACACCTTACTTTGAGGTATTGTTCAAGGAGTTTGGAAGTGGCATGACTATGTAAGTCACGTGACAAATCTTGTTAGTGCCATGATTTCCGTGTTCACATGTTTTTGGGAAATTGCTAAGTACGCGATGATTGCAAGGATGCTAATGAAATTGAGTATGTCAGCACTGTCCAATATCACTTGTGCTTCAGGGGCTATTTATAGCATTGTCATGAAGATGATGACGGTCTTTGGAGCTGGCACATTGGTTGCATCAGGATTCACCTCTGCCGTAGGAAAAATTGGTGGTACTGTTTCAGCAGTTAAGCGGACCAGAGATTATATGACTGACATAATTAACACTCTTGGTCAGCTGTTTGGGTTCAATCTCACTGATAGGCTTGACTTGAATAAGACCATCATTGCCCGCATGAAGAAATTGCATGGATATTTGGCAATGCCTACATCAGCCTGGACAGGAGATATGTATGCTGAGATAGAAGCGTATTCTCAAGATTGTCACCTCATGGTTCAGACCAACCGTGCTATAGGCGACACAGTCATGTTGCAGGGGCTTATGAAGCTCATTAATGATGTGGATGATCGACTGCGTTCCATAAAGGAGGAATGGTCAGCACACAAGCGACGGCCTGTACCTGTGGGTTTATATCTTTGGTCTGCTACTGGAGGCTTGGGAAAAGACTGAGTTCATACGTCGACTATCCCTTGTATTGTCAAAGCGTGTAGATGGTTTTAATGACCGTATTTACAGCATCCAACACGCAGCAATGCATTTTGCTAGCTATTACGGCGAGCATACCATGCATTATGACGAAGTTGGTTCGGTTAGGAATACTGATGAGAAGACCTCCCCATTCACACAGATTAACACCATTATTTCTGCTAATACTGTTCCCATGCCAAGTGCTTCACTTGGGGGTAAAAATCAGATACCCCAACCACATTTGGTTGTAATGACATCAAATTGGGATATTGATGAGATTGACACCAAGCTTACAGACACCGCTAGACAAGTGCTCATGTCACGAATGCAAGTATATGAGTTTTGCGATGACGCATATGATTCACATAGACCTGATGCTAGACAGAATCAGCCACATAGGCGGCCAGACTTTTCCCATGTAAGGTTATGGAACAGAGATTGAGAGTGTACAGTTGACCAAGTGGTAGAAGAAATATGTGAAAAGAGTGGAAAGTCATTTGAAAATTTTCATCGGTTGAATTCTGCAGGTGTTGAAGATCGTCCCTACATTTATAAAGGTAAACCATTGACCGTTGATAAGAATTGTGCAGCTGATGATGTCAAGTATCTGCACTGGTTTGCCGGTCACCCTGGAGCAGACAAATCACGATCCATAATTCCTCATGTCAAGGAGCTTTGTCAACACTTGAATGTCAAATTGTATATACCATCAAGCATAGATAAACTGCAAGCTATTGAAGCAAAGATTGGAGATGTTTTTGTTGTCGACGATTTGTTCGACTTGGAGAGTGAAACTCAACAGTTGTTATTCCTCCAATGGTATAATTCGCTTCCTGCTATGTGCAAGAAAGTTGCAATATCAAATTATGGCCCTAATAGCTTCAACCCATTCTCCTCGGTGTATAGAGTCAAGAAGTTTTACAAACCAGTTGACCTGAGTTCACTCAAACCCGCATTGCCACGTAGAATAGGGATTGTTCGGAGTGATGAATCAAGATTGCTTGCAAAGCACGATGGTGGTTGGGTTGACATTACTGGAAAAGAATTTGAACTTGATTCCATATTGATGGATTGGCTCAGATCGGATTCAGGTGCGGCATACCCTACTGTGTTCACTGAGTTACCGAATCCTATGCCTTTCACTGCAAAGGAAGCGGACATTTGGTATGAAACTTCAGCTGCCAAGGTAAGTTTCAAAAGTGTTGTAGGTGGCATTATGAAATCAGCTTCTTTTCGTGCAGCTAGATATATGACGTGCATGAATTGGATGTCTTTTGATTTGTCCACAATAGGTGCTACAGTTAAAAGAATGGCATATCAGTTGACTAAGAGTATGGATGACCCCAAGAGTAATGTTAGAGTTGGAGAACGCTCATGGTACTACTACCATGGAGAAGTTTATGCTGGATCTGAATTGACGAGCCCGCTTGTAGGTTTTTCATGGGAGCCTTTGCAGATCATGGTGCATGGTAGTACTTATTATGTTACGAATGATGACATCCAAGAAGTTCACAGACAGGAAACCTCCCACATCACAAAAGCGCCATTTTACCTTATATTATCTAGAGAAAGAGTGAGGAAGACGCGTGCCTGGGACAAGATATTTGAGTCATATCCTCCCGACCATTTGTCAGTGGCGGTGTCATTCAAAGAAAAGATGCGCAACACCTGTAAAATGATATGGAAACATGTGTCAGCACATGTTTATGTCACTCTGCTCTTGACAGTGATTACCATAATTGGTTTGGTAATGGTCCAATATGTTAAATCATCTCGTGAAAAGGTTGAAATTCCTAAGTCAGAGTTCAGTTGTAGCATGTGCTGGCTTGATCATGTTGAACCGTATTATAATGATAATTGTCCTGGAAGCCCAGACTACAAGTGCACCAAAGGTAAAGGACGGCGTAAATATAGTACTTATGTCAATGTCAATGCAAAGAAGGTTAAGGTGTCTGACCTAGAGGATTCCTCTATGGAATGCACCTTACATGAAGCACATAGGATACTTGGTGAGACGGGCTTCACTGAAGATAGTCATAGAACAACGATGACCATTAAAGATTTGAAGTACAACATTGGGTATCGTTGGATTGACAATCAGGTTGAGATCTCCATAGATTTGCCAGACCAGAATTTTTCTGCCTCATCATTTGACAATAACATCTGTCATTTGAGAAATGAAAGTAGTGGATCCAAACTCCATGGGCTGTTGCTTACTGAATCAGTGGTAAGATTCCCAAACCACTTGTTTCATGACGACAGTGATACAGTGATAAACACATAAGGGAGTGGACTACCGTCTCCAGACGAAAGCCAAGTGTGAATGCAAAGATTGCTGCTATGCAGTTGTAGCAAACGCCAACGGAATAATGGTGAGAGTTCCTGGTGTCAAGAGTCTTGTGAAACACCTTCTCCCTGTGAGTGACTTGGACAAGATCAAATATGTTGGAGTGCATGATCCTGAGGGCCCAACTACAGTTGAGATGCCATATAAGTACTATGTTCGTCTACCACAGGCTTATCATGACGGCCAGACTAGAGTTGAAGGCATGGCAGGATTGTGCACATATGGTGACATACCAGTAAGATGTCTTAGGCCAGGCGCTTGTGGTGCTATACTTACCACGAGACTTGGATCGGCAGAGAAGATTATAGGCCAGTTTACTGGCATAAAGCCCATGTATCGTGTGTATGTATTCCCAGCTGTTACGGTTGAGGAATGGAATAGAGTGGTTGCCACTCTTGATGAAGCCATGTCATCATTTAGTCCCGAAATAAAGGCCAACTATATGGTTCCTAAGACTTTGTGTGGTTCTACTACAGTTTACACCCCAGTTAAGTTTATGGACAAGGTGGGCAAGAGGAGTGAAGCAGAACACCATTTCACTGGAGGTATTACCACTATTACATTGGTGCCCCGGCGCGGGACGTACTCACACTTCAGATTGAGACATGGACTTAAAAAGTGTTCTGGATCTTGTGCACACAGTTGTGGCAGCTATGGCTGAAAAAGTGAGGGAAGCGGAGGATAAAGCACAAAACCCTTTCCTCAACCATACGAACATTTACCGGTGTGAAGACGGGCGACCCATATGCTTCTGTTGCCTCAGGGTCAACCACATGGCAAAATACTGTTGGGACAGGAGGTACTCTTTTCCCCATACATCATTTGTAGATCCACCCGCACCAGAACCATCCCTACAAAACGGCCCCCTAGATGTGGATTCACTCTGTAGGGATGTTCGTAAGCTGTTGAAAGAGCTCCAGGGGATAACCCATGATCTGGAGCTCTCAAGGACAACACCCATATGAGTGGATGATATTAGATGGACTAGAGAGGATGGAGCAGAGAAGGCCTCAGAACATTGCAAGGAGTCTTTAGCAGTGAACCCTGATGCCGATGTAAAAGGGCCACAAAGACACCTTTGCAGCAATTGTGGATGCCCAAGACTTCCAAAGTGCCACTCAGTGTACACAGCATCTAGGCTAATGGACTTTCGTGATGTAACGTAATTTGTTTGTCATAAATGTGTTTTACATTGTGATGTGTTCTGTCTGTAATGTTTTAGTTTTCTGCATTGCTCTCTTTTGATTTTTCAAGCCAGGAGGCTTGATTTTGAAGGAGGGAGTTATGTTATACTACTAGTTTTATTTTTATCTTTGATTTTGTCATGTTAAGTAACGTTGGTTCTCTGTTCCTATGTGTTCCGTTTTTTATTGTCCCTTCATCATACCTAAGTGTTGCATCATCATCATCTCCCATAGTTACTGTCATCATGTTGCTTTACTTGTCTGTGACGTATTGTCTAATCTTAGTATACTGTCGTTTGTTGCGTTGTGTTACCATGCCATTGCATTGCCCCCTTAGTCCATCATATGTTATACTTATTTTGTTACATCATGTGTGTTAATATAAATAAAGTATGTACTGTTCTGTGTAGTCAGTCGTTATGTGACCTCGTCGTTAGCAGTTTTCGTGAGTTAAAGTCAAAGTCGTTGTCGTGTTGCTGTTTCTTGGACTTTGTTGTTTGCCGTTAGCCTATCAAGTTTGTTGGAGAATCACACTCAGTTATTGTTTGCTTTATAGTCGTCGTCAGTGAAAGTCATTACCGTCTCGAGAGTTTGTACAAAAGAACTAAAGATAAGACTGTTTTTGTGACTTGTTATTTCTGTTATTTTGTATCTTTGTATATCTGTAAAATCGTGTTATTTTACAGAGCATAATAGAGACTCAAAGAGATAGATGATAAGCAGCTACCTTTGAAAGATGTCTTTTCATTCATATTCCTCATTGATTGGAGAAGAGCATGTAAAACTGTAACAAAACAACTTGCCATATCAATTCACGAGGTTACGTTTATCAGTCGAGGAAAAGCTAGAAATTGAACCATGATAGCAAAGCTGCTTGGAACTGTTATCAGTTCCATATATCCTTCAGGAAATGTTATCTCATCAATGTGTTATTGAAAAGCATGCATGATGCTTAATGTAAGGAGAAAATCATACATGATGTGGATATGATAGAAATTGAATGAGGAAACTGTTCTCAAATAGTACCTATCAGGCAAAAGCTCGTCTTTAAAGGAATCAAACAAACAACTAGCATTTACCTTCAGGCTTCACTCACAATATTCTCATTTTCGTCTAAACTGGATGATAGAAAAGGGTATGATTTGATAAGGAACAGGCAAAACATACAATTTTATCACTTCCTACAATAGATATGAAAGGTATACTTACTCTAACAAAGACACTAACCTACTCTAATGAAAGGAACATAAAATGGTGTCACGGTGAATCTGTGGGGTGCTAAAGTGCAACAAACCTGTTGCATTGGGCACTGCTGTACTTGTTGATTCTGGAGACAAAAGTAAACTTATTTTGATATCACAAGGTAGACATCAAGATAATACAAAAAAAATATACGTAAAACAGTGATAGTAAATGCAAGCAAACCTGTTGAATTCGGCACCACTAACCTTGATAATTCTGGAGATAAAAGTTAATATAATTGTATATCACAAGGTAGACATCAAAATAATACACAAAAATATACCTAAACCAGCATAATATCAGGGTATTACATGCAAACAAACCTGTTCAATTGGTGTAACATACAAGGGGTCTCACTTTGGTGGCCCGCAAGTCTTCTATGTTCGAGCCTTCAAGCCTAGGCCATAGGCCTAGGCCTGAGTCACAATCAACACAGAGGAACTTCTATGCGTGTGTGCTCTTTTTGTTATAACTGTAAGACTGAACTAAACTAACTGACTGACTGAATCAAATACTAAAACACACATAATATAATTGTAAGCACTATGCAACATTTGCTACGTCAAAGCACAATACACGTTGACAGGGACAAACATATCGCCAGGAAAGGGTGATTCTGACACTACAAGCAAGTTACATACATAACAGGAATTAACATGAACATGCCATTCCAAAATGCAAAATCACAAGTAAAGCAACACGAGATACAACACAGATTAATCTAAGACATAGAACACCAATATGCTACATTGGGCACCGCTACACTTGTTGATTCTGGAGACAAAAGTAAATATATTCTGATATCACAGGATAGATATCAAATTAATACACAGAAATATAGGCAACAAAAATATACTAGGGGGTATTAAATGGTAAAGAATATGTTGCATTGGGGGCTGCTATAACAGGTTACTGTTACTATACTTGCTGTTGATAGTGTAGAGTTAACATTATTAGGAAAATACATATATATGCAAAAAGTATACTTGGTGGTATTGAATGCCAACAAACCTGTAGCACTTGGTAGCTTGCTACTTGTTGAGGCTTGAAATAAGTAGTGAGGTAGTAAAGACTAAAGTGTATCTTAGGGCTCATGGCAAACTACTTCATGGAAATATGGTGTAGGGGTAGTAACCGAATAAAACTCTCACAACTGCAGCTTGCCAGCATACAAACAAACCAGATACAGAATATCATAGATGTAACATTGGATATTAGTACCCTACATGAGTATGTTATGAAAAGCTACATAATACCATTCCATTTAAAATCTGAGAATTTTACATATAGGAGAGATGTTAATAAGGTAATGAATCTTGGTACCATTGGTAATACAAAAGAGATACTGAAATAAAGCATACCAGTAGCTTGATTTAACATGAAGTGGCTAAATGATTTCCACACCAGCTTTCCATTGTTTGACAGCAGGAACTGTTCTCCTGCACTTCCTGCTGGGCTGTAGGAAAACAGATTTTGTCAACCTAACAAAATTTTCTGCAATAAAATCTGCTACCATCATATGCCAATACTTATTTTCCAAGAACTCATTTCTAACTTCCCGTCTCTTAAGGACTTTCTTCTCATCCGTGAACTTGTTTGATGAGTTGCTTTTGATATGGCCTTTACCTTCAGTCCTATTCTTTCTTTGGAACTCATGTCCACAACTGGGGCAGCATCTAACTCTTATGTTAACACGTGCATAACAGCTACCATACTGCCCAGATGCACATGCCTAGTGATGAAATATATGTTATTAAATGACTTTTCAGTACATCACTTCCTACTTGTACAGCAAAGCTTTGTCTAAAAGGTATGTACATATACACAATGTATGACACATTTCCATTACAATAATCTTTCCTTTGAACTTATGTGCTTCACAGTGCTTCCAAATTCATGTCAAAATGGCAGTAATAAGTATATATTATGTTCACTGTAGTTGTGTTGCTCAATCAAATATTGCAAAGAAGCAAAATGTATATTTCATGCTCATTCATCATACTTCAAACATTCATTGTTTAAAGTGGCAATCAAAATATAGTCACAACCTTCTGCTTCTTTGGTAGTGAGTTCTCTAAGACTGCAAAAGGAATAATAGTGGGATATGTAAAAAGTAACTTCTGCTTCTCAATCTGACGTGATTCTCACTAAAGACTGTCTATTATTTATGTATCAGAGCTAACATCATATAGCCAGTCTCAGCAACTGTCCAAAGTCATCAGAATATGCCTCAGAGCTCACTTTCCCACTTTCCAGGGCAATAACGGTCACAAGCACACAGGTTATGCTGACTTTAGTATATAAAGTTTTTCAGTAGCCTATCTGGTCCTAATCTGTCTTTGCTACAATACCTCCCATTACAAAGCCATTTACACATGCATAGAAGTAGAGCATATTCAAGTATTTGCTGTTCTCTGCCATAAGGTATATATGTCTCAAAAATGCGGTTCTTGAAGGTCAGTGGTCAGTCTGCAGCCTGAAACTTCCTCCACCGGATGTAAAGGCCATACTGCGCATGTGCTGCCATGGAGTCTAAGAAAAACAGAGTATTCTCTGCTTTTCCACTCTGAAGTGCCACTTTGAAGTGACTAAGGATGATTGGCAGAAACTCGTGAAGGAATCTCAAGCGAATACTTGTGTATTCCAGACTAGAGAATGGTGCAATTTCTTTACGAGAATTATAGAGGAGCATACTCCTTACTGTACAATAATGTTCAAAAGGCATTATGTCAATGCAAAGTGTGCACGACTGGAGCAGGTCGATGGCATGTTGTTCAGAGCTTATTGATACTGCAAGCATTCTTCATGTCTTGTAAAGGATGTAAAGATAGTGCTATATGGGAATTTAAAAGGAACTATAGTATTCAAAGGAAAAAGAGTACACCATAGGATAGATGAGCTACACGCAAGACCGAAAGTTGGGAAAGATCAAGTAGAAATGCAAGAAAGACTTGGTGATGGGCATAAAGCCTACAAAGAAATAGTGAAGCAGATGGGAAACCCCACAGAGGAAGCAATTGCAGCTGGAAATAGATCAACTGTTGGCAAAGGCTTTCAACTGTTTTGTCACATTGTGTACGAAGGAAGAACAAAGAAGAGAATTCATGCTGACAAAGTTGCAAGTTTGATTACATTTGCAGAGGAAAAGCCCAAGAGAACAAGAATAGTGACAATAAGACAAAGAGTCAATCTAGTGTTATTCCAACAAGTGTGATGATTGGGAAGACTGCATCAGTAAGTTATTCTATGATCTTGTCCAGCATGACATCGTCTCCTGGGATGCTACTGAAAAGATTGTCAGATCAACAATAATGCAGAGAAGCTTTTCTACTACAAACGTAGAGCAAGGCATCCTGTAAATGGGAGTGTCTGTGTTCCCTTGTCAATAATGCTGAGTGATAGCCACACTGTACCTGATGTAGAGTTCAGCATGAATGAAAATGCCATTAATGTGGACACCAGTAAGCTTGAAGAAATACAGGTAAATTGGAAAGATTGAGGGGTACTGAAAAAGATGTCTTAGAAGCCGCAATGATGCCCCCCTTCAGAAAACACTTCCAGAAGTTGAGCACATCACAACAAAAGAAGGTACTTTATTTGATCTATATTTACAGTTGCTATTTAAATTCATAACTAAAGCATACTTGTTCAATACAACTATTTACAGACCTAGAATATTTATTATTTATAGAAAAGTCAAGCCACATTTTGAAGGTGCATTCACTTCTAACCTACTTTGTCATCTGGTAGAGTATACGGAGAGCAGCACAATAGAGACCATTTACTACAAACCCCAGTTTGTCACGGACATCACTGAACGACTAATAGGAACTATCCCTTTATGGTCTGGCAAACTGCTTGGCAATCTAACAAGACATGCTGAAAGCAAAGCATACATGGAATATAACGAAAAATGCATTTTCAGGAGAACCGAGCTTGCTGACAGCTTCACAAGTTTCCTAAAAGACAACAGAACTATTGGTGTCAGTTAGTGCAGAATGGGAGTTCTTTTCAACCGGCAGCTAGGAGGAACAATAAAAATGCGACTTGATGACTTTGTACCTGAGGTACAGGACGATCTTGTTGGAATCCAAAGGATATTTGCCGACCACTTTAGAGAAAGAAAGAAGAAACAGGTTCCAAAGGCTGCACTAGTAGAAGAGAAATGGGACAAGAAGTGAAAAGGATTTTCACTGACAGGCGACAAAGAACAGTTCCAACAGTCACAAAAAACTAAGGTGCCAATCACAATGAAAGTTGTGAAGAAAGCAGCAAGAGAGCAAACAAGTCCTGCCTAAAGTAAAAGAACAAAATTGGAAGATGACAATTCATCTATTGGCCCTAAGAGTGCTACAAAGGAAAGCCTGGGGTACATAGAGCTGTTCAAGACCGAGCATGAACACATCAAACATAATGATGAATGTGAATGCAAGGTTACAACAATGACCACTGCTATCTGTCATAGTGAAACATCAAAGAGCCTACCTCAGAGTGCAAGTCAGACACTTATGCAAGTGATGAGGGGCATTCGCAATAAAAGGAACAAGTGCTTAAATTTTTGCTGCAATGTCACTGAGTTGCTGGAGCTGCAGCTGACCATGGGGAAAGAAACTGCATAATTTCCAATGCTAGAACTTATTGAAATTCAAAGCAGACCGTTTCAAAAGAGATTTATCATTGAAGGCATGATTGATAGCTGCCTACGTCATCTATCATGAGACTTTGGTGTGGAGTTCCCCTTCAGACATCAAGATGATGCCTCCTTTTTACTGTGCACAATGATAGAAGAAACGTCTGCAAGTGACTGTGCCCACTTTGGTGTACAATTGTCAGAAATATCAACATGCTTCATATGCAGAAAGCAAGAAAAGATTAAGGTAAATGCTGTTGACAATGTGATTATTCTACCAATTGTAATAAATGCAATGAAATGTGAATTGATTGATATAGCATTTGGTAAGGAAATACTAGAATCAGAAATGAAACAGCCTATGTGTGCATGTGGAGAAGTTTCAAAGAAAGGGCATGGAAAAGCAATACAGATGCTTCCTACAGTTCTGGTGACAATGCTGAAACAGTGTTCTGCTTCGGATGGGAAAGAGCAAAACCATTTGTCTCCTATATTTATAAGCACATTGGTTTATCTTTACGAACAGTCAAATAAAGTCAGCATTGACTCTACTGTAATCAACAACTGCAGTGAGAAGAAGCAGCATGACAGGGAGTGCTCGATGTATATTTTGCGTGCTGTGATAGCCCATCATGGTTCCTCTATAGAAGTGGGACACTAGTCGACATTTATTTATATCAAGGAAAGTATGTTCACCTTAGATGGATTATCGATACATGAAACAACAATGCCAGAAAAATGTAGATTGGAAACTGATGCCTATATCTTGCTGTATGAAAGATCTGATACCGTTGCAGACATGGAACAACACTATTTTGCGTTGCTACCTGTTATGTCCTCAAACATCCCTGGTAGCGGATTGAATGGCATCTTTAAACACATTGAACTGGAACACAGGAGATGGAAGAATGAACTGACACCAACAGACCATCACATGGTTCTTTGGGTCCTTGCTCAAGAGCTCTCTCACTGTTTGCTTCTGAAACCACACAAGGCTATGTTTCACTACTGTTTCACAGAGTACATGAACAGTGCCTTGTAACACCCAGTGCAGAGTGATATCATAGCAACGGAACATTTAAAATGCTACCGTTGCAACAGTTCATCATCATATCTAACAGTAATAGAGAATATAACAGTCAAACCACTACTTCAAGAAGATATACAAGCAGCTCTGAAAGGGATGGGAAAAAGCTACAGAGTCTGCCATATACCAGATTGCCAAAGCAGATGCAATACAAACATCATATTTCGCATTATGCCAGACATCTTATATCTCCATTGCACAACTGATGGTGTTTCCCCACATGAACTGCAACAGGAGCATTGGAGCATATGTTTAGGTGACGGACATTTGACAACAGCATATCAAATTCTCTGTCTTTATTCTATTTCAAAGTAGATACTCGTTTCATTGGCCCATTATGAGGTGTTAATTGCTCAAGATCACTGTGCAGCTAGTGTAAAAATGACAGAATTGTCAGAATACATGAGACGTGATGGCACTCAGTTTCTGCTTGACGACTATATAGCAACACAACACTGCATAAAGTAAACAGTCATCCCAGTGCACACTACATTGAAAAGAACCCATGGTATAACAGGAAGACATTGCACCACTAGTATTGTGTAGCAAGAAAGACTTACAGCAAATCAATTAAAGTCAATGCAAAATAAGATATACATGTTCAATGTTCTTTTCAGCAGCAATGGACCAACATAGATAAGAACTCATTGGATGATATTTTGCACAGTGGAAGAACCTGAAGTGATGTCATAGATGGATATATGCTAATAATCACCAACACTGCATATCAGATAGAAGAAAAGAGAGTTCTTATAATTCAGACACATGTCCTCCACACCATGAAATCTCCAGAGCTCATGAAGAACAGCTTCAAAAACATGGCCATTAGATGTGATGACTCTGCTGACCCAGATCTATATGATTATGCTATTACTGCGTGGTGCCCAGAAGGTATGCATGATCTCATCATATGTAATCGCCCCTTAAACATCAAAAGGCGAGGAGTTGGTATTTATATCAGGGACTCGCTTTCTAGGAAGGAAAGAGCTGATATTACAACATTACCTTAATGTCCTGTATGTGAACTTCATCTGGATAGGAAAAAGTACTTTTTTGTTGTCATGTACAGAAGCCCTAGTCAGGAACGGGATGAGTTTGAATGCTTCATCAATAACCTCGAACAAATGATATCTAAAATGTCTGCCAAGGAACCGTATGCTGTACTTGTAAGTGGAGATTTTAATTGTCGCTCTCAACAATGGTGGGGATGTAACAAACCCAGCATAACTTTCCAATAGAGAATACAAAAAATAAAACTCAATGTATTTCCTCACTTCAAGTATATTCTAAACTCCAAAACCAAATCCACAAAACTCCGTATTCTAACTCTTCAAACCTACTCTCTCTCTATCACTTCCACCACTAGTCTAATCACGTGACACATAACGCTTTCCACATTCCTCACTTCCTCACACTCCCCCCTCCTTAACCAAAGTAATAATTCGAACAAGAAAATATAAATGCTAACAAAACATGAAGTATACAGTTTAACAGAACACAACAATAAGCTTTTTTTTTGGTTTTTTTTGTTTGTTGTCTTCTCGTTGAAGTTCATATAACAGGACTCTGTCAATAACCATATACTGGAATGCCAACTCTACCTGGCTCGCGGCTATTTCTCCTCAACTAATAACAAGGTTTGCGATGTTCACTTTGTTGTTCAATACAGTGCTGTCCTGAGAATACAAGAGTCTCTTCATCTGACGAGCTGCTTTCCATTTCTGGTGTATCAACTGTTTCATCTATACAATCTACCGGGTTGAATAGTGTTAGACTGTTTGCGTGCACACACTTCCTTTTACGACTTTCAAAAGACTCACTTTCACACTTATTATCACTTTTGCTTACGACTCTATATGGACTGATAAACTTCTGTGCTAGCCCTCTGGTGCCAAACGTCTTATAAAATACTATGTCTCCTACTTCAAAATGCTTGCTTCTGTCTGCACGAAATTTCTTGTCATAATTCTCTTTCTGTTTACTTTGAGCTTTTTCCGTCCTGCTTCTAACGAAGTCTGTTCTGAAATATTGAGCTTGACCTCCTATTGGTTGCTTATCTATCTCCTCCCCCTCTACTTGAAAAGAGGTACGGGCTTCTTGACCATACATCAACTCAAAAGGTGATACACCTGTACTCTCTTGTTTGCTTACTTGGTACGCTAATAAGGTAGAATTGACTTTCATGCGCAACAACAATGTCAAAACGCCATTAAACCGTTCACATAAACCATTAGTCGCAGGATGATATGGAGTGGTTTGCACTTTGTCGATAGCGAACAGCTTGCACATTGAAGAAAATAGATGAGATTCAAAAGTGGCTCCTTGGTCAGTCAGTAAGATAGAGGGCATACCGTGCCTCAAAAAGATATGTTCCAATGCTCTAACTACAGTAGATGTTTCCTGGTTTGGTAGGGCTTCTGCTTCCACATATTTAGTGAAGTAGTCAATAACCGAAAGGATATAGCGGTTACCTTGCTTGCTTGTCGTCAACGGGCCAATGAGATCTACACCCACCATATGAAAAGGTTTAGGAACAACAGAAAGTGGATGGAGTGGCGAACGTGACCTGGGTACTACTTTATTTTTGGCACACATTTCACATCCACGACAGTAAGTTTCAACGGAGCGATAAAATCCTGGCCAATAGAAAGTCTTTTGTAATGCATCGAACGTTTTGCGAACACCAAAATGTCCAATTTCTTCATGAATTTCCTTCAAGATTTTATTAAATAGAAATGGCAGAACAAGTATTTGCATTCGTTGCATCCCTGTGTCATCAATCCATTTCTTGTATAATAACCCATCTGTTAGCAATAGCATATCAAGACTTTTATAAAGTGAAGCTAAGAAAGATGAGCAGTCATTAGGCTTTACGTTTGGCATATTCTGATGAAGAATCCAACCTTTAACTGTGATAAGGTCGAGGGTTGAGGTCTTGTAAATCTTTGAATTCTTGGGTAGACCAATCAGACATTTTACTTCCTCGTAAGGGGGCTCTGGATAGGACGTCAACATGCTGCATTTGCTTTCCAGGTTTATGTACCATTACATAATCATATTGTTCGAGTTTTAAAATCCTTCTAGCTAATTTACCATTAGGGTGGCAAATACCCCTAAGCCAATGAAGTGCCTTATGGTCTGTGTATACCAATACTGTAACTCCGTAAACGTACGCATGAAAATATTGTAACGCCCACAACACTGCATAACATTCTTTTTCGGTGGTAGTCCAATTCTTTTCCGTGGCAGAAAAGGACCTCGAAGCATAATAAATGACGTTTTCTACACCCTCTGGAGATTTTTGTGCTAAAACAGCACCAATGCCGACATCACTGGCATCAGTATAGATGATCAGTTTGGAATTTTTGTCAGGAAACGAAAGCACAGGACAAGTAATCATTCCTTGTTTACGATCTTCAAAGGCTTGCTGACATCTTTCATTCCAATCAAAATGACCTTCTTTTTGTGTCAGTTTATTCAGGGGCATAGCAATTTCAGAAAACCCAGAAATAAATCGTCTGTAATAGGATACCATTCCAAGAAAGTGACGTAATTCTGTGAGATTCTATGGCGGCTCAAATCTCTCGATGGCCTTTACTTTATCAGGGTCTGGGGTGAGTCCTTTGCCCGAAATTATAAATCCCAAGTACTTTACTTGTTTATGGCCAAAGAAACATTTGCTGGGTTTTAATTGTAGGCCTGCTTTTTGAATGGCGTCTAGCACTGCTTTTAAGTTGCAACAGTGCTCTTCAAAGGTTTTGCCGGTAACCAGAATATCATTAAGATAGACAAGGCACTTATGCGGTGGTAACCCCTCTAAAATTCTACTCATCAATCTCTGAAACTTTGGCACTGCATTACAAAGTCCAAAGGGCATTCGATTAAATTCACCGGGAATAACGAAAGCCGTTTTACTCTTGCTTTCGTCTGCTAACTTGACTTGCCAGTACCCGGATGCTAGGTCTAGAGTCGAAAAGTAGCATTGTCCTGATAAATTGTCTATAAGATCAGTAACCTGTGGTAAGGGGTACGCATCCTTAATCGTGATGTCATTTAATTGTCTGAAGTCTACGCAAAAACGCCATGTTCCGTCCTTTTTCTTTACGAGAACAATCGGGCTTGCCCAGGGTGAACAGCTAGGCCTGATAATGTAGCTATTTATCATTTCTTCAACTTGTTCGTTTACTACAGACCGAAGTGCATTTGGGAGGCACCTGGGTAGCTGTTTAATAGGTTTTGCATCTCTTGTATCAGTATCGTGCTTTACTATGTCAGTTTCTCCTATTTCTGACAACTTGTTAGTGAAAATTCCCTCGTATTACTGTAATAAGGCTTGTAAATGCAATTTCTGGCCTTTGTCTAAATGACCTAACGCAAACTGAATATGTTCTTTACTGTTTTGGGCATTATTATCCAAAGACTGGTCTCCTATTTCAACATCTTGTAATAATCCTACTGAAGTACCTTTAAACAACATTATTGGTGTATCGCCAGGGTTCATAAGTTGAATAGGAACTGACTGCTGGTGTGGACGTAAAAATACCCTTGCTACAAGTACACCTTTAGCACTAAGGTCATGGTTCGGCTCAAGAATACTGTCATTAACTGTAGGGTTTGTGATAGCAGCCCTGTGCATGACTTCATGCTTCCCTGGGACTATGATATCTTCGCTTAGACTAACGCCAATATTATTTACATGAGATGAATCGCATACGTACAGCGGCAAATCCTCCTCAGGAAATTTGATTTGCATTTGCTTCGTATCGATGATAGCCACAGAGTTCAATAAACAATCCAATCCCAAAATAATTTCATCATTGATATCATTTGTTAAGTAAACTTCTTGCTCTATAATAAGTTTATTTGAGAACTCAACAGGTAGAATAACTTGTCCTAAAATCGCAATAGGAGAGCTGTTTGCTGCTTCCGCTACTATGTCTGCTGGAGACAGAACAACTTTATTGTCTACGCTAACTAGTTCCCACTGCCTTTGGCTTAAGAGTGAAACTGATGCACCAGTATCAAGTACGCATAGTAATTCGCATTTACTTTGGCTTCTACCATAATTACCTTCTTTTTATCAGCTGCAGCAGCTGCCGTAAGTCTTATTCTATTTGTTCCTTGTTGCTCGCTTTTTGCTGCTTGTCTGTCGTCATGGTTACTTCTAGCAAATTCCACTGGTACCCTAGGGCGCACGCTGTTTTCACTATGTGAAAGGCTAATCCCTCGGCCTGTGTTACGTTGCTCATGAAACTTGCTTCGCAGACCGTTCCAATCCGTTCTACAATAGGTGGCAATGTGCCCTTTGTTATTACACTTAAAACAAACTTTACCATTATGAGAAGAGTCATTTCTTACCATTCCTTGCGACATTCTGGGGGTGGGGCACTGATTGGCCTTGTGACCCCAACCATTGCATCGAAGGCAGACTTTTGCTTTTAAGGCTCTGCTTGCTCCAATCTGAAATACGCTCTCTTGGGGCAATGTCTCCTCATGCTTACTAAGTGTTTCCATTGTAGAGTTGGCAGCTTCAAATCTCTTTGCAATGAACAGTGCACTGTCCAAATTTTCGGGTGGATCTTGTAGCAGCTTGTTCTGTGTTGAACGATCCCGAAGGCCTAACATAAACTGGTCCACTAATCGGTGGTTGTATTCATCTCCTAAAAACCCACATTTAGAACAAAATTCTCTTGAAGCAACGGCAAAAGAGTCAACAGTCTCTCCTTTTTCTTGAATCCTCCGATTAAAATCGTAACGTTTAGCAGTGTCTGTTTGGTTTCTTTCAAAGAAACTAGTTAAACGATTTGTAAAACCAGTCCAAGTTTCCTCTTCACCAAATTCTACCTATTCTGCTAAGCGAAAAGCATTCTCACTTAAAGTAAATAGCAATGCCAATCGTCTTTTTTTAACATCATTAAGTTCTACTGCCTCAAAGTACAGGTTAAGTTTCTTTATGAACAAGACAAAATCCTCACCTATTCGGAATTTGTCGGGACGACAAAAAAGCGAATGCGAAAGTCTAAATTGCTCTTGTGGTACAGCATCTGCCTCTTGTTCCTCCAGTGCCATAAGCTCAAAACAGGCAAATATAACAAAATAAATTTATTTACAAAATCGAACCAACAACAGTACTATCAGAGACAACTATCGCTCAACGAAGCAGTTTCACCTCGTGCAACGCGTTTTCTCCAGTCTTCTAAATCCATTTCAATCCATCTCGGTGGGACCTCCAAAATGTAACGAACCCAGCATAACTGTCCAATAGAGAATACACAAAATAAAACTCAATGTATTTCCTCACTTCAAGTATATTCTAAACTCCAAAACTAAATCCACAAAACTCTGTATTCTAACTCTTCAAACCTACTCTCTCTCTACCACTTCCACCTGGACTAACCCATATGATTGGTGGTTCAAAATCCTGCATAGACCTTATCTTTACAAATCAACCTAATCTATTTATTGAATACAGTATTCATCCCTCCATTCATGAGCAGTGCCACAATCAAATTATTCATGGCAAACTGTCTGTAAGAAATCTTATCCCACCACCATACACTTGTAAACTATGGTTTTATGATTGAGCTGATATTATTGCTATTCAGAAAATGTAGAAATGTTCTGTTGGCAGGACACTTTTGAGGGTGTAACACATCCTGACCAGCAAGTGACACTTCTTAACACATTCCTCCATAATATCTGTTCCAACTTTGTACCTAGCAAGATCAAAAAGATAAAGCCCCAACAGCCCTGTTGGATTACTCCTAGCATAAAAACCTTCTTGAGGAAAAAATCGTGCTTTTAAATCATATTTCAAAAATGGCCAACCAGTACATATGCTCTCTGGTAGTCAAGACATGATAGCTCAGGGAGCTACTCTTGTTGAAGATGCTAGGCACAAATATTTCACTAACATCGATTGTGTATTATCAGACCCTGAAACTGGCAGCAAAAAGTACTGGTCCCTGATTAACAAAACCCTCAGCAAGACTAAGATTCCTGTAATACCTCCCCTCTTGGAAAATGACATTTTTGTGCAAGATTTCACTACAAAAGCTCAGATGCTCAATAATCATTTTCTTCATCAATGCACTGCCCTAGATACTGGTAGTGAAATCCCCAGTGATATGCATGTGACTGCATCCTTAGTTCACGATTTTGATATTTCTGATGAGAAAATAGTAAGAATTATTTTGTAGTCTTAATCCGAACAAAGCACATGGGTGGTAGGAGATCCCAGTTAAATTGACAACACTTGCACATCACCTCCTGTTTTTCTAAATGGCGGATGTGTTTTAGAAGGCTGGAGCAAGTGGTGAAAGATTTGCAAAATCTGATAAGTATACAGAAGTTTTACTATAAAATGGATTAAATAAACTAAAATCCATTATATTGGAGTTGCCTTAAGTGGAGGATTGAAAATGACAAAACCACAAAAAGGCATTTTATGGCTGCCACACAGGGAACTGATATCACGTTGGAGAGCTTATTTGAAAAGCTTGAACAATGTGGCGAAACAATTGCAACAAAGGAGTGTATATCAGCGCTAATGGAAATAATAAATATACAGAACGAGGTCATTGCAAAAATGCAGGACAAAATTTCCGTTCTCGAGAGTCACATCAATCACTTGGCAAAATCGAATGATGAGGTAGAGCAATACCAGAGTAGACTGTGTTTATGCATTACTGGGATTGACTTACCTTCAGATGATGATGCCAAGGAAACAAGTGAAGACTGCTTTGCTAAAGTGCAAGATGCCTTTGAAGATCTTGGTTTGTTGTTTCCTCCAAACATCATAGATAGGGCCCATCGCGTGGGTAGAGAGATTATGTTGAAAGGACAAAAAAGCAAGATTGGAGGTAGTGAGGTTTACGACATACAGACATCGGTCAATGGTGTATAGAGCATGGAAAGTGTCCCACCAGTGTCAAATACAGTTAGATTTAACAAAACATCGGGTTAACTTGTTAAAACAAGCAAATAAAAAGCTACACACAAGACCAGATTCTTATGCATTTTGTGACGTAAACTGTCATCCCTGTTGGTTTGACCAAGGAAAATACAAATATTTTAATGACATTGAGACCTTTTTATAGTTTTTCATAGTGCTGCTCACTAAAAATTAATTATGTTATATTGTTGTTGTTCGAATATTTTTTTTTACTATTATGTTTTGATACTTTGCAATAATCACCATTAAAAAGCATACTTATTTACCTGATTGGTATCAGAAGGGAAAATACCTGTATTTCAATGCACATTTCACATACAAACAATAGCCAAAAGTATCGCAGTGCTCTTGATGTGTTCCTCTTGATTTCATACGATCCCTAAATCTGAAGTTTGTTGCTTGGGTATTCTTTTTGTTATAATAAGTTCGGTGCAACCATAAGCTATCTTGAAATACTTACATTGCAATCATAAATCCGCTATTGCGAAGCCTTTCTTATATTAAACTCGTTTAACTTACATTCAATATATATACTTCGTAAAACTAATTTGTATATATTTTCCAAATATTCAAGCTGTATGCAAGATCTACAGAATCATAGCTTGCCCTCATGTATCGAAAAATAGCCCATTTTTGAAACAAATTCAAACCTCACTAGACTACCAAACTTGAGAGATAACGATATGGATGAACAATTTCCTGTAGATATACATTCAAAATACTTCACTCTTTTGGAGCTTGCCTCAGCGCAAACCAATACTAATGACCTTATGATACTTCATACAAATATATGGAGTTTGTCAGCTCATATTGATGAACTAGTTTTTCTTTGTGGCCAGTGTAATACAATCGTAAATATTATAGGGGTATCAGAAACTTGGAACTCAATACAGAACGAATCCCTTACCAATATAGATATTGAAGGCTATAACTTGTACAAAACAAAATCTCTGAGTCAGAATGGTGGAGCTGGCCTTTATGTTGAAAAATCTCTTATCTCTAATACCTGTGAGAATCTTAGCTTTAGGTGCAATGAATTTGAAACTGTATGGGTCAAGGTTGAAAATGCAAATGATAAAAACTATCTAGTCTGTTGCACATATAGACATCCAAATTGTGATGTTCATGTTTTTTACTTCCCATCTACAGTCGATCTTTCCAAAAGTGGCGAACAAGCAAGTCTTTATTATGGGTGATTTTAACGTTAATCTACTCCACTATGATGAGCATGCCCCAACAACCGATTTTAGTAACAATTTATTTTCTTACAATTTTCTACCATGCATTAATCACCTTACTAGAATCTCCGAGCATTCTTCAACGATCATAGACAATATATTTATCAACTTAATTAAGGCAAACTTTATTTGTGGAAATATTTTGACCCAAATTTCGGATCATTTACCCCCAATTTTTAATACTAAAGAATGCAAATACTCCGCAAAACAAGCTAACTGTTTTTAAATCAGATTATTCAAACTATAATGAAGGAAATTTTGTTGATGATTTTAATCAAATAGAATTTAACTACTTGAATGACAGCTTGGATATTGACAATAAGTATAATCAATTTCTAAAAGATATCACCTTACTGGTAGAGCAACATGTGCCAACAAAGCAGTGTATAAAAAAAGAATCAACACTAAAAGGAAAGCCCTGGATTACCTATAGAATTCAAAGGATGATGAAAATCCATGATGGAATCTCGAGAAAATTGAAAAAGAAAAGATCTGCAACTAATATAGCCTTGTATAAGAACTTTAGAAATCAAGTGACTACGGAGCTTAAGGAAAGTAAACTGAGGCATTTTCAAAACTATTTCACCATGTATAGCCAAAATATGAAAAATTATGGTTTCTCACTGTAGTACATCAGTCATAAATACAATAAGGGACAAGAATGGCAGCATCTCATCTGATCCTGTAAAAATTTCAAATATCTTTAATGACTATTTTGTTAATGTTGCAGAAAGTAAAGCAAAAAATATATCTAGAACACCAAAATGTGCTCTAGGACCCCGTTTACACGGGAGAAAATGGAACGGTTCTGTTTGGAACGGTTCCAAACGGCTCCAAAGCTGGTCGCGTTTACACGGGGATTCGGGAACGGTTCCAAACGGCTCCACAAGTTGTTACAGTGGAGGAGGGAAATGCGCAGCAACTAACTATGTTATAACTGGCGCCAAATGTGGTTGTTCACCATTTGAGTATTTTTTTGTAAAGATGGCGGCGAAGAATACGAAGACACTTTTTAAGTGGACCGAGGAGGAAACAGCACTCTTGTTAAAAGGTGTCTTGGATTACAAGACAGCTAAACTTGCAATAGCACAAGACTGGGAAACAATTCGCTCCAAGTACGACAACTTGGCGAAACATCTCATTGAAGCATACCCAAACGAAGTAACGGATGAGTTTCCAAGGGGCCAAACGAAAGAAACATTTTCAGCAGCTAAAGTTTCTTCGAAAGTGAAAAAGCTAAAAAATAGCTTCAGGAAGGCACTTGACACTGGTCGAAAAAGTGGTGGGGGCAGAATAGTATCTTCCCTCTACAAGGAATGTTCTGACATTTGGGCTGGATGCCCAGCAGCAATATGCATTGATGGAGGGTTTGAGACTACTGCCCTAACTGAAACCACAGATGCAGACGAATCACTTTCAGAGGAAAAAGTCTCCGGCAGATACAGATTCTCAGGAACCAAGCTCCTCATCTTTTGCTGAAGACAAAGGGGATGATGATTATGCTGATGATGATTCATCAACATCATGTGAACCATTAAAAAAGAAAATGAAATGAAGGAGAGAGGAACTTTCATGAAAGTCAAAAATAACAAAAAAAGCCACTTTTCAAGATAAAATGCTAACCCTTGCAGCAGAGAAGGCTGAGATGAGGAAGGAAGGCTTAGAATTGGAAAAGAAACTGCTGGATCACCTTGAAGCCTCTGAGACACAGTTCTCCTCAACCATTAAACAACTGTCAACGGATTTAAATAGGACAATGTCAGAAGGGTTTAATATGATGTGCATGATGTTTCAGCCAATGCAATATTTCAGACAGCTCACGGTTTTTACCAAGGGCAAAGCATGAGGTTTCAGCAAAACACTATCAGAGGTGAAGACAATTCAGAGCCATATTATACCGACTTATAACTCAAAAACACTAGCAAACTGTTATTAAGCATATACAAGCAAACCTGATTTTAATTGTTCACATTGCTGTTGATTACACTGAATATGAACTCAAACAAGACTTTTACTTGGCAGGAAGTAATATACACTAACATAAGAAGCGTTATTGTGAAAAATAACATTAAATAAAGGAATTTATGTAATTTTTAAAAGCCAACATTTTAATTACATATTGCAACTCAAGAAACTAAGGTAAGACACTTTATGGTGGGAAATAACACAAAATAAAGGAATTTATGTACTTTTCAAAAGCCAAAATTTTATTATATATTGCAATTTTGAATTGTGATTACAAATAGATTGTTTGCAGCAGAAAAAACTGTTTGCACAGCTACTATAGGGTGATTGGTAATCAAACTTAGAGGTGCTTTGACAAATGATGTTTTGAAATAACATGAATCACATAAATATGAAATCAGTGGTGTCTTAACAGATTTTAACTAAAGCAATAGAGAGTTTACGAAACACGACGCATCGGGTCACGAAGAGCTAGAGGAGTCTAGAACGAGCGCGGTCACATCATCCTCTTGGAGCCCAGCGCGTCAACCACATTTCTGTACTGGAGACTTTGGAACAGCCACGTCATCTTAACAACGCAAGTGTTTTATTTGTAAGTATAAAGTCAAAGTATATATATCTCTTCATCTTCGTTACTTCGGCTTTACCTTCATGCAAAGGTGTGCCACTTTTATATTTTAAACCTTCCTATTTTATCATATATGTAGGTTTATTCCATCGAGCTTCAAACAAAATGGCGCACCAAAGCAACCAGCTGACCAACCAACAGAGTGCTACAAAGTTTGTGAACTTCAAGTAT
Organism: Mastigias papua; assembly: GCA_964019165.1. Classification (NCBI taxonomy): domain Eukaryota; kingdom Metazoa; phylum Cnidaria; class Scyphozoa; order Rhizostomeae; family Mastigiidae; genus Mastigias; species Mastigias papua. Next base: position 3,056,984 of record OZ025276.1, read on the forward strand.
TATGTGTATATCCAATTGGTTCGTTGGTACTTAAAACTGAAGAACTGACTAGACATTTTGTTTTATAAAGATGTTTATTAATGTATCTATGCTGTCACTTCTCCAGTTTTGAAACTATTTTCTGCAGCTTTCGTAATTGAAATCAGAATGTTCCGACTATTATTTGTACTTGTTGCTGATTATGCTGGAGTAATCAGTGACAAGTTTTGCATGTTAACTTACTGTAGTTTCAGTCCTAGCTTACAAATGCATTTCTTGTAATATTTGAGAATTTGATATGTTCTAAAAACACTACTTCTAATAGTGAATATGGCTTAGGACATCTGTACATATGATCTTATATTCAGCCACAGTGTTGTCTTTTTCATTGTGTTACATCTGCTATTTTGTTACTCAGGCCAAAAATGATGTGGACCAATGAGCATGATGTGTTATTGTGCAGGGAAATAGTGGTAGAGGAACCCTTCCATTTTAAACTTGGTACCCGGGAACGTGGCCAATGTTGGGACAGGATTGCTAGTAGTTTAAATACATTGGGAAGTCCACGTTTCTGGGTTGACCAGAGAGCAGTTAGGGACAGATATTTGAAGTTGGAAAGGGGTTTTAAAAGAAGGATGGCAGAAGAGGAGAGAGCTAGTGGTATCACCCCTCCAGAGCCAACAGAGTTAGATATGGCTATTAGGGATATAATTGAAAGGGGGGAAGAAGTACAACATGAAGTAGCAAGGGGGGAGGAAAGTGCAAGTGAAAAGGAAAGGGAGACTGCTGAATCTGTAAGGAAGAGGTCAATGGAGAGGTTGGCTGAAACAAGAGCAAGGGAGAGTCAAGAAAGTGGAAAGAAAAGGAGAAGAAATGATGGTGACAAGGAAGTATTGGAATACTTTAGAGTGAAGAATGAAAAGGAACTAAACCTAAAGAGAGAGGAAATTGAACTGAAGAAGAGAGAGTTAGAAATGAAAGAAAAGGAGAAAGAAAGAGAATGGGATATAAAGAAACGAGAGTTGGAAATGAAAGAAAAGGAATGGGAAGCAAGAGCAAAGAGAGACAATGAGATGATAAAAATGATGCAGCATCATCTACAGGAGCAGCAGGAATTGCAAAAGCAAATGAGGGAACAAAACAAATTAATGCTAGACCTTATGAAAAATCTTCTTGATAAGTTTATGTAAATGGTTTTTATTATTAATTGCTGCTCAAGTTCTGTTTTGCAATCTTACTGTATGGTATCCATATCTGGAACCCTGGACTAAAAATCAACCCTTTCTTTACTATCCATTTCATAATGCATTTGTAGTTCTCAGGATGAATTTTAAAGTGTTGCATACATGCATAGAAAGACAGCTAGTCAATTGCCCCTTAAATGTTTTTTCAAGACTCTATGGAGACATCAAAGAGCCCCAAAATGTGCAAATTCAATTTTTCAATACAGTTCATTTCTTTCAAGTGTAGAAAGAAATGTAAGGTAGCATTCATGTGTGGATGGTAGGTGGACAATAGCACACTTCTTGGTAAAAGTGGTAGTTTTTAAAAAAACTGTTTTCTGTGTTTTGTAAATGAGCATCAACTCAATGTCCTTCACATTTGTACCCTTCTAAGGGACAGCATTATGCCTGAAATATTCATCTAGTGATGGAGGGTCAATATCAAAGAAGTGGGAAGTGTTGTTACCATACAGGCATGTTAAGCTATTCCTTAGTAAAGCACTGACAATATAAAACTTTCCCACAGAACTAAGACCAATCTTTAGGTTCTTTTTGAAATCCAAAAACTTAAAATATGTAATGATATCTCCAAAAACCCACTCAACTGCTATTCTAACTTGACTCATGGACTGATTAAAGGCCATTTCATCAGGACTGAGAGCTGCTCTTCTTGCAAAAGGGCGCTGAAGGTGAACACGGTGTGGATATGCAGGGTCACCATAAATGCAGAGAGCCTGGCCATCAGGGGAAAAAGAGTGCTCCTCTAACTGCCCCAGTAGTCCAGACATAGCAAGCATTCTACTGTCATGCCTTCTTCCTTCAACAGGCCCGAAAAGACTTGCTATCATACCATTAGCAGCCACAACAGATTGGAACTTTAGAGCATGAACCCTTTTGTGACCATTGTAAACTTCACGCTGATGTTGGCTTGGTTTACATATAGGCCTAACAGTGCCATCCACAAACCCCCAGCAGTTATCCAATGCAGCACCTTTGTTGTGGACAGCATTTGCAAATGACTTGAGGTTCTCTCTAGAAAGCCATGGCTGATGTAGATCGGTCAAAAGATGTGAGAACTTGTTATAAATGTCCTCTAAAACACCGTTGAACATCATGCACAATTGTGGCACTGGCCTACTGAATCGTGTAACTAGATCTGCATAGCGACAAGGATATGCAAAGCGCCGTAAGCAAATACAAAGAGCTTCAACAGAATCTACAACCAGACCGTTGTAGCAATGGTAAACGTGTGGGAGATTTAGCGCACAAGCAAGTCTGTATACATCGTATTTCTTGAAGCGCATTTCTACCCAACATTCTTCATCTGTCATATCATCCAAACTAAATCGTTTGTACTTCCAATATGGCAGTTCTAAATGCAAATTAACGTTTACTAAGCCACGTTGTATAAAAAAAAATTCTTCCTCATCCATCATTTGCTCCTCCATCATGATAAATAACTCGGCCTCCATTTTGAAATCTTCGCGCGCTCGAATGACTTTTAGCGCCAAAGTTCAATGCGGCGTAGCATTTCGTAACAGGAAATTGGAATACGCGCTAGCTGTTCTCGACCCAGACTTTCCCTGCGCGTCATGACCCGATGCGTCGTGTTTCGTAAACTCTCTAATGGGGGTAAAATATTTAAAAGTTCACAAATGTAATGTTTTTCAAATGTCACTAGTTATTGTTGAAATATAATTTAAATATGTCTCTGACTTTCTTGCCTTCTGTTTCTCCTTACATGTTTTCTTTAAAAAGCCAATATTTTAATTATACATTGCAACTTTTTAGTTGTAATTGCAAATAACTTGTAAGCAGCAGAAAACACAGACTGTTTGCACAGCTACTGTAGGGTGCTTGGTAATCAAACTCAAAGGTGCTTGAAAAATGATTGTTTGAAGAACATGAATTATATAAAAAGCAGGGGTGCCTTAACAGTTTCTGAAATAAAGAAAGGGGGTAAAAGATATAAAAGTTAACAAATTTAATGTTTTTCAAATATCACTAGTCGTTGAAATATAGCTTAAAGATGTCTCTGACTTTCTTGCCTTCTGTTTCTCCTGACATGCTCCTTTGTCCAGTTACATTTGGTTGAAAATCTCTGTCATAATTGAAAGCAGCTTTTACATGTTCATCTGGCACTCTTTCATTTGAAGTTCGCAAAAAGTGTGAAGTGCAAAGCAGCTGTATATAACATCTGGCAGATCAATCAGGTATATGTCCATTTCTCTACGGAGAGCTCCAAATCGTGCTTTTAGTCTGCCAAAGGCACATTCTATAACCATCCTTGCCGATGACAGACTATAACAGAAGAATGTCTCATCAACATCTTTCCCTCCATTGGCATATTCTTTCATGAGATAAGGTTGTAGTGGGTATGCTGGGTCACCAAGGAGACACACTGGAACACTGCCACAGCCTTCAACAATTTCTTTGTGACAAGATGGAATATCGCTATTTTTTAACATTTTATTTATTGTGGACTTAGCAAATAGTCTAGCATCGTGCACGCAACCAGGCCATTTTACTACAACGTCTATAAAACAGTAACGATAGTCACATGTTGCCTGGATATTCAAGGAATACCTGCCTTTCCTGGTTATAAAATCAGTGGAGTTTCTGTGTGGCTGACGAATAAATATGTGGGTTCCATCTACTGCACCCAAGCACTGAGGAAAACCATGATGCATATAAAAATTGTCAGTAAGAAACTGCACTTCATCTTCAGTCCTTGGGGTCTTAATGTATTCTGGCCCTAAGTCATTTTTTATAATATGGCATACCTTTCTCACTACTTTTGAAACCGTAGGCCTTGAAATGTCAAACGCATTTGCAACTTTTCTATACCTACCCTCGTCGGTCAAATAATATAGAGTTATTGCTAATTGTTTTTCTACCGATAAAGGCTGGCGCATATTTGTTGTCTGTTTTTCCAAAAGGGGCCTGAGCTTGTTGCATAGTAAAAGAAAACTATCTCTACTCACGCGAAACTTCTCTTGCCATTCTTCTGGTACAACCACATTGTCTACAAAGTTTTGCCACCAACTGTCCGTTCGCCTTGGCCTAACCCAGAATCTCCTCTTTTTGCGATCATCCTTCATTGCCATCAATCGCGAAGAAATACCCTGATGCTGTTCGATTCTTGCTATCATATTCAAAATCCTTCTTTTCCGTAACTTATGATTAAGACACAATGTGTTACTTATTTGAGCTTTAGCTACCACAACGGACACTATGATTGAAAAAAGATGCCAGAGTTTTCTTTATTTGATCCATCGTGAAACATGTAACCAATCGAGTCAGTTTGTCTTCGAATTTTGGCACGCAAGGGAGTCATTTTTCATTAGCCTCTTCACCAAGGCAAAACAGCCTTGTTCCTTATCCGCTCTCTTTTGGCCCGGTTCCATTTGGTTCCGACTGTTTACACGGGAGCCAAACGGAACGGTTCCAAATGGAACCACTTCTGTAGTGGAGCCAAAAGAGCACGGATAGCAGTTCCATTTGGAACGGTTCCAGCAGTTCTCGTGTAAACGCAAGGTAGATTACCTTCAAACTAAAAATGCTACTTCAATGTTTCTGACCCCGGTTACTCAGATGGAAATTGAGGACATAATATCAAATCTTGATCCATCAAAATCTATTTGTCCTTTCAGCATACCAATAAATCTATTACAAGTCCTAAGTGTCAGTTTTCGATGATGATATATCAATGTCAAATGGTGGAGTATCAAAACTATTACCAACAGAAAGTGCAGAGGAGGAATTAGAGCAGTCCATTTCAAGGAACTCAGATAGAGTTGACAGTAGCTTCCATGTGTCTGATTATTGAGAATCAGAGTCAGAACCTAAAGATGAAAAGGACCTACCTAACAAAGTGACAGATGAGAAAAAGTGCATTGTATTTGACAGTGCTCTTAATAATGTGATCATGGAATTGAGATGTCCATCATGTGGTTTGAGTACATACAAAGTTCAAAAACATGTAATTGAAACAGCAGTTCACATTCACACAGAATGCCTAGAAAGACACTTACTAATTGACTGGAAATCTCAGACATTTCTGGGGAAAATGGCAGCTGGGAACTTGTTATGGAGTGTTGCAACATTATATTCAGGAGAGACATGATCTCACATTACAACTGGGCAAAATGTCTAAACTTACAGTTTATAGGGCAAAGCCAGTTTTATGAAAGTCAAAGAGACATTCTTGTTCCTTCAAACAATGAAACTTTTGAAGTCCAGAAAAAATCAGTGAAGCAAGAAGTACATGGCAATGAAACATTGTATAGTGGTGATATCAGATATGATAGCCCAGGATATTCAGCACAGTATAAGTCATATAGCTTGATGGGCCAAAAATCAACACAGATTATCACAGCTCAGCTGGTTCATATGAGAGAGGCAGGAAGCTCCAATGCTTGTGAAAAGGAAGGATTCAGGAGTTGCTTAACAGAACTAGAATCAGACAATATCAAGATTGACTTACTGGCAACAGACAGACACCCAGGAATAACGCACTTTATGGATGAGCAGGGTAAGGATGAGTATGAATATGATCTGTGGCATGTTACAGAATCCATTAAGAAAGATCGCAAATCATTTATGGTGGGTGTCAGAAAACTGCAATGGTGATGTGGAGAAGCTGAAATCAGATTGGCTATCTCTTCATTACCATACAGTCAATCTACATAACTGGAAAGTTGATGGCCAATGAAAAAGTGTCCACATGAAAATGTATCCAGGGAAAAAATGAGGGGAACGAAATGGTTGAAACCTGACTCTGCTACTCGCCTAAGTATCACTGACATAATATCTCAAGCCAAGCTATTGAAAACCTTCAAAAAATAACAAGGGCATGTCACACAAGTGAGCTAGAGTCATTTCACAACCTATGTACCAAGTACTGTCCAAAAAATAGGACTTTGAATATGAAGTCATGGATACACATATGAAAATGGCCGTATTGGATCACAATTAGAATGTGGGAAGGAAGCAAGCAATAGTCAACAAAAAGAAAAAACAGTCCCAAGACAATGGGTCCAAATGATGGAAAATGTCATGCTCCAAGCAAACAAAAACCTGGAGTGCAAAACGTAGTCTTGAGGAGAAAACATATAATTTTGTGCATGACCTGATGGTTTCAAGTGCCAGAATGAAAATGTCAAAGGCATTGGTGAAACCTGAGAAATCAACACAGTCAGCCAATATTCCCACAAACATAGCACCTGTACCAATGCCACCAAAGGAAGAGTTGTTAAAAAGGCATGAGCCAGGAGCGGATCTAGGGGGTTACGAGTGTCACTCAAGCGACAGTCAGATTCTCAGTTCCATATATGTTCACAAAGACTTGACTGTGTATTAAGAACAAATAAGTGCAAATGCCGTTCTTTGCTGGCACCTTTGTAGTAGGGCTTATATACTGAGCTACAGAATATTCCCCTCTTCACTATGTTTGTACAGTCAATCCAATCAAAGCCTGAGGTGTATTGCAGAGCAATCACTTATTTTCGAGTACTGTCATATTTCACATAATGGTGGGAGCCACAGCAGTTCATATTTAGTTGCGTTTTTATGGTGGGAGTGAACGTGAGTGACTGTTTAAGTTCAAATTTTCGTTCTCCTCCAATCAAAAGGTCCTATTTACTCATTAGTTTTGATGCGAGCAATGGTGAACAACTTATGATTTTGAAAATGAGGGGCCAACCAATCACACATAAGGAATCTGAATAGTAGGCCTTCTTTGTTACCGTGGGATTGCTATATGCATTATGGCTGTCTCTCGCAGCAACTTTGATCCATTGATAGACGTAGTTGAGGTACTGTGCTACGTTTGGAAAGTACCTGAAATCCAGAACCTCTGCCAAAGGCTTTATACAAGTTTGGGAGATTATTTAATCACTTCGTCTTCGAGTTGTGGTAGCATAGAAACTTGCCACTTCTCCATGCTGCAGTTCCCTCAAGGTGAAACGGTCGGGTCTGGTAATCGCAAGGCTATGAAGTACGTAGTAAGACTTCTATCACTCAATTTCATACTGCAGAGATGCTGCCACGAATGTAACCTTATGACTTAAGCTGATAACTTTGTATATTGACAAAGGAGAGCACATCATAGTTAGAACCTTAATGACTTGTTAACTTTTACCTTCAAGAATGGATGAAAAGGCCTCTTCCCACACCAATATTCGAACAAATAGTATAGTAATCAGGCACAGATCCAGACAGCATCTGCAATAAGAATCAAAGTGGGAAGACAAAACCAGTTTTTTGTAAAAAAAGTGTGGGGACTAATCCCCTTAGCCCTGAGCACAGTGTTATTGCAGGGGCAGCAGAGCAACAGTGTTAATGGGGAAGGGCTCCAGTAGACAGATTAACAGTAACATTTGCTAAAACGGGTACTACATTACATTTGTCATAGAAAGTGGAGGGGCTATTGCCCCTCCCAGCCCCCCAGATCTGCCGCCCATGTATTGCAATGGTTTATACTAGGTAGTGCTGTTTGTGGGGGTGGATGGGGGAGTGGGGGAGTGCAGGATGGGGTAACAGAAGTGAAACTGTTGGTGCATCTTATCCAGGGATTAGCTCTTAGATATGTGTTATTTATTTTGTAAAAATAATCTGTACCACCCATAGGCCTGTATGCAATAACACTTTTTGCAACTTCAATATACATTTTAGAGTTAGGTAGCTAAACCCTTGGCTACAGCTAACCATTGAGGACCATGTTTACTTCATATGGGTGAAGTGTTAGAAGAGTATTTAGCAGATGTTGCAAAATGTATGCTTCCTTGATAAATAATTTGCTATATAAGTATGCTCCTACATGATACTCTGATTTGGGAGTAATTTTTGAAAATTGCATATTACTGGGCTATTGATATCTCATTGTTATGAAAGAATGTACCATTTGCAATGCTCCAACCATTATTCCCTATGTATTGGGGGCTAAGTTTTGTGCTAAAGATGTTGATACATTTCATCAACACTATTCACATTCAAATGGTCAATTGAGTCACTCCTAGTTTAGTTTTCCAACTTTTTTCAATATGTCTATTTTCTGTAAAGACAGTTTGAAAATAACTCTCAATTCACCTCTGTGTTGTCAACTATGTAGAGGAATGGGTGCTTTTTCATTTTTATTTCTCAGAACTGTTCTCTGTGTGCTTACAGTCCTTCACATGCCTTCCATGCAACCCTCTCAGATAATGCTTGTGGTTTTTAAGCAACTATATGTCAAATGCTATGGACAGTGTTTGATTGTAGAGACTTTTCTATATTACACCTTCTTCACATGAGCTTTTACTTCCTATCTATAGAACCTTGGCAGATGTTAACTGCTTATATAATGCAGCCTCTATTGCAATAGCTGGTAGTGAAAAATGTTCAGTCTACCTCAGGGATCTTACAAGTATAGAGCTGTACTGAAATGCATCTTTCCATTCAAAACATTCATTAATCGAAAAGCAACATAAAGCAGGTGCTGTTGTTTCCCTGACTAATGCTTTTGCAATATGCTTGTCTGATGCTGCTTTGGATTGTTTCAAAAAGGGACAATCAATGCCAAAAGTCTTGGAACACTTACTGTATTTTCTGATCTGGCTGGTGAGCGTATAGGACTGTGAATTGGTGCTTCCTATAAGCTGCTTGTTCGATAAGTGACATCCTTCATTGATCCATGTTGTTGTACATGTAGTCTTATTTAATGTGCAGAGAACACGGAGGCAGAGAGAGGAGACAGTGATGTTGACGGTACTCTGACTCTACTCTGACTGACTTTACAACATACATTACATACGTATATATAGAAACATTTAACAACCGAAATAAACATGAGTTACATACAGGAAGGGTTAGGTGCTTGATAGTTTATTGTTGAATTGGCTCATGGTGTGATGATTGCGTACAGAACAACAGAAGAGGAATGACCAGGTGTTTGATGACAGGAGTGACGTACGGTGATGTCCAAGGTGTGCGATTAGAGAATGCGAATGAATGAAAGAAGAAAATCGGCATTGAGTGAGACATGGCCTAAGTTACAATGTTTACGTGTCACTACAAGCGTTCCCCTCTCCCCTTGAAAACAATGTTGATTTATACAGCTTTTATACACAGTAAGTAAGTCACATTGCTTTCACACAACTGTCAGCTAACCCAAACATCAATTCAACAGTGTTCTGGGGGGTAGGGGAGGCGTAATCCGTTAAGCCTGGTATCCATATAGTCGTTGAGGGTCGTTGACGGTCTTTCCTAAAGCTTAAAGACTGTCAGCGACCCACAACGACTATATGGAAACAACCCAATAGTCATTTTAATCACATTAACGACTGAGTCGTTGAGGGTCGCTGAGATAGAACTAACTTCTATCTCAGCGACCCGCAACGACTGACAAAGCCTGTCATCGACCCAAAAAAGCTCAATATCACCCGTGATGGCGGACAAGCAACATCATACCAAGTTAGGGAACTTTAAGATGTGTGATTTTATGCCCGAGATTCACGTATTATTACCTATATAGTGAATTAAGCAAACATTTTTTTCAATCCTGCAGACGTAGCAAAGAATTTTTCAATCTTTGTGTTCGTATCTTTCTCGTCTGAATGAATTTAATGTCACAAATGAATAGACCAGCAACAAAAAGCCCTTGCCTGTTTCTGTCATGCTTAACAATTTTCTTTTTGGTGCCAGTTGCTTGAAAGGCCTAGAGCGCGCTGCAACTCTGATATACTTTGAACGACCCACAACGACCCTCAACGACCCTCAACGACCCTCAAAGACTATATGGAAATGCACCTATGTCAGCGACCCACAATGACTGAAAAAGACTGTCAACGACCCTCAACGACTATATGGATACCAGGCTTTATGCTTCACCGGAGTCTCATACTTGTCACATAAAATGCTGCGGTCAAAGGGTGTTCCAAGGACTTTTGCCAGTGATTGTCAGAGACAGATACTGCCCATGCAATAGTATGACAATAAAATATATATGTATCATAGGGTTTTCCATGGTCCTGATTTCAATGGAAATATTTCCAAATCGATATCTCTATTGGTTTTGGCAGGAGCCATGGTGGGGTACGTGAAAAGGTAGCATTTTCACTGTGAGAGACAAACTATAAATGTTGTAACAGAACATCACGTTCTATGTCAAATTTTCTGGTATGGATTGAAGAGTCGGTTGTATGCTATGAAAACAGAACACTGCTACTGGAATGCCATTCTGTGCACTTCGCTGCACCAAAAATGAACTACAGCAAAGGCGTCAAATCTTCGAGCGACACACCACTTTTTGCCCCTGCAAAAGCACCCATCTCTTTCGTAAAAACCTCTTTTATACAATAGTAGTTCTAGCAACAGGAGCAGAACATGCCTCCCCATGCGGTCATTGTTTCACAAAGATGTTGTTGCAATTGTGGGTATAGGCACGTCACTTTTGTAAACACTATTGTTCCTCCGTAGCGTTGACAAGCTACGGTGTCATTGCAATGGTAGTGAAAGTGCACTTTGGCCATGGTTTACCATTTCTATTTTCCCTTCTATCCTTTATTGGTAGTACTCTTCAGGCCAGAATAGAAGGGGGTGGCAATAACCGGGGGGTTGGAAAAGGTCTCAAAGTAAATAAGCGGGGGGGGGGGTGGAAAAAGCTCCGAGGTGGATGTCTATGGGGTGGGCTGTTATAAATGGACATGGAGAAGAGAAGACCAACATATGCAATGGATAAAAGTCTTTAACTTTTTGATAACAATGTATTATGTTTATTACATATTTATAGCTTGCTAAAAATGTGTCTACCATCGTCGTTCATAATGTCATCATCATTGGCACAACTGTTGGCTACGTTTTCAGTGCTTCTTGCAGCACTTATGCATTTGATGCTAGCATTTTTTCAGTGCAACAAGCATTCACAACGGATTACTTTCGCCAGACAATTCTTGGTCTGGTTTGGAAAATTTGCTCTTGGCTCAAAATTAAAAAGTGGGGGGGATGCAATACATGTTGTATGTGACGTGAAAATACATATCTATTACTTGTACCTTAGTGAAATCTGGGAAATAGCCACAGTTTACCATTTTACGTAGATAAACATAAATAGGATCAAAGTCAGATTTCAAAAAATGGTAAACCATGCAGTTTTTCTCGGTTTTCTCAGAAAATCTAGAGCAGATTTATTCACAAATATAGACTTGCAGCAATATCGAAGAATTCCTTTGTATTTTATAAGGAAAACTAGAATGGTAAACCGTGATGGTAAACTGTTGGAATATACCATTGGAGACAGAATCCAAGTCAATGTGACTTTGGGCTGAATTGAGTTTAATGCTTTATAGGTATAGGGCCGCAGTTTTTTTAAGCAAAAGTGTGGCATTGGGTCGTTTAAGGCCATATTAGAGGAAACTTTTTCACTTATCTACATAATTCCATCATCTCCTTATACAAGTCAAAGAGCGACTGGTATTCATTGAGTACACCTTGTTGAGGACACCTTGGGAGACCATAGACAAAGGAACATTCGCTGTAATACTGCATACTTCATATGGTTTAAATACTAATGAACAAGCTGTAAGATATAATATTGCAAGTAATGTGAATGACTTCAGTGTTTAGTTCTATATCCACCAGACTTTACAATTCTCTGTAGACGAAGGGTCATTGTCTCTATAGTGCGGTCAATAACAGATGCATCATACTGGATATATAGTGTGATCGTTATTTATGGCTGAAGCAATCTCTTCAATAGTCATTGCTTTCGGAACGGACGTATGCGTAATAAAACAAACATAATCCTCAGAGTACTTACAAGAAGCATCCATGACATACCGTGAAAGGTAATCAGCTGCATTTTCACTTCCAGGTTTGTATTTACTATTGAAGGTATATGGCTGCAACCACAAAACCCATCATTCTATCCTAGCAGATGACTTTGAAGACAAAGTCCCATATATAATGTCCAAGGGTCAATGGTCCGTAACCAGAGTGAAGTCTTTGCCATAAAGGAAAATGTGACAATGCTGAGGGCTTCTTTTTCAGTTTGCAAGTATCGACTCTCAGTGACTGACAGTGAACGACTGGCATATGCAATAACTTGGTGATCATCTGCACCTGACTCACATTGAGTTAAGATAGATGACACACCCACTGGACTAGCATCAACAGTAACATACGTGTCTCGAGACAAATCAAAGTATCCCATGACAGGTGCTTGTGTCAGAGCACGTTTGAGTTGCTCAAAGGCTGTTTGATGTTCTGTGGTCCAAGTGAATGGCACCGATTTCTGAGTTAGCTCATGAAGAGTTGCAGTTAAGGTAGCATAGTCCTTGATATAGTTTGAACTGTAATTAACCATCCCGAGAAAACTACATACTTCTTTAGCTTAAGACAGGGAAGACATCTGTTGTACTAAATCGATGCATTTAGGGTCTTTTTGTTTAATATGTAATGTCAGGGAAAGGCCAATAGAGCCTATAACAAAGCTCTGACATGAGAAGAAAGAGAAAGGAAAGTTAAGTAGATAGGGGATGAGATCCAGGTTGTTGATGTTAGATTTGAAGGAAGATAAGTTGTAGAATTCAGGAAAGGAAGTGGAAGGTAAGGTGTTCCAAAGTGTACAGGTTCTTGGAATGAAAGAAGATTTGTGGGAAAGAGTTCATGGATTGGATAGTATGACTTGGAAAGGGTGTGATTGACTAGAGCTTCTTGTGGGTCCATGTACCTTGTGTGGAAAACATTTCACCATAAAAGTCAATAGTAGGCTGCAACAATTTACATTTCTTCGGATTTACCATGAGGCCTCTGTCTCGAAGACGAGCTAACCAACATTCTTACCAACACAAGAAAAGCCTTATCATGTTCTCAATGCATAGAACCAAATATAATAATATCATCGGTCAAATTAGAAACTCCTGTAATGCCCTGTAGAGATTGTTGTAGTACATGTGCATTTGTACAGTAAGTGAGCCGTTTATAACGATAAAGTCCCTTGTGTAACGATAAATGTACTCACTTCTATCAGCTCGAAGTTGATTTCTAACACATCTATTTTATCCATGATAGCATTATCAAGTTCCACAAGATTCCCCAGTCTGTCAAAAGAGAGTGTTTCTTCAGTTTTAACTTATAATAATCATCGACATTAAATTCTTTCAACGTATCATTCGCTTCAACTTGAATATTTTCCGTGTATGCTCGTGTTGACTCCCATATCGCCCTCAGTCTTTCTAATTCTGGAGCCATTTCCTATTGATTTATTCCATAAGATGTCCAAATTATCCGTGAAATCCAGCTTGGTGGATGACTTTGTGCCAAATGCACAAAGAAAGAATCTGTGTCTTGGATTTGGGCCTAGGAATGCAATAAAAATGTCCTGTCTTCATTTGTTCCTTCTCCTCTCCTCCCCCTCTACCAATGACAACAACCTAAATCTCAATACATGACTTACTTAACATCTGCCAATCAAATATAGCATCCTCTTCACAGCAAAACAAATACCTATCAATATAAAGATTTTGGACATAGGTTTTAGTAACCTAAGAATGGTCATTACTTGTGTGTGTATAATTCTTCTTGGAAGACCAAAGGTTTCTTTCAATGTAATGACAAGTATATCATAGTCTTGGTCCAAGGTGGTAAGACCCTTGACTGTGGATAGTGTTTCTCCCTTAAGCTGACTGATCCAATACATAACCTTTGGTGCATTGGACAGGTTTGGGCAAGTCCCTGCTTGCAATTTACAACGTTCCCAAAAACCAACCCATTCTGTTGTGTTCCCATTAGAGATTGGAAGATTTACTTCAGGCAGTTTTGAATGCAAAAACGATGTTGAAGATGATAGGTCTTGATGAGATGAGGATGGTGTAGAGGGGTAAGTATCATATTTTGATAGAATAAGTTCAAGTTTTGTCAACTTACCATTTTGTTGTGATGTTACCTCACTAGCTTCATCATAAAAGGCAACGAGCTCATCTTCATTGTCTATTTCTTCTATGAACAGCTCTCATAGTTGTTTCTCAAAATCTTTGCATTCGTTGAACTGATTGTTCAGAGGAACAAACAAGGACTTGAGTCTTGCGAGTTCTTCTTGTGAAAGGGTTTGCTTGTGGAAATGTGAGGATATGTCATTTTACAATTTCATAAATGAGGGCCGAAAAAGTTGCCGTTGTTCTTGTTTCAATTTTCTTGTAGTAGATTTCTGCTTTGGAGGCATGACAGCAATGTAAAAACGATGACTTAAGTGTAAAATGAGCCAATCCTGGTCACAGGACCAGTTTGTATAGGTCGTACACAAGAAAACAAGTTATGATGCCTCAAATATATACTTAAGATAATAACATTATATACAAAACTAACATCCTATCATTATGAATGAAATTAACCAACTAAAACTACAATGAGATAAACGTAAAAACTAGTAACTGACTCAGTACAATGGGTCTGGTGACTAGTTCTAGGTAAATTGTTTTTGACAATGGCTCTTGTCTTCAACCAGTATCCGACCATATATGTAGCAAACACACTCAAACACAGGTTGACTGCCTAAGGTAACTGACACTGTATGCATGTTCCTTGCGTTTGTACAATCTGTTGGTATATTATGATAATGTGGTGTACTATTAGTATCCTGTTGTGTTGGCTTTCCTGAAGAAGTCATTTCACTGGTAATTGTTTTATTGATCTATATGATTCAGGCTATTTCATGTAATAATATAGATTGTTTATGGAAGTATTGTTGACATACTCCTTTCATTTCTTTGTGGATTTCCTTTGCCCTGTGGCATGTTTTGTCTGTTGTTTTGGAAATAGTTCTATATAGTGCAAGAACATCATCAGTCATTTTCTTATCACATAGTTGTTGATTCTGCTTTCCTTTTAGATTAGGCATTTTATTTGACTTTCATTTGAATAGTTAAGTTCTACTAGTTTTGCTTTGTTCTGTGTTGTTGATATTACTTATACTTAGAAATGTCATCTTCCTGACAGTTTTTCTTGGAGGTTTCACAGTATCTTTGTCTCGTTCTTACTAAGCATAGTTGTTTCAGTTGCCTTCTTATTTTTGTCAGAAGCATCCCAGGTCTTGAGGTTACTATACCAGTTTGAAGCTGCTGCAGGTTTAATCGTTATCTTACTAGTATTATCAGATAAGTTGTCTTCAATAAGTGGAAATCCTGATTGGCAGAGACTCAACAAACTCAGATTTGAGTTCTTCGAGCCTCCTCGTAGCATTAAGGCCGCTGCATGTTGCACAGCTCAATTCCTTCTAACTAGATATATGGTCCTATTGACTGTTCCAGCATGCTCTTGACAGCAATTAAGTAAAAGTGATACATAAGCAATAGACAACGCCCTAGCATGCAGTATTTTGCCAAAAAGACAACCCATGGACAAGTCCTACATTGAGAGGAATGTCCAAGTACGGGTTGGGAAGGGTGGGTGTGCAGCAACCTCGATGCTATGAGAAGGCTCAGAGAACTCGAATCGGAGTTCATTGAGTCTCCTCAAGGTAGGATTTATTCCTCACCTCCTCTCCGCATCGAGGTCACTGCGCATTGCACAGCTCATTGTATTCTAACTAGAGACTTCAAAGGTCCTTGGCATTGCCCTCGATTGACTTCAGAAAATAAATGGAAATGCTTATATTAACATGCAATAAATAAATTCAGGTAATAAGAAATGATATAAGCTATTAATAAGCTAGTGAGATGAATGATAAATAGTGCCTGACACAAGTGTCATTTACAGTTCATTTGTAGGAAGGAATCTGTTGACCCAGTTATAATGTTTATTGAAAGTTTGTAAACTGGACCTGTCGCCAGCTTGTAGAATACAATCTATTGGTGCATTTTGTTCCAGTGCAAATGAAGCAGATGCTCCCCTGACACTGTGTGCCCCAAAGGATTTTGTGTTTATCCCCAAAGCCTGCATGACTTCCCGAATCTAGTGAGCTAATGTGTCGTTTGTGACAGGCTTGTGAGGAGGACGCCAGCAGAAGACTACTTGATTGTGTTTGCCCAGGTGAAATGGTTGCATTTTTGTAAGGTAAAGTTGAAGGAGTTCAACCATTTTCAGTGGACTTGTCTGAAAGTGAGGGAAGTGTAATGACAAAATGTGGTCTTTGACGGGCTACTTTCAAATCATCGAAAATATAGAGATGAGCAGCAAGGCGGAATGTAATATGTCGGACATCAATCAATGACAGTGTAAGACGTCGTTGAGTTTAGATACAAGCCATTGCTGTTACAAGCTTGAGAGAGATGTCTTTTAGGGAAGATGTTGAATGGAGTTTCCATTTAGCCAGGTAAAGCAATAAGTCCTTTGCATCCCACAACAGAGGATATTTTGGTTGAGGTCTTCTCAAGTTCTTGACTCCTTGGACGAAACAGGAAATCAAAGAATGTTTTCCAATATGGATATCCAGATATAACACAGACAGAGCACTGCAAGCTTTATTGATCTGTGAATAACCAATGCCGGGTTCATAGAGTGTTGTTAAAAAGTCTAAAACTTTAGTAACTGAAGGTAAACTGGAGTTGAAGTCCTGCTGAAAACAAAATGCAAGCCATTGTCAATGGATGGATGAATAGTTTTCTGAGTGGTTTTCCTTCAGTTGGTCATGATGATGTCAAGAGTGTTTGTTGGAAGTTCTTTTGCTGATAATTTGCAAGCGATGAGGGTTAAGCATGGTAGAAGAGTGTACTTCGTGTCTGTATCCCATAGGCAACTGAGGAAATAAGAAACTGATGGTAGGAGGATTGGAAAGTCCACATAATAAGATGAAATAATTGGCAACCAAGGTTGGCTAGGCCAGTATGGAAAAATCGATAGCACAGTACTATTTAGTTTGTGCCAGAGTATACTTATTTGACTAAATGGAGGAAAAGCATAGCCATAGTTGTAATCCCAGGATTGAGACAATGCGTTCACTCCTTTACAAAACGGATCTGGTTGCCGTGAAAAATATGTCGGTACTTTATTGTTCAACCTACTGGCAAAGAGATCTATATCTGGTGTGCCAGAGATACTGCACAAATGTGCAGAAATGGCTGCATTGAGACTCCATTCAATGTTATCAATACATTTCCTGGAGATTTGGCAGCTATTGTATTGTGAATGCCAGGTATGTGAATGGCCATTACAGACATTTTTTATCAATACACCAGGGCCATATTTTCCTGCTCAGGTAAGTCATTGAGCCATTCCTACAGCCTCCACATTTATTGATATATGAAATAGCAGAGTGTTGTCACATTGAGTGCGAACAGAGTAACTGCAAATAAATGTCTGAAAGGCAAAAAAACAAACTGCATTGCTCTTAGTTCAAGAAAAGTGATGTGTCTCATTTTCTCTTTTCCCACCCAGCATCCACCAGTTTGGGAAATAGATTTCCCCGCTTGAAACAGTGTATCTCCACATCCAAGTAGTCTAGTATCTGTATAAATTTCAAATCGCCAGTTGTTAAACCCTATTATGTCAGAATTTGAATTACCATTGTGGGTAGATACATTGTCACGCCGCCATTTACTTTAAGACCGAACCTCTCGGGTCAAAATAGATAACACAATTGTAAGATTGCAATTTATGTTTTTTTCTAAATAGTGAGTATGAAGTTGAGCATGTTGCACAGATCTAGATGAGGATACAAATAACCCAATAAGTTTAGAGAAGGTGCGTGCACTCATTATCTATTCTTGTGATGTTTTGACTAGGTAAACTTATAGTTTAAGGTGAGCTATCAATAACGAACCAAGGTGAGTTATTTGAGTAGCGGGGGTAACTGACTATTTGTTTTCGTTAATGGTGAATCCAAGAGATTTGAGGAGAGTCATTGTTCTCTGTGTATGAATCTCCAAGTTTGTTCAAGAATTATCTAAATATAAGCTTTCATTGATGTAATATGTACATCTAATCCCTTCACTCCTGAGTTGTGAGAAAATGGGTGTCATAATTGTCATGAACAAAACCAGTGCAAGGCTCAGTCCAAAGGAAAGGCATTTGTATTCGTTTAAGTGTCCCTTCCATAGAAAGCGGAGATATTTGCACAATGATTTAGCAATAGGTATTGAGAAATACACAGCTTTGAGATCGAGAGATGTCATAAACATGTTCCATGTTATAGTCGTAGTACTGTCACAATATGTTCCATTTTGAAATGGATTTTCTTCAAGTATCTGCTCAAATTTTTAAGGTTAATGATAGCGGAAGGCCACCAGACTTCTTTGGCCTCAAAAAGATGTTTGTACGAAACTGATTTGGCACGGGGTCCACAAGGTGGATAGCCTCTTTCTGTAACAAAGTGTGTATTTTGTTATCGATGCTTTGCATCTCATTTTCACAAAACTCACTTGATTTTGGAATATAGAGGAAGGTAGGTAGAGTTGAGGCGAATGCCACTAACAATACTAAGTAAAAACGTATTGCTAGTTGGATTGTTCCAATTCTTAAGAAAAAGCTTAAGAAGTAATGGTAATTACCTGTTGTTTGTGGAACGGTTACCACTGGTAGAAATCGATTTGTTGGACAGTCTCTCGTAAAAGCTACCATGACCTGATGCAAAACTCTGCATCATTTTCTGAGAGGATTGGATTGATTTAGCTGATTCCAAAACATTATCCCCTACTAGAAAATTGGTTATCGGGGTTTTTGAACCACACAAGGAATGGAATCGTGGGTTAATTGCCGGCTTTAGAAGATCTCTTCAGCGATAGGATGACTCAAGGACAGTGTTCCCCAACAGAGCTACACCTGAGTCTAGTTCTGCAAAGAGCTTTGGAAATAGTAGAGTGAACTGATCTGGATGGGAGTAATGGAGAAGAGTCTCCTTTATTTGTACAACCGCAGTGAAGGCTTTAGCCAAGAGGGATTGTGCATTCTGAAGGTGTTTGTCATGCTCTTTGCTTTCTTTGGGTAACAGAGCCCAAAGGTTGGGGTTAATCATTGGCACACATAGTGCTGGGCAAGTCTCAGGCCATTTCCAGGCATCCTTACATGTATTAAGCTCAGAACTAAGAATGCATTTTTTGCGGCAGTCCTCTACATAGCTAGCGTTAGCTTACTTCTTTGTCTTCAACAAAATGAAGTGTCACTCCTTGTTGCTCAACCAACTGGACATTTGTCAAGGGCAGTTGGATGAGGGAGTTTGGAAAGTGAGGAATGAAAGTACTGCCAGTCATTTCAGAGGTGAGTTACATTGGTGAGGCATCCATTGGCATTTGCCATTCCAATACCTCTGCATCACCCAAACTGGGGACTTGATCCCCAGGAGGATTACAGGTGGACTGATTGCCATTTTGTAGTGTCAAAATGTCATTCTCTGTGTCATTTATGAGGTTAGTAAGAAACTGATTCTCTAACCCCTATAGATCTGAAATCGGTGTTCTTTTCTTACTTGCTTGAGCAAGGGAATCCTGAAGTAACGCTACCAACTGTGGCATTTCAGTCTGCATCCCCACCACTTGTGATCTGAGGCTGTTGAAGTGAGAGTGTGAGACAAATTTCCTTTTAGTTGAAGTTTTTGTGCATGATTCTCTGCCTTGCACAGGATCCTGAGGCTCTTTGGTGTTCTTCGCCATATTGTTTTCCATCTTATGCTGTCTCCATCAGCACTGGGAAAAAACTGTGTGCTAGGGTGTTGTCTATTGCTTATGTATCAATTTTACTTAAGTGCTGTCAAGAGCATGCTGGAAAAGTCAATAGGTCCATATCTCTAGTTAGAAGGAAATCAGCTGTGCAATGCACAGGGACCCTGATGCGGAGAGGAGGAGAGAAAGAACTGATTTGGTATGGAATAGTTTTCTTTGCTTGCCAATGTGGAAAGGCATATTTCTACAGATTCAAGTGATGCCTTAACATTGGGGAAAGTGTAGTTTCTATTTATCATAAAGTATATTTACATGAGCTCTCTTGTCACCCTCCTCTTTCTGAGTGACTGCGTTTCTTTTAATTTGCAATAAAGAAAAAATCAATTCATCTGTCCATGTAATGTTTCATTTGCAAACCATGGTATCATCTTCTGTAGGAAAGTGTGAGTCAAATCAATAAAAAATATAATCATTTTACATTTACTGGTTGCTGTAACATAATGTAATAAACTGGATAATGTAATATGATTTGGGTACCTAGCAAGATACAGTTCATTTGTATTGAAGACATGGCATTATATTGTGATGGAGTATTTGATAAATAGTGAAGATGAAATCATTTTAATTTTAGACTAATCATATGACTTTTCCAGTGGTTACATTTTCAGTATGACTAATCCAGTATGACAAATCTGACTATTCCAGTGGTCACATTTTTGGTATGACTAATCCAGTATGACAAATCAGACGTTTCGACTCAGCCTTGAGTCATCCTCAGTGAAGAGAAGAGGGAGAAGGGATATTTAAGGGGAAGCACAATATGTAGATAAAAACCCATGTGATGTCAAATGAAAAACAGGAGGAAAAAGTATAGTAAGGAAGCAACAGCAAGAAAAACAGTAGGACAAGTATTATAAGGTTTAAGTTGGCAAATGAGTGCTTATTAATCAATTCATACATCACAGTATGGTGTCTGTTGTAACATGGAATCCATCTAATGAACCTGTACCTGCATTATTAGTGTTTATTGTATTGGACAGCAGGTATTGTGATAGGAACATTTGTAGACAAGGACAATACCAAAGACAAGAAAATATAAATAACAAGTTAAATTGAAAATATATTGTACTAACTTGAATGTCAGTTAGCAATTGTTACCTTTTGCAAGAAATGTGATTGTGACAAGAACAAGAAAATTGCATCTAGTATTCAAAAATATATACCATTAAATGTAGCATTAAAGTCAGTTAAAGTTATTGCAATCCTACTTACTAAAATGTGCATTTATTCATTATACCAGTTATGATCATTGTAATTGAAATTGGATGAGCAACTAGTATTAATTGGTAAGTTTTGATGTAATGTACTAATAGAGAGTTTACGATTTGCTACGCAGCTCACTACAACGACCCTTGGAGGCCTGAACACTAGTGTGCCTTGGGGAATGCCCTGGACTATGCATAGTCGATTGCAAGTTTACTACTCAGAGTCGACTACTTCTACGTAGAGATCAGTACGCAGGTAAGAATTTACGAATGATGGTTTCTTTCGCCTTCAGTTTTAACTTTTTGTTGCCCATTTTGCATAAACAACTCTTTTTCAAACGCTAGGTGTAAGGTAATGTCTAAAGCTTCTTTGCTTTGCAGCAAAACGTCATCAAGACATAGAGAAATGGCCTACTTTACAGAGAACCAAGACTCCCAGAGAAAGACACAAACGTTTGTAATTAAAAATCGAAACAGTTAGAGTAATTTTAGTGCCCACTCATAAAGATATATTGTAATGGACAATGTACACAGTATAGAGTGCTCTTCTCGAAGTAAAGTTGTAGCTATCGTTGGAAGCAACTTAGACTTTTTGTTTTTACTTAATGGGTATGCTAGAAGCCTTTTAGCAGAGTTGGTATGTAAGTGGTGTAAGCGGTGTTGAGATACAATAAATGCGAAAGTAAGAAATTTCTCTCAGGTGTCATCTTCTGATCAACACTTAACAACCTTTTCACAGTCTTAGAATTACTGCATGGGCATTGTAGCTTATTATCAATATATCTACATTATCAATATCAATATAGCTAGGCAAAAACAATGAAAACTTGGCATGTTAATGTAGTTTTGAATGTTATTTTATGGTATGTATCTTTGCTATAGTGGTGATTTTATTTTTCTGTCCATATCTCATATGCATCACAAACATTCCTTGGCTAGACATAAGGTTTTTCTTGAAATCTGTGAACTTGAAATAGTTCACAATGTCTCCAAAAATCCACTCTACTGATACCCTTGCCTGACACATTGTCTGATTGAAAGCTTCTTGCTGTTCTGTCAATGGAGCTCTTCTTTCATATGGACGCTGAAGTTGCAGCCTATGGGGATATGCTGGGTCACCATATATGCATAATATTTCCCCTGCAGGTGAGACAGAATGCTGCTCAAGCTGAGGTAAAAGACCAGACATTGCCAAGATAGCACTGTCATGTCTCCTACCCTCAACAGGCCCATATAAGTTTGCAATTAAACCATTTGGAGCAGCCACCGATTGAAATTTAAGAGCATGAACTCTTTTGTGACCATTATAGACTACTCTCTGATTTCTGCCTGGTCTGCAAATAGGTCGAACTGTCCCATCAACAAAACCCCAGCAGTTCTCAAGTGCAGCACCACTGTTGTGAATAGAATCTGCAAATGTTTTTAGGTTTTGTGGAGAGAGCCAAGGTTGATCGAGATCTGTGAGTAGGTGATGGAATCTATTGAAGATCAACTCCGTGATAACATTAGCAGCCATACACAGCTGCGGGACAGACCTCCCAAACCTTGGTATCAAATCTATGTATCTACAGGGGTATGCATACCGTTTCAGGCAAATACACAAAGCTTCCACAGAATCTATCACGTGGCCATTATAGCACCTTATCATATCGGGGAGTCGGAAGATTTGAGCTAGTGTGTAAATATCTTCCTTCTTGAACCTAAACTCCACTCTACACTCAGTATCATCCATATCTTCAAGGTTGAAATGCTCGTAACACCAATATGGTACTTCAATGTGGAGGTTTCTTCTTGGCCTATGAGCATCTAGTAGTAGGAAAAGATCATCATCATCTATAACGCTGTCTCCATGCAACTGAAGAGCGAGGTTTTGAAGTTCTACGTTGGCTTCCATTGCTAAGTGGCACTTCAATTTTTGGCGCGTAAATTGCTGAGTACTCACCTGCGTGTTGTGTTTCGTAACCTAACTAAAGAGACTACGGCAACACAATCCAGCCGCGCTCAGTTCTAGACCTCTAAGCGTCATCGTAGTGAATTGAGTAGCAAATCGTAAACTCTCTAATAAAACCGTGAGGGTGGCATGCTCTATGTGCAGGCATTATAGTACCGTAGTTAAGGAGGTAAAAACAAACTGGTCTGTAAAAGCTAGGAAAAGAACTCAATTCAGTACATAATGCGATACATTGTAACTAATAGGTAAATAGGTGGAGTAGTAAGAAAAACATCGCAGTTGTTGCATAATTGTGTAGGTGCAGAAAAACTTATCAATGTATGGCATGGCTAAATAACAATCAACTTCTTAATGTTACATAATTCTAGATAGTGCCCAGAAGGTAAATATATACCATGGTGACATAGGAAACACATTTAAAGATTATATAATTCCTACATGATGACCAGTTGGTAACTACGTGGCATGGCTACATCATTTACAAATACACCACTTCGGCTAACCGCGCATTAGGAGACTGGGCCTAGATTTGGGGTGTAAAAGTACCATTTTCTTGGCAGTCGCAACAAGGAATCATACGAAAGCTGTTCACGTACTGCTAAAACTGCGTATTAAAATCACTGATTGTTGCGTTGTCTCTCGAATTTATTCACCCTATTGTTGTGTGTGAACTTCGGACCAGCTTTTCTCATAGTTTTCTGTAAGTACCTAGCTTGCAAGCCACAATCTATCGGCCTTAGCTGTGTTGCACTTAGGCCCATTTGAATCCAGTGAATTTTCAATCATGTTTAATGGTAATTGTGCTGTAATTGGTTGTGGAAGCAGTCAATGCAGGCTGAATAAATGGAAGAAAAATCTATTTGCAGAGCATCTAGGACTTTTACATGAAGAATGCCTTTGCCCATAGTCGTACACATTGCATCATTTCCCAAGCAAACTTTTAAGCGCTGCATCAAGAAATGAGTAGATTTGACTTATGAACAGAACCACTAAGAAGAATACCAAATGGATACCAGGTGATAGTGGTTTAGTTTGTTCTCTGCATTTTGTTGATGGAAAGTCCAGCTTACAGAACCCTAATCCTACCCTACACTTGGGATATCAGAAGGCTGCCAAGAAACCAAGTAGAGCTTTGCTATAAAGGGTGACTGAATGAGGTAACAGTCGAATGGATTCGAGTTCTTGTTTACATCAGGGTTGTGCAACTTTTTTCCGAGGAGGGCCACTTTTAGACTTAGCTCACAGGTGGAGGGTCATTTTTCCGTACTATAATAAATCAACACAGTTCTTGTTATGCTTCCTATCAATGCTTCCACTTGCTGACAACATAGTAAGAACTTGTGCCTCACTCTGCAATCATCAGCTACCACTGATCAAACAGAAGAAGTTATGAAGAGAACAATACTAAAGTAGTGATTTTTGTTCTTCCAATGTATTTATAAATAAATTTAGATCTATAGATGTATACATATATGTACTGTACTATACAAAACTGTACTATGCTATACTATACTATGTTATACTGTACAATACTATACTGTACTGTACTATGCTATACTGTACTGTACTATGCTATACTATACTGTACTATACTATGCTGTACTGTGCTATACTGTGCTGTACACTACTATGCTATACTGTAGTATGCTATGCAATGCAATGCTGTACTGTATTATATTGTACTATGCTATGATATATGCTATGCTAACCAATGTTGGTTGTCTGTCTGTCCTCTTGTCAACAACTCAATGTTACATATGTCCTCCTTAGTTATCATCCTTATATGATGCAGGAAATCAACTCTATTGGCAGATAATAAAAAAATGTTACTCCATTGGAATACCCTTGGCATTTTACATTTCTGTAGGTGGTAAGTCTATTTCTGGGAGTGCTATAAACAAAATACAGTCAGACCTTCCACAGCTTTTTCAATGGATTTTGCCATGTCTTGTAGATTAAGCCCATAGTCAACATGCTTCAGAGGGTCAAAATCTTAATTAGGGGAGCAATTCAATTCTCCTGTCTAACTGTGCCACCTAAAGTGACCTCTTCGGCTTAAAGTCCTTTATCTTTATTGGGTTCACTGCCTTGTTATTGGGCAGCGATTTGTATGGCTTTGAAGTGCACAAATGGCTATTAAGGTCCATCCTGGTTACAGCCTCAATCCTAAAAAGAGCTGCTATGACATGGTTACATTTTTGAGCCAGCCCAGCCATGGATGAGCAGTGTATTGAGACACTATTATCATTACATTTTGCCAAACAGATCCATAGTTTGTGCGGGGCATTAATGATTTGCTGTGATGGTATGCAAGTATCCTTTAGAAAAAGTACTCACTATCATCGGCGATAGGATGAAAATGTAACGGTGACACCCAACACTGAGAGTAGTAGCTGTACCCTTTTGACTGCTTATAATCAGAGAGATCATCACTTGAGAGTTCATTTGGATGAAATGCTACAAAGTTACACATATCTGGATAGAGTAACAGGCCAAAATACAGTTCCATCCTCTTCATTCAGACAGCCATTTGCAATTCCGAAAGGGTCTGGCAATGTCTTTCGTCAGACTGCAAGCTTGGCTTGTAGTGTGATACAATATCACACCCAACCTCTTCAGCTGTCTCTGTTAAAGGAACATCGTTTTCAACAGCAACAAACACTCTAGCAACTAGCTCCTCCTTTTCACCAGTTGTCTTTAATCCACGAATTCGTAAGAAACTCTTCAACTAATCAACTTTCATTTTAGACAACGTCGATAAGTCGGCATCCATCATTTGGCCTAGGCCCAAACAGTGTAACGTAGTTTACATTGAATATTATGGCTTGCAAGCTAAGTACTTGTAAAAGCTTTGAAAAAAGCTGTTCCGAAGTGTACAAAACATGATAGGATGAATAAATTCGAGAGAAAATACAACAATCAATAACTTTACTACGCAGTATTGCCAGTACGTGAACAGCTTTCGTATGATTCCTTGTTGCGACTGCCAAGAAAATGTTACTTTTACACCCCAAATCTAGGCCCAGTCTCCCAATGAGCAGTTAGCCGAAGTGGTGTATTCACAGGTTACACACTTTTGTAAAAACTGACTGCATGTATGCACTATAGTACTATTCTCCAATAGGATGGTCATGTAGGAATGCATTCAGGAACTATCATTACAACTAGAATTTGTTCAAAATAATGTGTTAGTTTATATTCAACAGTTTGTAGTACCAAACGGTATTTGGGAAGATATACATTTACAAAGGATATATATTGGTAACTACCTGTAGACTAGGGAATCAAACATTACATAACTTAGGCTCAGTTACTTACAGTGAAGTGCTCATTAGTTGTAGTGGAAATATATATCTTCAATCTTGTAGAACATAACTGTACTGCAAACTCTAATATACTGATGGAGTAAGATGATGGCTAATGATTGGGTTCTTTAGTTTGTAATTAGAAATCTTCTCCTTGAATAAAACAGGGTTTTTATTATGAAACCGAAGTCTTTTAATCTTACTATGGCTGTTGATTGACCAGTGTTTCCTTACAGTCCTTGAAATTGGTTCATAGGATACTGTGGTTGTTTCATACATGAATTGAGTGACATATATATATATATACATACATATATATATATATATATATATATATATATATATATATATATATATATATATATATATATATATATATATATATATATATATATATATATATATATATATATATATATATATATATATATATATATATATATATATATATATATATATATATATATATATATACAATGAACAATATGATAGTGGCCGAAACTAGTCAGCATTGAGAGTTGCTCTGAAGAAGGCCAGATAGTGGCCGAAACTAGTCAGCATTGAGAATAAAAAGTGCAAAAGACCACATTGGTGCCTATTTCTTCAAAGAGTACTGCCCTCTTCATATTGTTCATTGTATATATATATATATATATATATATATATATATATATATATATATATATATATATATATATATATATATATATATATATATATATATTGCCTTCTGAATGTTATGAAGCTTATCATGGTAATGAATAATTAGAGAGATACTATAACTTGGAGACATTATTATATCAAATGAGTTGCTTTCAGTTGGATATATAGTATTCATGTATACATGTGATGCTAAGTTGAAACAATTCATAATGTACTCAACATACTGGTGTAACAAAGCATTATTACAATATTGCTTCTGTCATTTCAATATTTTTCTCATTGTCACTACTGGTATCTGGTACTTTACTGTGGTCACATGGAACATCTATGTTGTCACACATGTTATTACTACCTTGGGGTTCATTCTGAATGTATTCAAAGGTTACTTTATCATAATCAGTTAATTGTGGTTTCCTGTTGTAGATTGTCAATGCTTCGAAAGTCTGATGTGGTTGGGTCTTCAGCTACAGTTTCATCATTGAATGCATTGCGTCTAGTCCACTTATCAGTAGTATTCATTGGTTCTTCAAGTAGATGTTCAGAACTGTTCGGCTGATCTACCTCTTCCTTGCCAAAGATGAGGCCATCATCTAAACTCAGGTCTGATCTTGCCTTGTGCACTATTTGGTCTATATGCTGTTGCAGTTCTGATTGCGGTAATACTAGTTTTCACATATCACTTGTCAATACACTGCCTGATGGAATGACATTATTGTTTCACGAAATAACTTCTCTGACATTTCCAGTTTTCATCTATTTTTCTTTATGTGAGCTCCTACCTTGTGTACATTTATGCATATGTTAACAATTTGCTCCATTGTAATACCACACTAGGCACTAATGCCGTTTTGCATCTCTCAGGAACCATAGGATATATGGGCATGAGTTATATACCAAACGATAGCTCTCAACTAGCTCGTTCATATGAGACCATCCGTCAACAGATCGGATCATATCTTCCACCCAACTGACATGAAATCTTGTCCATGTTATGGTGACCATCTGCTGACAGCCATGAAAACTATGACAGCCAAAACTGATAAATACCTGCTATGCCTTACTGTAAGTTAGGCCTACCTGTGGGCTATAGCTTCAAGCAACAACCTTTACAGACAATACAATGAGGACACTTACCATGAGTGTGAATATGGCTGCATATTCCTAACAACATGGAGCCTGTTGTGCATCCTTGGCACCACCGTTCTTCTAGTTATTGTGTGCTGGCGGCACCAAAGATCACAGGTGAAAATATGGCGCCAAACTACTGCTATCGTACTGACAATAATGACCTTTTATTGAAACAGCCTATATCTGGCTAAGGGGAAGCCTTGAAAGCAGGGCAGGCCAAGCCCTGGAAGGGGATACATGCATAGCAACTACTCACTTGCTGAGCAGTGTTATTGTATATGAAACGAGTGTACTTCAGTTCATTTCTTTTTCATATAATGTAATGTATGATATATAAGAAAAATAGGAGGCGCAAAGTAGGGAAATTTTGAGAAACATTTATAAGAAAGAGACAGAGTGCATTGCAAAAGTGTACTGCTCAAAACTGGTTTTGCATCGACATTTATTATTGAACTGCGTAAAGTTATAGTTATAAACACCTCATAATACGCAACTGTACTAAATGTAGAGCAGAGCCATGTTTTAGTAAACAATGACAAGCACTGTTTACCTAAATGTTAACTACAATGAAAGACTCTATTGTTTCTCAGCAATAAGCTAAATCAATCCACAGTCAAACAAAATTCTATAAAATCAAACTACTTCTTTATTATCATTCCTTCTTCGTCGCATTCACTTTTTCATCCTCTAAAAATCTTGTGTCTTTCTTTCTCCTTTGCAGGCCTATCATTCACTACACTCCCCTAAACTTATTAGTATACCAGAACAAAATAATTTTACGATTAGTGTCTGAATAGTTTCTCACCAACAGTTAGTCACTTTCAAGTATCTTCCTTGTCTTTTCCATTCCTCACTGCCTTGCTACCCTCTTTGGTCTTTCTGAAATGCCAGTAACTTCTTCCCTCTTTATTGTACTTTGAATTCGTCTGTTCAATTCCTCTGGAGTCAATGTTGATTTGATTTCTAAAGGACATATCAACTGAACTGGGCGCTCCCATACGTTATTATTTACAATCATTTTCACTCCTCTCACCACCTTGCCCTTCCCTTACAGCAACTCAACTATCAACCTGCGTTTCCACTCATGCTTGTTCTTTGAATCACCAACCACTAGAACAATCTCTCCAATATCTGGGTGGTATGGTTTTACTTTAGTTACATCATGTTTCTCTCTCAAAGCTCTCACATATTAAGTTGTCCATCTGTCCCACATCTCTTGTTTCGGCTTTCTGATTCTCTTTTCCATCCTATTTGGTGAATTTGTTTCCTCTATTTCCTCTAATTGCTACATTTCCTGTCCATGTATGATTTTGTTTGGTGTTAATACTCTTGTGCCCATCTCATCTTCAACATATTGTAAAGGTCACTTGTTGAATATTATCTCAATATCCTTTATCACTCTGCTTAATCCTTCATATGTCAAGTGGCTCCTTCCTAATTTCTGGTACAAGATATTCTTTAAATCTTTATGCAATCTTTCATAAAAGGATCCTTTCCATGTACTTTTCGCCAATATAAATTCACATGTGATTCCTTGATCTGACAAATAATCATGCAATTCTTCACTTTTTCTTAATTTCTTAATAAATTTTGATGCAGCTTGAAACATTTGTGCATTATCACTGATTATTTTCTTTGGTCTTGTGCGAACAGCTATAAATTCATTTAACTTATCAATAAAATCACTTGCTACCAAGTTTTGCATAGTTGTGAAGTATACAGCTCTTGTTGTTGCACATGAAAAATTTATTACATATGCCTTTTCATCCTGTCCCTTTAAGTGAAACGGCCCTGCAAAATCTATGCCTACAACTCTGAAGGGACAATTTGCTGTTACGCTGCTTTGAGGCAATTATCCCGCTGTTGGGAATGGACATGGCTTTGCTGCCATCACTTTGCATTTTTCACATCTTACTTTTATCTTCTTGAGAACTGTTCTTAACCGTGGAATCCAAACTTTCTCTCTGATGCTCGCCATCATTGTGTTTACCCCTTTGTGTGCAACTGTCTGGTGTACCTCCTCTCCCAATCTGACAGCATATATCGATTGCTTTGGGATAAATACTAGGTAATGATCCGGAAGTCTACCACAACATCTTATCACCTTGTCATCACATCTAGTTGAACCCAACTGTAGTGCTTCCTTGCTCTCAAGAGTGATACCCCTTTGCGCCCTTCTAATCAAATTCTTGTCTGCATTCTCGATCTCTTCTATAGTTAGTGGTCCACAAGTCCTCTTAACACCACGTCTGCTTGCCTTATACTTGTAAAATTAAACGAGACTTACCTGTAAGGTGAAGGTTGATTGGAATTCTTCTCTACGATCAGCAGGAACGGAGGAATCACATGAGAAGAGAGCACATGCGCTACTGGTCATACTTTGAAGTGAGTGATCACTGGTACAGACAATCCTCGCCAAAATTGTTGGAACACCTACTGCATTGTAACAGACTTTTGCTCCTTCTCCATCCCTCCCCCTGATACAATGATGAAGTATGATGAGATTGTTCTGCTTTGACAGTTATTTTCGCTAATGACTGGTAGCTGGTCACTTCCTACATAAAATTCAACATTGTTCATGGGGGGAGGGGGAAGGGAAATAGGAAGAGGAGAGTTATCCACTGGCAGTAAAACAGGAATAACGTTGTTCTCCTGGATGACTAAACCGTTGGTGTTCCAGCTAATTTTGGCGAGGATTGTCTGAATATGATAGGAAACACTATATTGCAAGTTGTATGGTAGTACTACTCAGCTATAGTAAACCAGCATCGCAGATTACGACTTTATAAGTGTTTCTTTGATATGTAGTACCGTTCTCATACCTATGATGTCATAGATAGAATGAAAACTGGAATTTTGTACATATGCCATTCTTCTAGAAGGGAAGTAACAAGCGTTACTGTAAAGGCAGTAAGTTCCTATTAATCCAAGAGACATACATGTTTATACTCTCTAGCCGAATTTCAGTGAACACAGTCATTAATGTTACTTTTTGTTGGATATGTAGAATGTAAGGAGTTTGTGGAAAAAGATCTATGCCATTGTTTGACTAAACCTACTGAATGGTTTAATGTCCACTTGGAGCATCACGGTGCTAATTTTATTTGCAGTCATATGAGTACTCTATCACAGTGTGATAGAAAGCCATCCCTTGCTTTTAAACTGCCAGATTTTTGATATACGAATCACAGTAAACTCGTGATGGGATGTAACGAAGAGACTACTACTGTAGGTAGTAGCGCGGACAGTGAGATGATGGAAAGAAACACTAAAAGAAAAGCATACCTCATAACGTATAGCCAAGCAGATACGGATGTGTTTGATAGGCAAGGCTTTGCCGATTCAGTTATCTCTGTGTTTAAAAGTGAGACAAGCTCAGAAATTAAACAGTAGTGCTGTTGCTTGGAACACCACAAGGATGGCACACCACATTACCATATGGCTATTTTGCTAGACAAAGCAACACGGTGGAGTCGGGTACGACACTATATGCAAAATTGTTTTGGCATCACAGTGAACTTCTCTGGCCATGGAGGTTATTATAGTGCCTATCAGTATGTAGCTAAGGAAGACGATAGTGTCTTGTACTGCTATGGGCACCCAGAAAGAAGTGTGAGGCCAGAAACTCAAGCTGCCTCTAGTGCCAGTGTTGCAAAGAGAGGAAAAGATCGCAAAAAGCTCTCAAAAATAGATGTAGCAGATATTGTAACAAAAAGGAAATTAAACCCTAGAATAGAGCTATTGCAACACGCAAATGTCTTAAGGAAGAGAGGTAATGGACCTTTGTACCAACTTTGTATTGAACGATCAACAAAGACTTTAGTTGATTTCATCGGTACTGTGTGGGATGCAGAAAATGCCGATAACATATTGAAGCGGAAAGCAATGGATAGAATGGAAAGTCTTTCAAAAGCATTGGAGAGCCCTTGTGAGTGTGATAGGGAGTGGATACAATGTGCCGTTAGCATTTTGGAATGGAACAACATAGATCACGAAGATTTTCCATGCGCTGTGAAGTAGCTTTTGCACAAGGGAAGAGGGAAAGGGAGGAATATATAGGCCGTTGCCTGTGGTTGTCAAACTAGCACAGAAATGGATTTCCGTTGCACATATCGCGAGACTAAACACTGTTTTTCCCGAAACGGAGCTTCTAGCATGGGTAATTAAAATAAAAAACCCCCCATCGATATGTTTGCACAATAGCATACAGTCGCTGGTGGAAAATTTTGACTTTGTGATGACGTCAGCAACTGTCCAATTAATCAATAAAACGACCAAAACATGTCCTTTTGATACAATAAAGTATTCCTGTTAGTTCTCTTTGGTTTCTTTGTCTATCAATAATGTTGTGGGAAGATTGTGTGTATCTTCCTCTGTATTCCAGGGGGTAGGGGTGCAGGCTCCCCTTAAAGCTGCGAAGGAGCAATTGAGAAAACTGAAAGTACTTGCGAGTGTTTAGTATGAGTATTGCTGTTTAGTGGACTTTTAACGTTCTCATAAATAATCCAAATACACAGCAAAGCCAAAAACAAAGGCTGGTGTCAACAAATGGGGGAGGGGGATAAATAAAGGATAGGGAAGGGGGCCTATCTAGGGGGCCGATTCGAGGACTTACGCTTTTCTAACCATACACACAATGAGCTAATATTGGAAAGTAAGCCAAAAAGGCATTGTTATGATTAGAAAATATTGTCAATATCGCTATCCTCCATATCTGATGCACCAGACATTGTACTATCACCATCACTGTCAGTGCCACTTTCATTCACTACAGAACTGGTCAAGCACGATTTGCACTGGCAAAGACTAGTGCAATGTACATTTGCTCTGTGGCATGAGCACCTGTTTGTAGTACATCCCTTTTTACACAGACACTGAATATTATCAAGAAGTCCATCAGGAGCTGGTGGCAAATCCATCCAGTCTATGGACACCTTTCCCTCCTTATCAAGTATCCATCCATGTCCCACGAGGTTTGGAAAAGTCATGATAGGACTAAGCGATCTCCTCCAAATTGCGGCCTGAAACATCACGCGACTAATATGTTTCTTGAGGGCATCCTTAGTGCATGTCATATTGCTCCCACAATACTTCCAGAGTCGGAAAATATTATAACGTGCTGTGTCAACATCCTCTACTTCCTTCTGTTTATATAAAATGCAGACGAATTTTTCAAGTTCCTTTTGTAGCACAGTACTCGCAATGGGAGATGGTCCAATGTTCCTGAAAGGCTCGAAGAAATGTGGGTTGCCATCCAAAACCTTTAAGGGCTTTACTTTTCCCATTGAGTAGAATGCACTTGTACTGTCACAGCCTAAAATAGGTAGAGGAACAGCAAATAGTGCGACAAAGTTTGGAAAAGTGCGGAGCCAATACTAGAGATTGAAATGAATAATGTGGGCCCTGTGTTATTTTCCATCAACATATCATAACAATATGATGATACAGTAGAAGTCCCAGAGCGAGATCAGGGCAAAGCGGTGATTTGAATGCTGTAACCAAATCAAAAAGTACAAATAATCAATACATCTACATGTGCAAAATCAAATGATGAACTTCTCTTTTGTGTAAAGGAAAATACCTGTAAATGCATGACATCCACTTAATGCTTCGCAAAACTCAGCTCCTAACTGCCTGTACACATTATTTACATCAAAGATTCTTCTCTGGTTGCCGGACCCTATGTCAAAGTACAATGATGCGTCAATTGAGCGTTTGTGGCCTAGCATCAGGATGAATATGTCCGTATCAGGACTTCGTATTGTTACAGCTTCATAGGAAGTTGATGCATTCTTTGCATGCAGGAGAAGACGAGTATCAGCTTCTTCATGGTCGGAGTACAGTTTGAGAACTTCTTCAATCCTTGTTTCGTTTGCGTTGTCCACAAAAAAACGATGGCACTTCTGTCCATTGGTGAAATAAAGCGAAAGATTATGGAGTTTCCCTTGTACTTGCTTAGTGCATAAATGATTGAATACAAACTCTATTAGCGATTACTTGTTTTTCCCTAGACTGAGGAATTTTTTCAATTGGCATGGCACTTTCTGATTGGGCCCCCCTATTCTTATTTGTGTAACACCAGATGGAGCTCTTTTGCATCGCTCGAGATTCTTGATGCTGACTGATGGATATCTGTCGCTTACGAAATCACTTCTTGTGGCTTGTGCAGCTTTTGCACAAGTCACCATCAGCTGAAATATCTTCTCCGCAAGGCTCCAAACGTTTGAGGGACATCTTTCAATGTTTGTAACAGTGCCATTGCATCAAGCAGTAAAGCTCCTTCTTTCTGTGTTATCTCTACAGTCGGATCATCTACACGGTTGACCACTTCATGGAGGAGTTTACATTTGGGACTCTTTACAAGGTTGCCATCAGGCGTGGCAAAGGTAGCAGGGAACTTTCTGAAACTGTAATGCATGAGGTTTTGCATATCAATCTCCCTGGACTCACCAATCGCTAGCAAACGTGAAATAAATCTTGAATCATTACGAAGCTCCACCACTTTCCCATTCGTCATGGCTACCCTTGATTTGACTTCCTTCTTAGTGAAGGTCTTCAGATTCGCCCTTGTAAGTGCAGAAAATACATCAGGCACATCAACTCTAACTTTCAGATTTACAAAGTCATTGACTTTCTCTTTGCCAATCTGCTTAGCGGCCAGCATATCCTGTTTGACACATGGTAGTGCAACTTCACCGCTAGCGATGTTTACGAGATGTTTTAGGTCGGGATCAAATGGATTGGTCATCATATCAATTGTTTCCATAACAGCAGACACTTCAGAATTGTGGCACTTTGTCTGTATCACATCGAGGTCTTTATGTATTCTACAAACAAGTGGAATGAATGAGAAAAAAGTGCTATAACAGTATATGCTCTGTCTATTCTATTGTTGCTATTCTGCTACTTAGTAGTCATAGTTTCAGCAAAGTGGAACTTAAATTACATGCTGCGAAAAATGTACAATGTCACAGAGCTGTTCACAAAAAACAACCCATTCATTTTGCATATAGAAACACATTCAAATTTTCAATTCCATTTGGCAACACTCATCACTTTCCTATTTAAATCGCTTTAAAATTAAAAGTAAATTTTAGAATATTTCATACAAGGAGAATAATGACTACTTATACCTCTCAGTTCTAGAAAGCCCGGCCAGAGAATAGCATTGTCTTGTAATGGAGCCTCTTTCTGACTGTGCGAGGATCCATCATTGAACTGCTGATTTGTTGAGAGTGAATCCAGTCAGACCACCTTTTGTTTTTGAATCCCGATGTGTCCTTGTCGTTGACAGGTTCAGTTTGCTTTGAGTTCAGGGAGTGAGCCTGAAACATGACATGGATAATGAAATTCATTGATTCCCAATGGTAATATGCAGTATATTGTATCCCATCTTCATTTGCCCATATGACAAAACATGTGGAACCTGAGCAATAGACAGCAATAGTTAATCCTTTTTTTAAAAATATTCCTATAGAAAACAATGGTTTTAAGAAACTTTTCACATGAAAAGACCAGTATTGCCCCCCCCTAAAGTCCAGTTCTTGACTATGGCCCCCCACAGTCACACTCTGGATCCGTCCCTGTAAGTGAAGTGCATTCTTCCCTGCATCTAGGAATAGCTGACAGTGAATTGCAAGCATCTCAGTTTGTTTTACAAAACCATAGCTTCCAGCTAATAAACTTTATCATAAAGTGATGGCGAAGTTTCACTCTGACCTTGACTGGTACAGAAATTGATAAGTCACATAAATATAAACCTTCTCACCATTACAAACTGATCGATGTGACAAATTATGCATTGCACTGGGAGCACGTATTCATTTCTTGCAATGCATCGGTTTGCAGAAGCTTCACTTTGCATTTGTAGTCTTGTCGACTTTCTCTCTTGTGATTTATCACAACTCAATGCTGCTTCTGCCGCTGATTGCGGATGGGAACGTAAGTTTTTATTCGAGCTGAATTGTTCATCGGCTTTCTGAAGCTTATTTTGGTCACAGATTCGTTTGTAACATCGTTCATGAGCATAATAAGACAACTTACAATATTCCTCGTCTGTAAAAACTTTGTAACTCTGTCGGCATAATTCAGCTTTTTCCCCATCTACAGCAGCCCATCTCTTATGGCACGTCACACACTTCCTCATACATGTTCCCGAAATTAGTGTCAAGGATTGCGAAACATGGATAAAGCACAATTTCTTTTTGGTACATTCGAGTTTGCTTCTCTTTGCATCCCGATCAACATCGTCCGCCATCTTTGTTGTCTTTAGAACAATAGGTTCTATGTTGACACGCAGACACGATAATAATAATGGCCACCGCGTTGAAGTTCACAAGTACCAGATGTTCAATGGCAATTTTCTCCTTCATTTGCAAAGATTTTGATGGGAGGTTTGCGGTAAGATGATAATGAGTTATAAACACGCATCATTGTTGATAAACTTCTTAGTCTCGCGATATGTGCAGCGGATGTGAACGATATTACATGACAGGTGACGGCCTAATACTGCTGACCGGCCCAACCAACTGTAGAAAAACATTGTTGTTAAGTCCATTAACAAAGATCTTCAATGCTTTTCATAACCCAGCTACGGGGACTTTTGCATGTGTAGAAGTGGAGGATAAAGAAATAATAGTTCTTAACGATTTCCGCTGGGAAAGAAGCATGATTACATGGGCTGACATGCTGTTACTTCTTGAGGGGATGTCGTCCATTTCTCAGCTCCAAAGACACATTATTCCCAATACATCACATTAGACAATGACACACCAATCTTCTGTACCAGCAAGACCCCAATTATCTATGTAAAGAATGGGATAATCAATGACAGGGAGACTGAAATGATGCAAGTAAGGTGGCATCATTTTCAGTTGCGCCATCAATTGCAGGACTGTAGAGACATCGCTGCATGCACACATTGCTTTGCAATGTTGATCATGTGATCACCATATCCTACGGTATCCACGGTGTCCACTTTATAGAACAGAGTGTTATAGTGAATATTTGATTAAGGCTGTCACTAAGTGCTGTCTTATGTTCATTTATATCATACCTACTAAAGAAGGTTCATGCTCATTGGTTTCTGTGTTGGTTCTTGTATGTAGTGATGAAATATTGTACACAGTTTCAATGGTTACCACCTATAGTAAAAAAGCTTTTGAGTAGACTCTCATTTCTCTCTCTTATATTGTGGACACTGTTGAAGGCTTGCAAAATAAGTCCACGTTTCTCGTGTATATGCCTGTGATAGTGAAGCATGAGTGAAGCACTGGTTATTGAGTACTGAACTGACAGGGTTCATACCTGATAAATGGTAGCAGTGGTAAGAAAATTGCAAAAAACCTGAGTATTTTATAGTGGTAACTGTTGTGGCAACTGTTCAAAATGTCATGCTGGTACGGATTTTATTTGCATCTCCCACCACCAGAAGTTTCATCCATTACGCTGTCATCACTCCTAAGCTATACATTGTTGTACGTAATAGTGTATAGCTGAGTAGAACCATTCTTCCTATACAAGTCACCGACGGATTAAATGGTAGCATCATTGCAATAGTTCAAGTGATATACAATGCAAGGAGAAGGGTAGGGTAAACACGAAGAAAATAGTTGTCTGGAATAAGGACTATTCCTTGAGTACCTTCACACACCTTTAGTAACATACTAATATGCTATAGAGAACTCGCACTATTGCCACAAGTGCAGTATATGAAAGCAAACTAACTAATTAACGATTAGAATATCAATATATGGTTCTATGCCCATCTGTTTCGATAATACACCTGAGTCGCCTGGGCATAGTCGATATCGTCCACTTTATAACGTCTTTATCAAATGACAGGAGTGTTGTGATAACTCATTCACTAAATTCTGTGTATGATTCTTTAGTGATCTTTTTGTTCAAGGCTTACTGCTGTAGCTCACGTTTGATGTTATGGAACACATTTTCTATCGGGTTCAAATCTGGTTATCTTACAGGAATTTTCAGATGAGTGGCGCCAATCTCTTTTAGTGCTCCCCTTGCTACTACACTATTTTGGCATTGATCATTGTCCATCAGAATGATCTTAGCCATTCTACCCCTTCTTGACTGCACATGTGCATCAATAAAAGTGCGCAGTAACCTGCGTCTTATAAAGTCGGCAAAGAAGTTGCCCATCATCTTCTCACATTGTTCAGCAAGTACAATGCCCCCATTATATGAAAAGGCTGCAAGGACATGAACTCTCCTACCTCCTGCAAGAGCCTTTGACCCAGTTATTGTGTATTCCAGACCTTCACTTGCCTTACGATATACTCTGCCTTTTGGATATGAAGCCTGGTTAAAGGGGTTGTCCTTGTGCATAAATGACACTGCGTTGAGATATAGGGATATGTCTCTCATCCAAAATGTGTCTTCATGCTCTTTCAAGGTCTTTGTTGCAAACACCTTATGGTTTTTCATGTCTTTCTTTGATAATAGGCCCTTCTTTCTTGGCTGCAATTTTTTATACCCAGTGTCATTTAATATGCTGATATACGTTCTATAGCTTCCTGTCCTTATTCCAGCTTCGTTCATGATCTCTTTTACTGTTGGATTTTTTCCATTATTATGCATACTCTTGAATGTCCTTAGAAAGTGCGAAACATCACCAGTTGACAGAATCTTCGGCCATCCGCGAGTGTCTATTGTTCTTTTGCCCTTTTTCTTGTCTTCTTAATTGACTCCTTCCTTGCAGCATCGATACACAGATGATGGTGATATATTTAACAATGCTGCCATTTTTCTGTAACTTTTCCTTCCTCTAAAACCATGAAATATGCAAGGGCTCACGTTTTCGCACAGATCTGTCTCTTGAACATCATTGTGACAAAGTCTGTATGAAATGCACTTTTTGTCTCAACTCGTTATATGTCTATGCTTGGATAACTCAACTATCACCTTCTGTAGGTATGATCCATAGTGATGAGCTATTTTATCCTGAGGTGGGCGAACTGTCATTAACTCTGAATTGAGAATAATACCTAGTATTTTAAGATCTCTAGATGGTACAAATGTAGATTTTCTGGGATGAATTATAAATCCTATGTTTGTGAATAAGAGCATAGTGTCAAGTACAGCACGATTACATGCCTGCAAAGTATCTCCTTGGATATATATATCATCTAAATATGCTGTAACAATGTGCCCCTTTTTATGTAAGGTTGACAAGGCTGGCTTAAGGAGGCCATCTATAGAAAAAAGGCAGCTACTTTTTTTTTAGGAAAATTTTTTCATTTCCTAATTTGATGGTCACACATCTGTTTCACAATATGCAGTTGAAATTTTGTCTCTATATTGCCTATTACTTTAAATATGTGAAGTTTTTGTAATGCTACTAGGAACTGTTGCTGTTAGCAACAAGTCTATTATGCACATTTACCTTGAAAACCACAATCTTTGATAGGCAATGTTCCACCATTAAGGGCAATTAATAAATGTTAAATCTCCTGCGAATTCTCCCAGTGCATCCCAGTCTCTCTAATCTGAGCTCGAGGCTATACTATCCCAGAATACAGTTCAGGTCAGTTCACCCAGTAAAGGAAGAAGTAAGTTGCAATCTTCAGCAAGTTGAATGAAAATTGTAAACATGCCTCGTTTAATGAAGAAAAAGAGGAAGGAATTTTATGGCAAGAGAAAGTGGGAGTTAGAGCGTTTAACTGATCGTGGTAAAAACTCAGCAAGCAGTGTGCAGCAGACATGTGTTGCAGGGACTAATGATGGGCCTAACAGCTGTTATGATGAATGAGCACGAACACCATCCTCATCAGGTAACCGAGAAAGTATAGAAATGCCTAGAAACCTGTCTGCTGAGAAGCTAGTGCATAGTGACTTCAAGCAGCTAGACCATAGAAAATCGTTATCAAGAAGTTTGAGATCAATGCAAATTGAGGAAGCTTGCAGTAACAAGATCCAAGATTTTTCAATCTTGAATCAATGTTTGCAGAGTTTTGCAATGTGCTCAAGCTGCAAAAGTGCAAAGTCTATGATTATAAGTATGCAGGACAATCAGAAGAAGATGGGCTTGCAGAGTTTCTTTTTCTTCAATGCACACATTGTGGTGCTCAAAAGGAGTTCACTACAAGTAGAAAACTGCCTGGAAAAGGTGGTGCATTTGAAGTCAACCGGCAAGCGATACTGGCATGCCCTAGTAGGAGTGAGCTTCAAAGATTTTGCACAAAAATGAACCTCCCCCCACCTGTGCACAAAGAGGCATACAATACACATGTAAAGCACAGTGAAAAAGAGCTCAGTCTTGAAGCAGAGAAAAAGATGAATGAGGCTGCCATTTGATTGAAAGACATTACAAAGATTGAAGACTCAAACAAGGTATAAATTGCTGCAAATGGCCAAGAAAGTGCTGAAGTAGCTGTTAGTGTTGATGGCACCTGGCAGAAGAGGTGACATTCTTCACAGATTGGAGTTGTATTTGTTCTTTCAATCCGGACTGGTGAGGTTTTAGACTATGACGTCTTGTCCCACTTCTGCCAGGAGTGTAATTCACATGATGAAGCTAATGATACAATTGAGTACAAGGAGTGGAAAGAGAAACATGCACCTTTGTGCCATATTAATCAGTATATATTATCTGGAGGCATGGAATGTAAAGGTGCAATTGCCATTTTTAAAAGAAGCATTGAACATAGAGGATTAAAGTACACAAAATTCATTGGAGATGGAGATAGTAGTTGCTTTGGGAAGGTTCTAGACGCTGTGAAGAATGTATATGGTGACTCATATCCCATAGAAAAGGAAGAATGTGTTGGCCACATCCAGAAACGAATGGGGTCAGCACTTCTTGAATACAAGAAAAGCCGAAAAGGTCTTAGCTCCCTGATGGAAAAACTGCTGGTGGAACAGGCAGACTAACACAAGATGTTAGTAAGCATATTCAAAACTATTATGGACTTGCTATCCAGCAGAATAAGGGAGATTTACCAGGCATGAAGAAAGCTGTAACTGCAATATTACATCATGTTGTTTCAGATCCAGAGAAGGGGCTTTCTGAAAAACATAGATTTTGCTCTCAGGGGAGAGACACTTGGTATCGCTAATGGAGAGACAAAGTCAATACAGGCAGCTCATACAATGAGATAAACCAGCTTCCCGCAGTCTTTTTCAGTGAATTGCA
Organism: Mastigias papua; assembly: GCA_964019165.1. Classification (NCBI taxonomy): domain Eukaryota; kingdom Metazoa; phylum Cnidaria; class Scyphozoa; order Rhizostomeae; family Mastigiidae; genus Mastigias; species Mastigias papua. The sequence goes on from OZ025276.1 coordinate 3,098,217, forward strand.
ACCTATCTTTGACAGACTCAGTGACAGTACATTATTGAAAAGGTGTCTCCTGGGCATGACTCGGAACCAAAACGAAAGTCTGAATGGGAAGTTATGGTCTTTGGTACCCAAGTCAAAATTTTGTGGCAAGAGACGTGTAGCAAATGGTGTTTGTGAGACCATCTGTGTTTCAAATACTGGTGCAGGTAGCAAGTTAGTCATAATGGAAAGACTTGGAATTCAAGTAGGGAAACATACTCTTTGTCAAGTACTGAGGTCTGGGATGTAGTTAGTAGGGGATTGGACCCGAACATTCTTCAATTGCTTGATTAGTCTTCACTTTACGTTCATAAAATAAGGTCATGCTGAACACGTTTCATGAGACATTATGTATATATTTTGTATATAGTCACGTTTGTATATAATTTCTCACCTTGTCTACTCTCTGGAATTCAAATTTGGTGCCGTGACCAGGATCTGTGTATTGCGGGTTTCAGAACTTGTTCATTTGCCTTTTACGTTCGGTCATATATTCGACCATGCCGCCGAAACGGAGTAGCTCGTTGGAGAAGCTAAAACAGGATAGGAGACAACTACGACGTACGTTCACTAAGACATACAATGAAGTTTCAAGCTTGTTAACGAAACAGTCATACACTGCTGAAGAGATTGCACAACTCCAATCTACGTCCGAGGAACTAAACGCACAATGTACGGAATGCAAAGATTTTGACAAAAAAATTACGGCAGATCGCTATGGAGGAAATAAAAGACGAAGCAGACTTGGACGCCTTCTTTGATGAAGTTGATGCTGTAAACTCTGCCAACCGAGGTAAGCATAATAAACTTGCGTTTATTATCTCAAGTAAAAAGCCAACGTTACTGTCTTCAACAGCGCATTCTTCACGTTCGAAATTGGCAGATTTACAGTTACCAACTTTTGACGGTAAGATAACGGAATGGCTAGGATTTTGGGAATGCTTTCAGTCACAAGTAGGGAGTTCACCAGAACTCCCAAAATCAGCAAAGTTTACATATCTTCTAGGCCAACTCAGAGGGGAAGCGCTAGAAACTGTTAAGGGTATAAATCCCTCCGAACAGAACTACAGCGTTCTCGAGAAAACCCTTGAAGAGAATTTCGGTCGACCTAGACGTATAATACGGGCACACGTAATGACTCTGTTAAAAATGCCAAAACCTACCCTCCTTGCCACTAGCCTCCGACAATTTTACAATGCTGTTATGGGGGACATACGTTCATTAGAGGCTTTAAAAGGTGATGTCACCGCTTGTGCCCCAATCATCGTCAGGATTTTGGAAGGTAAACTGCCAGGGAAGGTACGCAGTACGATAGAAGATTGTGGTAAAGGCACGAAGTTCAGTTTGACATTATTTACAGACAGCTTAAAGGAATATATAGCCAGAGAGGAGCAATCGCACACAGTTAACTTGCTTAATGACGCACAACCCCCGTCTCGATATGACACGTATGTGCCCCACGTAACTAGCACGCTATTCACGACTGTTCAGACACGATGTTACCTTTGTAAAGGTACTCACGCTTCCTCACAGTGTACGATGCCTGCTAGTGAGAAAACAGTGGCAGTTTTACGTTTCAACTTGTGTCTTAATTGTTTAAATACCGGTCATCGTGTTTCTAATTGTAATGCAAAAGGGCGTTGTGCTAAGTGTAAGGGTAAACACCACACCAGTATACATGGCATTCGCATTCATCCCACTATTCCCAACGCCAATCCTCAACGGCCCATGCCAACATCTTCACATCTCCCATCGCGCACTAACGTTAACACTAGTATTGTTACCCATGATGCATCTATTGGTTCTTCCGTTCCGGACACTGGTCCCGTTTATGATTCACACTCACAGTCTGTTACAACAAATTGCGCTCCTGTATTAGACAAGTATGCCAATACCATTCAGTCTCACGCGCCCTTGCCTATCACTCATAAATCATCTTCTTCTGAGTTGTTCAATACTACTTTATCTTCTAACGATCAACGGAAGTCATTACAGGCCAAGGACAACGTCGTTCTTCTCAGAACCGCCAAAGCGATTGTTCTAGTAAATGATAAGACATTACCTGCAAATATTTTATTCGATGAAGGCTCCCAACGCAGCTACATACGTGCTGACTTCGCGAAACAGTTAGGTTTACAACCTGATTCTTACAAATTTCTTTCCATCTCTAGTTTTGGAGGAGCCGTTACCAAACAAAACTATTGCGTTTCTACCATTGGACTTAAAACTCCCTCCGGCATTGAATTAGTTAAAGGTCTTATTTCAGACGAAATCGTACAGCCTCTCAATCAAGGTAGTTATTCATATCTTAGATCTGACCCTCATTTTCAGGATATAGACTTAGCAAATGACTTTAACGATGAGAATTTCGTAGTTGATGTTTTACTAGGTGCTGGTGCCGCCTATCGATTTCTTGGACCAGTTGATCCACGTTTCATCAAACCTCTCATTCAAACGTCGAAGTTTGGATCTATTGTCTTTGGGCCTATACCTAACACTATATCTGCACGAAACAATAGTGCTGATACACAGGAAAGTCGCTCACTGCACACCGCTACTACAGACAGCATAACTGCGTTTAAAGCTAATAGCCAAGAGTCCTCTACGTCATCTCTTTCAATTGAAAATCTTATTGATAATGCCACTCTGTCACTGCAGCTCTACAGAATACTTCAAAACCAATATGTCAACTATGACGTAGATGAACAAAGGGCCAATCATTTTATTCAAAACTATCAACAACAGGTAGACTTACGAGAAGGGCAATATTTCGCTCCTGTGCCTTGGAAAGCAGATCACCCCCCATTACCGTCAAATCTCGAGATCTGTAAAAGTCGCCTGACTCAAGTGACCTCAAGAGTGAATAAACTAGGCCTTATGGATCAGTATTGCAAAGTAATGGCCAAACATTTAGCTAAGGGGTATATTGAAGACTTATCTGATATAAAACAGCCCTGGCCTGAACAAGGTTGTCATTATCTGCCCCATTTCTTTGTACTCAAAGATTCTGAAATGACCCCCCTGCGCATAGTTTTTGCAGCCAATACTGGGAACGTCAGTCTCATTGATTGCTTATTCACAGGCCCATGCTTGGTGAACAACCTCGTAGAGTTGCTTATTCGGTTTCGATTTCCCCATTATGCCTTCGTGGCGGATATCCAACGTGCATTTTCTGCATATCAAAGTACGTGAGGAAGATCGTCCATTTGTTCGTTTTCTTTGGTACAAGGACAATGACCCAAACAAAGAAATTTGTGTTTACACGTATACTACCATTGTCTTTGGGCATACAAGTAGCCCTATGTCTTTAGGAGCTGTTTTTATTACATCATCTGGAGAAATTTCGTACACCTGTCGCTGTTGATCTTTCCCAAAAACTCTACGTAGACAATCTCCTTTCCGGTGTTGAAAACGAGTCTGAGGCAGTTTCTTATTTCTACGAAGCTCAATCTCTTATGCTTGAAGGTAATTTCGTTCTCCGTCAATGGTGTACAAAGTCTCCCTTGCTCCAAAACGAGGTTCAAAAACACAACATAAGTACACAGTCTTCCACCGTCTCTATTTTAGGACTATATTGGGATACACACGCTGATACTATTTCGTTTCCCATACAAAATTTCGATTCTATGGGTACACAAAGTACCAAACGCAAAGTTCTTAGCATGGCAAGCACATTATACGACCCTCTTGGTATGTTATCACCGGTTACACTCGTCGCTCGCCTATTTATTGCTGACTTGTGGGAGCAAAAATGTGGCTGGGATCAACCCGTGCCCCCCAGTCTTACGTTACAATGGCAGTCTATTGAAAGGGAATTGAACGCAGTATCACATATTGACTTTTCCCGTTGGATACACTTTGATAAAACTCAGCTTGTTTACTTACATATGTTTACAGATGCTAGCAAGTCTGCATTAGGTGTCACAGCGTATCTTACTCAAGGTACACATAGCTTTCTCATTGGTTCCAAATCAAAGATTGTTTCAAAAAACAAAAACCACCTTACCATTCCCCAGTTGGAATTGAGTGCGATGTGTCTTGGATCACAGTATTGTGCTATTTTACTCCAGATAATTAAGAAAGATTTTCACAAAGTTTCCGTTCATCTTTGGACAGATTCAGAAATTGTGTTGTTCTGGCTTGCTTCTAAACTTCAACTCAAGCATTTTGTTCGTAATAAAGTCAACACTATTATCTGCACATTCGACTCTTCTTTCTGGTGGCATTCTCCTTCACAGGGTAACCCCGCAGACATCATTTCCCGTGGATGCTCTGCTGATTCACTTAGATCATCGGATTTGTGGCAACATGGGCCTACGTGGCTTTGTTCTCAGTCTTCTTGGCCTCAATGGCCTAAACCCCAGAGCTCCTCCACAGTTGCTCTTAGTGCAGTCACCGAGCAATTCTTGCCTCCTCCCAATCATGGTATTTGTGATATTATTGATGTGACCCGTTTCAAGTCGTATTCACGCCTATTAGCCGTCTCCGTTTATGTTTATCGGTTTTGCTACCGCACAGGACTTACCGGCCCTCCAACGACATCTGAAATTGAAGCTGTCGAGCGCACGTGGCTTCAATCTGAACAGCTACTTCGCTACCTGGACATCATCTTGCATTTTATCACGACCGCTATACACCATAAGTCTAACGTTCCTCCGCTTGTACAACACCTAAATCTGTTTCTTGACGATGATGGTCTCATTCGCTCAAAAGGTCGCTTCATGCTCGAATCTTCCCTCATTCTACTCCCTCGTCACTCTCACCTCACCGATCTTGTCATTCTTGATTGTCATCACCGTCAGCATCATGTTGGAGTTGGAGGAACCATTGTCGCTCTTCGCAGTCGGTTTTGGGTTCGTCAGCACGTAGGGAGACTCATCGACTTCTCTCCAAATGTGTCACATGTAAGAAAGTTACAGGTCGCCACTACACCTTGCCAATGCCACCCGAGTTGCCTCAGTTTTGCTATGACACATCAGCATGCCCCTTCTCCAACAGTGGTATTGATTTCGCCGGTCCTCTCACAGTTAAAGATCGTTCAAACACTCGCATTCAGGTTTACATTTGCTTATTTACCTGTCTCACTACCCGCGCTATCAATTTAGAAGTTGTCGAAGACCTCCGCATGTCCTCCTTTCTGCAAGCTTTACGCCGACATTGTAGCTCATTTTCTACCCCATGCCTCATCCTCTCTGACAATGCGCAAACCTTCAAACGGGCAGAAAAGGATCTCCAGACACTTTTAGCACACTTTGATTCGCCAACGATTCAGACTACTTTCGCGCGAAAACGCATTCGTTTCGTATTCATACCCGCACGCAGTTCACACTGGGGTGGAGTCTATGAAAGAATGATTGGATTAATGAAATCCACTCTGAAGAAAGTTCTTGGACGTTCTCTTGTTACGCTAGTCGAACTTTACACCTTACTTAAAGAAATTCAAGCCGTTATCAATGATCGCCCCCTTACAATTATCAACCCCGATGTGAACGAGTTCCACCCCCTTAGGCCTAACCATCTTCTTTTCAGTTTCAATATCACGTCCTTGCCACACCCATCTCTCGATTCTAATGACTACGACCCGAACTTTGGTGATACTCACGCAATTTCCCGCGCTCAACATTATCGTTCCACTCTCTACCGCCATTTCTTGCAGCGACTCCAAAGCGAATATTTATCGCTCCTTCGGGAAACTCATGACTTCAAGAACAACACGGGACCCTCGACAACACCGTGCATAAAAGAAGGCGATGTCATTCTCGTTGCCGACACGGATACGCCCCGCCATCGTTGGTCCCTTGGTGTGATCACTCAGCTGTTACGAGGCTCAGATGACCTTTGTAGAGCGGCAGTAGTTCGCACAATGCATGGACATACAACTTGATCAATCGTGAAACTATTTCCGCTAGAGCTCGCAGTTAGCACAACAGAAAGCAACGATACTGGTAAAGATTCAAACGTACGCTGTTCTGATATCAATCGTCCTAAGCGCAGGGCAGCACAGATGGCCAGAGACATGATACACACTCAACTAATCGACTCTCAGCAGGATTAGATTTTTCTCTGGCCCCCAGTATGTCAAGTACTGAGGTCTGGGACGTAGTTAGTAGGGGATTGGACCCGAACATTCTTCAATTGCTTGATTAGTCTTCGCTTTACGTTAATAAAATAAGGTTATGCTTAACACGTTTCATGAGTCATTATGTATATATTTTGTATATAATCACGTTTGTATATAATTTCTCAACTTGTCTACTCTCTGGAATTCACACTCTTGTTGGACTAAGGGAGGAAGATACTATTCACCTAAAAAATGCTGCCAAGAAAACTCAGCTGAAATACCACAACAGAAGGAAGAAAGTTAGAGAAGAAAGAGATTAACTCCAAAGTGTGTTGCTTATAAAGCAGGAAGTTTTGGTGTTGGAAGTGAACCAGAATCTGCAAGGGGGAATGGCAGAGTCAAAAAGAAAAGGAAAGGACAATCAGCTATCCCAACACAGGCTGGACATGAAAGTGGCAATATGGATGCTACAAATATCAAAGTCATATTTATTGATGAGCAAGCTATAGATCACATTTTTGTGGAGAAAAGCTGGCCAAAGTAGTCTTGTATAGGATTGACTATTAATTTTAAGTCTATGTGTTTCACAGAAATGACTAGAAAGAGTATAGAAGACATTTAGTGGTTGTAAGACCAGAGTTTCATGTGCTCAATCTTCAAACTCAATTTTCTCCGTATAGTAAATTTTATTAGTGGTAAACTGTAGGACCATTTATTTCATAAGGTAGAAGTCATAGCAGCCTCAAATTTTAAGACATTGATGACCTTTGCTGGATGTTTAATGTGAATTATGAACATTTTGTTTTTCCCCCTAAATCCACTGTTACCATGGAAACAGTTATTTTGGGGCTAATCCCCTTTCACGTGATAACTCTGAAATTTCCATTTTTCATCTTGATAGCTTTGTACTAGTAATGCTTTGGAGATATTTGCTCCGCTATTGCTCTCTCAGTTTTGTTAGACAGTGTTCCTAATGATTAAAGCTATGTTTAGAACTTAGTCATTGTCATGACAATGAACCCCACCTTTAGCAAAGCAGCATCATATTCATGGAGGGTAGTCATTATTCTATTGCTGTGCCAAAAATTGATTCTATAGCTCAATCATAGCCTGTTTTATTCAAAGAATTCAAACAAGAACCCAAATTTCAAATTTTCTATAGACAGCCTCCTTAAGAATTTTTGTAAATATCCTTGGGCAACATGATAGCCCATTTGGAAAACATATGTAGCGATACAATATATCGTTGAACTGAAAGCAAAGAAATTTGTCATATTGCGGTGCAAGTGGGATGCAATAATATGCATCTTTTAAATCAAGTGATGCCATGAAGCAGTTTTCTGTCACGAGTTGGGTGATGGTAGACAATGTATCCATCTTAAGTGGTAATAAATGACGTGATTGTTAAATTCTTTTAAATTCAATATCATGCGATAAGATGCATCAGCTTTAGGAAAGAGAAATACAGGGGAGACAACCTGTCCCCATTCAGGTTTTGCCATTTCCAAGATGCCCTTCTTTAACAGGGTAATAATTTCAGACTTGATAACGTGGTGTTCTGTTGCAGAGAAATGTTGGGTTTTCCTCTGTAGCTGGTTAGGTGGGCTGGAAAAGTCTATGCAGGCTCCAGCAACCACCGAAAGTATATGAGGATCTTTAGTAAGGCGTTGCCATGCTGAAATAAATATGGCAACTTGCCCAGCTTTAAAGTATCACATAGAAACTGAAAATGGACCTTAAGAGAGGAGATAAAAACAGAAATGTCACTTACACATGAGGAATTATCCAGTTTGTGGACGCTTGCCTTGACTTCTATACAGGTGATAGCCTGAGGAAGTTTTTCTAGCTGAGACTGCAAATTGAACAAGTTGCTTTTGACCCCAGGCTTGCAGTGGCGTGGCCTAGAAGAGCTAAGGCATCAACATTGGCACTAATATGGTTGTTTTTCAGATCGTTACTTATATTGGAATTGGAAAGCAGAAAATCAGTCGTTTGAAGAGAAATGATGGCTATTATTTGAATGGTTTCCTGCAAGTGAGCCAGGCGAAAGTCGTGTTGTTTGTTATCCATCCTAAGGCTCTCCCATGCCTCCTTGATCTTTTCTAGACTTTATAAAATCAAAGATAACAGTGGAAAAGTAACATGAGATGCAGCTGAGATGTCTATCATACTTAATGAATTTTTCATCAGTGTTGAAAATGATATCTCCAAGTCTATTCAGCACAATCCCAAATCACTAACTGTATATTTAACAAATAGAAACTCTGACTCAATTGGTCTCTCACCAGTCACTGCTGTTGAAGTCAATGAAATAATCGTGAACTCAGACTTTTCAAAATCTATTGGACCAAATAGTATTCCAGTAAAGCTACTAAAAAGTTAGGGCCGAAAATTTCTCATCCTTTTGCTACTATGATAAATCAGTCTTTTCCAACGGTATTTTCCTTCCAAGCTTAAAATAGCTAAGGTAGTTCCTATTTTTAAAAAAGGCGACCCCGAAATATCTTCACATTACAGACCAATATCCCTCTTACCAGTCGTTAGCAAAAGTTATGAAAAGCTGATGCATAAAAGAATATATGCTTTTCTGAAAGACTGTAACATTTTGTATCCTTTACAGTTCGGATTTCAAGAAAATAACTCAATTGACCATGCATTGATTAGTTTAACTGAAGAAAGTAGGTCTTCCCTTGACAATAGGCGCTACGGGTGTGGGATCTTTTTGGACCTCCTGAAGGCTTTTGACACTGTTAATCATAGTATTTTACTAAACAAATTAGAGCACTATGGTATTAGAGGAAGTGTACTTGATTGGTTTAAGTCCTATCTGTCGGAAAGAAGACAATTTGTTTCAAGAAATGGCTCTAGCTCTAGTTTAATGACAACCACATGTGGAGTCCCACAGGATCTGCACTTGGTCCACGTTTATTTCTTATTTATGTTAATGATTTACCCAATGTTTCAAAAACATTAAAGTTTGATCTATTTGCAGATGATACAAACATCTACTGTGATGGTGATACTTTGACTAACCTTGCAAAACTAGAAAACAAAGAATTGAAATCTGTAAAAAGATGGTTAGATGTAAATAGGCTTTCCCTTAATATAAGCAAAACTAATTATATTATTTTCCATTCTACAACAATGAAAATCCCAGAAGACATTTCAATAAAGATTGGAAGAAAACATTTGACAAAAGCTAAATATATATAATTTTTGGGACTTCTCTTAGATGAAAACCTTAGTTGGAAATTTCACTTATCTGAGCTTTCAAAGAAGTTGGCTAGAACATGTGGAATCTTTTTAAAAATCAGAAGCCTTCTCTCTATCATCACATTGATTCTAGTTTATCATTCATTATTCGTACCATTCCTTCAATATGGTGTTATTGACTGGGGTCAAACAGTTACTTCATATCTGGAACCACTAGTCCTAATACAAAAAATGATAGTTAGAGCTATTGCACATCAGCGTCCTCTTTCCCATACTTTGCCAATCTTCAAGAGCCTCAAACTTTTACAGCTTTATGATATTTTTCGAATCAAACTACTATGCTTCGTATATGAATCAATTAATAAGCTAAATCCGTATTGCTTTCATGAATTTTTTCTGTTAAACTCAGATGTCCATGGATACTTTACTAGACAGTCTACTTGTGGTGACGTATTCCGCAATCACAAAAATAGTTTTCAATATGGTTTGAGATCCATTTGGTATATGGGGGCAAAAACATGGAATGAACTCCCAGAAATACTGAAAAACTCTACTTCTAAATTTTCTTTCAAAACAAATCTCAAAAAATTCATTCAAAACTCTATGTAGAATCGAATTATTTAGGACTAAGTACTCTTAAAGTTTAGGTCCGTTATTGAAGTATAAATTATAGTACAGGGAGTACTCTCCTCAAGTTAGTTTACGAACTAGTAGGAGAGTTCCTCCTTAAGAATTCCCTATAATACAAAGTGCTTTTTTTGATCGTTGAGTGTTTTTACTCTTTATGTAGTTGTTGTTGTACATTGTATATAGTGGGATTTGAAATGACTTGAATTGACTTGATTGAAATAGAGTGAGCTAGTGAGCAGCGAAAAGGCAAATTCAGAAACTATCCTTTTTGGAAACATTCCAATGGCATTGTCATTCCTTCTGAAATCTTTTTTGAACAATGATAAAACAAACAAGACCACAGCCTCTGTCATTGGGTCCAGAAAAAGAGAAAATGGTCTAGTTGTGCCTTGCCTTTGTCGAGCAACAACGCAGAAACTGAAAGTTGCCATGGTTTTACACAAAGAGCTGACAAGCACAAAAGAAATGTGTCAACATATGGACATAAGTGTAAAAGAATTAGACAGCAAAACAGTTTGCTTAGACTGATTTTATTCAAACTTTTGTATAGACTCTACAAATGAAAGTTCGCTATTCTGTTGGGTTTTGATACCACAATACACTACACCAACGTACAAACATGGTTTTGTGGGGGGCGTTTATTCGAAGGGGGGCATTTATTTCAAAATGTGGTAGCACAAGGGGGCGTTTATTCAATGGGGGGCCTTTAACCGAGGGGGCTCTTAAGGGGGCAGTACACAGAAAAGTGTGAAATGTGGAAAAGTGTGGGCAAAATAGTTTTAGTCTACATTATTACTAATAAAGGCCTAATCTTATTTATTTTTAAATGGCTGTGCTTGTTTGATCTCCAATTTCTGAAAAAACCAGGGTTTATTTCACTACAGTGCAAAATTATATTCTTAGCAATGAAATCCTTTTGTTTATTTTCCTTAGTTATGCGTGCTCTCCTTGGGGGGTGTAGCCCCCATAGTTGTGTTACATTCCCGCTTCTTGCTTTAAAATGCTCCTTCGTATGTGTAGGATAAGCTACCCCTTATTCTGATCCCATAATGCAGTTTCACGAGTTATTGATAATCCCTGAAGGCCTGGCAGTAGCTAAATCTAACTGTGGGAGATTTCACAGTTGTTCACCTATTGCTAGAACCATTTTTACCTTGATGTAAAGTGTTCTTTGATCTGAAATGCCAAGATTTTCAACGAAAAAACGGAAAGGATTCCATGGAAAAAAGAAGTGGGGAATCAGTCGTGAAGAATCAAGTTTGGAAGTTCAAGTTAGTGAGAGTGTGATTGATAGGCCTAGGCCAAGCACCAGTCAAAGGGGAGATTGTTAAACACCTAGAACACAGACTACTTCAGCAGAGGTAAGAAACATATCTGCAGAACAGTTGCTAAATACAGACTTTCAAAGTAGCGACAGTAAAATTATCATGAGAAATACTGGCAAACGACTTGGTATATCACAGTGCAAAGCACACGTGTTAGAAGCTAGAGGACTTAAAATTCAAGACTTTTCACTTCTTCAACAGTGCTTGGAATCTTTTGCAGTTTGTTCCAAATGTAAAAGCTCAAAATCCAGGCTGAAGATCTTTGAGGATAATAGCAGAAGGAAAGGGCTTGGAGAATGCTTGTTTATTAAATGTAGCAGCTGTGGGGCAAAACAGAGCTCTTTCTCAAGCAAAAAGATGCCTGGAAAAGGCAGTGGGTTTGAGGTGGACAGAAGAGCAGCTATTGCAATACCTAACAGGGGAACTCTAAAACGGTTCTGTGCAAGAATGGATCTGCCACCACCAGTGTCAAAGACACCATATAATAGGCATGTTATGGAAATAGAGAATGCTCTAAAAGTCCAAGCTGATGATAAAATGAATGATGCAGCAGCAAGGTTGTCAAAGGTAATCAAAACTGAAGAGCCAAGTAAGGTTATAAGGCTAGAAGGTGGACAAGACGTAGCCCAAGGTGCTGTGACTGTAGATAGTACCTGGCAAAAACGAGGACACTCCTCAAAAATTGGTGTTGTCTTCATTATATCAGTAAGAACAGGAGAGGTTGTAAAGTATGAAGTGCTCTCCCAGGTGTGTCATGAATGTATACATTATGGCAAGATAGACAGAAACTCACCTGAATATAAAAAGTGGAAAGCACATCATAGTGATGCTTGCAGTATTAACCATAAAGGATCTTCAGGTAGCATGGAAGTGAAGGGAACAGTCATGGCTTTTAGAAGAAGTATTGAAAAGCGCAGTTTAATGTATACAAAGTTTGTGGGTGACGGTGATAGCAGCTGCTTTGGGAGTGTTCTGGAAGCCATCAAGAAAGAGTTTGGAAGTGCATACCCCTGGAGAAGAAGGAATGTGTAGGACATATTCAAAAGAGGATGGGGGCAGCTCTACTTGAGTATTTAAAAAAATGACAAAAGGACAAAAGCTAGCAGATGGTAAAGGTGTTGGTGGTGCACAACGCCTTACAGAGGGCATGATCAAAAGAATACAAAACTATTATGGCCTTTCAATAAGACAGAATAAAGGAAATCTAAATGAAATGAAAAAGGCCATTCTTGCAATTCAGCACCATATTATTGAAGACCCTGATAAGTCTCTCTCATTCCAGCATCGCTTCTGTCCAAGAGGGGTTGATTCTTGGTGTTGCTTTTGGAAAGATGAGGCTACAGGCTGTAGCATGTACCAAAATCTACACAGGCTTCCCAATGTATTCATGACAGAATTACAACCACTTTTCACAAGGCTTAGTCACTCTGAACTTCTTGGTAGATGCCTACTTGGTGTAACACAAAACCAAAAGGAGTCCTTAAATGGCAGGCTTTGGTCATTAGTGCCAAAGACAAGATTTTGTGGCAAGAGGAGGGTTATAAGTGGAGTATGTGAAGCCATTTGTGTTTCAAATACAGGAGCTGCTACCAGCTCGTTGCTTGTGGAAAGACTTGGGATAGAGCCAGGTGAAAATACACTAAGAGCATTGAGACAGGAAGATAGAGCCAGGTTATATAATGCTACCCAAAAGATATCTGAGCAATACCAAAAAAGGATAAAAAGGCTAAAGTTTCAAAAGACATTAAAGAGAGATAACAATACTACCTACAAAGCTGGTGGGTTTGGAGTCAACACACTACCTGAAGAGGTAGTCAAGACAATAGAAAAGAATGGGGCAAAAATCAGGAAAAGAAAGCTGAATAACTCATCTGAAGAAGTTGCAGCAAAATGGTCAAAAGAACCACAATCTACCAATGTTGTAGAAATAATGTTCATTGATGAAGCTGATATTGACATTGTTGTGACAGGAAATAAATAAATAGATTCAGCATGAGCAGAGATTATTGCCATCTACTTAATGATAATATTTTACACCATTTTTATGTTTTCTAAAGAAACTGATGAACTGCATTCATCTCTTGATTTTACATTGCATTTTCTAGGATTGTAAAATTTATAGGATACCAATATGTAGGAACCTATTTCTCCATAACCACAATGTCAAGTGCATTGAAATTTTTACTCAATATAGGTATTTGGTGGAGGTTTCATTTGATTTACTGACAATTTGTTATACCACTTTTCCCCCAGTTGCTATGGAAACATGGTTTTGGGGGCTACCCCAGTTTGTGCTGCATTTTCAAAGATTCTGATAATTCAAAGTGTGGTTCATAGGATATTTGATCTTCTGGACAACATTATATTAAGATATTTACCTTGGCCTACTACTTTTACGCACTTTCCCAACTTAATTACCCTTTAGAACTGTCGTGTTACCATGGAAATGAGCTGGAAGAAGGAAGTGTCCCCATTTGTCAACTGGTGGATGCTATGGCTTTATGCTTTCCAACTTTCATGGAGATATCATACATAAGTGCGTTGATATGATCTGTTCAATGTGCTGATAGCTTTTTCACTTTGTGTACTGCCACCTTAATCGAGGAAATACAGTATGTTATGTTCGTACAATCTGGCATGCGATATGAAGGCTGTCTTTTCAATAGACTTGGTATCCATGGCAACCTGATGATAGCCAGATTGCAGATCCAAAGTAGTAAAGTACTATGCGCCAGAAAGGGCATCTAGTGCGTTGTCAATCCTAGGCAGGGGGTAACTGTCCTTACGGATAACTACATTAAGTTGTCAGTAATCAACACAAAATCGAATAGTTCCATCTTTCTTTTTATCAAGAACCACAGGGGAACTCCAAGGACTACTAGACACTTTAATAACATCTTGTTTGAGCATCGTGTTGATTTCCTTTTCAATTTCAACTGTCTGTGATAACGACACACAATACAGTTGTTGCTTAATAGGTCATGCATCACCTGTGTCAAGTGTATGCTTAACAATAGAGGTTCGACCTAACTCAGTACTTGAGGAAGTGAAAACATCAGCATAGTTTTCGAGGAGCGAGTTTAAGCTGGCATTTTCCTCCATTGTCACATTAGGGCTTGGTAGACAAGTAAACTTACTATTAACTGCATCATGAGTGACAGTGTTCATTGTAAAGACGGATGGATCACTTTGACAATCGTTAACAAAGCCTGCATCAGAAAGGTACCAATAGTTGTGCCTTTATGGATTAACACAGGTTCATCAGTTGGATTGATCAAACGAAAGTTCATGTGATAATCATTATCTGGCAACGATAGAGTTGATGCAGCAATTAACGTATACTTATTAAGTAATGTCTTATTTGCATCGATTAACCCAACAACACGATCCATAGGTTTCGCAAGGCAAACCGGGAATATAACCTCACAGTGTCCTTTACGTACATACGTGTTTGAGGTCAAAACATCAGAGATGGTATCCTTAACGTCAGTACTCGCAAAGTCAACAATATGTTTGTTGGCAAATGCGACAGTTTGTCCATTTATATCGATAACTGCATGATTATCATAAAGGAAATCCTTTCTAACAACAGCATTATATGCAAGTTTTGGGACAACAGAAGCATTGCAAATATAAGTGTTTGTTCCCAATTTACCTTTGGATGACACCTGACCTGAAACCGGAGATGTGTTTCCATTGGCAGTTTTAATGTGTGTATTGGTTCCACCTTTCTTTAAACAACAAGTGGCCGTAAAAATTATGATAAAATCTTTCGCTGACCACACTAATTGCTGCCCCTGTATCCACTAAACTTCGCACATTTTGACTCAATATAGTTCCGAATATGGATACACTTGAATAAGGTCTTTCTGATGAAGCTTCTGAATCAATGCAGGGAACGTTGAATTTGGTGGGGACGCTTGTTTCTACTTCCTGAGGGCAGTTTTCTAAGGAGATCTTTGCTTGAAAGTCATCTCTGCACTCTTTAAACCATTGATTTATATTGCCTTTGGGTTCCTTTTTAGCACTACTTCTCCCTGGGACCTTCAGTTTTCCCACTGTGTAGGTCCTTCCCCGTTTAAATGTTGCTGCTGTGGGTAATAGAACTCACAACCTTGATTGCATTGAAATGAGGACTGAAAGTTACCCCCTACAGTTGACCGGAAACGAGTTTGCATATTTGATGCGAAACGATATGGAACTTACGATCATGGTTGAAATCGAGGCTGATGTTGATTGTTTTGGCTATGGCATTCAATGCAATATCTCACGACATGCCCAATGCGCTGACAAAAATTACATACAGGTTGCCCGTCTGTTGTCTGTAAAGTACGCCCTCGTGGGTCTCCTGAGCTCCAAACAGTTTGGTGTGCTTTCCCTTGACGCTGAGGGACCTGATTTCTTTTTACGTCTTGAAGCGCAGCAATAAGCTCTGTTTTGACTTTTTGCACTTCACTTAGTTCCTGGCTAAGTGGTGGTGCTTGGGGGATTAGGCCAGGAGAAATTGCATGAACAAACTGCTGGGTAGAGTGCTGTCTTTCAGAAGTCAAAAACACCAAAAGGTTTACTTGCCCCTCTACCTGTTTAATGCGTTGATCTTGTACTGTAGGGCCTGTTATGGGCAGGGTGTTAACTCTAGAGCTCTTCGATACGGCATCCCTTAGACGGGCAAAGTTCTCAGCTTCCGAGAAAGATTTCGGCTGATTTAAAATCACGTGGGATTTAAGGTCCGAATTTAACTCATTAATAAAAATGTTCATGAGCTCATTTTCACTTATGCTTAATCGCTGGCAACGTTTGATTATATCTTCCATATAGCAAGCTAGGGGTTCAGCATGGCCTTGCTTCCTGGCATACAATTCTTGCCGCAAAATAAAGTCAATGTTAGTTGCCCCAAATCGTGTTTTTAATGCATCGACCAAACTGGGAACGTTGTTTGTCATTTTCTCAGGAAGGGTCTGAAACCAGGACAATGCGGGACCGTCAAATAGTAAAACCTAGTTTTTTTGCATGCCCCCACTTGTACAACTACGCAAAGCACTCACATTTGGCTGTCCATTCATTTATGTCTTCATGAAGAGCGCCTGAGAATGGCCTAAGCTTAAACATGCTTATTTGAGAATTGCCCTCAATAGCAGCTTGAACAGCAGTTAATTGGGTTTGGAGGTTGTTCACTGTCATTTCTACCTCAGCCATGGTTACGATAATTCAATAAAAGTCAATATACAATAATATGCAAAGTGCACAGCAACGGAGTTCTTTAAACATCAAAAGTGCAAACAAGTCAAGTGACATATGACTACAACAGTCACTATTGTTTTCTTCAGACTGTGGCTACTACCGGTGTAAGGCTACACTGGTATACAACAAACTTTACAGAAAAGAAAACAGTTTATTCCAACAAATAAGTACCGAATAGATGAGTATTCCAGGTGACTCCCAGGTCACGGCACCAATATGTTAAATCACACCTGCTATGTGACCTAACTAATGAGTTCTTTCTATAATTTCACGTCACGGACAATATAGGAAGATAGAAATAAACTTATGACCTAAAATCTTTGCGGCTATCTTGGCACTGTAACACCAGTATAAGCAGACGCAGGTGAAACCAAATGAGTACTTCTAATGACAACTTCAGAATACCTTCAGCTTAGAGTTCAGCAATCTACTTCTTCTACTTAAACTAAACTTTATGATTAACCTAGTCATACTGTGAGTGTGGCTCTAAACGTCTCTTCTTCTCAGCAATGTGAATAATGTATCAGCATAAAACTTCTCTCTCTACTTTCTACTTTTACATAGCTTTAATATATAGTGTCTTCTAATGCGTTCTATTATTAAAAATTGTACATAAGGGTAAACAGTTATAATGTCTCGTGAGTTCTTCTCCGTCATATCCGGTTCACAAATATCGATACGTAATGCCGGTCCATAAATATAGATGTGTAATGCATAACATCAGTTCCAAATCAGGATTACGAGCATGTGCCAACATATATATATATATATATATATATATATATATATATATATATATATATATATATATATATATATATATATATATATATATATATATATATATATATATAAATATATATATATATATATATATATATATAATATATATATAGATATATATATATATATATATATATATATTTATATATGTATATATATATATATTACGGTGTAGCATTGAATTCCGTGATACAGTGCTCAATACCTCGATGGTAGAGCTTTACAAAGTAATAGAAGAAAACGGCAAATAAAACTACCATTTCATCCCTACAAGCCTGTTTCGTGGTTGCCCACTCATCAGGGGATAATATAAGAATAAATGTTACCATCGTGTAATTGCAAAGAAATTCAATTAAGTACAGTTAGTTCTACTACGTTAGTCGAATGTCAACGGTCACATATTGCAGATCAGAGATTTGTTTCTATGGTGACACGATGATACTAGTTCATTCCGTTTGTTCAGGGTAGAAAGATCCGGTCGGCAGATTATGAAGAACTTTTCTTTGAGACATAGGTTGCATCGTTTGGTAGAACTGTTGTAGGGTTGGTGTGATGAGAGGATGCGCCAGGAGATGGATTATGCGATACTGTTGTCCTTGAGAGTCCAGATGTACTTGCTTAGTTCTGTGGAGTTCCTATACTTGTTGTGTCGAAATGTTGCGTTATGGTTTCTGTATCTTACTTTGAAGTCGTTCTCTGTTAGTCCGATGTATGTTTCCGTTTTGTTGTTGTCTTTTCGTGTTACCGAGGCTTGGTATATTGCTGACGTGTGAAGACAGTGTCCGTCGAGAGGACAGGTATTCATTTGTCGGCAGTTGCAGTTTTTGGTCACTTTAAGTGTGGTGTTGGTGGGGTCAGTGCATTGCGAGGATTTCAGTATACGTTTGTTGTGGTTGTCAATGATCTGCTTGGTGTTATTCATGCAACTGTAGGTAATTTTGATAGTATTTCGGTTGAAGATTTGTCGAAGTGTGTGATCTTTAGGGAAGTGTTTATCTACTAGGTTAAGAAATGTGTGTCCTATATTCGTGCTGACGTGTTTGCTGAAGGGCGGGTTGTACCAGAGACTATTGTCACGATGTCGTTTTCTTTGTTTGTTGGGTGTGCTGGGCACATATGTTAGGGTGTAGTTGTATCCACTTTCGTCTAAGGCTTTCTGGTATGGTGGGGTTGCTTGATCGAAAGATGCTTTGTCTGAAGATAACAAGGATAGACGTCTGTTGATCCCTGCAGGTATATTTCTTATCGTATTAGGAGGATGATTGCTGTCGTGGTGGACATACTTTGGCGTAGTATTTGGCTTTGTATAAGGTCGATAGGTGCATTGGTTAAGATTAGAGGCAATGTCCAGGAAATCAATTATCTTTTTGTTAGCCTGTATGGTAATACGAAGTCCATTATTGTTGAAGATGCGACATATGTCCTTCTTGATATTTTCTATAGCCCTGGGTGTGGAGTTAACAACAGCCAATCAGTCGTCCCTGTAAAGCCCACTGTTTATGTTTAGTTGCTGTAGTTGGGAGAGAAGAAAACTTCCTACAAGTTCGCATGTTTCAGCTCCATCGAAACTACCCATTGTGATGTCAAATGTTGTTGGTCCTTTCTTTTGCCAGTGCTGGTTCTTGTGTGTTAGTATTGAGCTCTTAGCGTGAATGATAATGCTTCTTTCCTCAGCTGTAATGGTAACATAACGGGAAGCAAAGCCAAGTGCCCTATTGAGGAGGTCTTGGCTGATGGAAGGGTAGAACTCTTCTATATCAAAACAGATGAAGTGTGAATGCTGTTTACTCTTAATGTTGTTAAACCAGTTGATTACAGATTTGGTACTTTTCCACTGATTAAAACTGCATTTCTGTACGATTGTAGTATTAATGTGGTCAAGAATCTTTTTGCTTACTTTCCCTATATCAGATTTCATTGGGTTGATTAGTCTGCAAGACGGTGTATTCTTAAAGTTGGCCTTGTGGTCTTTCAGTGTTATAAAGGCGTCTTTTTTGGCCATTTTGTCTACTCTGTCAGCGATATAAAGTTCTTCTGCAATGCCTTTGTTTCTTTCGTGAATGGCGCGAGTTGTTTCAGGTTTGGCTTTCTTGTAGGATTTCGTGATGTTCTTTTCTAGTAGATCATTGTAAGCTGACAGGTCAAGTTTGTAGAAATTCGTTGTTTTATCAGTTGTTTTAATTTTTTTTCGTTGTTTTATTTGTTGTTTTTGCCAAATACTACGCTAAAGTACGTCCACCACGACAGCAATCATCCTCCTAATATGATAAGAAATATACCTGCAGGGATCAACAGACGTCTATCCTTGTTATCTTCAGACAAAGCATCTTTCGATCAAGCAACCCCACCATACCAGAAAGCCTTAGACGAAAGTGGATACAACTACACCCTAACATATGTGCCCAGCACACCCAACAAACATAGAAAACGACATCGTGACAATAGTCTCTGGTACAACCCGCCCTTCAGCAAACATGTCAGCACGATTACCTACAGTTGCATGAATAACACCAAGCAGATCATTGACAACCACAACAAACGTATACTGAAATCCTCGCAATGCACTGACCCCACCAACACCACACTTAAAGTGACCAAAAACTGCAACTGCCGACAAATGAATACCTGCCCTCTCGACGGACACTGTCTTCACACTTCAGCAATATACCAAGCCTCGGTAATACGAACAGACAACAACAAAACGGAAGCATACATCGGACTAACAGAGAACGACTTCAAAGTAAGATACAGAAACCATAACGCAACATTTCGACACAACAAGTACAGGAACTCCACAGAACTAAGCAAGTACGTCTGGACTCTCAAGGACAACAGTATCGCATATTCCATCTCCTGGCACATCCTCTCATCACATCAACCCTACAACAGGTCTACCAAACGATGCAACCTATGTCTCAAAGAAAAGTTCTTCATAATCTGCCGACCGGATCTTTCTACCCTGAAAAAACGGAATGAACTAGTATCATCGTGTCGCCATAGAACCAAATCTCTGATCTGCACTACTTGACCGTTGACATTCGACTAACGTATTAGACCTACCTTTAATTAATCGAAGTTCTTTGCATTTAAACGATGGTAACATTTATTCTTATATTATCCCCTGATGAGTGGGCAACCACGAAACAGGCTTGTAGGGATGAAATGGTAGTTTTATTTGCCGTTGTCTTCTATTACTTTATATATATATATATATATATATATATATATACAGGCCTGTCAGTGAGACGTAAGCAAGCGCCCAACTCAGGTCACATGCTCGATTTATCGCTCACGCCAGCTGTATGAAAATATGCATCCAAGTACCAAGGAAAGCTCTGGCACTTGACTGCTTAGCGTGCACAAACGATCCTGTATGCACGATTGGCAGTGTGCATCTAAGTTACTCATTGAAAGGCCTGTATATACAGTCAACCTCGCATACTTCGGATCACACAGGACTGGCTGATTATGTCCGGATTACAGAAAATCCGGTTTATGTAGAAACTTTTTCAGTGTTGCACTTTAATAGGAAACTAAGTAGACTTAGGAAGTCAGTCCAGACTATGCAAAAATCTCCCTGTGGCTCCACCATTGCTTGCCATCAGTGACATATGTTTGCTACAATGAAGTTAATCGACTGTTTGTCAATAAAAGGATTTGCCATCACTGCCACCATAATATAAATATATATATATATATATATATATATATATATATATATATATATATATATATATATATATATATATATATATATATATATATATATATATATATATATATATATATATATATATATATATATATATATATATATATATAATGTACGTATGTATGTATGTATGTATGTATGTATGTATGTATGTATGTATGTATGTATGTATGTATGTATGTATGTATGTATGTATGTATGTATGTATGTATGTATGTATGTATGTATGTATGTATGTATGTATGTATATATATTGTAGCTGCTAAGTTCGGTTACAGGATTTGCAGAACTAATTCCCAAGTCCCACTAACCACAGAAAACACAGCACTCAAACAACTTCTGAGTTTATGTGACTGAGTTATGGTGTGCATGACATGAAAGACATGAATATAAAATGTCTGTAATAGTAAAATGACATGAAACCATGATATACACTACAAATTAATTGTAAAGTAACTCACAATCTGTATGCCTTCATAGCCACAAGTATATCTTAACAATGTCTTCAACAACAGAGAATGGAATTTGCAGCTCTCAGAAATAGATACTTGATTAAACCCACTTTGATAGACTAAAACATTGTCACGAAAGTAACAAACTCTCAGTTTCTCAGCAATGGCCTATTTAACTCAAAGGCTCACAGCGCCATACTTGTCTCTCCAAATGTAAAATTCGATTCACCAAAACAACACACAAAGACAGGCAACTACAGTAATGTCTACAGCCCCTGGAGGATACTTGTCCTTTGTTAGCTGTCTTGAACACTAGAATGTAGAAAATTAGCCCCCCCCCCAATCTCTTCTGTTCTGGTTCCAGATTTGATTTCAGTAAATACTCAGTGAAAACGACATTTCAGTAAGTATGATCCAGTAATTTGACTCTTCATTTTACAGTTCTAATGAAAAACTAGAACCTGTACTATAATGAATCATCATAAGTTCAGCTCAGCGGAAATCAATACAAAATGTTAACCAATACAATTATGTGTACAAATGTGTAAGTCCAATGAAAATTAAGCTGTATGCTGCAAAGTCCCTCAACATCTGTAAATCCTTTGAGATAGATTGATAAATATGCTTTACAGTTCTAAGGATAAACTAAAAATCATGGTATAATGACTCACCATAACTTATATATATGTACATAAATATATATATATATATATGCATGTATGTTGTGTGCATATATACATATATATATATATATATATATATATATATATATATATATATATATATATATATATATATATATATATATATATATATATATATATATATATATATATATATATATATATATATATATATATAACATATATATATATACAAGCTACTGAGTTCATATGTAGAGCTGCTTGAAAAAGGCGAAAGCCGAAAGTAACCTAAAGGTGCTAAAAACCAGGAGAGTTAAAACAAGCCACTGTGGTCTAGTGGTTAAGACGCTTGCCCGGAAAGCAAGAGATCCGTGGTTCAATTCCCGGTGGTGGCAAGTTTTAATTTTCTCCTGATTTTTCTGAGAATAATAATGTTTCTGTCTGCACTGAAAAAGGAGAAATCCTGGTTACTCGCAAGCTACTGATTTCATATATATATATATATATATATATATATATATATATATATATATATATATATATATATATATATATATATATATATATATATATATCATATTAATTCGGCTAAGGCTGACATAGGTAAATACTAAGTCATGAGTGGGCTACCACAATTGGACAATTTATTTTGGCCCCAGTGCGGATTCGAACTCACGATGTTTAGATCAGAAGACTCCTGTGCTAATCAATTGCGCCATCCAGGCACTTGATGTTTTGCAACTGCCTAGATACCTTTGAGGATCATTGACACTCATTATTGCTCATTATTATTCATTATTGCTAGGTTACCCCTTCGCAGAGGTATCCGATCGCACAGCACATTTTATTGGGCACGGGGGTCGGTAACTCTGACAAATGAGACTCGATTTGAGTTGGACGGTTGGTAAAATTCAACACTTTGGACCCTAGGAAATCTGATGACAGATGAGACTCGATTTGAGTTGAAAGGATGGTAAAATCCAACACTCTGGACCCTAGAAAATCCAGAAAATCTGACATTCTCATCTGAGAATGTTGAGAATGTCTCGATCCGCCCCTGAATAGGTCAAATAAAGACATTAAGAATTCTTCAACCAACTATACCCATAACGCAAGTGGACTTTCTTGACTGCATAATGATGGTTGTGTGTGCAAGTGTGAATTTGAACAAAAGCATAGTACCACAATCAGAGAAAAAGATTTACAAGTGTTGAAATTGAACAATAGTCACCAACTGTTTACATCTTCAGTGTCTCCTGCATTGCAAAATAATTGAAGATATGACAATCAAGTTTAATGGACACTTCATATCAGTAAGACCATTTCACAATTTAAGTGATAAATATAACACCATAAATACACCAAAAGCTGGATAACTGTTTTCATTTCCTTTGCTGGCATTCTCTACATTTCTACAATACCAGTTTTTGTGGTGCCCGTGTGATATTTACACAGGGGTAGTGATACCATCCTATATCACAGTCCATATTGTCACAACAAATCATCCTTCCAAACTCTGGTCTCCTACAGGTACAACAAAGATTTCTGTTATGTGGTGTCTCCAAATCATTCCTACGTGTCACTAGGTCAGGCAGCATGAATGTCTTGAATTTTGCATCAGCTTTGTTTTCAATGTTGAAATGAATTCAGCATTTCTTTGAACAATACAGCTGAGCCCAGCTTTCTCTGCAGGTGAATAAACATAAAAATACCCAAAATCTACACCACACAAGTCAATCTGTAGTTGTATTTGGTAATAGTATAGGTGATGCTGTTTCATATTGAAGTCTTTGTCAAGAGGAAAGTTTGTATCTTCTTGCCATCCCTCAAATCCATTTTTGCAAGTAAATGGGCATTTTAATTCAAGAACTGCTTTGCCATAACATGAACAGCTCACAAGTCCATCTGGAGTTGCTCCAAGGAAAGGAGTTTCAGCACTAACCACTAATCCAGATTCAGAACAAATAAAATCTTGATGCCTGTCTTTGTGTTCTGATACAAAAGCAAACTTTCCTTTGTTCTCCATGGATTTCCCATACTCTGTATATTTTGAAACAAAGGCTGGCTTGTACTGCATAATTGACTTAATAAGAGACTTGCTATTTTGCATTTTTGCAACTCTAAAACACACAGAGGCAGTAACTCTCCCTGCTCTGTGTATCATCCATGATGGTGCAACAGATTGCTCTTTGGTTATTTCAAAGAGCTGGTCATAACAACTTTGAGAGTTTGTTGCCACATAATCATTGCACAATTTGTCTGCAAGTTGAGTCAGCTCTTCCTTTGACAAATTAATACTTGTTGGGTCAAAGATAGCTGTTAATGGCTCTGGCAAGCAGTTCTCTTCATTTTCACCACCAGAATCTGTTTCACTTCTGTGAGCAGCTTTTTGCCTTCCAGTGCTTGCATGTGAAGCATCCTTGACTTCATAGCATGGTAAGCTGGTGAAAATTGCAGCCTCTTTATTTATTTCTCATAATGCTTTTAGAGCTTCTTTTGAGAGAGGTTGCTTGCCAACCTCAGGATTAGAGCAGCAGTAATGCCTGCTATGGGTGATAGATGTTTGAGGCCTGGGTAGAGAACCCTTTCTTGGTCTGGAAAAGTCAATAGAAGACAGAGGAGCAGGAATAACACATTTCTTTGAAGCTTTCCAAGGACAGAGTAGACTTGTTTTAGCAGTTTGCTCAGTCAGTTGATAATGAGCTGCAGCTTCCAGCTTGAACAGAAGGGCAGCAATATGGCTGCAAGATGATCCTAATCCTGCCATGCATGACCAGTTTCCAGTAAGCACCCATCCTTCAGACTTATTCAAACAAACCCATGCATTGTATAGCCTTGCTTTATTGCCTTGTCTTTGACTAGGAAGTACCTGACAAACAAACATAATAAACCAGTTTCAGCTGCTAAATAAAAGTCAAATGGTTTGAAATAAAGCACATATGAAGTTAAGCAATCATTGGAACTGAAAATGACTGGGAAATCAAAGCCACGACCAAGAAAGCTGCTAAGTAAAGAGTGAATTAAGTATAGTAACATAAAGTGAACTTACTTCAGCTTTGGTGAAACAGAAATCGCTACTTGACGATATATCGTGATAAAAACAATCTTGAACATGCCCACACGTGAAAATATCGAATGCCTCTAAAGTGTGTATGCTTTCATCTTTTCCTTCGTGTAGACACTTGGTGAATCGATCAAGTAGTCAGCTACATCTCGCCATGAGATCTCAGGTACTTTTGTAACATCATCGCTCCATTTATGGTTGGGTAGAACAAATGGATCAGGAAGCCATTTACCACTATCAAGTATTAACTTTGACAGATATTGCGCTAAGTGCTGGGTATCCAGCTTTTCAGCATAACGAGAAAACTTGTGCGATGCCATTGTTCATGGTATGAAACTCCTTGAAAATGGACAATTGTTCTTGGAACTTTATCACACTCCTTGACATTTATGAATGGTTACTGCTTACATCATTCAGAGCAATAGAGAATGCAGACAGTTTACAGAAGATCGTACAATTAAACTCGTTATATGCCGAGAATTGTTCTGTTTTTGTTATTTTAGGCTTCCTGGGCATTCACGCTTGCGCTATAATATCCTAAGAGAACTATGAGACATCTCCATGCAGCCCATTTAACGTATGGATACTCAACTAAACATTGAAAAATACAACAGAAATCATCGGTAGACTTTTTCTTAAAATATAACCTTTTACTTTTCTACTGTTTCAAACATGTAGAAAACGTTTCATCTCAACATATGGTATCCGTTCGGATGCTTTTGCTATGAAAGTGTACAGATTGTGCTTGACCTAGATTCTTAACAATATACTCAAAGTGATCCTACAAGACAAAATGCCAAATGGGATGTTGCATGATACACATAAAAGTAAATATGTATGTCATATTGCGTACGTATTATTCCAGAGTGATGTTTTGCCACAATAGTGCAACATGTAGCTCTGTAGACAGCAAATTCCTTCTGCCGAAAACTCCAAGAGGAGTCTAGAATTTCTGTTTTGAGCAATAACAGACTGAACCTAATCTATCAAGGTATATTGCCATGGCTTCTAGGATCGAGTCATTTGGTCAAAATTTGGCAACTTAAACCTACAAGGTCCCCACTGCAAGCAAATAACCCAGCAAATTACGTAAATGCTCCAATTTTGAAGTCTTTAGCATAATTTTTCAAACTGTAGCAACCATTTTCGTGCTCTATGAAATGTTGAAAGTTGTTACTATACTTATTTTTTCATCTGCTTCACATTTTGATACCTTTGGAGAAATCACGTTTTCTGTTTAGGTAAAACATACCAAATAGCCATATAGCAGTGCGCAATAAAGTGACTTTGGCATGTTCAGACTAGAAGAATTTTAGCCTTTTTTCATTTGCAAGGACCAGAGCTTGAAGCACTGTTAACTTTAAAATCATTCTCGCACTTTTGATAACTCTCAGAGTCCAAATGTAATGCAAACATTAAATTATTACTTTTGTGGCTCTATGTACATACACTAAGAATGTGTATTAATTCGTAATATTTATTTGAACATGTCAGAAGACACCAACTACCCACACTTTCAATTTTCAATCTCAAGTTTAATTTTATTTCAAATAGCCTACATAACAACGGTTATATTCTTCAACAGCTAAGCGAGATACTAAACTAAACTAAACCAAAAAAATTCAGTTGACTAAAATAAACATAATTCTAAACAATGAACTAAAATAAGGTAGAGCCTCAAGATGGATCAGTAAGAGGTTTATTTATATGTTCGTAGCTGGCAAGCAAACTCGATTCGATTAACTTATAAATTTGGGTACTTATTTCCATCCTGTTTTGTAACAAATATACAAACTTATCTTTGGAAGTTATAAACATGAAGCTAGATTTTGTTTTTATGATCTCATCGTAAAGGATAGCACAACTTGTCTCATTAATCTGGCATGTTACAAGACAATGGATTTCATCTTGGGTTACTTTGTACACTGGGCAAATGCGGTCTTTTGGGTCAACTTTAGGTCCTATATACCTTCCAGTCTCTATTGCTAGCCAATGGTCAGAGAGTCTACATTTACTCACAGCGACTCTTGTCTTTATGTTACTTATATTCATTAAATATTATTCCATAAGGAAATCTTTTTTTAACAGACTGTATGTTCTTAGTTTTTTTGACTCCTTATGTGCGAGAATGTTGTTTGAATGTAACCGTCTCTTAAACGCAGGATTATAGCATTCAAATAGGTGTTCAATGTTTTAGTTTGTTCTGAGATACATTGGTGCTCCCAAATGTAGCCAAGTTCATTTCTTTGAAGGATATCCTTCAATATTGAGGTCCATTGTAGCTGAAAGTTCCTATTGACTATGAACACATTTTTCAGAATTATATTTGATTCATCATCTATAAGTCTTATCCAGTTTTTTATGAAAGATTTAACTCCAGTCAGCAGGAGAGGCTGTCTGCCTAGCTCAACTCTACAACCAGCATTTGATATGCGCTTGTTACCTTCTAGTAAATGCTTACAAAGTTTAGTGTTCAGGTCTCAATGGGTTGTTGTCAAGTAGGTGGTACACTAAAGGTCCCCAGAAGTCTGAACCATATGGAAGGATAGGTTTTACTATCAAAGAGTTTCAAAGTTAAAGCAACATCTGTTTTGAAGTGAAATACTACAAACGCGTATTTCACAATGTGCTCTCCAAAGTGGATTTTTTGACAACTCTGGACTCGCAGATACATGTAAACAGCAAAGGCCAAGCTTGTTTTAAAGGCTAATAACATCAAAGGCCAACAACATCGTCATGGAAGACCACTTTGCTGCACTACTCCAGTCACTTCTTTCAAGTTTGATTGCATGTCTGCTATTCCAAATAGCTCTTTTTATGATTCAAAGAATAACTGTTAGGAGAAGACAAAGTATACTTTATTCTTCACCATCATGTGCAAAGTGATATAGACCTTATCGCCAAAGATGGTTTTAGGTTAGACCTGTGGTGAATATTGTATGGACACCCAACAGTCACATCACGTGATATATGCACTTATATTATCATTAATAGTAGAGCAATTCAGTTAGTTGAGTTTTGGAGTTGAGTAAGTTGGTTCAGTTAGTTCGTTATTACATTTGAAACATCTCGTTGTCATAATCTACCTTAAGCATGAATAGGATCATAGACCTTCCAAGTACGTATCATTACATACATATACATCACATTCACTATTAATACATCATTTTTGGTGCTGTGACCCGGGAAGGTAGCTATAATGGAGAAAGACACTCACCAAAAATGTATACTTACACGAAATGGACATCATCTGGTATTAAGGAATCATGGTTCTAAGGCCAGAATCCTGTTGCCATCACCCAGTGGGAAATAACAAAGGAATCGAGACCACATTTGGAGGCTGTCAAAAAGCTTAGCAGTCCTGTACTGCTTCCAGCAACAAATGAACTCTCGTCCAACATAACCATAGCTCATACAATAGAAACTTGAGCTATTTTAGTTGAGAAAGAAGATGAGATCAACATTGCTCTTCATGACTTTTGGGAGTATGACACAATCGGTATCGACACTGAAACACTTCATGTTTATAGCAAAGACTTAGATGCCCTCAGAGACAACAGTGAATGTAACGATTATGAAGGTAAATACAAACTTTTGCTGCCACTGGAGGAGAATCATTTGCTTATCAATGCTAAGTACAATGGCCTTACATGCTTGGTACATCGCCTGCAAAATAAGCCTGCAGCATTCCATGACTATAATAAAGGTGTTCAGGAACAGTTAAAGAGAGGCTGTATCATGGATTTGTCATAATAAGTATACACAGATTTACATACACTATAATTAGAAATGGATGGTTGATTAACATCAACTCTAAAATGATTTTCTTCATTGTCATTCTTGCTCTGCGATATATTTTTCGGCTGCACTTTCCACCAGATGTTCCAATCTCTAAAATCATATTATAGTCCACATATAGAAGCTATTCACATGGATCATCAAATGACAAAACTTTGACTTGTTTTTGATGCTAGCAGTAAATGCAAAAATGAAACTAGCTTCAATAAACATCTTGATCCAGGACCACACTTAATGCCTTTAGTATTTGACATTTTATTGCCTTTTCGTGCCCAGAAGGTAGCGTTAAGTGGAGACTTGGAGCAAGCATTTCTTAATATTTCAGTCAATCCAAGCCACAGAGATTATTTGCACTTTTTATGGCATGACAATGTTTTCACAGAAAATCTACGGCTAATGTTTGGCCTAGCTAGCTCTCCATTTGTATCAAATGCCACAATTCAACATCATATGCACAAGTATCATGGACTTTACTGCGAGTTTGTGTTAAAAGTTGAATAATCAGTATGTATCAACGATTTTGCCTCCTCACAAAACTGAGAAGAGCAATGTTTCGAGCTGTATCAAAAATTTAGGCCTAAGGTAAACGTCGCTCTTCTCATGCGCCGAACCTAATACACTTAGGAGCCATTGTAGAGCAACTGTAGAATGGTGCTTGGTTAGATGTCGCTCCAAATGTGTTGAACGTAATATTGGATGGAATTGAAGTGAATGAAAATTTTCGTTTCTTAGCAACAAGCATGGCATGATTTGGCAGGCTTCTGAACATAATGGTGCCTAAAAAGTACTCACAGTTGTTTTGCTGAAAAGGGCCATTGAGGCAAACAGGAGACGTCAGAGAATGCTTCAGTATGGAGTTGCATCTATACTTTTTCCTCGTCGCAGTCTATATCTAGAAATGTGTCTTCTGTCCTGAAGTGAAATTTGAAATGAAAGTAAAGTGTGTAGTCAGAATGAAATAGACAGTCTCAACAAATAATTGAAATAAAATAGACAAAGATGCAAAAAAAAACTTGAATATACACTTTTCATGGGTGCACAGAGCCACATATTTTGAGAATGTTGGGAACTTGATCCCTAACACCACCTGGGTACGGGCCTGCTTATGAGTCATACCACTTATTTGACATAACTACATTGTAAAAATCTTGTACAACAAGCATGATGAAAACTACACTGTAAAACAACTCTCATTTTCTGGGCAGAATGCAGAAATCCATCCAAAAGAACATGTGCACGCATATAGAAAGGAAAGAAGGAACTGCTACAAACCTTGCAGTTGATTTTTTTATGACTCTCATTGACAACGTTGCTCTTTCTCGAGAGGGATACTGAGAGGGCTCACAACACTCAGTGCAATAACCTACACTGCGTCCAGCCAGCCACCCTCTTGTGTCCTCATTTGGCTCCAATGAGCCACACATATTGCAGACAGGGATTCCACAAGATATGCATATGTATTTCGTATCCTTCATACAAGAGTAGCAAGTAGTGGTTTTTAATGAACAAGATGCCATTTTGCCGCGAACAAATCATTTAGCACCAAATGTTAATAGCTTAGTTTTGCGCATTTTCTGCCTCATTTCAGACTGGAATAAGTTATGTTGCTACGTTTGCTAATTTATGCATTAGGTTCGGCTCATAACAGGTGCGACATATAATCCAACGTCGTTCCAGTGTTGCATAATGCAGCTGAAGCAGTCGCTCCAAACTACTTCTGCTGCAGCTACTTAACATGTCACGTTAAGCGTCGCTCCACTCATGTGCTGAAGTAACTAGTATGGTCAGCGCATGAAAAGAGCGACGTTTAACTTAGGCCTTAAAGCCATCTTTGCTGAAGCTGGATTTATTATGTGTACATGTTAGCCAACAGTCATGGGAAATAGCCCAATCCCATATTTCCCGTGCCAATCTATTGCAGGAGTCTGAGTGTGTAGTACCCATTTTATTTATGCAGGCTACAGTAGTAGTATTGTCTCACAGGAGCTTAATGTGTTTTCTTGGCACTGTTCAACAATGATTTGAGCCCAAAAAGAACTGCAGTAAGGTCCAGGCAGTTTATGTGATGTGAACTCTCCTCAGGTTTCCACTGTCCTGCTGCTGTTGACTTATGGGTAATAGCCCCCCAAACAGTCTTTGATGCATCTGTAGTTAAAACGGTTGACACACTCCCCAATGCCAGGAGATTAACAGACAGTGTACTATTATCAATCCACCACTGGATGTCCTGTGCTGCTTGCTGACTCAGAATCATTTCTGCATCAAAATGTCCCCTAGTCTTTGTAAGAGCACCAATCGTACATTGTTCTACGGATTAATAGTGCAGGGGTCCAAATCTTACACCAGGGAATGCACATGTTATTGTTCCTAGTAACTTGGCAACCCGCCTTATTGAAAGTTGTTTAGCAGACAAGATATGCTGACAAAACTCCTTTGTGTTTCGCTTCTTTGAATCTGTCAGCTGCATGGTTTGATATTTTGCACCTATAATGAAACCCAAGCATGTGATAACTGCTGCTGGTGTAAAAAGTGAGTTCTCCCGATGTACTATGAACCCCAAACCATCTAATAGCAAAACACAAGTGTGTGTTGCCATAGCTGTCATCAATAAGTATAAGATTATCAATATATGCCACAATGTTAATGCCAAGCTGTGTCAGGTAAGAGAGAGCTTTAATAGTTTTGTAAACTTCCTTGGCCCATAAGAAAGGCCATTAGGAAGGCACATAAAACAGAACAGTTTACCCTCATGCACAAATTTTTCTGTTGCTGTCTTTTATGGGTATTGAGTAGTAGGCATCTTTTAAATCACTTTTTGTCATGTAGCTGTTTTTATGTATGAGGTCTGTAACTGAGTGTTTGTGTCCATCTAAATAGGCATAAACCTATTTAGATTCTTTAAATTCAGTATGAGTCCAAAGGATCCATCTGATTTTGGCCACAAAAATAGTGGTGAAATGAAGTCTCCTGTCTCATGGAGTCACTCTTTGATAACATTTGTCTGGAGTAAATGGCTTATATCTGTATCTATAAATAGTGATTCTTCAGGGGTACATTTTTGTGAGTGCAAATAAAAGTGCTGATTAGGAATACTTTCAAACTCTAGTGGCAGCCCTGAGACAGTGGATAATATTTCTGCACCCAGTGTCAGTGCTGACCATGTGCTACGTTTATCTACTATACAACCTCCTTTGCACTGTTGTACCTTGTCTCTTAAATACAAAATAAAGGTAGGGGTATTTACCTGTAGTAGACTCATATTTGCTTCCTGTATGGGAGATTCCACTTGCTGTGGTGGCCCCCAATGTCCCTGTCTAAAATATGACCCTGTCTGTTTTTGGTGCATTGTTCATCTGTCTGACTGCAGTATGGCTACCTCTTATGGAGATTTGTTTAGAATGTAGCCTATGTGTCCAATGGTATTAGACACCCGGTAAATGTCCCTAGCTTCTTTAATAGATCTGGGAAGGTCTACACTGATAGAGCAAACACAAAATGACAACACTGATAGTGAAACACAAAGCCTAGCTATGGTACTGCAATATATACAACGGTAAATGTTGTCCAACACTTTATTTGTATGAATTGGAATATATAGAATGTGGAAGTAACATGTAGCTTAACAAATGAGCCTGTACAGAATTTGCATATCATTGGATTGTACAGATCACCATCCAAAGTACCTTTCCAAGACTTGCTTTCAGCTCTCCAAAAACTTTGCAGTAGTAACATTAAAGGAAGACCAGCAGTGATTTTAGGAGACTTTACTGTTGATATCTTGTAACAATCATCAAAAAGACACAGTTTGTTGACACATGTGGAAAACCTTGGATACCAGCAGATAATAGCAAAGGCAACAACAGAGTATAGTTCTTTGTTAGATCATGCTTATACAAATAGTCCACTTTCTATCAATCATGCAGGAGTTCTTGAATCATATTTTTCTCATCATAAGCCAGTCTTTGTTTGTATCTCATAACTATAGCTTGTGTTGTGTAAGAGAGTGTTGCAAATTGTGGTGGTTGAACTTGCTTATTTGTGATATAAGATAAGGGATGATGTTTTCAACAATTTACTTACTCATCTACAAAAACAAATTGGTATATAGCTTTCCATTTTTAAGTTTGATGCTTTTAACAAGGGTTAGTGCAGTGGCCTAATACATTCTTGAATAATGTGTCATTACTTTGCATAATAGTCATGTTTTGATTTGCTGCCAAGATTTAACTTAAGTGAAATTGAACTGTAGAGTAGCACTGTAAATAATTTCATTATGTGGATAATTTTTGGATGTGAACAACCAGTATGCTTACACTAAAAGGAAACAGCATTACAAGTATATTGTTTTAGGTAAGTATAGGTGACAGCTAGTTATATGTTAATGAACCATGTGCATAGGATGTTTGCCAAAATGCAATTTTTCATGTAATTTTCCCGTCATGTGCAAAAGCAAGACATTCGGTTGATAAAACAGTTGATTTCTGACTCCATTCTCCCTTTGCAAGAATATCAGGAGAGTATGCCCTAATCCAAACAACTGTTTTCAATGCTTACTTAACAAAGTATTTATTTTTGTATGTATGGACAAAGTAGAAGGCTATATCCACGATGTTTCTCACTTAGGGAAAGGAGAAACCAAAGCATATTTTGATTTTAAGTTGCAAATGGAGTCACAGACAATTAGAGGAGTTTGTTTTTCACCCAGCAAAAAGCATTCTTTTGAAGAAATTACCATGAAGAAGTCACCAGTCAAATTGACGAAGTTCATTAGAGACAAAAACAAGGAGTCAACTGATATCCTTATGAATGAAAGTCATTATGGAAGAGCTTTCCCCAGATGAGATTAGATTTGAACATAAGAGCACACATCCTCAAGAAGACCTGTGTATTGGACAGCTAAGTAATGTATTGCCAGAGCAGTTGTTGACATTAAAGGCTAAAGTTGTCAACTTACAAAAGGCGGCACAAATAAGCACTCATGCTGGCGTTGTCTTGACTAAGAGAGAAGCTGTGCTACTAGATCCAACAGGGACAATCACACTTGTTCTCTGGGAGCATGATGTTGATACAAGTGAAAATGGCATAACGTACACCATATGGTAATCCTGTAAAAGGAATATCAACTATATTGGAAACAAAAGCATTCCCTGCAGATCTACTACACCCACCAAAGGCAGTGCCAGATGAAGTAGTCACGGCTTCATTCACTGGTGAAGTAATAGGGGTCCAAAAGTGCGTGCTAAGCACATTGTGCTTCAGATATTCATTTAACAAACCTATGTAGGTATCAGCATTTTAGCAATAGTGGTAGGACACATGATATGATTCAACTATCTAGTTGTATTATAGGACTGATTGTTTAAAACAATGTATACCTTTGAAAACATTTTCAGTAGCTATCTCCTCATTTGAATAATCTGTATACAGTAT
Source organism: Mastigias papua (assembly GCA_964019165.1). Taxonomy (NCBI): domain Eukaryota; kingdom Metazoa; phylum Cnidaria; class Scyphozoa; order Rhizostomeae; family Mastigiidae; genus Mastigias; species Mastigias papua. Next base: position 3,132,588 of record OZ025276.1, read on the forward strand.
TTTGGCTGTAACTCCGGATTCCACGTCCAAAAAATTCTTAGAGCTTCTTCTATGCTTTCAGATGTTTCCGTTTCACAAATGAAGGCACCAACCACTTGATAATCAACATTTGTTCTAACAACTAAGAAGAACAGAGGCAGAGCATATCTTGTTGTGCGGTACATTGCATCAAGTAATACAAGCTCATTGCCATACCGATTTAACAGTCTATGCTGCAAAGCGTTTTGATAGACAAAGAGCAGCTCTGTCACAAGGTAGAGAATCCTCAGAGTCATAACCATCGTCAACCACATCATTCGCGGGACTATTTGCAGAAGCTTGCTTGTCACAAGATCTTTGACAAAAGTAGATTTTCACTTCCTTATTGCGCTGCTTCCACTGATCGATTTTTTCCTGTAAACAATCCTGGCCTATCAAAGAATGACAAAGCTTTCATTTGAAATTCGCCATATGGGTCCGTATACCCTTGTGGTGTGGGAAAAAGCGTCATTTGATACATCCAGTAGTTGGTCACTAGTGAAAATTGTACTTTTAACGAAAATCTGTAAGTGCCTCTTCATCTCATGCACATTAGAGACACCCTCTCGCACAAGCTCGTCACTTTTCTTCACCAAGCAAGCATCTATTTTGTGGGATATACCCGCTACCTGAAAAATGACATAAATGTCTACTTCAGTACCTGCATGTAGAGTAAGAAATAATATGTCTCTTCTATGACAATTCATTACTAGCTATGGAATAGCAGAAGAATGCAATCATGAATTTGCAAACATGGAACAAATTGGTATGTTGTATAATTACAAGTCCTGTCATATGATCCATATGACGTGCGAGATCAGGGATTGTGAGTAGAAAGTTTTGTTCAAATTCTATGCTCCTGCAAGATGCAAGTGCATCTTTAATCTCCTGTGATGTGCTTCTGTGTTTTCTCTCCGTACCATTTGTCATATGCCAAAAAGAAAAATTTATGAAATAAGCTGCTTGAATCGCACCGAACTTTAAGAAATGAACTGTGAGAAAATGGGTAATATAGAGTGAACAGTACATCATCCTTAGTAGGTAATATAAACGAAATATTATATTTAATTTTGTCTGTAATACTGTGCAATCAAAATTGAAAAGAACTGCACCCTGCTATATGCTATAGCCAAATATAACAGGAAGAGTTAACCTCTATGCTACCTACGGTGTAACAAACACTTGCCATGGATGTGATAACTCACTCGGTAATCGGGAAATTGAATAATTTCCTGTATGGTTATCTCAGCAGGGCATCCAAACTTCTTTGTATCTTACTTGCGGCAGTACAAGTGATCATTACCCTAAGTGGACATTTTGCAAGAGGATATCTGATATAAGCATAGGTTTTTTCTTCATTAAACAAAGGTTAGAAAAGTGCAAATGGAATCATTATCTCATGCAATGAACAGGGCCACCGCGAGGGGGCTGGTAGAAAAGAGTGTCATTACCTCCCATCTAGGAGGAGGAACCGTATAGTCTATGCAGTTGTCATTTGCTCACATTGTGAAATGCCATAATGACATAAAAGTCATCTGCAACAGTGACTTACAAGATTTTCTTTCCTTCTGTTTTTTCGTATCTACTTCATTCTGGCTTAGAAATCTTTTCCATCCTGACATTGCAGCTTTTTACTTTCCACAAGAAAGAAAGGCACCCCATGAAAATCAATTGCCTTATCCTTTCATTGCAGTCTATGTTTAGACGTTTTCGGATCTAGAAGGTACAAAGAGTTTGCAAGCAGCTATGCATACTATTTTCATATCTTCATTCCTTTATGAGGGCATGCTCAATACCATTTCACACGGGAGATCTACGCTTGATCACGTAGTGATACAGTCTACTCTACATTCAGCAGTTAGTAAAGACAATACAGATATAGATTCAAGAATTCATCATTCCATAAGAGAACCTTACCTGAGTTCCCAAACCCTTTTGTTGATTTGTAGCATGAGAATCGTAGTGTATACTCTATCTCATGCCTTCGGATAATTTCAAGGGCTTCTTGACGTGTTGTTGTGCAGTGCACAGATATTGCTAATTCAGTCAAATCTACAAAAGAACAGAGTCACTTTTTGTCTCAAAGCTCAATGGAACCCATGTGATATGTTAATGTAACCTTTTGATATTGAGAATACAAACCCTTTCAAATGTCATTTACCTTCTTTTAACTTTGTGAAAACTTACTAGCATACTGGGATCGATGCATAGCAGTTTTTCCATGATACTTCACATTTACTTAATCCACACATCTGAGCGGTATTAGTAACATCACAAGTTCTGGTCATAGCCATGATGTTCCCGCTAAAGTAAATAGTTTTTAACTACAACTACAACTAGTGCATATCATGTGACTTTTCCTGAGCAAAATTACGAATTCCGGAGTGCATCGTTACATTTACAACGAGTGCACTCGGAGTCGTACATGGCAATTTTCGTCAAATGTCATTTCACTGGCTAGTACCAACCGATATAATGGTCATATGGGAGGTGTTGATGTGCTTGATGGATATTTGGCAAATCTCAGGCCATGTATTAGGGGAAAGAAATGGTACTGGATGCCAATGATCAATTGCTTTCGCCTTTTACACGTTGCAGCATTCAGAGCATATGTTGATCTTGGACATAGTAGCACCAGTCACATTGATTTTCTGAGATACAACAAGCCTTCACCGAAACAACCACTTCTGCATCCACTCGTAATGGGAAAAGAGAATCAACCATATTGCCAAGACATCTTACTGACGAGCACACACCTGTATCATATGAGAAACAAGGGCATTGTTTTTTTTGTAAAAAGAATAAAAGAATGACGTGCTCTCTTTGTGGTGTCCTCTTACACCAAAGTGCACATTGCTTCAACAAATGTCACACATGATGGCCAAAAACAGTTGTAGCAATCAAAGACATGAACATACTAATGGAAACTGTAGTAAAAATGTTTTATGGTTCTGCCCATAGTTCCCAATGCAAACATTCTTGTATTCTGTACCATTTTAGGCAAAATAGTAAAGTGTCTCTTTTATCATGTCACATAATAGGGAATAGGCAGAAGGGACACTTAGCACGGCTCCTTAGCTGTTTAGTGGACGCTCAGAGAATAATGGAACTTGGTAAACCTCGTTTCAGATACAGTTTCATAATCACCATGCGTTAAAGCAAAATGAACTCCCAGGCTACGTTCTTAGGGGTGTGCAAAATGCGGGAACTTTGCATGGTATGCATCTTTCATGGCAATCTCCAGTCAAGTGTCCTATGAATGTATTTTACTAAAATTCACTTACCTTTGGAGGATAGTTGTTCCTTCATACAATGTCATCACAGGTGTGCAACTTTTATGTATTGTCTATTCTTCCTTTTCTTAGATTTCCCAAGATTCTGGTTCTCAAATTGTAGGCAATAATAAAGTCGCATTCTGACAAACAACTTTACGAGGAACTTCTTATCGAAATTTGCACATGTAATGTTAAGTTCAACTTTTAGGAGTCTTTTGATAAGGTCAGCAGCGACATTCTTTGTTTGCTTCAGACTCTTGAAGTAAGTCACAACCAAATCTCCTAATGAAGTTGTATATGTTAGCATGATTTCTGATGGTGCAGTCAAGCCTCCAAATGAACTAGAGTCGCCATCATAGGCTTTGAAATCGAGAAAGGCACTGTTAAGCCTAAGTCACACTTGATGTGCTTTTTGTGACACTGCCCATATAAGGTTAGCGTTTTTTGACGCACTGCATGCGCATCGCGCTTTTTTGAGCCATGCGACACTATGCGGCAAAGTTGAAAATATTCAACTTTGATGCATTGAGACGCACCAGAACAATAGCAAGAGTCACGATAGATGGACAAAATGGCAGCAATGAACTTCATGAAAGAAAACCGTATTGAAGCCTTGAGGAGGTTTACTTGCCTGTACGATACTACTATGAAGGAATACAAGGACGATCTTGTACGGGAAAATGCTTGGAAGTTGATTTGTATTGAAGTAAACGGAAAAGAGTAGTATGACAACGAAGTACTTTCAAAAGGTAAGGTTACTATATATGTTTCATATGTAAACTGCTACATTATGCCAAGGTCTTGTAGGGGTACATCAATTGAAAGCTTGAAATAGTAACAAATTGAAGCTGCTATCGAATTACCTTTAACTGCACCTGCTAGAGATGCATGTCATTTATATATTTAGCAAATAAATCATTAGTTACCTTTGAAAGCTCTCATTCACACATTGGATGCTTTCATAGACTTCAAAATTTCTTCTGAAACTTATTAAGTAAAGTATGAGGTTTAGCTGCTGATACTGTGTAAGAAATTATGAAGCAGTTCATATTATCTTCCTTTTCAATACTTATACAACGGTACAGAAGATGAGATCAGCAATTTACTGTAAATATTTTCATAATAAATAGCAGGCTGGCTAGCTTCATAGCTAAGCACAAGCATTATTCCTAAAACAGCATTTGTTATAGGTCTTGAGATTTAAGTGTATGCTTGTTGAAGCATAAGAAAATTCTGGAAAACCGTTTCAGAAATGGTACCTTCAACCGCTTGTAAAACCACAACGGACCTGACACACATATTATGAGTAAACAAAAGGCTATGATTACTCTTGTTTCCATTGAATCCTTGAACAGGAAACCGATATTAATCTTGAATACAAGTCATGCACACTTTTCTACTGATGACTCTACATCCGAGAACTAATGGACTTCCAACTGTATATCACAGTTAGCACATATTTACTACTGATTTTGCATGACCAATGTCCTACCATGCTAATGTACGAAGTACAAGCTGTTCATGACAACCAAAATATTATCCAATGCTGATGTGAATTACTGTCCCTGGGTGATCTACATCGTCGTCATCGAGAACGGTAGGCTCATGATTGCACCTCTCCACCATCCTCCGCCATTCAACTCGACCTTGCACTTTTCTTTCCACTTGCACCATCGTCAGCCCACAAATATCTTTGATGTTGTCACTCAGTCTTGTCTTCGGTCTGCCTCTTCTTCTGTTTCCTATGACTCATGACTTTGTGATGAGGGTATTGAAGAACACAAATGAATTCATATCTTCTGCAAGCCAGAAAGAAGAACTGGATGAAGATGACCTATTTGGACAGGGTGTTGGTAAACCACTCAAAAACTTAAATGCTTATCAACAAGCCTGGCAAAGCTCAGAATACAGCAGGTGTACGAAGTAGCTTGGCAACAAGGCCAAACGAATTAATAAAGCATTCAATATCAAATTTCTACAGATTATGTCTCGTTTTAAGTTTCTTCTTGGTGGAAAGTCCTGTCTGTTAAAAACGTGGGAGGGGGTATAAAAATTTTAAGGTTTTAACGCAGGAGGTATCATTTCAATACGTAATAACTAAAATAACATGAAAAGTTACAAAAACCTAGAAATCTGGTGTTCATAAAAAGATGTAAAACCTTCAATCAGTATAGATCTAAAAGCATCAATCCATGAAACAATGCCATGACAATCGTTATAATCTACGTATCCAGGTGGGCATTATAGGCGACCATACGATTTTTGGCAATCATTGTACTTTTTCAGCCACTTATGGAGCGCTATTGCAGCAAGACCATTCTTTGCTGCTTGTTCTGGATGTGTTTGTGTTGGAGACCTGAGAAACATTCATCTGCTTGATAAAATGCCAAAGGCGTTTTCCACTACCCTTCTTGCTCTTGACAAATGGTAGTTGTAATGCGCAATTTCTCTGGGAGATTCTTGCCAGGGTATGGTTTTTGCAAAGTATCCTTTAGAGGAAAAGCTTCATCACCTATGGAACAGTGCCTAGCCTTAGTTAGCATATCTGGCAAACATTCATCTTGAGGAACATTTAGATCTCCCTTATTTAACATTTCACCAAGTATTGTGTAACTGAGTACGCTTGAGTCACTCTGCCTTCCATAGTCTCCAACATCTACATATGCAAAAATATAGCTTGCATCAGCTACAGCCATGAGAACAAGGCTGAAAGGTTCTTTATAAGTATGGAAGGTGCTGCCTGAGTTTGGAGGACACTTTATTATACAATGCTTGCCATCAATTGCCCCCAGGCATAATGCCCCAGAGATTCTAGACATATTCTGAAATCCTTTTCCATTCCTCAGGTGAACCTGGAAAAGCAACTGAAATTGGACTAAGAGTATCCCAAATTTCTCAGGTACTGCGTTAAGTATCTGACAAACAGTTGATCTTCCGATTCTGACACTGAAGGAAAGTGATGCTTGTGATTCACCAGTAGCAACATAGCATAAAGTAACAGCAAGCCGCATAGCTGGTAGCAAAGGCTCACGAAAACGGGATCTCTGTTTTGTCAATGATGGTCCTACCAAGCTGAGCAGGTCGTCAAATACTGAAGGTAGCATTCGGACATAGTTAAAATGCATGGTATGATCCTGCAGTCTCATCTCTGTTATTATATTAGAGTAATGTCCCTACCGCTCATGAGCCTCCCACAATCGTCGAACCCAAACATGATGTTTGCTTTTCTACTTCTTACGTAAAACAGCAGCAAGTAACTGGTGTTGTAAAGCCAACACAACAAGACTGTCATTTCGATTAGATGCCATCTTACATTTGTTTTCATAACAACGCTTAATGACGCACTATATGAGAACACACCTCATGCGTTTTTGATGCACAGTGATGCGACGCGCCATGCCGCATCGTGATGCATCAAGTGTGAATTCAGCTTTACATAGTTCTAAATCATCATTTACAAGAATGCTGCACGCCTCACATTTGTCTCATAAATGTTTTGCGTAGTAGAAATCCTGCAATATAAGCAAGTGAAGTGGCCTTAACAATTTGCTTTTGACTATGTTCACTTGCATAGTCAGTTCATATTTCTATTGGTTCACTTTTATGAGAATGTCCAAAAATGTGTGGTCAAGATGCTGCAAGCCAGCAATCAATTTATTGTCATCAAGTTCACAATTACCAGCAACTGTTAGGAGGTCAACATGAAAGAGTTTCCTGTATGCCCTAATGAATTGGATGGGAGTTGGGCTGTCACTATTCCCACCTTGCTGACGGATTGACCCAAGAAAGTTCTCCCATGGATCCTGATTCAGCTGCCTTGTGACCAGGAATGAAGCAATGCATTCCTGGTACATTTTCTCCCAAATGGACACAAGTGCAGTGATGGTCATACACCAACCCTTTAAGCATTTGAGGTTCTTGGTTTAGTCTTCTTTGGAGGTTGGCTCAACAACTGTAAGGGACTTGATAAAAGCGAATGCATTTATCAACTCTCCAATATGTGGTGACTGTAGTGTAAGAGGACATCTACACTTCTTTGAGTCCTTAAAGCTGATGGAGTTACAGCAGTCAAACAATGTATCAAAGTGCTTTATCAGCTGGTCAGTACTTATAGCATCACCTGGGAGTGCTTGTAAATAGACACATGTATTGATAGCTGCTGATAAGGTGTGACTGAAGATCTGCGAGGAATGTTTAACTTTCATGTTGGAAAAGCCATTTGGGTGTAGATGCTTCTCTGTGAGCTTTGGAGCCAGCCTAGTAGTTATCTTTTGATCCTTTTGGACAAATTCTTCAATATGTGCCCATTTTGCACCTTTGTTCCCAAAGTCAAAGTAATATTTCATTAAATTATTCCTTACAGATTTGAGAAGATGGGGAGGATCATAAAGCACAAAATACTTCTTTCCATTGATTTCAAAGACAGGTTCTTCTTCAGAAACTCCCATGTATGCAAAGAAGCTTGCAAACTCTGATCCCTGGTCACTCACTAAAGAAATAGCAGAGAGGCCCATGTTTTCCAAATGCATGATAGCCTCAGTAACAATTTCCTTGAAGTGCAGCCTGTCATAAGACTCATTTACAAAGTAGTAGGCTATGGGCTGTTTCCAGTTTTGTAAAATGCCCCTGGCCATCAACACCAAAGCAGACTTGGCAATTGCCCCAGATGTCTCTTTGTCACCAAAATCCTCAAAACCAATGATGGAGTCATTCTTTTCATCATAGTGTAAATGCGACTTGAGTGACATCTCATCCATAATCAGAGAACAGAACCTGCTTCCTAGAGGTACTTGTTCTACTCTTTGCCACAATACATATAGGGATTTATCTGTAAAGCTACAACCAGAAGAGACGTTGGAAACAAGGTTTGTTAAAGTCTTTTTTGATGGCAGCTTCAACAGCTTTGCTAGACACCTGTAAGCTTTCCCACTTATGTGGTATAAACGTAGAGCCATTCCCTTATATGAGTCATCATATCTTCTGCCTTTCTTTTTCACAGATGAAAGACTTACTTGCTTTTTACTAAACGTAAGTAACTCTGGAGTAATAGCACCTTCTAGTAGCTGAAAGGCCTTGGTACTTTTCTGAGCCTTTGTTAGATTTTGCAGAGCATTTGTCTGCTTTTCACTTTTGATCTTTTTTCTACGGTGTGCTATGTTTTTCCTTTTAGTTGTCACAATTGATCTCAACTTGCTTTTCCAAGGTGTGCTAGCAGACAGACTATCAGGAGTCTGAACAGACATATCATTGGTGACTTCATCTATGTTTGAGGTCCCTAATTGTAAAAGAGGAGTCAACAAAATACAAAGGCTGCAGTCCACTGAATATTTTTAATTTTCAAAACAAACATGCAGAAAAATGTGTTGTTACAACTAGCTCATGTTTGAAGTGGGAATACCATTTGATACTAACGTCATGGGTTATCTGGTAAGCTTTTGCTAGAACCAATGTGCTCCTTACTGCACCACATTTTGTATGCCCCTGCTTGTATGAAAAAGTAAGTCAGTAATCCCAACTGAATTGCAATCTATTGAAACATGTTGTATGAGAGAACATACCATCTGAAAAAGTTGTTGATGGCTCATGGTTATCATGATTTGAAACTTTTTATGCCTTTTCTCCTGAAAATTTAATTCATTTATGAATATTAGTGGGGTAATACAAGAGCAATGGTGAGATGTGGGGCAAGGGGGACAAAAGTTTCATCAGGATATGATTAGAGCTTTTGTCCTGTCTAAGATAAAGTCTATAGATATGATACATCAAGTGACTCAAAAACAACTCGTGTGTCCTGTTTCTTGGGATGTTCTTCTTATGGACTTGTAGATCAAACTATCTAGACAAAGGTACAAACTTATGCTGTAAGATTTAAGTGCAAATTTACTTAATTTCTTTGAAGGTGGTGCTTTTTGTTTACATCCACTTGTAGGCGGTGGATTTGGAATAGTAAATATTGTAGGAACAGCATCTCTAGCCAATCTAGTATGGATATTGGAGAACTTAGGGAGACATTGCCATTCAAAATGGTTTGAGCAAAGAGCACAATTCTTCCTTAAGTAAGATGGCATCTTATTAAGCACGTTCAGTCTTCGGCAGTTCTGTAGCCACAGTTTGCACCTAAAAATAAAATCAGTTCTATAGCTCATTAAAGTGTTATACTATTGAGCCAACTAAAACTCTAGTGCAATAACAGAGAAGAAACGATTGCAAAATATCACAGTGTGCCTACTACTGAATGCACTGGCAGCTTACCTGTGGAAATCCAACGGGAAGTAGTGAACACTGAGTTCAGGATTAGATTTCTTGTTCTTGCTGCAGTTTATTGCTGAGCAGTACACTGTCGAGTTTGATCTAGAACGCTTCTCGCAAGATATTGTGAAGCTTTTGACCACTCACTTCACCAGATCGCCATACAAATTCCTACTCCTCAGAAACTTTTTACATGGTAAACCTAGATTTCATGCTGTGCATACGCTCCCACAAAGCACCCACTTTCGAACAATAGAGTTTCCCTTCTGCCTATTCCCTTTTCTGTGATCATGTACAAGTACTGATATTGAGGTCTTATTCATGGTATGACCCTATTCCTGGCATTTTTTATGTATATTTATAGGTTTGATCTCACCCAGTGTTGCTATTGTCTTTGTCGCTTGTAGACAGTGAAGCATGGAAACTGTACTAGGTGTGTTTTATGTTGCGTTTTATCATCACCAGTGTAAATTCCAACTAACTAATTTACGATTTGAATTGGTATTTACATTTGTTCCCTGGAAGTATATATAAAGACAGAGTAACAAAAAACCGGTGTGGGAAACGAACTGCTAGGCAATGTGTTGAGGGGAAGTTAGTATAAAAATAGGTCTAACAAAAGGGCAAGGTGTTATTACGTAATAGAATGTTAGTATGATGTAGGTTTAGTGTTAGCATAGAGGAAGTGAAGGCAATGAGCTGTAGAAAAAATTTGCTATGAATGGATGAATGAAGTGGAAGATAAAGTAACTAAAAATGGAATTGCTACAAGGCTCCCCCCCTAGAATGCACTTGGAGTGTGAAATTCGAAAATATAAAAACACAAAATATATGAAAAGTCTGTTGGTACTACAGAACTTCACTATAGCACGAAAAAGCGGGAACATTGCTTTAGCATAAAAAAAGCAGAAAAAGGCAGAAAAAAACTAAAAAACAGCTTTCAGTATGCTAAAGCAATGTTCCCACTTTTTCATGCTTTAGTTACGTTCTGTAGTACAAACACAAAATACAACAATGAAATGAAACAAAGAAAACATACTGTTCAAGTTCTATAGTATGAGAGTCAAGCAGTCCCATATCAGTCTGGAAAATGCACTCTTCTTCCTGAGCGAGTGGTACACAGCAAAGGCTTTGGTTGAACAGTGTCCGAAGTAGGATCATAAAGGGTGGCAAGAGAATGGTTGACTAAAGCAGAATCAAGATGAGCTGGCTTCAGACGATAGAGCCTGACAGAACTCTGTTTACCCTGGATGTCAAGAAGAAAGTGTGTCTCATTGCGAAGAATAATTTGGTAAGTCCATTGTAAAGCCAGGTTTCCACTTAAATGAATGTGGTCGATTCGATCGATTTGGTCCAGTCGGTCAACAGGGTTGGCAGTTTCCACTGAAACACATCAATCGATTCAACCACATTGATCAACCAGGGTTTAACTTTTCCATCGAAACTAGAAACAGATAATAATTGTACTTTAAGTAAAAAGAAGGGAAGGATGTCAAAATGATCAAGTTATCAAATCTAAAAGAGTTTGGGTAAGACAGCTGTACAGGGAAAGGAGAGTAAAAGCAGAATACTGCTCATTGATCAAAGAAATGCAAGTTGTTGACAAATTGTTGTTTTGCCAACAATTTAGAATGATGCTGCAAAAATACAAGATGTTATTGGCACTAGTAGCCCCGAGAAATACTAAAGTAGGCAAATACTTTGTTTGAGATAGTTGACAGTTTCAGTAGTTAGACGAAAAAGTTAAACAGTTATTACGAAGTTTAAGTTGAAGTAGTCTGTGAACAACAGATTGAGTCACTTCCTTTGGCATGTCGTCATTTTTTGAAAGAAACGCGGCATTTACAAATAGTGTTCTAACATCAGAAGAAACGGAAAGTATTAGAGAAGCAGGCGTAGAAACAGAGCCGCTCCCTGAAAGCAGTACGTCGATGTCCACTTCGATAGCAAGTGCTCAGGACCCACAGTCACACGAGATTTCTAATAAGTCAGCCACCATAGAATCTGCGAAATCCTTAGAAATACAATTTGATCCGTCTAAAACATGCCCCACTGATCATGGCCACTTCTGTGAGACCATCACTGATTCTGGAGCAAAAGGATTAATTCTGGAGCATGGGCCATGCAGACCAACTGATGGATTCGAGCAAGTTAACGCTGATGGATCTATGACTACAAATTTTAGTGAAAGGTACTATAATAAGTACATCAGCAATATTTCAGTACCTCGACTTTGGCTGTGTTATTCAAAAGAACTGAGAAAACCTTACTGTGAGGTTTGCTGGCTGTTTGCTGATCGCTCTTTACACAACTATGAGAGCCAAAGAGGTTGGATTAATGGTGTTCCTGGTACAGGGCACAACTTACTAGAGAAAATAAAACAGCATGAAAATTCATCGATGCACATAGAAGCAGCAGCTGTATACAGTAGGTGGAAATCAGGGAAGGCTTTGGATGAAGAAAACGAGCGTAAACTTCAAAGTAACTCGTTGTTTTGGGTGAAAGTCCTGAATCGAGTTATCACCATACTATTGACCCTGGCATCATTATCCTTGGCCTTTAGAGGCCACAGAGAAGAATACAAGGATGGAATATGTGACGGAGGAAACTTCCTTGGGCTGGTTGCGTTATTAGCAGAATACGATGAAGTGTTTTCAGAAGTTGTTGCCCTCCCTGCTAGGGCTACAAAGTACTTAAGTGCTACAATTCAGAATGAATTGATAGACCTCCTTGCAAAGGCAGTGAGATCATCTCTTGTCAAGAAGATTAATGCTTCCCCATTTTGGTCGATTATCTTAGATTCAACGAGTGATGTTTCTAGAGTTGATCAACTGAGTGTTGTCATACGATGGGTACAGATTGAGGGAGATAAGTGTTCAGTGGTTGAGAGTTTCATGGGTTTTGTGAAGGTAACTAGTCCTGATGCGAAAGGAATAGCTTCTACTGCAAAAAATTTTATTGAAACGCTTGGAATCGACTTTGGGAAGATAAGGGGTCAAGGCTATGATGGAGCTAGCGTTATGAGTGGGGTTCATGCAGGAGTACAAAGCTTGATTCAGGAGGCAAGTTCCTCCCCAGTGCCTTTCGTCCATTGTGGCTGTCATAACCTGAACCTAGTGATTAATGATGCCGTAGACTCAGTTGTTGAGAATAAGGGATTTTTTGGTGTGCTCAAAGAAATTTTCAACTACTTTGGACAGTCTTTGAATAGATGGGAGGAGTTGCGAATGGAAGCCGATCCTGGATCCCTCACTCTAAAGCGATTATGTGAAACTCAGTGGTCTTCAAGGGTTGATGCCGTTCGTGCAGTTAGCGACAGATATCCCCACATCATGAAGATTCTAACGCGCTTAGCCTTGACATCGACAAAGAAAAAAGAGAGAGATGACGCAAAAGTTTTGAAAGAGAAAATGGACAGCTATGAATTTATTTTGTTCATTGTGATATGGGAAAGAATCCTACGTGCAATTAATTCTACGTCCAAAGAGTTGCAGTCACCCAAGCTGGATCTTTCTATTGCATCAAGGCTTCTAAGCTGCACCGTCTCTGAATTGGAAATTCTTCGAGGCTCCTGGGATTCAGTTAGGAAGACAGCTTCAGCTTTGGCAGAATCATGGAGTTCTTCTCTCACCTTCACTCAAAGAAGAAGACGTAGAGTAAAGCGTTTCTTTGATGAATGGTCGGAAGATGAATGCCTCACTGATGCTGAAGAATCCTTTAAAGTGCGTGTTTTTTACAAGACAGTTGATACTGCTCTCATGCAATTGCAAATAAGATTTAAGGGGCAAAGTCTGGTAACGAGTCTTATCAGCTTCCTATATCCAAAATCTTTGGTCAAATGCGACATTGCTGAAATAGCTGTTCTTGCAAGGAAAATTATTGGGAAGTACGAAAAGGATTTTACCGAATGTTTAGAGACAGAACTAAGGTACTTTGTCAAAGAAGTCAGACCTGAAATCGAAGTAAAGGAGTCAGTCACGGATATTGCAAACTTGATGCTTGAGAGCAGGGTCAGTTCGTCATTCCCTGAAGTTTATAAACTAGTATTGCTTTTTGTACCAATTCCAGTAACTGTTGCAACCGCCGAAAGATCTTTTTCTAAACTGAAACTTATTAAAACGTATTTGAGATCAGCAATAAGCCAAGAAAGACTTGACAATCTTGCGGTGCTTTCGATTGAAAACACAGAGGCAAAGGCGATCGACAAGACAAAGTTAATCCAAAACGTTGCCTGTTTGAATGCCCGAAGGCAGAAAAGAATTGGAGTATAGATTTTTTGCTTGTACCTGAAACTTTAGTAGTAACAATATACCATTGAAACATTTTGAAGCTGTCTTATCTATAGGTATGTGTTTTGTTATGTAGTTTCGTAGTGGTTTTGTTGTATTTGCTGAAGAATGAGGAGGAACGTTTGGCTCTCTTTAACAATGTGAAGGAGTGAATCTGACGGACCAAAATTGACATATTGGTACTAAAAGTAGTGGATATAGGAACGTCTTAAAAAAGCTTTAACATATATTTGCAGTTTCCTAGTCCCTTTAACTAGACATAGGTGCAAGGGGCCCCAGTCCCCCTACTTCACTAAGGGCCCCACACACCTCCGCTATGCCACTGACTGGAATAAAACCATTCCAGAGGCAATTGCATGAAAAGGGTGCAGTTTTTGCCTCACTATGAAGGAGTCTGCTCAAATACAATTAAAGAGGAATCATACTTACTTCCACCAATGTCAGTTGCAGCTATATGTTGGCAGGGATATATTCACCTTTTGTGACTTTGTTGTTGCCACTGGAAATGACATTTTCATAGAGCAAATCACTCTATGCAGAGAATGGGTTGATACCAAGATACAAGATCTAGAACTGTTCTTTGATTCATTTGTTCTTTCAAGAGTCACATGATTAAACGTAGAATCCCTAGTGCACAAATCTATGAGATCAAACAGTCTTGAAAATTTGCAAATGTACAATAAATAAAAAATAGTTCATTAAAATGTGGCAAAATATGTGTTGTGTGAACGTCACTTGTTATCTTGTATTCTTTGATACGACCAATTGCCCTTTCCACATGGATCCTAGTATTTGTCACTCTTCTGCTTTTGGCAATCTCAAATGATTCTAGCTGGTCTCCTCTGCTGGTGAACCCAGGTATATTTACTTGCACTTCTCTTAGCTTGGCATCATCCTGAAGTGTAAATCCTCTCTCTGCCATTATCATGTGAGAATCTTCTAGTGTCTCAAAATACCACTTCTTTTTGTGATTTCTTTATCACTTATACTCCCCCATACATATCAGATACACAACTTATTGCACCAGAAGGTGATATACCAATCAGGACTTTGGCAGTGTGGCAATTCGTATAATTTGAAAAGATCAGTTGCTGTGCAATTGGATTTTTGGGGGTTGGGATCCCCATTTCAGTGCAATCTATTATGACATGCATATCAGGAAGCTTCATGGCAATACTACATGGCATTGTGTTCAAACTGTTTTCTTTGGAAGGCCAAATGTTGAGCAGTCTAAATCTTCTATACATTACTGGGATCCACTTTGACAATATTTTGCTAATTGTTGTCAATGAAACACCATAGAAATAGGCAAGATGCTGCTCTGTCATTCCTGAACACAATCACATCAAAACAATGAGGACTTGATGGTAAAGAGAAAACTTGGCTCTGTCATTTTCATATAGTTGATGATCAGTGATAAAATCAATACAAATGTTAGATAGATTCACCTTAGCAAAACCAGCAAATCACGTGAGCTTATGTTCATCTGCTATTATATTATCGACTCTCAGCTCCTTCTTCTTTAACTTTTCTAGTTCAAGTTCCATAGATCTAATGTTTTGTGCATTTGAGTTACCATATTTATTATTTCCTATGCTTTCAGCCCTTGCGTCAGTGGTTTGTAGCACCTGGCTACCTTCACAAACATTAGCTAATATTGAGAGAGGATCTAGGGTGGGTTGGTGACATTGCTTTGCACATACTTCTGCAAGGGTCAACAGTGTATTGGCATCCTGTTCCTGCTTTCCTTCCAAAATCAATGCTGCTTCCGCTAGTTGATTCAGTGAACCTTTTGTCTCCAATGAAGTCAGAACGGTATTATTTCTCTTTCTTCTCATTCTTTGTCCTTGGAAATGGTTACTGCAGATTCTTGTGTTTCTGTTTATGGGGATGTTCCTTACATCCAGTTGCAAACAGTCAATCCATGACTTTAACAACTTCTTCCGGGTTAGGGATAGACAATGAAAGCTTAATTTAGAACCAGGTTTGGCCCTTGATCTGTAAAGAGAACATGTATTCACCATGTTTATGAAGAAAATGTACCATGGCCAACTTTCTGCTGATAGGCCATCACTTCTTTTTCCCACTAGTTGTCCTCCAGTTCAGATTGGCCAATCAGAACCAAGATTAGGTAATGATCATGTGCCATGTGAAAGTTGCTCTTTGAGGGTGGAGATGCTCAACCGTTCCATTGGCACATGGGTGGTATGCAGTTGTGTGTATCTGTTTGGTTCTGAGAAGGTTTGTAAGAGCTGTGATGAGGGATGATTCAAATTGTGTACCGCGGTCAGTTGTAACAGTGGATAGGACACCAAAGTTAGAGGCTCTTTACATGAGACATTTCATCCCGCGATGAGCTCATCCCGCGACGGGTTTCATCACTACCTTATTGTTAAATGCAAGAGCGTGTACATGAAAGGGGGCGTTTTCAAACTCATCACGGGGTGAGTTCATCGCGGCATTCCAGCACGGGATGAAATTTCATAGCGGGGTGAAAAGGGGCTTATTTTCCGTAAACTACCATGTAAACAGGATTTGTCCTCATCGCATAGCGAGTTTGGGCAATCAACAAGGGTTTCGTCGAAGCCTTCTACTTGCATTTGCGTTGACGATTTTAGTGAAGGATATGGACAGTTTAAAACCTTTTGGGATACAGAGCAATACGTAAGAACCTATTGCTTCAAATATCATTATGATTCTTGTCGTTCAAGATGTTGTAAATGAGCTAGGCCATATTTTGTTTCTCTGTAGTAGGTGCAATGAAAACGAACGATCTGTTGTCGATTGAAGTCTCCAGTCATAAAAATCTACAATCTAGAAAAGCACATCTGGTTAGTTCTTTTGCTTGAGTAATTGTATAAATACAGTTTTGTTGTATAAGAATATGTCTCTTTTACATAGCAAAAATATGTCATCATCACAGTATAGTAGGCCTACAGAATATGCAGCAAACTCTCCGAGCTTTTCAACTGTCCCGAGCGATGAAAGTGATGCTGAAGATATTGTTGCCACAAAACCTTCTCAACAGGATGTGATGCCTATTGCTGAGCACAGTAGTGGCTCCAAACAGGCAAAGAAGACAAGATGGAGGTGGTCTATTGAAATGTGTGACCGCCTCATAGGCTGTCTTTATGAATATAAAATAAAGAACGATTTTGAAGGCAGGGATATGGAGGCCGACCTGGTAAGCATGTATGAAGATTTGCGCAAGGCAATGGCTGCAATCTTTCCTACTGATCATTTTGGCCCAGTTGAACCCTCAGGATCAAGTCAATACCATGGTTCTGTAGACAATAATCATCTTATTGCCGCATATATTGAAAAGGAAAAGAAGCAAATAAAAATTGGATATTTGAGAATAAAGGACAAAGTCAAACAAATACGGTGCAACTTCAAAAAGGCACTTATTGAGGGTACTAGATCCGGTAGTGGAAAAATAATTATACAGCACTGGGATTCCCTTGCTTCGATATGGGGTGGCTGCCCTTCTGTCACAAAGATATCAGGGGCACTTATCTCACAAGATATTGCGGGCATTGCACAAGGTGAGAATCAAGATGAGGATGGTGATGATTGTAATGGAGTATCAGACACTTTAGCACATGAGGAACTTCCTTGTAATTCTGAAGATTCCCGAAAGAAGCGCCGATTATCAGATGAATGCTCATTAGAGAGTGGAAAGGAACCCCCAAAAAGAAAGGCTGTTGACAACAAACGCATGAAAGTACAGAAGCCCCTGTCTGCCCACCAGCGTGACCAAGTAATGATGCGTGTTGCTAGGGATGAGTTGGAGGTTAAGAAAAAAAATTTGGAGGTACTTCAACAGTCTTCCCAAAATATGGAAAAAATGATTGGCATTATGGCTCAGTCTATGACAGCTCTGGGGCAACAGCTTGGAAATGGTTTTGCTTTGTTGGCACAAGCGTTAGCCTCAAACAGTGCTAATCAACAATACTACCCACATCCTCATTTTATGCCACCTGGACAACACCCAGCTAGTATGCCACAACAGGCAACCAATACCACCAATGTTTCTTTCAGCTCAATGCTTAACACAATGAATAGGGATGACCAAGAAAATTGAACTGCTTTATCACGGAGAGATTTTGAAGAATATTATTCACTAATATTTTTAATATATACTGAAATGTCTACGTGCTTTGCTTGTTCCTCTAACACTATGGTGGTTATTCCACCAAACTTTGTGATCCCAATAACCTCATCCATTTTGAAGATAATTTAAGAGAATAAGTTTGAAGACACCATGCTTTCAAGTTTAATGGCAAATAATACATTTGCAATGATTACAAATGGTTTCATTTTCTTTATACTGTTCTGCTGATAAATAATACAAAAAGGGTATTAAAAGAACTTTGCAAAATATGTCTTGAAACAGTCTCTAACTAAGGCACCTTTTGTTGAGTTATAGCTATGTACCCTTTCCTGTGCTCCATGGTGGGTACAATTCTGTTTGTCTTTCTCACTTATTACTTGCATGTTAACACATTCTAGATTTACTACCGCTTTTCTCGATTCGCAAAAATTGTGTAGAATAAAACAGGCAAAGACCAAGTTTGGAATATAATCAATTGCTATATCAAGTGGCCTATTCAAAATTCTCCATCTTGCCTTCAGCCTGCCAAAAGCACATTCAATTACATTACGCACAGATCTCAACATTTGGTTAAACACTACCTCTTCATTACAGGTACAAGTAGGAAATTCTTTCAAAAGACTGGGCAGCAATGGGTAGGCAGGGTCTCCTATCAAAACTGGTGGTACATTCATGTCATCATCTGCATTTAGTTTCCTACTAATAGTGGCAATGTTCATCTCTCTGAAAAATTTATTTATGCTACTATTGGCAAAAACCTTTGCATCATGAACACTGCCTGGCCATGAACAATCTACATCAATAAACTTCCCTTCGAAATCACATACAGCTTGCACATTTATGGAATATTTCATTTTATAGCAGAAATAATCATGTGCGTTTTCTAGTGGTTGGCGAATTGGGATATGAGTTCCATCGACACACCCAACTACCATTGGAAAGTTAAACTTCTCCT
This sequence comes from Mastigias papua, assembly GCA_964019165.1. Taxonomy (NCBI): domain Eukaryota; kingdom Metazoa; phylum Cnidaria; class Scyphozoa; order Rhizostomeae; family Mastigiidae; genus Mastigias; species Mastigias papua. The sequence goes on from OZ025276.1 coordinate 3,151,488, forward strand.
CAAAGTTTGCCGAAAGACTTTCTAAACCTGCTTTTGTTGTTGGGTATAGGATTAACTGTGGGCCTAATACTTTTACTACAGCGTGACAAACCTTTCGAATGGCAATTGATAAGGTACATGGGGCAATACCGAAGGAGTTTGCGGTCAATCTTAAAGAGCCCTGATCTTTCAAAAAGTAAAGTGTCATAGCAAGTTTCTTATTAGAACTGATTGTATCTCCACGGAAAGAAGTGGTATTGGGACAAATATATGGTCTCACCGTTTGTTCAAGAATTCCAAAGTCCTCTCGTGACATTCTAAAATTTGCTAACCATTCTTCATCAAGAATTAACCCTCTCCAAGCATTTGTCCACCACACGTCAGTCCGACCGGGATTTTTCCACCTATGTCTTCTTTTCCTTAATAAGAATCTTCGTCGTGCATGCTTGTATCTTCGTATCAGACGATTCTTCTCTACTATGGACTCTGATATTTGCACTTGTAACCTTTGGTGCTGCACTATAATGTGAGCTATTAGACCGAAATAAACTAACAGCAACGCTTACCATAGTTAACAAACACTTGAATAACGTGACCAAAGCTGTGAAGTGCTTCTGGACAGGCGCCATGTTGTTTTCAGAAAAAGCGAGGGAAATGAAATGGTTGAGTGATGTCAAGTGGCGCGACTTTTCATCGCGGGATGGGTTCTCATGTAAACGCAGAGCAAAATAAGCCACGCCTCATTATTTGATAACTCATCGCGGGATGAAATTTCTCATGTAAAGAGCCTCTTAGATATCCAGTGAGTAAGAATAGATATCCAGTGAGTAAGAAAACAGCAAGCAACAGATAGGTATGGCTTTGGGCCACCTGGTGAAACAATCAATGCAGGTGAGCAAATAACAACATCCTTGGGATGGAGGAAGAGGTCCAACAATATCAAGGTGAATGTGATCAAAACGGGCATCTGGATTAGTAAAAGTACCAACGGGAGTAGTAGTGGGACATTGTACTTTGGCCCGTTGGTGTGAAAGGCATCATTTGGTCCATTGGCAGATATCCCTAATAATACCAGGCCAGACAAAGCATTCCGTGATGAGGTGTTGTGTGGTGCGGATTTCAGGATGTGAAGGGTTATGGACTTTGGCTTGAAGGTGTAAGGATGTTGTTAGAGAACCAACTATTCTCTATCTAGCTGTAGGAAACTGAGCAATGAACACACCAATTTGGTTTATTTCAACACAATCATTTATTAATAATCAATGTATACTTGTTCTCTCTTCGCAATCTATCGCAAAACTCCCCAAATCAAACGTGCTTCACATCTATAAGCCAACAGTTTAACTACACCCAGTGTCACTAACTGACCAATCAGAAACTAACTAGCACTGGCTAACTGGGATAAAACTTGGATTGTACATAAACTCAAGCTATAAAGCACTGCGCTGGTCCCACCCCAGCAGCGTGGCAGCCAGCACTGTTGGAATAAAATACCAGTAAAGTGAATAAAAGAAACAAGGCAATGTATGAGCTCAAATAAATCTTATTGTGAATCAGTAGCAAAACTTGCATTACTTCCTAATGCTCAAAACACAACTCGCTCTGTCCATCTATCTATCTGACTCTATGTCTATCTATAGAAAACAACAGAAACAAAACAATAAATAACCTATTGGGTGAATGACAGGGCAGACAGGGGCAACCACTGTACAGAGGCACTGGTGCCACTGGGCTGCACAATCTCTAACAAGCACAAAGTCCCCAGCTTGCTGCACAAGGGAAGGTTTCCTCACACACCCCCTCCTTGATAACACGTGATCAGGCATGAGCTTCGTTTTGCAGCATGCAATTCCTGCTGCAGCACATGGCGGCTGAGTGCTTTCTCTGCCCATTCTCCCAGGCTCCTCATTCTTTTCATCCACTTTCTTTTCACTTTTCACTTCTACTTCTTCCTTTTGATCTCCAATCTCTGACAACGCCTTTTTGTCTACACTGACACCTGGAAATTCAAGAGGATAACTCTTTTGGATAGGCATGCTCAAAATATGTGTCTTACCTTGACTAATGATACGGACTTCCACTCCTATTATCTGACCATCCTTTTCAGTGATTGTGAAAGTGAAGCACTTGAGCTTATTTTCTGTTGGCATCAGTGAGGCCCTGTCCTTCTGAATAGTACAAAAATGCACGTCTCCATGTATTCCATCGTGCTACGACTTGTGAAGCATACCCACTTAAATCAAACAACGGTAGCTGCTTCCATCACATCCTCTTCGGCAATATCGTATGTTCCAGTCTCTATAAAACAGCTACTAAGCCTTCACGCAATAAAACACACCAATCACTTTCTCATTATCTAACAACAACAATAACAACAACAACAACAACAACAACAATGTCTCATAAATAATACACTGCTGATATAGTATTTTGTTCTGTTATCTTTTTTCATTGATTCTTTGTTTCTGAAGGCACTCTCCAAAGTATTTTAGTAATGACTATTTACAAAACAAAGGGCATGCACTCTGTGCTGACTCATATCTGCAGGGTTCGTGCAGGTCCTTGAACTCCTTGAAAAGTGCTTGAATTTGCAATTTCATTTCAAGGGCACTTGAAACTCCTTGAAAATGGGAATTTTTCCTTTACAATTGGTCTCACTCCTTGAAATTTATGAATGTTTACTGTTTACATCGCTCAGAGTAATAGAGAATGCAGATAGTCTACAGAAGATCGTACAAGTAAACTCGTTATATGCGGAGAAATGTCCCTGTTTCGTTGTTTTAGGCTTCCTGGGTATTCACGCATGAGCAATAATATCCTAAGAGAACTATGAGACATCTGCATACAAGCTTAACTTATGGTTACTCAACTAAACATTGAAAAAGCAATAGAATCATTGGTGACCTCTTTCTCAAATTATAACTTTTTACTTTTCTATTGTTTCAAGCACGTAGAAAACGTTTCATCTCAACATGTTGCTTCCGTTCGAATGCTTTTGCCATGGAAGTGCACAGAGTGTGTTTAACCTAGATTATTGGCGATATACTCAAAGTGATCCTACAAGACAAAATGCCTGGTGGAAGTTGCATGATATCCATGAATGTATGTGTATGTCATATTGTGTACTTATTGTTCCAGAGTGATGTTTTGCCACAGAATTGCAACCTGCAGCTTTATAGGCGGCAAATTCCTTCTTTAGGAAACTCGAAGAGGAGTCTAGAACTTCTATTTTGAGCAATAACTGACTGAACCTAATCTATCAAGGTATATTCCCATGGCTTTTAGGATTGAGTCATATGGTCGAAATTTGGCAACTTAGACCTGAAAGTTTCCGACATAAAGCACATTACCCAGAAATACGTAAATGCTCCAATTGTGAAGTCTCTGGCATAATGTGTCACACTTTAGCAACCATTTTCGTGCTCTATGAAATGTTGAATGTTAATACTATATGCATTTTTTCTTCTGCTTCACATTTTGGTACCTTTGGAAAAATCACGTTTTCTGTTTAGGTAATGCATACCAAACAGCCATATAGCAGTGGGCAATAAAATGACTTTGACATGTCCAGAATAGAAGACTTTTAGCCTTGTTTCATTTGCAAGGAACAGAGTTTGAAGCATTGTTAACTTTAAAATCGCTCTCATACTTTCGATAAATCTCAGAGTCCAAGTTGAATTATTACTTTGTGGATTTATGTACATACACTAGGACTGTGTATTAATTCGTAATATTTATTTTAACTTTTTCAGAAGACATGAAATACAACAAAGGTCTATTAATTTAAAGATCCTTGAAAATCTTTGTTTTAGTCCTTGAATAGCCTTTGACAACTCCTTGAATTTGCTTACTAAAATCCTGCATGAGCCCTGTATCTGCTTATGTTGATGCTTATACAAATATTCAAAATAGAACCTGCCACCAAGTTCTGGCTTGTTATTTGTAGTCCAGATCCAAAGTATATTCATTCTACCACCAAATGTATCAAGTCCACCATAGAGGCAAGGTGGAAACATAGACCTTTGAAATGGAGACATTGTATGATCCAATCCCTGTATTGAGGATGAATAATAAATCAATTTATGTCCAACACTAAGTATAACAATAACAATATATGGTGCAATAATATATGGCCATTATAGGCAACTAGCATATAACACATCTCAACACCAGATCAGTTCATAGGAGGAAATATCAGTCAGGGTAAATCACAATGTGACTTGTACCTTAGAAGAAAACACTTTGTTCCTTGGCCTTCTGTGAGGGAGCCCAACATGGCCTGTTTCTTCTTGCCCGTTGATTTGATTTGGTGCATTATCTTATAGACCAAATCTCTCGGGATATTATGACAATATATTTCATGCATCTTTTTATGCAAACAGTAGTACCCAAGTAGTCTACCAAGTCCATTCATTTCTTTTCTAATAGCTTCTTCAAACTGGCCTAAATCTATGTCATTCCTTACATATTTAATGTCAAAATATCTCAGTGTATGGAGACTCCATGAGTATGTTGAGTAATTTGTTTTAGAGAAGTCCAGCATCTCTAAGCACTTGAGATTTCTACATAAAAACTCCTACAGCTAAAATAACTACAAACGTACAAAAAGATAGTGACTAGATTATCTCCAGTTTGTTTTACAACTATTGACACAAAATTTCACTGCTCTTCCAGGAAATCATGTTTCAGGGGGTCTTCTATGTTTCATTGGCCCAGAAAGTAGTTTTTGGCCTGCTTCTTAGTGGCTGCAACAGATTCCACATTTCCTATGTTGTTTGCAATCTTCTTCCATTCCTTGGCAACTTTATAAGAAAAGCTCTATTTCGTTATTTCAAGCCTAGTTCTTAGTACCTACTGGTCATTCAATCTTCTTGTTTTATATTTTGAAACTTGAGATCGTCTTGTGAACATGTGCTCAAGGACTTGTGGACAGTCCCCATTGAGAAAGTGATGCACCATCACAGCCTGATCAAGCTTAATTACTTCATGTACACTTAATGTTGCAGATGGCATTCTGTCCTTAATAGGAGCAGAGTGGATCATTATATTTTGATCAATTTGATTTTATTGTGCAAAAATGGCATTGTGGGATACACATGACCATGCTCGTCCGATGGCACTCGTGGGCCACCACAGTATTGGAAAATGTAAAAATACTTTAATTTTTTGTCACAAGATTTTTCATCTTTTTCTTTTTATTTTCTGGAGATATTTGAATTTCTTCAAGGACAACAAATTAAAAACACATAGTGCTAATGTCCTGAAATCATGATTAAACAGATTTTACACTAAAAACTTGATGGCACTTCTGGGCCACAACAGATGGAGAGGTGCAATGGTTGTCCATGCATGCTCACATGTGAAGTAACCATGGCTTTGTCAGCAGATGTGCACTTTAGGGTAACCGCAAAATCGCCTCAAGTTGTATATCAATTTGTAGCTAATCCTTCAGTGAGTCCAAATAAAGCATAAAATGTGGTATTCCATTTACCATTTAGTATTTAACCTCCTATTTTCTTTCACATTCCCTCCAGCTTTGGCGGGCCTTCCTACTTATCACTTAATCCAGGTCTTTTCAAGTGTATACTCCTTGTTGTTCCCTGTGCTCATCATGTGACTTCTTGTGAGACTGCTCATATCCTTGGTGTGAGCTAGGATTATAACAGATTTCTCCCCTTCAATTTGACTGAAGAATAATATGTAATGGACGACTTTCTACCTTTCTGTGCAAAAACTTTCTGAATACCTCTCATAGTTTTTGTAAAGAGACACTGGCATACATATAGGGGCTGCTAGGGTCAATTCCATATAAGGAGCTATAAACACAAAGAGGGTATGTAACCTGAGAATATAACAAATTTCTCCTTGTCAAAATGACTGAGGAATAATATGTAATCAATGACTCTCTACCTTTCTGTGCAGAAAGTTTTCAAATACCTTTCATACTTTTTGTAAAGAGACACTAGCGTTTCACCTATCGTTTATGAAAGGGCTCAACTGTGAATTCCTTCGGGCAACAATGTCTTAAAAGTCTATACAATAGTTAAATGTTCTATTAAAGAATATGAATAAAATGTATGACCTGTAGGCTTGATACAGCAATCTACCGGCAAGGATCTTCTATTGAATTCAATGGGTCAATCTTGATGTGCCCTATGCTATACTATGAGAGTTTCCTAAAAATAATAACAGTTTTGCAGACCGTCTACTCCAGAACATCTCCTTTTATAACTAGCATTTAAGAGATGAAGAAATGAACTAAAACTACAAATTAATAGCAAATTGCCCAATCTAGTTCTTCCTACAGATGTCTGATGCTATTATTCCACCAGCAGTTGTCATTTAATTGTGAAATAGGTATACCGTCAGTCTCCAATATGTCCCCACTAGCGATGAGCCTCCTTTTCGTAACATCACTACCCCTTTTAGGACAAGCCTCCTGGCTTGAACTGGGCACAGGTATCCATAGGCATTCTATATAGCATGAGTTATAGCTGGCTCAAATTGATCTTCTGGACATGTAATCAGAGGCTCTAAGTCATCTGTATTGTCAATATTTAAGTTAGCTGTAACCAAAAGTCTCTAAGAGAGAGGTGCGAGGAACAGCTTGTAGGACTTCCGAGACAAAGCTATCTGATGGTAAATCTGACTTCTGGAAATCAGGTGTTGCGAGGTCGTCATTTGGCGGTTCAAAAGGGCAATCAGTTGGGACATAATATGGCTAGGGTGAGTTGTTTGCACTGGAACTAAAGCTGGATGATTATCTAGAGTGCATACTTTGAAATGAACAGGCGATAATTTAGCAATAATATGCTATGGCCCGTGAAAACTGTGCTGGAGGTTTTTCGATAGATCCCTTTTCTTTCGGGTGTATACCCATAAGCAACTACTGACTTCGAAAGTAACAGGTAAAGCTTTCTTATCATAGTAGGATGTCATTTTTTGCTGAGCCAGCTTTGTGTTTGAGAGAATAAGCCATTCAGCACTCTCAATGTTTTCAACAATCTTTAGCACAAAGCTGCGAAACTGATGTCAATACATTTGAATCAGGCAAACTAAGGGCCAGATCAATAGGTAGGTGTGGTTCCAATCCGTACAATAAGTAGAATGGTGACTCTCCTGTAATGGCATTGAGAGAAACTTCATATACAAACAATACCAACAGTAAATACATAGTTGTACATAGTTATATATAATATCAAGTTTTGTATATATTTATCAACGCATTTTCTTTCTGGACTTTATATTTGGTGCCGTGACCAGGATTGGGTTTTTGCTGCTACACATTTATGTTCTTTCGTTCCTTTGCCAACATGCCGCCGAAGCAGAAATCTAGGCTCGACAAACGGAAGCAAGAGAGAAGTCAACTTTGCCATACATTCACAAAAATCATCAATGAAGGAACACTGCTGCTCACGAAATTGCCTCGAACAGATGACAAAATAGTCCTTTTAACATCATCCTTGGAGGTATTAAATGATACCTTTACGTGAAGTCACATCTTGGGGCAGGAATCAAAGCCCTTGTTCTGGATGAGAATGAAGATGAGACTCAACGAAACGCATTCTTTGATCAGAATGACTCAGTCATACTCTGAAATAAAGGTAAGCTCAATACGCTGTCACTGTTTTTTGAAAAGTTAGGAAACCTATTATGTCAGTGTCCTCTTCGTCTGATTACATGCTTTCACCTTCAAAAGTACCAGACCTAAACCTCCCAACTTTCGACAGTCACATTACTGAGTGGTTTGGGTTCTGGGACTGATTTCAATCCCAAGTAGGTATCTCTCCTGACTTGCTGACTTCCACTAACTTCACGTACCTTATGGGTCAGCTGAGAGGAGAGGCACTGGCTACTGTGAATGGTTTAAGTCCTTCTGATAAGAACTATTCAATACTTGCTACTATGTTACAAGAGAACTTTGGTTTGTCTAGACGACTTATTCATGCGCATGTTTTGAATTTACTCAAAATGCCAAGACTGACACTTGTTGCCAGTAGTTTAAGCCATTTGTACAATTTTATGATGGGTGACCTCCATTCATCAGAATCTCTTAAAATTGATATCGCAGCTTGTGCACCATTTATAGTGCCGATTATAGAAGACAAGCTACATGGTACAGTTCTCAGTAGCATAGGGGATTGTGGTAGACAATCAACATTCAGCTTACATGGTTTCATTGAGAAATTAAAAGGCTACATTGCTCGCAAAGAACAGGCTGCAAGCGCTAACTGGCTAACTAGCCCCCAGGCTTCCGTAGAGCCATACAAACCCGCATCTACTTTTAGCATGCTATTGGCTTCCGTTAACTGTCGTTGCCAACGTTGTAAGGGTACTTATTCCACCCAGCATTGCTCTCAGTCCGCCGCTAGCAAAACAGCAGCCGCAAGTCGTAATAAGCTATGTCTTAACTGCTTATATCCAGGACATCACGCATCACAGTGTAATGCAAAGGGCCGCTGTGCAAAGTGCAAAGGAAAGCACCACACAGCCATCCATGGGATTCAAATCCATAACAAACCGTCCAGCCCCCAAGGATATCAAAAGTCAACGTGAAAACCTTCGCCACAAATGAACACGCATTTAGCTGTAGTGTCCAATGTGCCCCTCTTGCCTCCATCCGTGCCTAGCAGCACACCCGCCGCCTTTACGCCATTGCAGCATATGACATCTAAGTGTGCTTTCGCTGGACAATGTCATACGTTATTTGATACTGATATTCATAGCAACATTGACTCGTTATAACCAGTATCTCCTGATAGCATTTGTGCCACTGCTAACCACAAGTAAAAACCACCTACTTGTCGATAATCATAATGATGCAGTTTCTGAGAATACTATGACTTCTTTAAATGAAAGCAATGCTGTGGCTAGTAACGTCACTACTACAAGTCTCTTGAAAACCGCTAAAGCTGTAGCAAGGTCGGCCAATAAGAAATGTATGGCTAGAATCTTTTTCAACCAAGGCTCACAGCGCAGTTACGTTTGCACCACAGTTGCAAATGAGTTAGATTTAGCGCCCAATACCCACAAATTCTTATCTGTTCATGGTTGTGGAGGGAGGGTCACAGAACATAGTTGCGGGGTAACAGATATTGGTATAGAAACCCCTTCAGGAATCGAAAATGTTCGCGTCCCCATTTACTGATGACATTGTTCAACCTTTGCAACAATAGTGAGTCTCTGATTTCAGCTCTCGCCCCCGTCTTCGTGACTTGCCCTTGGCTACTGATTGTAAGGACACTTTGTTTACGATCGATATTCTATTAGGAGCTGATGCCGCATATCATTTTCTTGGCAACTTCACACCCTTTGAGTCAAGAATCTAAATTTGGTTATGTTTTATCCGGTCCTCTAATACTCAATTCAAAGCTGACTTGTGAATCAGCACCACATGGTCAGGGTATGTCCTCAATCACAACCTCTGACTATTGCGATGATGACTGTATTATTTCCTTTGAAAATCTTATGACCAATACGACCTTATTTCATCAAATGGACCGTCTCTTTCAAGATCACTTCGGTTCTAAATCACCCCCAAACACCGAAATGAGTGATTTTCTGCATTCCTATCATCAAAAGATCAAAGTTCGTGATGGTTCCTACTATGCCCCCCTGCCATGGAAAATTGACCGTCCATCTCTACCTTCGAATTTGGACCTCTGTAAACAACGTTTATTACAGGTCACATCTCGTTTAAATAAACTAGGCCTAATGGGTGCTTACCGTAAGGTAACGCCTGAGCATTTATTGAATGGGTACATTGATGATGTTCTGAATTTAGACAAACCATGGCTTGAAGAAGGGTGTCACTATCTCCCTCATTGTTTTGTTCTTAAGGTTTCCAAAACAACTCCACTTCGAATCTTTTTCGCTGCAAATACTGGACACGTTATCCTCAATGACTGTCTTTATACTGGTCCGTGTTTATTGAACAATTTAGTAGAACTCCTTCATTGTTTTTGTTTTCCAAAGTATGCATTTGTTGCTGAAATTCAATGTGCCTTTCTTAATATTCAACTACAAGAAACAGACAGGCCTTTCGTATGTTTTCTATGGTATAAGGATAATGATCCGTCTAAAGAAATCTGTGTTTACACACATAATACAATCGTTTACGGCCACATCAGCAGCCCAATGACGCTAGCTGCTGTTCTATTGGAACATTTCCAGTAATACAATATTCCCATGGCAGTAGATTTATCCCATAAGCTTTACGTCGATAATCTCCTTTCCAGCTGAGGCCACCACATATTTCAAAACAGCGTGGGGAATCATGCACGCAGGTCATTTTGTACTTCGTCAGTGGTCACCAAGGTTGCCAAATGTATGGGATCTCATAAACACTCATGAACTTCAAACTAAGTCGGACATCAATCCTGTCCTCATCTTCTATGGAATTCCTCTACAGATTGTATTTCATTTCAATCCAAATGTTTCAATTCATCATCTGATATTCTTACAAAATGGAAAGTTCTAAGCATTGCCAGTCAGTTATTTGACCCCCTTAGTCTTGTTTTACCAGTCACCATTCTTGCACATCTTTTTCTCGCTGAACTGTGGGATGACACATTTGGCTGGGACCAGCCCTTGCCATCTTTGAAGACCAAACCCTGGATGAACATTGAAAAAGAGCTATCTGCAGCTTCTCAATGTCACTTTTCTCTCTGGATTGATTTTGATTCTAATCAGCCCATCACTCTTCTTGTTTTCACTGATGCTTCAATAAATCGATAAACCATGGTGAGGAACAAGATAGATGATTCGAACTCCATTATGATAACAAATAAAGAAACATTTCAAAGTGGCGCAAATATGGAAGCGTACTAGAGGGGCATTGGTGGGAAATGTACTCTGCGTGTTATCAATGTGCATACACATGCCGACACATTTTGTCATTAGCAAACCTTCAATGAACACTGCATGTTATCACTTTACATTTGATTAAGCATCCTTGCAAAACATGGTATGTGACCGGTTTGCATGATTTAAGAACATATACGGAATAGCAATAAGGATGCTTTAAAAAGTATAGTGTGACCGCGGTCAAAGTGTAGATGTACTACTGCCTTCAATAATGAGCAAAACACTGTTAGCAAAACAAACACTATCATTTCCGGAAAACATTACTTTTTCAGGAAAATGTTGCAGTTTTAATACTCTCAAAAAGCTGGTTCTGCATGAAAGCACATCTACTTCTGAAAACATCGTGGAAAACTCCTTCACTAATAACTCTTAAGGCCACGGGACGACTATATTGCGGGGCGAATAGTTTGCCGTGACTTTGCAGAGAAATTACTTTGAGCATGCGCACAGGGCTCTCAGATTTGGTAGCAAAATCGCCGCGATCTCTTGTCTAGATACAGCGAACTTCATAGTTTTGGCGTGCAATATCGAACATGGTGTATGCACGCTGGTTGTTGTTAAAAAGAAGAAATTACTCATTTTGAAGCTAATAGAGCTAAAGAGGAAAAGAAAGAAAAGGTACTGGGTAAGTAAAGTGTATAGAGATCAACAGGAAACGGGAGACTTCCACATGTTGGTAAGAGACTTGAGGCTTCACGATCATGAATATTTTTTTGCGTCCTTCCGTTTGTCGCCTTCAACATTTGAAGAACGTCTTTCTTTTGTTGCTTCTATTATTAGAGAGTTTCCGAAACACTACGCTGCGAGCTACTATGACTCAGTGAAGACTAGGCTCTAATGCGGTTTTGGGGATATCTTGACTGCTGAGGTGTAGCAGACATTTTCACTACACACACTCTCTTGTGGCAAGTCGGACTGATAGAGAAGTTTTATAAAGGTAATTTTTCCCGTTTTTTGTGGAGTTTTTAATATCGAGTTGATTTTAATTGTGGAGTTGAGTTCTTTTTCGTGTAGTAGATGCGAAGTAACTCTTATATAGACCATCTACTATTTCAGAAATCGTTTGGACATTGGTTGCAAAAATGGCCTCAAGTAGCATGACAACAGCTCCTCTAGAAACTCACAGAAGAATGCTAACGTGTGTATTTAAATGCAATTTCAGGGGACATTAGAGAAGTTCATTTACTCTGAATAACTACTGTAAGAGAACTATCTCATATCTTTAGGCTACAATATGTCAGTGAAGTTCTCGACTTGTAGGAAGGAAATAAGTTAAATGTTGTATCAGTTATATTTACATTCTGCTTGTAATGCAATTGATTTGTTATTGTATGTAATTCATGAAAGTATCACTGTAGACATTGCTGCTGTATTTATTTCTAATTCACTTCTGTTACACATTGCTGTCTTCGACATTTGGTCTGGACATCAGCAATAGTATTGTTTGCTTAGGGCCAAAATGAATTGGACAGAGGAGCACGATATACTTTTATGCAGGGAAATTGTGTTGGAAGAGCCATTTAAGCTTAGATTTGGTTCACGAGAACGGGGAAAGTGCTGGGATAAAATTGCTCAGGATGTAAATGCTTTTGGGACACCATCTTTTTGTGTGGATCAGAGGTCAGCGAGGGAGAGATGCATACAATTAGAAAAGGCCTTCAAACATAGAAGAAATGTAGAAATGAGAGCTAGTGGGATTTCACCAGAGTTAAATTAGCTGGATGCTGCCATAGAGGAGATAGTGGAGAGGAAAGAGAGTGAGGAAGAAAATCAAAACAGAACTGAAGAGTCAAGACAGGAAGTGCAGCATCAAAAAGAGACAGAAGAGCTTGTCAGGAAAAGGGCCATGGAGACCATGTCTCAAACTCAAGATAGGGAGGGGAAAAGAAAGAGAAAAAGTGCAGAGCCAAGTGATTACATCACCTACTTTAAAGAGAAAGCAGCAATGAAAAAGAAAGTGGATGATGATCTTTTGGAATTTAAGAAATGAAAGGTTGACATTAAAAGAAGAGAGTTGAAATGGATATCCAGCTAAGACAAAACGATTTGGAGCTGAGGGAGAGGGAACTAGAGCTTATAGTGTTCTCGTATTTAAATGCTTCTCTGATTGCTACTCTAATACTCTAATCTTCAAAATGCTACCATACTTTTGAGGAGTCAAATTAGGGATTACTTTATCCTGAATGTTTCTTTGCTGGAAAACAGTTGCTATAAATTCCATTAATGATTTCCATAGATTATTCTGTACTTGGTGATTCAGTTTAAAGGGATTACTTACTATTAGATAGCATGATCATGTCTATTGTGTAGACTTGATTTTCCTAGCCCCTTACCATCAACTCCCCTCACCGAAAATACTGTAATTGAGAATACTGTAATTACTCAAAACCTGATTTGAAGATTAATAGTCTATAGGATGTTACCTGTACATAGCAGTATTCTATTATTGTTATGAAGTAACACTATGGAGTCCTCTGAACTATTATACTTAGATACAAGTTAATTTAATGGCTAAGGAAAGCTAATATACCAGTTACCAAAGGATTACTGGATGCAACCATATTACAGGTTTATGGCTCAGATTTACTTGTGTACCTGTATGGAGACGATTTGTGATCATCCACCCTGTCATGGCTGTAGTCATTCCTGTCAGTTGATGGGCTATATTATATATGTTATACACTGTTACACTTATACTACTAGATTTTCCAACACTTTCTATGTTAGAAGTGAAGTATGCAGGAGACAATACTTGATGTAGCTCTTTAATGTCTCACTGTAAAGAACAATTTGAAGAAGTATGTGCTTATATCATATACAGGAGACTAGCTTAATACTGAGCGCCCGCTAAACGCGTGCTCCCCTATCCCCAGTTCGAAAGGTTACAGATTATCCTTGGAACGACTAACGCTGTGCCCCCATGAAAGCTGCATTGTCTGCATTTTTGAGGAGCAAGAATCCAATAAGCTCGCATAGGATCAAGAGGTGACATTATTGGCTTCTGTCATGGAGCACGTGACCTTCAGCCTTGCATTATGTAAATCGAGGAAACGTACGAGAAAAACTTATGCAAAAAATCCTAGGATACCTGCACTAGGCTACGGGGCCTCTTGACTTTCATTCTTTTTCTGTAATTATTTCCTTCTGCACCTGGCAATTCATTTATTCCGGGGCAGTTGATATAGTCATCGTATTGGTTCATATCATCATTTTCATCATTGTCACCATCAAAAGAACCATGAAACTTCTTGAAAAACGATACATTTCGTGTAACGTATTGTCCATTTTGAACAAGGGTAACACGATTGCCTTTCCTTTTCACGATTTTGTATGGCTTGGGGTTGTAACGTGGAGACACTTTAGTTATGTTCGAATTCTTTACCAGGACGATATCGCCTTCTACGAGATCTGACTCTGTTGCTCGACATTTCCGATCTGCATAAGATTTCATCCGCTCTTTTGTTTGAATATCTCTGTCTTTCAAGTAAACACTGACATTATTGCTTACAAGTTGTGGGAGCTTTGTAGTAATTTCCCGATTAAATAGTAAGTTAGCCGGTGATTTTCCTGTTGTTGCATGAGGTGTTGCACGGTAGTTCAATAGGTATTTATAAATTGAACGTTTCCACTCCTTGCCTTCTAGATGTGCAGTCTGTATAGCTTTTTCTAGGGGTTGCATAAATCTTTCAACTTCAGCGTTACCTTGTGGACAATAAGGTGAACTTGTTGTGTGGTTTGCGCCCAACTCCTTCATAAAGTGATAAAACTGCGTACCAGGAAAAGGTAGTCCATTGTCACTTTTGACGACTTTAGGGAGTCCATGCATTGTGACTATGTGTTCTAATTTCGGAATGGTAATCTCTGCAGATGTTGATGTTATAATTACCAACATCGCACTGTCGTGTCTCCTACCCTCAACAGGACCAAATAGATTTGCGATAAGACCATTTGGTGTTACGACCAAGTGACACTTAAAGGCATGAACTCTTTTGTGTCTGTTGTAAACGGCTCTCTGATTTTCTGTTGGCCTGCAAATGGGCCTAACAGTTCCGTCAACAAATCCCCAACAGCTATCTAGTGCAGCACCCTTGGCATGAACAGCATCTGCAAAAACCTGAATAGGCTGCCGAGATAACCATGGTTGGTCAAGGTTTACCAGAAGACTACCAAATTCATTGTGGATGTAACTGACCAAACGATTTGTTACCATGTTCAACTGTGAAACTGGCCTACCAAATCTCGGAATACGATCGACATAAAGGCAACGATATGCAAAACGTTTCAGACAGATACAAAGGACCTCAGTAGACTCAACTACCACTCCATTTTTACATTTAAATGATTCTGGGAGACGTAACGCAGCAGCAAGTCTATAAACATCCAGTTTCTCGAAACGAAATTCCACTTTTCATTCATCTTCTCGTATTGCCTCAAAAGTGAATCTTTCATATTTCCAGTATGGGAGTCCATTATGCAAGCTTCTTCCATGACCAGCACCATGAAGTACCAAAACTTGTCATCATTCATTTCACCATCATCGTGCAACAGAGCAAGTAGGCCTTCGTCCATTTTTACACAAGTTAAGTATTTGGCGCCTTTTCTGAGGTGTCGTCATGACTCGTACAGTGAATTTTCCTCCTGAGCTACTACGCATCAGGTTGAGTAGTACTTAGTCTCCCCTGAGGTGTAGTAGTGCACAGCGTAGCATTTCAGAAACTCTCTATTGTAAAAAAGAGTACGGTAATGCGAGATCCAGTTGGACGAAGTGAAAGATTGGCTGTTACGTTGAGGTATTTGGTGACAGATGCCCAGTGCACAAGTGCAGCCAGTTATAGGATAAGCCCGACAACAATTGGCAGGGTATTATCAGAAACATGTGATGCACTGTGGGTCACTTTGTTGACTTTAAAATGTATTGACCCCCCTGTTATAAGTGTAAACCGATTCATACATATTCTGATATTTCTCTATTCTTCTCATTGCTCTCACCAAATCCTCACTTCTGTATTTCTACATTAATCGTACTAGAACCTAATACTTGCACTATCTGCCATTTTCTATTAACCTCACTTTCCCCTTATTTATCTATTTTGTATTCAAGACTTATTCATTGATCATCATATTAAAGTCATGTTTTTCTCAATTGATCACAACGTCAAGGTTCAGAGTATGTCGGAGACCACTTATAGCTAAGACAGAGAAGGTAAAATCGATAACAAAAGCAGTCACGTTTCTCATCAACTCTATCTGCTGCAATCAGATATATTACACCCCCTGGTACATAGGTTCAATGGAGAGAGATTGCAGCTGAGTTTCAAAACAGGTGGAACTTCCCACATGCACTGGGGGCAATAGATGGGAAACATGTTGTCATGCAAGCCCCACATAACAGTGGATCCGAGTACTTCACTTATAAAAAGACCCACAGTATCGTTTTGTTAGCCATTTGTAATGCCAGATACGACTTTTTATTAGTATATATCGGAGATTCTGGTAGACAGAGTGATGGGAGCATCTATAATAGTAGCCATTTAGGTCATGCTATCGAAAATAATTTATTAGATATTCCAAAACCTGAGAAAATAAACCCTGATTTGTCGAAACTGTTCCCATTTCTTTTCATGGCTGATGATGCATTTGGTCTAAAGCCCCATATGATGAAGCCCTATCCAAATCAAAATCTACCAACAGAACAGAGGATAGTCAACTATAGACTTTCGAGGGCAAGGAGAGTTACTGAAAATACATTTGGTATCACAACGTCAAGGTTCAGAGTATGTCGGAGACCACTTATAGCTAAGACAGAGAAGGTAAAATCGATAACAAAAGCAGTTGTTGCATTGCACAATTATCTTATGAAGAAACGTACACAGAATAATGAAAATAGCTATATTGTCCCACATCGTACATTGATAGAGATACCAGACTCGGAATAACTCTCGGGGATTGGCATAAGGAACAAGCAAATATTGCTGGACTGCAACAAATAGGGCAAATGGGTTTGAACAAGTACTCTCGGGATGCCACAGAAGTACAAGATAACGTCAGAAATTACTTCTGCTCCACAGAAGGATCACTTGATTGGCAGCTACTGAGAGTAACTAGAGACAGGGCTTGAAACTGACTTATGTCATTATCACGTGCAGGACAAATGGCATTTCAGGTATGTATTGATGAACATCTTGCTGTATAGTTATTGATTAGTCCACAGTATCTGGCACAGCATTTTGACAATAAACCAATCAAAGCCTGAGAGCAATGAATATTCATGAAACCATCTATATCATGAACAGGGTATCAATTTGATCTATTCTAGGTGTATTGAAAACATAACAACCAAAACCTTGGAATAATTATTATTATTATTATTATTCCTGAAACCCTCTACAATATGAATAGGGTAGCAATTTAATCTATTTAGGTTTATCGAGAGCATACCAACCAAACCCTTAGGGCAATGAACATGAATGAAACCCTCTACGTTATGAACAGGGTATCAATTTGTTCTATTTACGGTATTTTGAGCAATGACCAGAAATGCGTGTTCCTTACGTACCAAATGAAAAAGGAAGAAGTAATGGTCCACTCATCACATGCAAAGAAATTAATGAAATATTGAACATTTCCATGATCACAATTCTGCCAGATGTCCATTTTAACCATTTATACTTAATTATTCAGTTAATAAATGGCTTTTAGTTTTGTAGTGATACTAGTAGTGAGTAGTTTTGGGCACCATGGAGGATGACAATGTTAATATCTCTCACAACTGTCCATAATGGTGTTTTAGTGGCAAATCAGTTGAAAGCATTCCATTATATATACTCTAATTAACCATCAAAATGAAAATGTATAATCAAATGTTTGTGCTGTAATTTCTACATCATGCCTTTAAATGCCTTGATTAATACCACTTTGAGAAACCAGCCAGGCACACACAATATGAAGATAATCACTCATCTCCATATTGAATGTCATAAAGAAGTTGACTAATTTCTATCTTAGCCAGCCTCTTTTGCTTCTTAGGCAGCTCTCTCATTATTGGGATTAATCTGCGGCAATAAAGAGCATCTTCATCATTGTCATCTTCCATGGATTTCTTCATCATTGCATCACATTCTGCTAAAGACTGTGTCAATACTGAAGCCTGAGAATCCTTCCTCCTTTTCCTATTTGGCTGGGGTGATAGCCTACTTGGAGTCTCTGTAACTACCTCACCAATGCTACCTGGACTTGGTGGTGTAATCACAGAGTCCTCTGAAAAGGGACTACCCAAAGGGTCAATTGTAGAGGGTTACTTGCTCTCAGTTGCCTTGTTGGCACTTGTCTCACAGAGACTTTGCTCAAAGTACTGCCAATTTGGCAATTATCTGGCTGCTGCACCAGACCTTGACAGGCAGTTGTGCTTGTCCAAGCACTTCTTTAGCATGTCCCTCAAATTCTTCAATTGCTTTTGAAGGAACAAACCTGAAAATAAATAAAATAGAGAATCTAAGTTACACATATGATATGGCATCCTTTGGAAAAACAAACAGGAGCAGAGAGAAGAGTTCCTCTCATACTCATGTAAGTTGCATAACATCAAGCATATGCAAACCCATCAAGGCTTGTTTACCACAATGCTGGAGGGTAACAGTGGGAAAACCAAAATATAGTTTAATCTGTTCCCCACTCTCCATCTTTATTGAACATGGAGGAAAGGCTCCTCCATGCATTCTGCTTCATTGCCCAGTCTTTATATAAATGTGAATTTACATTCCACAGGCAAGCCGGTCTCTAACAGCCTCTAGGAAGGCCTCCTTGTCAAAGCTACTTGACTCCTAAACATGAAATAGATGAAGAATCAAGTTATTACCAATAAAGGATCAAGCCTACATAAGATATATTCATTTTGTCAAGTTGTCAATTCTATAATCAGGTTGCCCTTCAACAGTAGATTTAGAAGGCTTTCACTGGGCTTGTATGGAAATGTCACAAGTCGTTCAAGGCCATAAAGGGTGCAACCTACCTCTCCAAGCTCGATACATGGGCAGAGAAAATAGTAACGAGCACATGACACTTATCTTTTTGTTTTTGAAAATCAAAATTTGAGCTGTTTCTGGAATCTATCTTTAAATTTCGATGTGATAACATACTTATTCACGTTGTAAATGCACTTTTAATATTAGTAAGTGCTGAGAATTTTCGGACCTTAAAAAACGTGGCCAGAATCACATGGCTAGAATCACGTGGCTTTTCGATCATGACTTCAGATTGTTTACAAGGAATCCACAAACATAACGATGGAGGGTGACATTTCCCAAGTTAAGGTTAAAAGAGGTGGCCGATATTGTGTAGCAGGAGGTCCTGGAAACACAAGCTGTAAGAATACAAGCTATACCCCTGGTATCAAAATGCTTCAGTTTCCGAAAAATGAAGAAGTTCGGTGGAAGTGGGTTACGTTTGTTCAAAGGCACAGACCGTCTTTCCGAAATCCAAGCAAGTACTCCTTCCTCTGTTCTGCCCATTTTGAAGATACTAGTTAATTTCAGCCACAGATAGTTTCAACTGGAGTGTCTTGGAGAGGTAATCTTATCAAAGGATCCATTCCTACCCGTGACTCTGTAAATTCACCTTTGCCTACAAAGATGTCTGCCCGTTCAAAGCGTTTAGTAAGTATGTCACCTTATCGTTATTATCTTACAGGCCCACATCAGGCCTATTCATTCCTTGCAGTTCTCATTCAGAATGTATGAAGTACACCTGCTTTATTGTGCTTATTGGATGAAATCTTATGAACATTATGCTTCTACTCAGCTAATTCGCCGGGCTACGAAAGTCTCTCCAAAAAAAGGAGAACAGAAAAAACAACACCAGTGATGCAAAAGTGTCACAACATTGGACATAATAACAAAAATAGTGCTAGTGATTCATCTACAGATGCCAATTCACTTCCAGATGTCAGTGAAAAACACTATGCCAACAAATCAACAATGACCATAATACCAACCTTTCCAACATGTACTCGCTGCATTGAGAAGTCAAAGAGGATAAAAAATCTCCAAAAGAGAGTGATAAGGTTAAAAATAAAAATTACCAAAATCCAAAATAATCCTGCTGAAGAACTGGAGGTTAGTATGCTATTTGAGTAATAATATCAGTTTCAAGACAGATATTTTGATGCTTTTGTGAAGACATATTGCATGACATCATAAGAGGGAAAAGATGCTCAATTGTGAATGTACAATGTTTGGTAAACTTTTCATGTTAATCCACGTGTGCTGTGCACATTTGAGTATTGTCAGGGGGGTGGGGGGACATCTAGGTGTTTAAAGCAACCAGATGACCAATGTCAGATCTAAAAAGTAAATTGCTCCCTCTTTCAATAAATCTTTCTGAATCATTAGCAGCCAATTGGTCAATAACCTGGATAAAAGGGTGGAATAATGTACCATAAAAGCAGTCTACAATTGATTGTCAAGTGACCTTTATCACTATATCTGATACTTTCATTGGATAATTTTGATATACATTAATTGTTTTACATGAAAGGACATACTAGAACAGCCTACTGACCACAGGGAAGATAAAGAAGATCAGGAAAATAGTCTCAATGTTGCTGAATTTGAGGAGGACAAAAATTCTGACTATAATGAGGGAGACAGTGACATTGCAGATGATCTTTGTGATCAGACGTACTGTTCAGATGAAGACAGTGAGGAAGATACTGATGAGGATTATTCCAGTGATTCTGATGATGAAACAAAAAACTTTATTAAGTGAGTTACAGACTTTTAGAAGTCAGCAGATGACACTACGTTGATGATGCTGGGGCACAAGGGTTAGGGAGAAGGTGCCTCCACAAGTCAGGCCTCTAGTTTCCTCATAACTCAGAGCAAAATACAGCTTTAAAGATTTTAATACACCTCCCTTTTCTCTAAGTGGTCAATTTCTTGTATATGACAAATATATATTTAGCTTAACATCACATTGAACAGATTAAGTTATGAGTGCTCCTGCCATTTTCCAACAGCTTTGATCCCAACACGCCATCATACCAGGAACCGAAGTTCATTGTCTTCTACTCCATGTTGATGGCTTTGTTTTCGATGTTCTGTTTTTCATGCAAGGAAGATAAACCAAGTGTGACAATGAGAAAAACTGGAACAATGGTGACAGTTAAACAGAACTGCAGACACTGTGGTGACTCCAGCTTTTGTTAGCAATCACAGCCCTTGGTATTCAATGGGTAAGCTGCCAGGAACATGCTACTTAGCTTTGCTGTACTTATGCCTGGTTCCACTATTAGAAAAACTCACTTAGGTTTCCATCATATGGGCTTGTCTGTTATAAGTGTAAGAACATTTCACAAATGTTCGAAACCATATGTTTCCTCTTGTCTTGACATACTGGAAAGGTTACCAAGAGAAGTACATAAACCAAGTGAAAAATGTGGATGATGTTGTTTGGAGTGGAGATGGAAGATTTGATTCTATTGGACACTCTGCCAAATTTGGGTGTATACTATGTTCAACTGCAACGTGATGAAAATGGTACATTTTGAAGTTGTTCAGGTAGCAATTTCTTACTCAGAAGCCATATAAACCTAACCTTTCCTCTTGACCTATTTTTGTAATAGCAATATGTACATTGCTATCATATAGTCACTTTCTTGTCTGAGGCCCCGTTTACACAATATGCCGGTACGACGCCGGTTCGATTTGACACCGGTGTGGACTCTTTTGTTGTTTGACCACCCGTTTACACAAGTTCGCTACGGCGCCGCAAGGTGTGTGAAAACCCAGTTCGGTAGCCACACCAGTTCGATTTCATGCCGGCATGGTAGCGGCATCGTGTAAACGGCCCAAACCGGCGTCACACCGAAACGATTTCAGTTCGCTTTCATTTCGAAGGCAAAAGCAATGACATCGAGGGTTATTTGCATACTCATCTTTTGTTTTTCGTTTCTTTGTTTCCCCCTTAGCAAAAAGCGCGCAAATTATTCTACGATTTTCAACATGGCTCTCAATCAAAGTCACATTCCAACCATTGCTGCACTCATACAAGTCAACATTGTACTTATTTTGCAAACGACTGCACATTATAAAAGACGAACAAATGAATTATTGAATCTACTAGGTTCAGTTTCCGTGACAAGCTCCCAGAAAGGGGCAAAGAAGATGAGAAAGAAACGCAAACCAAAGCAATTTTGGACTAGACCTGGGAGAACTGGTATATGGTGGCAGACTTTTCTAGACAATGGTGTCATATTGGAAGAATGGATTGAAAATTTTAGATTGTCGAAGGAAACTATTACTGAACTGTGTGATGAACTGCCGATTTGCTTTCTCTGCTTTCCACGTGTTTTGACTCCTTTTTCCTAGCCTATGCGCAAGTGCAAAATAAAAGTATTATGTGATATCATAACTATTGTCTTTCATAACCGAACCGATATCGCACAGGCATCGTGTAAACGGGACGCAAAACATCACACACCGGCATGGTTTCACACCGGTATCATATCGAACCGGCGTCGTACCGGCATCGTGTAAACGGGGTCAGAAGCTCTTGCTCTTTGTTTCTATCATAAATGTTGTATTACGGAAGTATATTACTGTTATAGTCAAATGAAACAACCAGCAGCACTGCAACAGAACGTGAAGGAGCCAAACGGTGTTTCAAATCAGTGCAGCATCACAATGTTAGTGTTGGCACTGTCATATCAGACAGGCACAAGGGCATTAGTAAGTGGATACATGAATGTCAAAAGGACACTAAGTACTTTTTCACTATATGGCATATTGCTCGTTCCATAACACCAGGTGCATCAGAAGAACACAAGATCAGCAGCTGCAAAAAAGGTTCATGTGAAGAATGCAAGAGGGAAGGCCTCATCAAGTTTCAGAAGAAGAGGAACAAAAGTTTGGAATGACTTACCTGGAACAATAACATCAAAGAACAGCATATTGCAATTTAAAACCAGTCTTTTATCGTTATGACTACTATACACATTGTCATCTTATGCTATTTCAATTTCTTATTGTAATATATTTATAGGTTTTCTTAGCTATTTTACTTTTTAGTGGGCCCTACTGTAAAAAATTAACTAACATTGTTAATTATTGTAGATTACCCACTTTAAATATTTTCTATTATTATTATTAAGAAAATGCTGCAAGCTGGAAGGGAAAAAGGCCATCTTTACTTGGCTGCAACAACAACAAAGGCTGGATTTGAAGATATGATTGAGGCAAAGTGGATGTCATTTATGAGGCATGTTGCAGGAAAGCATGAGAACCATCCCAATGCAATGTTCAAGAAATGTTTGCATGAGGAACTGGAGCCCAGAAAGTGGATTAGAATTGGTATATAGTTTTGTCATATTTCATATATTTCTTGATTCACTCTGCAAACCACACTGCACTCTGTAAACACCAAATAGTTCAATAATATGTTTCATTCTCATAACATTGATTTTATTTCCCAGGAACTGCTGCTCATGACAGGTTGCATCCAATCTTGTTGAACCAGAGAATTGTGAATGACATAAGGAAATTATCACCAAATGCACAAACCAGCTGTTTGGAAGGGTTTCATGCCACTTGAAACTTCTGGCACCCAAAAATGACAAGTTTCTCTTGGATGGGGACAATTTGCAGGTACAACCATTATGACTCTGTGAAGTGATAGCTGTATTCCTATAGTTTGGAAGACATGGCATAAACTCAAAAAACATCACTGTTACCCATATTCCTCATATATATCATTGAAGTTGTCATGACAATAGCAGATTTATATGATATCATCATGATTTAGTGAATAAAGTCGTATTTCATGATATCCACTTGGAAAAATGAAAAATTTGGAAAATATCTGGCTAAATTAAAATTTTACTGAAATGATGAGCAGTCTACATTAAAATTACAAGAGACCATTGTATCCAGGTTAAAAGTTTCACACACCATCATCATTCAATTCACAAGAAAGGGTAGGGGTGAAAGTGCCCACAAACAATGTCATCATCCTTACCCTGAACAAGGTTACCTTTTTTCAACCCCTTATACAGGCATATTTTGGCCAGTGCACATTTTAATGAGAACCTGCATAGGGAAAGGAAAGTGTCAAAAACTGGTGAACAGTATTACAAGGTGGTATGGCCTAAGTATAAAGATGAAAGAGGATGTTGTGAAAGAGCGATCAATACCACCAACATACAGTAATAATTTTATCCATGAAATAATTTTTTCAGTTCACTTTTCTTCTCTTTATTCATACAGATCATATATTTAGCAAAAACTCTTTGATTGTACTGGAGCTGGCTCTGCCTATCACACTGATCACATCCTTAACAAATTTGTCTACTTTAGAATATGTGAAAGAAAAGAAAGATATGCTATTCAAAACACCCCTTTCACAGTTGATGCATACATTCAATGAATATTAGGCAAAACAGCCAACACAAATCAGCTACAAAGTCAAAACTAAAAGTGACAAGAGTGAAGCAGTGAAGCGATACAAGGAGAGAAAGTGTACTTCTCAGGCTACACTATGGCCTTCAAGTGAGTATAAACTGAAGTCTGGCAGTACTGTGTATATGTTCCCTCTAAGAATACACTTCTGTAACTACTGATGAGAATTTCTGCCTAAAGGTTTTAGTAAGTAGATGCACATTTGTAAAGTTCCAACCACTGAAGTATCTTCCTTTAACATTCCTCAAATCTGATTGTTAGTTGAGGAACAAACTGAACTTGAAGGAGAGATGTCTCAAGGGACAACCATTATTCAACAGTGCATCAAAAGGGGGCCACAAAAATGTCGCAAATGTCAACAACCCATGAAGGGACACAAAAAGGGAGCCTGTTTAGAATAAACAGAGCGTCACCTCTTTTGATCTACTATACACAATGCAAGCATCTAGGTTCTTTCATTTGTTTTTTTTTATAACCAGATGCATTTGCAGAGCTACATTTTGTCCAGATGTAGTGGTAAATGCATGCTGGTAATGTCTTTGTATTTTCCCAGCCCATGTATCCAAACATACATCTTGCCAAAAGTCTGTAAGCAACAGCCCTGGTATACCGAGAAAAAGGAAATCTGTCACTAAACTGAAGGCTAGTAACATCTTACAATGGTCTAAGTCTATTCACAGTTTCCTACTGAAGTACAAATAGCATTCATATATTAATCAATGGCGAGGTTAAGTAGTCAGAATTGAAATCCATTCTGTCATAATGCTGAGGACTTACTCATTTTCTGGTTGATTTTTGTTTCTTTGATATTTCCTGCCTTCTCTATCTCTCAATAGTGGACTTACCAATTGGAGCACCGTCTTGTTCGTCAGGGCTTTGAAGTCTTCATGCTGCACAACACAGTCTAGGGGCAAACCTTCAAACGCAACTTTTCCATATGCTTCAGGCACTTATTTGCAGCAATGAAATTCTCTTGCACCCACTACCTTGCTGTCATTGCAAAAATTACATTGACACCAGTTATTCACACAGCTTAAACACTCAAACCTTTCTTCCAGCGTTACAAGAAAGAGTCCATCAGGGTCATCTTCATTAACAAGTAGATTTTCATTATGATCCTGGCCTAAAGCTAGCGGTTCACCCTCATACGGCTCAAATGCAGTCGCAATGGCGGCTGTTTCATCATCTGAGCTGGGCAGTGAACTGTAAACACCATCATAGGGTACATCTCCGTTATCCTCACTTTCCGAAGACATTATGTGAAAGTGATCTCAGGAGTGCATAGAATGATTAGCATATGCAAACTGCAATCGCCAATTTGTTTTGTGAATATGCAAACAATCTGACGTCACGCGCCAACGGAATGCATTTCTCTTGACCCAGAGTCCGGGGACAATTTTGTCTTCCAAGTTCCCCATGTTTCAGTGTGAAAAGAGTGACTCATGATAAAGCTATCAAAATTGTTCATGCATGAGGATTTTCAGCGCAAAAAAGTATGTAGATTTCATGTTTTCATGGTTTATGTCATGTGCTCCATAAAAGAACAGTTATCATTCATAATTACCTTTCCTATGCTTTGCAGTTCCTCTCCTTGCATTGGCTGTTGCATTCCTAGAAGTGCTGACAAAACATTTGCATTTTCCCAGACAACGCCTCTATGTGTGGCGTGAAGGTAAACTGACTGCCGCTACTTGACACCAGTGTGGATCTTGTATTTGCAGGTTTCGCTGTGAAATAGTAGGACTCTGTTCTACTTCTAGCAATGTCACAGAGAATCGCTATGAAATCTCATAAAGTTGAGAGCGCATGCTCAAATCTATTTTCGCAGCGAGTTCACAGTGAAATTGCCTCATGGACATCAGCCTTTACCGTGGCACCAGTGTCTACCAATAGCTTAAAATGTTGCTTCAAAATAGCTCCTCAGATCAAGACATTAGATGGGGTTGATATGGCATACAATGTTTCAGGATGTAGTTGTAAAGATGGGCTGATTGTGTTTCTGACTTCATGTTCAATAGCAAAACTCATGTCCGTAAAAGTGATTTGGGTTCAAACCTCTGAAATATCTCTGTTACTAGGCATTAATGAACAGACCTCTTTATTTTATTTAGGGAAAACTGCCAGGACTTTTTGGCTTCTTTGGAATGGCTTGTTGGCCCTCACTGTTCCCATTGAGAGGGCCCTGTGCCATTTAAAGAAGCATAACTACGATTTTGTGGCTGCTGGTATTTGGACTGTGCTTGTTGGCCAGCAAAACTATGGGAACCTCCATGGAACTGGGGCTGCTAAAGTCTTTCTGGACCATTCCAGCAATAAAGGGCCACATGACCTACATGATTACATGCATTTCAGATGAGTAGCCCATCACTCTTGCGGATATTTCTACCCCTATCAAAAGAGTGTCTTGTATTGACACTCATCTGAATGGCAGCTATTATCTCATGTCTCAAATTCTGGAAGTCACCAGAAGGAGTAGCAGCTTGAGACAGTGTAACGATTGGATTGTGTGCACTAAGGGCATGCAACTGGGCAACATCCTGATGGGGAGTTTTGTTTGCTAGGGAAAACAAGAGAAATGAAACCTCAGGAATGGTTGAGATAATACAGGAATCATGCTTCATAATGACATAGGCTTCTTCCGTATTTGTGTTGTTTTATAAGCATTCATAGAAAGTGAAAAAGGTAACAATATTGTAGAATCCCGAGTATAAGAACCTGTGACTTAAGAACCTACAGGCTTAAAGTATGAAATTAGATCTCCATTTTGCAAGAACCCATTGAGCCTCAAATCTAAAATAGGATCTTATTTGCAGAGAATAACCAAAGTAGATTAGTCTGTGACATGGAACATTCAAGCAATTATATTTTATAACAATAACTAACTCACTGACTAACAGTTTATTATTCTACTTAAATTGATGTCTTTTGTAGACTCTGTGTTGCTCAGCTTTCTCACTACCTTTCATAGGTAGTAGGGGTTCCCACAGTGATAAGCAGCCAAACATTGGATTTTGTATGTTTTTAACTGTAAAGCTAACCAATAATGGCCCTCGCTTGTGTCATGCAGCATGCTTTTAAAAGTTGATAGTCTGCTTGAATCTAGGCTTGGGGTACCATTAGGCTGATGAATATGATCACTAAGTTTACAGAACCATTCATTCTCTTGCTCAGCCTGGTACTTATTAGCTGTCATATCATGCAGCACTACCAACTTTCTAAGTTCTTCTACATCCAAATATGTGTTGTTTAATGTAACAACATATTCATGCCCATTGCCTTTCCTCAACTTTTCAAGCTGACTGATCATTACCTTCAGTTGTTGAACTGGTGGCAAAAAATCTAAGCTACAAGCATCATCTATGGCAATGTCTACTTTAAGGCAATATGCTTCACTACATTTACCTACCTGTGGGGAGCTTGAAGACCAAAGTAATCCATGAGGGTGATTGATGTCTTCCCTCCTTTGAGATGCAGTGTGAACTGTGGATTCAGCCACATTCCCTCCTCCTACCATATTGTTCATCTTCAAAAGAAAAACACCCTATATGTCTCATATGAATGGCTACAGAGAAGCATTTGATTTGCCTGTATTTTCAATTGACAGATATGTGATAAGGACTTAAGTTCTGCAAAAGTCATTTGGCTGTTACTAGGCATTAATCAACAGACTTCTTTGTCTTTTTGGGAAAACTGGCGGGACTTTTGGTTTATTGTGAATGGTTTGTGGGCCCTCACTGTCCCCATAGAGAGGACCCTGTGCCATGTAAAGAAGCATAAATACGATTTGCAGCTGCTGGTATGGGGAATGTGCTTGTTGGCCAGCAAAGCTATGGGAACCTCCATGGAACGGGGGCTGCTAAGGTCTTTGTGGAACATCCAGCAATAATGGGCCACGTGACCTACACACTTACACAGACTAAAGATGGGCTGCCCATCACTCGTGTGGAAATGTCTACCCATAGCAAAAGTGTGTCTTGTCTTGACCTTAGGTTGATTGTTTCCATGGTTACATCTATGAGCCTATTGTCTAAAACCTTTCTGAATGGCAGCTATTATCTCATGTCTCACACTCTAGAAGTCACCAGAAGTATTAGCAGCTTGAGACAGTGTAACAATTGGATTGTTTGCACTTAGGGCATCTAACTGGGCAACATCCTGGTGGGGAGTTGTATGTAATGAATTTAGGTGATTTTCTATTCTGCACTTGTCATTTGACTGTATTTTCAATTGACAGATGTGCATAGTCAATGTAAATGCTGCCAAAGATACATTTATGATGTTGGCCACATACCTGTCATTGATCATTGCACAAAGTGGTGCTCTTCTTCTCACTTACTTTGGGTTGCTTTGACTAAAAGACAACAATGCATCGTGTTATTAAATGAATTTAGGTGATTTTCTATTGTACACTTTTCATTCTCCTGTATTTTCAATTGACAGGTGTGCATAGTAGATGTAAATGCTGCCAAAGATACATCATTGAATTGTGTTCCCCTGTCACATGATATCTTGCTTGCATCCCTGTGTTGGATATAAACAGTACGCACTTCACACATTATAGAAGCTGCATGATAGGCAGAGGTGAAGCATGCACATGGAAGAGAGAGTTTTGAAGTTATCGCAAGGACATAGCTCTTAAAATAATGTCTTAAGATTCATGGTGAATAAAGTCAGACAACCCAGAGGATCGAATATCGTGGCAGCAATCTTTAGTAAAGAGCATTTTTGTAGGTGGTAGCAAATGAGAAAGCTCGATAATAGGATGTAAGATATAACACAATTGATCTGTTTCATGATTTCAGCTTACTCCAAGAACCTTAGTGAGAGACTGCACAGTCCACCCACTCCCCGAAGATTGAACAGGAGATTCGTTATCTTCTGACGTGTTAGGAAGACACTTGTAAGGGGTTAAATGTACCTTCTTGATTGCACTTATCTTATTTCTGAGCTCTTAGTCATTGGTCCTCCATTTACATAAGTTAAACCTCCCTTTGTTGAGGATACCCTTAGGCTGTGCAAGGGCAGTGGCCCCTTGAGAGCTGGGCCCAAACCTCTCAGCACTCCTCACTAGTGGCAAAATTAAGCATCTACCAGGTACTCCCAAGGAAGGAGGAATGGGACATACTCCTCTAAGTGTTGTATTTTTCATCCGATCATAACTATTCACATGATGCATCATGGGTAGTGGTGTTGTCAACTATAACACGGTTGCCTTTTTGGCATGTCTCCATTTATACCACCACACGTGTGTCATCTTCAACATCATTCACTTACCTTCATTGGGAAGTATTTCCCTCTGCCCTGGGAGGCGCAGTCATTTTTCCTCCTCACAGCATTGCAGAGAATGATGGCATTCATTCAAATTACTGAAATGTGTGTAGTATACTTCTTAACACTTCATAACACCCATCAGCATGATTACATGTATACTGTTATACTGCTAGTTTATAATTGTTAGACTGGAGCTATAGTTGGAAGATTTTGACAGATATTTAGTAGCTTGTAGAAGTACTGATATCTTATTTAGACGTCTCACATTTTGTTATTAGATATTTTGCACTCTCAGTGCTTGAGACAGACTGATGAGTGCCATCTCATAGTATTGTGTATTGCCTAGGTATTAGATGTTAGGAATCTCAGTGGTAGCAGAAGGATGAGGAGTGCTCAGTTGCATTAGTTATCCGTGAGGTATATTGGGGGCTTGAATGCAAATGAGCCTACAGAACCTTTATAGCTTCCAGGAATGTTAGGCATACATAAATATCATTTAGTTCTATTCTTTATGCTATAAGACACATGTATTATGTCCAAAAGTATTTGTATTAGCTTACAAAAAATAAGTTAGGTTAGAATGTCTAGTATCTTCTACTACTTTAAAGACCGCTCATGCATCAAGGCATCCTGACGATATACAGTTGAAGTGTGAAGTGTGCAGTTCAAGATCATCATCATCATAGTTACAGTTTTCATATATAGATCATTTGTTTTATTTTTCTTCAATATCACAATACAATGAAAAGAACTGGGCTTTCCATATTATGCCACACCATAGCTGGTAGTTTGCACAATACTGCATTTACTGCCATTGTCCAATGCAACAAGCTACAGTTGGCAGTTAGCACACTTATACATCAGGCAGAAGAGAGTCATAACACACGATGGAGTTAGGCTATGTTTACACGAGAACGGTTCCAAAATGATCCACATCATGTTTAGTTCACTTAGGTTCCCGTTTACACAAGACCTACCTAACCGCACTAATTTGAAATCGCCTATCTGAACTAATTTGAGTTCACCTAGGAAAGTGGACTACTTTGGAACCGTGCTAGTTTTGTCTCATGTAAACGCCTGAAACCGGATCTGTTCTAGTCCACTTTCGTAGCTAGGGCATAGGATTCTGGATTGGAGGCAGAATAACCATTGCAGCATATTTTTAATAAATGTCAGTTTGGCACCAATCCGTCTGGCTTCAACAAGTTTCTCTTTCGGCTAGTGATTTTTTGAATTCATGTTGACAATGAATGACCTTTGGGCCCTTGGGATAATGTTGATTTTGAGTTCACTTACAGCAACAGTGAGTTTAGCGTATATGATGGCTGTGATGTGGAGAATGGCTCACACAATGAGAAGAAACAGGTTGTTGGCCTTAGCTAATGAAAGCACATAGCAGCTGAGAGTTTCGGAAAAACTGGTAAAAACCAAGAAGAGAAGTCATCGGTGGTTTTGGGTTAGGCCTGGGTGAACGGGCATATGGTGGAAAAATTTTGTCAGAGGTTGTTATTGCACATGTACGCATGGGCAGAATCAAGACTTTTGTTGAGTACAGGTCTCATGTAAACACCGTACGAATTTTGGACTGGTCTCGTGTAAACGTGCAAAGCCGCATCCACATTGATGTGGATCATTTTCAAACTGGTCTTGTGTAAACATAGCCTTACTTGCAATAATGGAAGTTGCGTGGCAGAATGATCACGACATGATAAGAGTGGTTACACAATTGTGGATTATTGAAACAACACGTATGTATATCTTGCATGTTTCACCATACCTGTGTCTTAAGGGCAATGTAGCATTGTAGAATAGTTATGTGTGGATTTAACTCTTAATCTTCTAAGTGAAAAGTATATCGTGATTTGGAAGTGCTCTATATGTACCTTTGTGACTCAATGCTGCTCAAGTGCTTCATAGGTGCATTGCAGGAAAAGGCTTTGCAGGTCGTTAATGGTCCTCAGTCAATGCACTTGCACTTATGGCTATAGGTGGAGGTGCCCCTGAAGAGGCTGCACTGGAGCCAAATCTGTTAGAGATGGTTCCTTTGCAGCTAGATCACACTTGTTGTTCCAGAAGCTGTTGTTGCTCATTTACCATTGGTGTTTTGGGGTGCGTCTCACAATGTCAAGAGGTATGTTAAACCTCTCTGAACACACAGTGGTAGATTTGTTTCAGTACATGTGGGAGTACTTGGAAACTTCTCCAGGACCCCATCAGTATCACAAGTAGCACTAGTTTTCTTTTTAATTCTAATCATTATCCATAGAAATTGAAGAAGGGACATCCCTTCATCCTCTGCTGTAAGAGATGGCTGCACAGTGGGACATTGTGAGAAGACTATAGCATATTCTTAAAGTCTACAACATGCCTTACTGTATATCTGTGCATTCTCCTGTAAGAAAATCCCAGACAAATTCATCATTAAACTGTAGGTTCCACTTGGTGGACCTGGAAGACTAGTGGAAATCGACGAGAGTGTGATGATGAGAAGGAAGTACGATCGTGGTGCTCACAGGGTGCAGCACCAACAATGGGTAAGTAGTACCACTGGCTTTAGTACTACCAAAAGGTCTAAGTTTGCTTATCGCACAATTTATTACTACTATTACATTTTCCATCGTGGTGACATGTATTCCCATCATTACATCTCTGCACTTGTTTGTTCAATGGTATTGCTTTGGCTTCATTCGCAAAGGATGCAGATGACTTTGCAAGGTTTCTCTTTTTCATGGAAAGTGCACCTTCCTCAACAGAAACAGCTATGTTTCCAAGTTATCACCTGCTTTCCATGTTTATGACTGTACTCTTTATCTACAGGTCTTTGGAATCTACAACAGAACTTCCCAATCTAGATATACCACTTTTGTCGATACTAGGGACACAGTGACTCTTATACTTTCACGTTCACCCCGGCACTATAATACACTCTGGTGTCTGGGCAACCTATAATACAGTGGCCCACTTGGGTTACATCCACGAGGTCGTAATGCATGGCCAGCACTTTGTGGACCCAGTCACAGGGGTACATACAAATGATGTCAAGGCATACTGGTCATGTACGAAACAGACAACATAGGCTGTTTATGGCAGTGGGCCACACATGATAACATCCTATTTGGACAAATTCATGTGGCGTGACAGTTATGGAAGAACGTGTGGTGCTGCCTCGTTTTCAACGTATTTATCCTTTTTATTTTTCTTTTATTTGTTGCAAGCGGGGGTTGATGGCTGGTGGCTGAGGTTGTTTTGTCTATTTGTTGTTGTTTTATTGGTTTTAATTTGTTGATTGGAGTCATTGTTCGGTGTATGAGAGTTAAAGCAAGAAGTACGTTGATAACATATGGATGGAACTGGAAGATAATGAAGAACAATGCGATGACAATAAAGACGGATAAAATGATGACTCAAGACCAAGTAACATTGAACATTTTGTCATTCTTGCTTGGACAATCGGACCATTTGGATTATTAGTTGATTCTTATATTATTTTGTTTTTATTAACATTAATCCAATCCTCTTGAGTGAAAAACCAGCTATATTTCTCAAAGGTATGGGCTAACAGGAGCACATACTGTTGATAATATGCTAGCTGTCTTGGCAGAACATTATTCCTAACATGCTATTTTAGAAATGTAATAATGTTTCATGAACAGTATTCCTAAGTGCATATTTGTTGTTGACAGTATTTAAAGGTTTAAGGTATCTGAACTATACCATTATACATGGAATGACAGCAGCTAGGCAATAGCATGATGTCTAAAGAGAGCAAGGCTGATTTCCTTTCATGTCACAAATTCCTAAAGTCTCTTAGGAGCTATCATTGCTAGCAGGCTTTGTCCTGTCAATTTTCTGCCGATAAATTTATCTGATGTCCCATCTAATCTGATAGGAGATTTTATACTGTTGCATGTTTTTCAAAAAATTGTACATATGGCTTTCTAGTCTTTGTACTACATGAATATTTAAATAAGTGGGTTTCATAGCACAAAGTATAAGGTTGTGGAATGGGTTGTGGATTGGGGAATGGGCATAGCACTTTTAGACACAATGAGAACAAGGGTACACAATAGTAGGCTTGGACTTCAGTTTGCAGCAGAGAATGGCAGATAAGTCTCAGCAGAGCAGTCTAGACATGTGGGTAGTTTTGTTAGGTGTATTTTCTCTGCATCATATACAGCACCACGATGTGAGTATGATTCTTCTTTGAGCTCAAGGTTATTCTTAGCACAAGACTTATTAACTCAGAGGTGTGTTAGGTGAGGACTGAGGCTGAATTCTATGGTGGCCCAAAAGGGCCAGACAAAACGTACTTTTCAATGGAGAAAACTTACATCTCACTGGACAAAACGTACTTTTCACTGGACAAAAATTACTTTTCACCGGACAAAACTTACTTTTCACTGGACAAAACTTTCTTTTCACTGGACAAAACTGTCTTTTCACTGGATAACACATACTTTTCACTGGACAAAACTTACTTTTCACTGGACAAAACTTACTTTTCAACTGTCTTCCCACGTTTAGCTGTTTGTTGGGATATAGTTATAGGCCTACACGAATGAACAATGATGGAGGGTAACGAGAATCGTGCGGAAGATGAAGTAATTGAGTTCTACTTCTTCAAAGGCTTTCAGTACAATGAAATTCTATTGTTTATCTCAAAGTATCATAATGTCGAAATGAGCTTCCGTACGCTGAAAAGGCGCCTGAGGTCATTGTGCTTAAAACGACGAAGCACAGTTGTTGAGGTACAGGAATGCCGAAGAGCATTGACAAACCTTATAGACGGACCTGGTAGTTCAAGAGGATACTGCTCTTTATGGCATTCGTTACACTTACAGGGATTCCCCATTCATGGCTGCATTGACGGGTACAGCCGAAAAATTTTGTGGCTTTATGTGACAAAGTCAAATAATTGTCCAAGCAACATTGCAGCATTCTACGTACCTGCAGTTTCTGAATTTAATGGATGCCCTGTCAAGCTGATCACTGATGCTGGCACTGAAAATGGCACTATGGCTGGACTTCACTCTTTTTGTCGTAATGATTTAAATAGCCACAGGTATGTAACATCACCTCAAAATCAAAGGATTGAGGGTTGGTGGTCTTTTTTTCGCCGAACAAGCGCAAAGTGATGGATTAACCATTTCAAAGATCTTTGTGATAGTGGCACAGTTGACCTAACTGTCCACTTAGAGAAAGAGTTGCTATGGTTTTGTTACGCGGAGGTGCTTCAAAGATATCTGAAGTTCAGTTCAGTTTCATTGGAATAGCCATTATATCCGACATTCCAGGCATGAAACAACTCCTGGGAGACCAGATTCTTTGTACTACTTGCCAGACAGTCATAATGCAGTTCCAGGTTTGATTAAAGAAGTGCCCGACTATGAGATAAAATACACCAAAGAGCACCTAACAGAGTATTCATGGAAAAATGATTATGAGGAATATTTCAGATATATCATGAATCAACAAGGCTTTCAAACGCCAGTTACAACAAATGATGCTCTGCAACTTTTTACATTAATGAAGGGATATTTACACGAACAAAGCTCTATTTGAAATCTTATCATATCTAATGGTCAGAGTGTCAATGAATATGAACGAAGGCAGGAGAACTGAACAAGATGATAGTAACTTTTGATATTCATAGACTACTATTAACATTATATATATATATATATATATATATATATATATATATATATATATATATATATATATATATATATATATATATATATATATATATATATATATATATATATATATATATATATATATATATATAACATACAATGTATGCTATTACAGGCACGGTAGAACAGGGGGCCAGGGGACTGCAGCCCCTCACTTTTTCCTAGTATATGACGTCATACCATACATAGCACATCCTACCTAAGGCAATATGGGCTTTGATGCTAAAACAGGTGTTTGGAGGGAATCTAAAGGCACATTTGTAACAAGTTTAAGGGACTGCGCTCCTGACCCTCACTGCCACGCACAACTGGAGATTGCCCTTTGTACCCAACTCCCTCTCTCAAATACTCACTCCGGCGGCCCTGTATTACTCATTTCAATGAGGAATCTCTGTATAACAAATATGTCAAAGCCCTATTCAGCATCTGGGGGTTTATTTATTTCTTGCAGTATTAGAGAGTGGACTTAATATAGAGGGGGCTTACTAGAAAAGGGGATAAGTATTACCTGTACTTTAAAATTTTCACAAATATTTCTTTGCACTCCCTCTGCATTGCATCGATTGCATAATTATCTGTGCTTGCTGTTTTGAAAGTGTTTTAACACAAAGTAACTACAATTTCCCCTATCTTCATCTGAATCACTAGGTTTAATTGATGTTCCTGGAATATCTTCTAACCAAACTTCTTCCTCTCAATTTCCTTTGAAAAGAACAGCATTCTCTAGGGTTCTAAGAAGAGCAACTATTTACATGGGTCACATCTTATACACATAATCTCATCTAGCAATATGTGGCAGGTCTCAAGAACCCATGTACTTTCATGAGAGAGGGGGCCTCATTCAGTGTTTACTAGGCATAGCATACATAAAAATATATAAAAATGTGACTATAAACTCTATGCTTTTACTATAAATGGATGAAAATATACCACAACAGTTTCTCTGCAACAAAACAAGACTTTGAATAACACTAATACAATTTGAAAACATCAGAAACATTAGAAAATCCATTTATCAATACTTATTCAATGTCTGTCAAATGCCTGGCTTTTGCAATAGGCCATTATAAAGATGTCCTGGAAAGCCTGTGGCGTTTTCATGTGTGCTACAGGAAGAAAAAGCTCTCTCCCACAAGCACCAACAACTGGATAGCAGACAGTATGCTTGGCATTTCTGTCCAGACAGTCATGGTCAAAGTGTACAATAATCTCTTCATCAGCTTTACATAATGTTTTATGGCGCATTCCTGTAAGCCATCCCATTATCCCAGGAACTGTGACAGGTACTTTTTCAAAATGTTCCTCTGCTTCCCTCCCTTTGCAAGTTTCCTTGGTACCTTCTTTGTCATCAAATGCCCAAGCTGTGGCAGCCTCAAACCCTTCTATAGGTGAGTCTTCTATACTGTTGAGCATGTCCTGGAAGTTATCCATCATCAACTCCTCCACTAATCCCTTGCTTGCACACATTTCACTATAAACTGGCTTTAACAATGAGAAGAGATAATTAGAGTCTGGTATCATATCCTTCTCAAAGTCAATCAAAAAAAATGTGGAAAAAAGATCTGGATTACAAAGAATCAGATCATGAATCCCATAGAGATTGAGGCCTTTCCCAAAGTCTCTCATACAAATGGATCGCTGATTGACAAAACTGACTTTCAAGGATCTTATTATCTCTTCCATGTGTTCCTCATCTACACGGCCTGTGTAGTTGTTATCAAGTATGAAATCAAAGTTCTCTTCAGAATGTGCTCTAATCATAGACAGCTTTTCATGTTCTTCTACTGTTAGATCAGTATCCACTATATTCATCATGTCACATTCATTCAGTAAAGCATTATATGAACATTAGAGAGTTTACGAATCGGTACGTAAGTCACTACGGCTACTCATAGAGATCTGGAGTCTAGTGCGGTCCAAGAATTGAGGGGAATCCTCGCTACGTACTACTCAACTCTGCTACTCTGTTTGGCCTGAGTCTACGTACCAGTGACTACGTTGCAGTTTTAGAGGTTAGATTCAGCTTTCTTTTTCTCACCTTTCTTCCCTGTAATATTTTTTCGGCTCAACAATACTTCTTTTATGTCCTGTTTGTTTTGATGTTGAGATTTGCTTTTGTTTGTTATTTTCAGATCGCCTTTTACACGACGTACTAAATATGGCTAATGCTCCGGAAAAGGAACCCACTGCAAATCCATGTTCACGCGGCCCAATGTTCGTATACATGCAATTGAACTTTATATTGTCGTTTGTATGAGTTACTCCAACTGAATACATATAACCTTATTCCATGGAAACCCAGATCGCCTCATGACTGAGTGTGATAAGTGACATTACATTTCTCCTATAAAATCTCCCTACTTGCATTCACATTACATGGCTATTTTAGCCAAATATAACTCTTGTTGATAATATTTTAACATAGTAACGCAACTGTTACCTACAGAGTTTAGGGAATATTGTGTTAACTGATCTTTCTTAAAACAAAGTAGCAGCTGTTTGGCAGATACTTTAAGAATGATCCTTAGTGTCTATATATTGTTTCATTTGCTGAGCTTTTGAGTTCTGAAGTAGACTAGCATCATGTATCTGTGAGCTATTACTGTATGCTTGTTGCTTTAGTATAATATTATACCTAAAGTCATGAAGATAATTACTAAGGTTTTGCCATTCATGTGTTTCTTTGTGTGTTTCCTCCAACTTGTAGATTAAGTTTGTTTCTATAGGCCAAAAATGGTTTGGACTAGAGAGCATGATGTTTTGCTGGCAAGAGAACTTCTAGTAGCCAAGCCATTTTCTTTCAAATTTGGCTCTAGGGAAAGGGGGCAGGCATGGGACAAGGTTGCTGAAGCCTTAAATTTAGTGCAACATTTAAGATTCAATGTTGATCAAAGGGGTGTTAGGGAGAGATATGACAAACTAAAAAAGGCCTATCAGAAACGCATGAGGGAAGAAGAAAGAGCAAGCGGAATAAGTCCTGAATTCAGTGAACTTGATGAAGCACTTGAAACTATTATTGAACTTAGTAGTGTAGCAGAAAAAGAAATCATTGAAAACCAAAGTGCTAAAGATAAACAAGTTGACAAAGAAAGAGAATCAGCAGAGAATAGTAGAAAGGAGAGGTTATCTCAGACAAGAGATAGAGAGGGCATAGAAAAGTCAAAGAAACAGAAGAGATCAGGTGTTGGCATGATTGACTATTTGGAGGAAAAAAAGGAACGAGAAGAAAATCAAAATAAGGTAGATATTGAAATAAGGGAAAGGTACTTGGCACTTGAAGAAAGGAAGCACAATGACATCCTTGTCATAAAGAGGAATGAACTAATTTTTAAAGAAAAGGAGTTGGCTATTCTGGCAAAGCAGCAGCAGGAAAGGGAAAAGAGGGATATGGACTTGTTAGGTGCCATGAAAAAAATAATTGAGCAACAGCAGGAAATAATTAGGCAGTTGCAGGAACAGAAATACATTTTATCATCATTAGAGAAGAAACAATAATTCTGTGGATATATGTATTGTGTGCTGAATCCTTTTTAGCTTCATATATACACTATATATACATACATACATGCAGATATATGCATACATATATACATATACGACCATACATATATGTATGTATAGTATGTGTATATCTTTGTCTTCTAAACAAGTTCATCCTGACTTTATGTCTTCCATGTGCGTTAATTCTGAAAAAACTATTTTGGTGCATTTGGTAGCTTTTAAAAAAGCTGTTTGTTGCTGGTCTGTATGCATTGATACAGAGATTACTCTCTGGTAAAATACTCATCCAATGTGGGTGGTTGAACACCAAAATAGGTGGATGTGTTGTTTCCATACAAGCAAGTCATTGCATTGTGTAAGAGGGCACTAACAATATAAAATTTCCCAACAGCACTGAGGCCTATCTTGAGATCTTTCTTGAAGTCTGTAACCTTAAAATAGTTCACAATATCTCCAAAGACCCATTCAACTGAGACTCTAACCTGGCTCATGGATTCATTGAAGGCTTGCTCTGCAGGGGATAGTACAGCTCTCCTTGCAAATGGGCACTGTAGGTGAACTCTATGAGGGTAGGCAGGATCGCCATAGATGCACAATGGTTGACCTGTTGGTGAAAAAGAATATGTTTCCAGCTCCTCCAGCAGACCTGACATTGCCAACATCCCACTGTCATGTCGCCTTCCCTCAACTGGTCCAAACACATTGGCAATAATACCACTAGGTGTGACAACTGACTGAAAGTTAATCGCATGAACTCTCTTATGACCGTTGTAAACTATGCGTTGGTTGTGTTTTGGTCTACAAATTGGCCTGACAGTGCCATCGATAAAACCCCAGCAGTTATCGAGTGCGGCACCTTTGTGATGAAGTGCATTAGCAAATCGTAACAGATTTCTACTGGAAAGAAAAGGTTGGTCTAGACTTCGCAACAGTTCTCCGTGTGTGTCAACAATAAAATCGATCACCTTGTTGTGTATCATACATATATGTGGAACAGGCCTACCAAACCTCGGTATTAAGTCTGCATATCGACAAGGGTATGCTAAATGTTTCATACATATGCAGAGGGCCTCGACAGAGTCGACAACAAGGCCATTTCCACACCTAAAAACCTCGGGAAGACGTAACGAACGGGCAAGGTTGTAGATGTCACCTTTCTTAAAACGAAACTCAACTAAACATTGACTTTCATCCATATCCTCTAAAACAAACCGATCGTATTTTCGATAAGGTAGCATACCATGAAGGTTATTTCTCCTATTAGCATTATCGAAAATAAGTAGCTCTTCATCATCCAACACGCCAGCATTGTGCAGCAGCACAAGTTCTTCCGCCATGTTAGCCACGATTTTGATTTTGGCGCCAATGTTGGGTAGTACTCGTTAGGTATTGATTCGTAACAAGAAATCTCGCTACGGTGCATCCGACCTTGTGCACAGACCTCTTTGAGTAGCCGTAGTGACCTACGTTGTGAATCGTAAACTCTCTATTGTCTCAGGAAACAGAGGGGCAAACCATGCTGTACAAGGCCTACAGCTGCAATCTCTCCACAACTTCTGAATGTACCATTTTGTATAAGATATGTAGACATCTGTGGAGTTCCATTAGGAAAAATTTCTTTTTTTATGCTATCCATGGTACGTTCTAGAAACTCCCTGGAAATAGCACTTGTATCTATGCCTTGCTCTCCACTGAATTGTATACAGCGAGACCTTGTTGGTGATAGACTTAGTGACTGTCTTTGCCACAACTTTACTACTCTATAGAGTGGAGCTCCTCTCCTTAACACCAAAAGGACTTTCTCTTTGTCAACTTTTGCCTCAAGACTTTTGAACAAGTTATCTACAGTGAGATGTTGTTCACTTGTATTAGCTACTGTCTCTATCAATGGAATATCTGCTTTAGGAGAAATCTGCAGCCCTGTATTTGGAAACCAATCCATGTCTTTTTCCAACATGTTTTCTGTGGCTGTTGCGGAATGAGCATTCTCATTTGCTACTTCACTACCAGATAAGGGTGTACAATTTGGTAGACAAAAGTTGTCATGTATGATTATTTCTGGAATGTCACTGGCAGCATCAAAGGTGCAGACTTCAATGTCATCTATTTCAATGCCATTGACTTTCTTACAATCCACATCGGGACAGAGGTATAAAGTTATGCGTTTATATTCTTTTCCTAATTCTTTCTTGTATTCTTGCAAGCTAAAGAAATCTTTGTAGCCCCCTGGCATGAACTGAGCTTCACGGCCATCATCATACGTTAGAACATAGGTCTGTGTGCTATCAAAAGCGCAATCAAAATCACTCCACTTTGCCACAGCTTTCTCACATGTTAATGAGTAGGTTGCATCTTTAGGTACAAGAAGAGGGAGTCTTTTCCCCCAAATGGTCTTAAGAGTATCTCCATTTATTACTTTTAGTCCAATATTAAGTGTTACATTTTCTTGTGCATCAAATTGTGTCTTCTTCCTTGGAGGAAGAGCAGTTTTGCTTGTCTTGTTTTTAACAAAATCTTCAAAAGACATTAGTTTCTTTTGATGATTTAACCCTGGTTGTGCAGAATTACTATATGTTGATGCACAACTACTTGCTGGTATAGGTAAAGATTTAACTATAACCCCCTCAACTCTGGAGGAGTCTTCCTTCCTAGCATTTGCTTCTTTCCAGGATGGAGGTCCAACTTCTGACTGGTCACTTTTACAATTCCAGCAAAATCTAGATGTGCTCCATAGCTTCACAGAGCATAAACCACAATAGCTACAAAAAGAGCAGATTTTTATTATTGCTTTTTATAACAATAATTAAGTAGTGCTAGAAAGGCAACAATTCTCAACACTATGGGGTCATTATCGAGGGATGTATCTGCATACTTCCCTGGGTACATTCTATGTTGAGAGCACACTGGACATTTTCCCAGTATTATGTTGTTACACCTTGGTTTGGCTAGCTTAGAGATGGTGTGGTCTAATCATATATTAAAGCCTAATAGTGCTTTGGGGGGGGGGAGTTTTAAATTTAGACGTTTCTTAATTGCTTGGCCAACTAAACTCAATGCAGTTTCATTGTGCATGATTGAAATAGGTGAAATATTCAATTACGATGGCAATCAAGTACATGTATCACAGTAACATGGATGGGGGGCAATGTGAAAACTGTTAACAGAGACAAAAGTACTAGAAATTGTGCAGCCCAGTGGCACCAGTGCCTTGGAACATCAGTTGACATGCCTGCCCTGTTACTGACCCACTAGGCTATTTTAATACGTTTTTTTATTTCACCAGAGTTGTGTTTGGGTGCTTCATAAGGAATTTTAAGTGTATCATTTATTCAAAATAGAATATGTTTGAGCTCAGGCTTTGCGTTGTCTTATTTATTCTCACTACTGGTATTTCAATTCAGCAGAAAGAGGGAGTCTGGGGCGTCTCCCTCAGAACAACTTTTACACGCCACATCCAAGTGTTATCTTTATAGGCAGAAGACCCACTTCAAATCGTAATCCAGTAATGCGTCACGCACTTGTTTTTCCAACTATACTCCAATGCATTCCGTATCAGGTATTGCTGAGCACCTTGTGTTAGTTTACAGGAATACGTTGTTTACTGAATGGCATTATCATTTTTTATATAACTACGTGGATTAATTTCAAATTTTCCTATAAAGATACATAAAACATACATAAAAGAAACCCCCCCTAGCTATTGATTTACTTCTATACTACTGCATGTAGATGTAGATGAATGCAGCCTGGTACACATCTCACATGTTTCATTATTCCATAATGGCCTACATTAATGTAATGTAACATGTAACACATCCGATGATGCTACTTTTATGGGCCATGTCACACTACAAAAAGCTTAAATGGCAATACGAAACAGGAAATCAAAAACGAAGTACGGTGAAATAGAGTACTTACACTGTCTCCTGCTGCTTAGCCTCTGCCATACTTATATTCGCTGCAACCGATTGAGACTACGGGCAAAGGTTGACTGCGAGGCAGCGCTATCTTGCTAACGTGCTAATGAAAAGAAAGTGAAAAGTAAGTTTTGTCTAGTGAAAAGTAAGTTTTGTCCAGTGAAAAGTACGTTTTGTCCAGTGAAAAGTAAGTTTTGTCTGGCCCTTATGGGCCACCGTAGAAGTCTCATCACCTAACTGAATGGCTTCTCAACAAAGACTAAAATAAAAGCATTCTTCAGTGTTCGAAAAACATATGTGATATTTCACAACAGTGGATTTGCCACCAGTGATAAGTGCCACAGCTAAAGACATGTGGGTAGACTATTTTGAGCTGAAGACCAGCTCATACGTTAAGCCAGGCGCACACTAGAGCTTCCTGCTTAGCAAAATGTCATTCATGGCCGTGTGCTTAGCAGGAAACTCCAGTGTGCGGTGAACACGTTTGAGCTTTTGCGTCATTCGTGCCTGCTGACACCACTATTCACCATGTTGACAAATTTCTGCCATGAATGACAATCTCCCTTGTGTGTGCGCTGAACAAAAGGAGAAAGCTTACAGAACCTCTGCAAAGTGCATACGTTTCAGGGAAAGTGAACAACTGCAAGTGTATTCAGCGAAAACTAGAAATTGAATGTATAAAAGAAAAATGGAAGGGCAAAGTCAGTTGCTAGCCGATGTACTGTTAGAGGATAAAATCGCGGAAATATGGCCTGAATATCTTTGTCTATACGATGTAAGACTGCCTGATTTTAAAAACCGAGATATGAGAGAAAAGGCCTACCATGAAATCGCAGAAAAAGTAGAGAAATCAGGTAAGAAGGAATTTCGTGCAACCAAAATCTTCTAAGAATATATTGTTTATACTACTTTGTCAAATATATGAAAGCAATACTGTGATAGTTTCAACAGAGGCGTGGCTATAGGGGGTGCAGTATGAACCCCAAATAGTTCCATTCAGTAAAGGTATTCCTGAAAATTTTCAGACAAACCAGTTCTTTAAATTAGAAATGTAGCTTGCAATTTGGATATTTCAGAACTTACTAGTCTGTGTGTATATGAAAAGTTGCACAAAGTTACTTTCAACTTGTTTTTGACCTCTTGAATCAAAAGTAAAGTTTATTTACATTTTGTTTATTCTTCAATAGGTACTTTCCTCATTACACATTTGAGACTTTTACAGAAAACCAGAAAAGTAAGGTACAAAGTTTTCATACCCACCAATACTTAAAGTATCAATATCATTTTGATTTCCAGTGTGTGTACATGTTCGCTATTTTGTAGTCGATTGGGTGAAAGCTAAACTGAAGGCATTAAGAAATAGCTTTACAAAGGCAAAGAAGCCTGGACCAAGTGGAAGTGCCAGAAAAACTCTTACCAAG
Organism: Mastigias papua; assembly: GCA_964019165.1. Classification (NCBI taxonomy): domain Eukaryota; kingdom Metazoa; phylum Cnidaria; class Scyphozoa; order Rhizostomeae; family Mastigiidae; genus Mastigias; species Mastigias papua. Next base: position 3,195,590 of record OZ025276.1, read on the forward strand.
CGGGCTGCCTGGCCGCTAGAAAACTTACAGTTTCTTTCTCCTCACATTGTGACACGCCCTTCACTTTCAAACATTGACATAGTACGTTTAGTTTGTAAATAGATCTATGATTCTAAAAAGTAAATTGTACTTACGTTATTGCTTATGACAGATGTCCCTGTATACTGAAAAATATATGTTTCAAAACATGTCGGGTATGAATTCTCAAACAGCTGATTTGACATAACGTTTCTTCATTTGTTATACAATCATATTGCCTGCCATGGGACAGATCCAGTACTATTACAGTATGTAGCGAGCATTTTGCACTGCACTTTAGCATTTCTGGGTGGATTATGATTTAAGCTGCTTTGTAAACCACAAAGTCTAGCATCATTTCTCCATGCGCTGTTAGAAATCATGTGATCTGCATTCTCTAGATCAACAGCAGATGCATATGTTGGTTTATTTCTTTCCACCAGGTAGTTGTGTAGGCAGCAAGCAGCAAAACTGACATATGTCAGTTTATCAGGGCACATTTTAATTGTTGTAAAAAAACTCTCCATCTGTGGGTGAGTATTCCGAAAGCATTCTCAACCACCCTCCTTGTACATGACAATCTGTAGTTGACTATTCGCTTTTCTACTTCTAAAGTGCGTTGAGGGTAGGGTTTCATTAGGTTTTCTGAGATTGGGAAGGCATCATCACCTACTATATGGTAGTGAACTCTGAATCCTGGTATCTCTTGAAGAAGTGTAGGGCCTGGTAGATCAAGGGAAGTAGACGCTATAGCCTTTTTTGATGTTGACTGACCATAGACTCCAGCATCACTTGCACATCCTGCTGCTCCAATATCCACATAGAGGACTTTATAATTCGCATCTACTAAGGCTACAAGTATGTCAATGTAAAAGTGCTTACAATTAAAAACTTCTGACCCACTGTAGCTTGGTTGCTGTACCGGCAATGTGCTTTCCATCAATTGCACCGATGCAGCAGGGATAGTTGCATTTCTCTTCAAATTCTGCAGCAACTGTCTGCCATTGGTCTGCTGACGATGGGGTCTAAAATACACATCTTACAGCCATATATTTTATGCTATGTACTTGTAGGACTTGTGCTCAACACCAACTGCAGATGAAAGTGTAAATGAAGAGTTTGATGAGGATTGCGATACTCTGGATACACCTAGCACAGTCATTGATAATGAAATGGAAGAAACGCCCAGAGGGACAAAAGAGCCGAATAGGTTAAAACCGCATAGGAGAAGGCAAGCTGAAGAGGAAGTGAAGCTAATCAAAGGATTGGCACAGTCTATTTCTGAGAGAAGAGCGAAGGTGCAAAGGACAGAGAAAGCAACAAATACAGCTATTGAACATTTTTCTCAGTATGTTGCACACACACGATATGACTTGGACCCTGGAGCTCGACATTTGGCTCAACATAAAATAAGCCAAGTCCTTTTCCAAGCACAAACTGGACCACTAACTGTTGACAATCCATATGGATTTATGACTCCTACACAACCCCAGCCACAGTTTTTCCAACCCACTACTTTGCAGTTTAGTTCTACATGTATCAATAACCAAGCTGTAAGCAGCCATTCAAAGACCAACAATTTTCATCACCACAAAATGAATAAATGTCACATAATGAACACTATTCGAAGTATTTGGGACAGACAGCTAATAAACTTTTTTTACTATTGTTTACTAAAGGCTATGTTTCTTCTAATTTAGTAATGATGCATAAAAGAGGAATTCCTATAACAAACCTTTAAGTATTGCTCTTTCATTCCTATATACAGTGCTTTGCAGGTTTCCTCTACAATTGATGAAATTGTTCTTTCTCCTACCCGACATTGAAATGACAGACTTCTGAGTCTCACCTTAAAGTACACCAGGCGATAAGTTGGTAATATTGCAATGAGATGGGAACTTTTCAATAGGAGAACTACTCATTTTCATTTTTTCATTTTAAAATTTTTTACCCAGGGTACAAATTCAGTTTACATACTGTTTTACTAGTCGAACTAGTTCCTTCGTATCTCTTTCAAATGCTAGTAAAATTTGAACATTTAATACTGTATACCTAGTAATACAGTACTGGATCTATAGCAAACAATTTTTTATTTTAGAAATAGACAAAATCCAGAAAAGAATGAAAACTACGGTAACAAAAATTACAAACCTGTAGCAAGGAAACGCAAAGCAACTGATAAGCACTCAGATGGTTTTATTGCCATTCGTAAATGCGTATCTTGCTTTGAAATTAATGGACTGACCATTGCCAATATCTGATGGAATGATTCTTGACTTAAATGATGATATTGTCGACATTGTTCAGGATCTTCAGCGTTTAGTTCACGGATGAGATTTCCATGCCTACGTCGATGTCGCAGAAGCAATAGCAAAAGTAAAATTTCTTCTTCCTCACATTGCCATTCAAAATCTCCCGTTACTTTGCCATTTTCTTGCTTTGCTCGCTTTCCCTGAAACGCATGCGCTTTGCCGAGGTTCTGTAAGCTTTCTCCTTTTGTTCAGCGCAAACACAAGGGAGATCGTCATTCGTGGCAGAAATTTTTCAACATGTTGAATAGTGGTGTCAGCAGGCACAAATGACGCAAAAGCTCAAAAGTGGTCACCGCACACTGGAGTTTCCTGCTAAGCATGTGGCCGCAAATGACATGTTGCTAAGCAGGAAGCTCTAGTGTGTGCCTGGCCTTTAGGCAACTGTGGTAGTTTCTGGACAGTAAAGAACACATTACTTATGGAGACTGGTAGAAGTGCATTTAGTTACAAAAGTATTTCTCAGCAGAGCAGTACTTATATATCAATCTGATTCTGTGACAGTAAAACTAATACAATTTAAACTTATATCTGCTATGTTCTCACTATTATCAACAGTAAACCATATACACTTTCTGACTTCAGCAAGAAGGAGTCCAGGTGTTGTTTCTTGTGCTGTTGATTGCTTTTTAGAAGTTTTGAGTGCTGTATTATTGCCATATTTACCAAGTGATTTAGAGGTACGAGAGTTTCTTGAACAAGTAAGGCACACTTTAGAAGAGTATGATGGATTGAAAAATACTCATATCCTGCTAACGCAGGAAATAGTTTGAAGTGTACTGCTTGCAAAAGGAGAATGCTGCTAAGAAACTGCCCTCAGGTATTTGAATGTGTTATTGATGTGACAAAAGATGGGAAAGCACTTTCTGTCACTGCACCAGAAACTACCCTGGGCTCAATCTTCAAAGAAGATTTGCAGTCCAACTTCGCAAAAACATCACAAGCTCTTGACGACAAGGTATTGCTTTTGGAGAAGATTGATTTCTAGCTCAACTCAGAAACTGTTGCTACTTTCATGGAAGAAAACACGTAGCTTACTGAATCCTGAAAAGTCTTATTCATATTATTCATATGATTCTTATTCTAAGCAGTGCAATATCTCAGTGCCAAGTGAATTTACGTTGCATATCTTTTGTGATCCAGTCAATATTAACTAATTTTCCCTAGCTGCCATTCTGAATGATATCAATTCATGCTTCCACAGTGCAAATGACCATAGCTTTCATATTCTAGTCTACAATGAATCATGTTGTTTTTAGGAGAAAAACAGAGTTTTGTAGATATTTTCTACAAAACTTACTTTTAAGAAACTCAGCTCTCTCACTCCAAACAGTAACACATTCTAGTTGATTTAAACAAAATAGTCCTAACCATATTTTTATTTTATTTTCAGCCACTTCCTGTATCATACACAACCCCTTCTTTGATATAAGTACAGGTTACAACTAGTAAACTTACAGTTTGTTATGGAGCCCATAAGACCTCTTCAGAAAGTCTAAGTACTCTCACCTAATCATTTCTATTCATAGTTTTGTTTAAAAAATATGTGTGATATCTTGACAGTGCCTTGTTACACCACTGGATTATTTTGTAAAAGATATTAAAATGTTATCACTTATTGTTCAATAGTCCACATGTTATGTTATTGTTATGTTACTGTTGAGCTACCTTTTACACCAACTGGCAAAATCACTCTTCCATCAAGGAGGCCAACACTGTCAAAGTACCATTTCCAGCAACTATACCAGTCTTAAGTGTAACGTGTTCAATTCAATAAGTATTCATTTATATATATATATGCAGTAGTCATGGGATAACAAAAAAGAGAACTGAAGTCTGGCAGTGATGGAACCCCATATAAGGACAACTTGACTAGATTTTTGACTCTTTGGATGTCACCCCAAAGTAAATCACTTTTGTCACCCATGCATGGTCATGTATATTTATTATGTTAAAGTCTGCATAAAGAGAGCAACATATCATTTACCAAAGTAGCCAGGATACATTTGCCAAGTGCTTAAATGCTAACAGAAAGTATATGCATTATAAATAGATTATTTATATATATTTGTGAACCTTGAAATAATACAAATGTTGAAAATGTCTTAAAATACACTGCAGACCTCACTCGTTAAGGTAGTTTACAGGTGGCTACTTGGATAGATACAATACACGACTTTTAGTGCTTTCACAATTCCTTTCAGATCTTTTGTGGTATTGTCTTTTTATTTCGCTGACAGACGCTTGTTGTGATTGTTTTCAACAGGCCCGCAAATGTCTTTGAAATAATTGTAAATGACAAAATTACATTCTTTTGTGACATCACTTACATTCGATGAACCTTTTGGTTTGTTTGAAAATGCCACCTTAAAAAAGTCATTAGCACTTGCCCACTGTTTTGGAGACTTCGGCACTTTTACTCCTTTCTTCATACTTTTATTGTCACACTCGAAGAAAACACTTGATGATAGCTTACATTTGTTATTACCCAAATCTCCAAGCATACTGTCGTCCATATCTCCACTACTATTTTTGTCTAACTCCTTCATCAAATTTTCACTAAGGCCTTGAATAATCTGGCAAGAACGTTGATTTGCTTTTAGCCCCCTCAGCCCTTTGCAATGTTTACCACAGGAACATGTTGTTGATCGGAGAGCTGTTTACACAAATAAAGTCATTTTCCGGATTGCACTTGCTCCTGCAGCACCACAAATGACGGCCTAGCGATATGAAGTCTTTTCCGCAAAAGGTACAAACGGCAAAAATAACTGCTAAAGCAAAGAGCCATGATCAATACATAATAGACAAATGATATTCAAGTACTTCCAATATATCCAAGTTAGTATTGCAACATCCAAGTATGATAAATTCAATTAAACTCGAGACACGCAAAAAACATGACTTTTCGTAGCATTGCTCTGTGTTAATGATAATAATTTTTTTTTCAAACTTCATTTAATTCAATATTTTCAACTATGGTACAATCATACACCTCTCTGTACGGTAGTGTACACTTATCTGCACGGTACGGTTATCTGCAACTCTAGCAATATACTATAAGTATCTAACAAAACAACAACACAATGTTCCAGAAAAGGAAAGAACTTTTCTAGATATTAACTAGATCAAAAGCCCATCTAGTCAGGATTGATGCAAGGTTTGTTACGACGGCAAAAAAAATATAGTAGCTGCATCTGATGGCCATGTTCATTACTTTCTTAGTGACATGTATTTGGGCAGTTTTGTCTAATGTAAGGTCGTCAAACATTAAGAGTAGTGATTCAGAGGATTTACCCATGATTCCAAGTGTGCTCATTGATAGATTAGTACATTTGACGTCAGATTAGGCATGTTTCAGATCCAGAAGAAGGGAACTATACTTTGAAGCTTAATAATAATAATAGTAATTTGTTTTTGAAACCTCATGATATTAATACAATCTAAGTATACAATCATACACCTCACTATATTCAGGCAGTGCATAATTGGCAAGTCTGCAACTTAAGTTTTTACTATAACAAAACAAAGAAAAAACCAACCTCAAATTCTCACATTGAAGTAATATCAATGGTAACTGTAATACTAAGGTAGTAAAGTCATAGTCAATAGTCCATTACATTAGGGTTAGTCCAAGGTTTATTTCGTCTACAAAAGATATAATAAGTACATCATACTGCAGTATTAATTGTTTTCGACAGGATTTTATGTTTAGTAGTATCATCGAAGTTTAAGTCTCTGAGCATTGATGGAAAGGACTCAGAAGACGTTCCAAGTATTCCAAGAGCACTCATGGAGAGATTTATAAGTTTCACAGTAGAATAAGAATTTTGGAGGTCAGTGATAAGAGGGAGATATTTAGTAGCCTTACAGTCACTATTTGTCTGTATATTTGATTCAAAGCCAACAGTGACTTCTAGCAGGTAAACGCATGAACTGTTACTTACTAAGACTAGGTCTACCATCTTGAAGATAGGATTTGCAACTGGAAACAACATGTTGAAGAGTCTCAGATTGGAAGCAGAAAGAGCATGCAGATGTGGGGGAGAGGGACCATTTGCATAGATTATTCTTAGTAGGAAGAGTATTATTGATATACTTAACTATAACGTTAAAGATCTTTCTAGGCATAGTGCAATGAACCTTCATCCGAAGATGACAGGTATGCTTACTGCCTTGAAGGAGTATAGAGGAAAGGATGAAGCCTTATGACTTTAGTTAGGGACTAATCATCAATGAAGACCATGAAAGTGATGAGGATATTGATATTTTCTATTGCAAAAATCGTTTATCAGGTATGTATCTGTTTGACTTTTGTTCAGCTGTCAGATGTAAAATGTGAAAAAGAGCATTGATCTTGGAAATTTTAATCATAGTTTTTCAAGAAATATTTTATATGTGCCCCTCTCCAATGAACATCCCTTTTGAATAAGTGCCCCGCTTAAAAGCAGAGACATTACATAAGCCCTAGGTGCTTATTCAAATGATTACAGTATGCTTCAATGGTCTGTTGATCTGCCATACAAATAGACATGAAGATATGGTGAATTCCACATTGGTAATGAGGTATATGGTGGCAGAAAGCCTGATATGATGTGTAATGGCATAGTGGTTTATGAGATGATACACATATTGAAGAGATTGTAGGTATGGGTGTAATCGGGTAGGTTAACCATATTGTGCAGGGGTATTGTACAGGTTGTAGATTGAGAGCATACTGGCTAAGGAAAAGTTATGGCTGAAACATACCTGATATCCTCTATTCGGTTCCACTTCTCATCGGTGAGGACGAAGTTTGTACATTTATTTATATGGATGCCCCTAGCAGTTATCCATTTGAAAATCATCATGGAAGTATTGATTAGACACTGAATCTCCTAGGACAAAGTAGAGCTGATGTTATTAGGATATAGGTACAGGTTTATAAGCATATAGTCCATACAAATATTAATGCTGAAGAGTGGGCAGATTTATGACTGATTTTACATGTATATGAGGCTCAAAATGGAGATATTGGTAGAATAATTTAGGTGTAAGAGAAACTTTCATATTATACGAAAAGTATGGAAAGAAAAGTACTGCCTGTGTAATTTGAATAGCGCAATTTAGATGACTTGGTCCAATAATACTGTGGGAGATGAAATGATGGTGGAGGAATTGATGGCGGAGTGTTGTCTTTAGTGTGTTAATTTTTTATAGAAGTAAAATCATAGATAAAGAAATGAAGAAACTGGTGTACAGTACCATAGTCTTCCGTTCGAAGTGTAGGTGATATACATTCTCTTCCATTATGGCAGAGTGTTGTGCAGAGAATGAATATAGGGTTGAGTCTTGCAAGATGTTATTCATCATGATATGTAAGAAGTCCCACCACCTGGATGGTCGGTATGGTGTAATATAATGATGAATACATGTTGCATATTCCATTGAAGAACACAACAGTGGAATACAGGGGGATTGAGAAAACGATGAAATTTTGGCACTGCTTGGAGTGTATTGTATAATGAGAATCTTTAATTTGGTATGTACTGATATGATCGGGCTTTGTAGGGGTCCAGACAGTGTCACATACTCATGGAATAGTAAGGACTCATCTCTACTTGATTTGTTTGTTGGATTGTGGAGGGAAATGGGTACTAATGGGCATCACAAGGGTTCATAGAGTGTCACATACTCATAGAGCAGTTAGGGCCTGTGTCTACTTCATTGAGATGTTGGATGTTGGATGGGAAAAGCGTATGAGCAGAGACAATGAGTTGTGATTTGAATTCAAAAAGTAAGCTGAAATAGATGTTTAAGTGGAGTACTTGAAGGTATCGATAATAGAGAGCTTATGATTTCACTACTCATGAGACTACGGCTACTAAGAGGTCTGAGTCCTAGCTGAGCGTAGTAAAGCATTTTGAGTTATGATCACCGAAGGCAGCATTGATGACTACTTACCATTGATGCAAAAATCTTGTTTAGAAATGGCGGCGAATCATGATGAAGTTGATGATCTAATACTAGCTTATAACGATGCAGGTGTAATAGATGTAGACGAAGCACTGATTTTACAAGATGTTCAGGAAAGAAAGAACCCCCAATTCCCATACTGGACATATAATAACTTCGATTTGGATGTTATGGAAGAGGATGAATGCAAAGCAGACTTCAGAATGAGAAAGAAGGATGTATTGGCATGTCATAGGGCATTGAGATATCCAGAGCTACTTAAATGCTGCAACAGAGTTGTTGTGGATTCCATTGAGGCACTTTGCATTTTTTTAAGGTGGTTGGCATTTCCATGTAGGTATGGGGATTTTTTTTTTTATCATATAAAAACAAGTTCGTAAAAAGAAAAATAAAAATACATTGTCTTGTGAACACTCGCAGTGAGGAAAGACATGGTGTCACCGAGTCCTCACTACAAGTGCCACTTACAATTTCATTTTTTATTTACAAAGTACAAAGTAGGTATTCATGCTGAGGTCAATGGCAGTCACACGCACATGACAACGCGTGTTCCAAAATATCAAACATTAAAAATAGAACATGCTGTCTGAAGGAAAAATTTTGTAGGGTTAGAGACTACCATTGCCCTCAGCATGAGCCAGTTACGAAAACTAAACCAAACACAAACAAAGGAGAAGGGTGTGGCTGTTGTTACCCCCCAACGTAGTTATTCAAACCTTTTAGAAGATTTAATAAAGGATATTGTTGCTTCTAATATCATTCTATTAATAAGTGTGCTTCCATTAGGCTTACCATACAACAACAAATAACAAAGATCCTTAGTAGTCATGTTAGCTATATCAAAACCAACATCTGATATTTGACCAAGGAGAGTTTGGCGCAAAGTACAGAACTGTGGGCAGTGCAGAAGGTAGTGCTCAGTGTCTTCCTTAGTTGCTCCACAAACACACGCTGGACTCAAACATTCAAAGTTGTGCCTAAATCTATGCTCATTCAAGGAGCTGAACTTGACTCGAAGCCTTGTTAGTATTTTAACACCTACAATATCACAAATGTTGTAAACTGGGTTTTTTAAAGGTCTAATGATTTGCAACAAGTTTTTCTTAAATACTGAAATGGAGGGAGATCCTTGAACTGCTTTATCTAATTTGTTCCATTCATCTAGTATGTTCGAAAAATAGGAATTTGAGAAACGGACCGTCCTACTTAAATTCGGCTCATAATAGCGAGTGTTTCTCAAATTATACTCAACAGTTCGCTGTTCTGGAATTTCTTGATAAAGATAAACTGGGGTTTTGGACTTGGAAAGAACACAAAAATGGCACAGCCTTTGATACCGCCTACGATCATAAAGTGTTTCCCATCCAAGCTCTTCAAGAAGTCTTAACCTGTTGGTACCCTTCTATGCCCCGGAGACTGCTAGTGCTGCTTTATATTGCGTCTGCTCCAACTGTTCAGTGAAGGTCAGTTGCTTATCTGGATCATATTTATGGTATATAATATCCCCATAATCTAAATGAGGTCTTACATAAAGCTTATAAATTTGGTCTAAAACCTCTCTTAACACATATTTTGAATGATGTTTTAGCAAGCCAATTCCTCTTGGTGCTTTTAAGATAGCTTATCTTACGTGACTTTTAAAATTCAGTTTTGAATCAAGAATCACTCCAAGGTGCTTATGTTCAGAAGTTGTGGAAATGGTTTCATCCCCTAAGTTAAGAATAGGATGTATCGATTTTTCTCTTTTACAAGAAAATACAACTTTCTCAGTTTTATCAGCATTAAATGTCATTTTCCATTGCCAAGCCCATAAACTAATTTTAGTTAAATCCCTACTTAGATCAAGTGCAGCTTCATTTACATCCCGAACCGTATAAATAAGGATGTATCATCTGCAAATAATTTAATATCACACTTTACATTATGAACTATATCATTGATATAAATTAAGAAAAGTAAGGGACCAAGAACTGAGCCTTGTGGTACACCAGCAGATACGATATCCCAGTTAGAGCTTTTTCCATTCAACAGAACCCGTTGCCTCCGATCAGTCAGATAGTTTTGCAAAATCTGGAGAATATTTCCAGTCATCCCATTAGCTTTCAACTTATATATTAAACCCTCATGCCAGACAGTGTCAAACACCTTAGAAAGGTCAAGGAAAATAGCCCGCGTTTCTTTACTAGGAGTCTCATCAAATGCTCTATAAATAGTATGTGTTATCAAAAGTCACTGGTTGATCGTGGATTCCCCAGGACGAAAGCCTGATTGATGTGGTGATATTAAATCATTTTTGCAGAGGTGATCATAAATGACATCAAATAGCAATTTTTCAAAGATCTTTCCAAAGATTGGAATGAGGGATATAGGGCGATAAGTACATTTATTCTGCTTACACCCCTTTTTATGTACAGGAATAACATTAGCTTTTTTCCACTGTGTGGGGTACAAGCCTGTTTCCAGGCATCTTTCAAATATGCAGCATAAAGGTTCCACAAGTAATTTATCACAGATTTTAATCATGGCTGCAGAGATTCCATCACATCCATGAGCCTTACAGTATCTAATGATGTAATGAGTTGATACACTTTGTCCCTGTCAATAGTCATATTGATAAAGGCATTTGGAACTGCGGGATAACTGTTGGAATAGTACTACCAGTTCCACCTCCTTACATTTTGTGACAAAATATTCATTAAATACATTTGCGTTTGCTTCAACATTAGTTACGAATTTTCCATTTTCAAGGAGTGGGGGTATGTTTGTAACATTCTTTTTGCTGATAAGTCTGTTGAGTATAGACCAATAGGTTTTGGGACCATTTAATTTATTTGATAGCCTTCTACCAAGGTTTAAATAGTATTCATTTTTAGCATTAATGATCATCCTGGTTGTTTCATTTTGAAGATTTTTGACATGGTTCCACTCTTCCACTTTCCTGCCTCTTTTCACAAACTTAGAATATACTCTATGCTTACGCTTGATGGCAGTTTTTAATTCCTGCTTCATCCATGGTGGGTCCCTGTCATCAAATTTAACAACCCTATTAGGTATATGCAAGGAAAATAGTACTGACAAGACATTGGCAAATTTATCAACCATTTCTGTGGGGTTAAGTCCATAAAATAAAGAAGCCCAATCAGTGTTAGAAATTGATTCCCTAATCACAGGAACATCCGCTTTCGAGTAGTCATAGATAATTCGTCTATATGGAGGGGAGATGGTAAAGATACATTAAGTGTACCGTAACTAATTTGGTGTTGACAATGCTCATCCAGGGAGGGGTGGACACCATGTGCAACAAACAAGTTTGGCTGATCAGTAATAATCAAGTCTATGCAAGAGCTTCCCTCATTACGTATATTAGTTGGCTCTTCAATCAGTTGATACAGACTATTAGTTTCAATAAGTTCCTCCAACGCAGTACCCTCTGGTTGCTCAATGTCTTCAGTCCACCATATTGTAGATCTGCAGTTAAAATCTCCTGTTAAAATTATGCAATGGGGGTTTTCTGCTTTCATTTTGTCAAATGCCTCTTGCAATCTATCAATGAAAGTTTCAAACTGCTGACTATTCTGGCTCGGAGTACGATACAAGGTCCCAAAGAGTATTTTCTTACATGCTAATGTGATCTCACTTAAAATCATTTCAGGGAGTAACTCTAGATCAGTCCGCCTCTTACTAGGTAAACCTTCGCGAAAATAAAGACAAACGCCTCCAGTTTTGGTATTACTGGGATGATCACTACGATATATCTCTTTGCTGAACCCGTCAATAGAAATATCATCATTAGTCACAGACTGATCAAGCATAGTTTCAGAAATAGTAATAATGTCATATTTGTAGAGGGAATCATAAGTTTCAATAAGGGGTATCTTTATTCGTCCTCTAGCAGATAAACTATTTAAATTCCAATGAAAGAACTTCAATGATTTATTATCCCGCGGGCCTGGGTTTGGATGGACATCCCCGCATAAAAGTAACAGGCAGTAGGATGCACGCCTTCCAAGGTATAAGAATTGAAATAACACATCAAAGGCTGAAGAAGCTATTGTCAAGAACCAATTAAATTCTTTAGGGACTCGTAGTGAATTAAGCCTTTGCCATCCTGCAACTCCCACTTGCACATACTTGTTCGCTACACGCATCTATAAATCTCATATCCCTGGTCATATTCATGTTTGGTCAACAGACTACGGAATGTTATGCGATTATAATTACGGGTCTGGGGTAAACAACAGCTCAGGAAAAAGGGAATTTGATAACTATACTCAACAAAAAGAAAAAAGATTAGAAACAAATATATAAAATATAAAAAAAGACAATGGAAATAGCAACCTCTTATATGGGCTACCGCTAGGAGCATAATGGGAGAAAATGCATAGCAAGGGGTGTAATTTTCAGAAGTATTTTTTTGCAAGGTATACTAGGTTTCTTGTCTGTTTCTTTCACGAGTTAAGTGGATTACGTAAGGTCAAATTTTTCAGTAAAATATTTTTAACAACAACTATGTTGAAAAAAAAATACACAACATGATGATTTACTTAAGGTCCATTTACCCTCTGCTTCAAAACGTCAAGAGATTCAAAATACACAAAACCTCCATCTTTTAGCCTTACAGCAAGATTACAGTTTACATCTGCAAAAACAAAGTCTATTAGCTCATGTTTCTCACCAAACTCAATCGCTTGAGTCAAGATGCCACGTCTTCTTCTCGTTAGATCCAGCTTCACTTTAACACCATTCTTTGCTTTCTTCCTGTTTTGATACATCCTTGTTCGTTGCCCAAAAGACTTAAATTTAACTATCATTTGTTGACGCGTAATTCCAAGATCATCAGTCTTCTTCTTTCCAATGCGATGAGCTCTGTCGATGTCGCTTGGCTCTAATCCACAATCCATGCTTTTCATTAATTCAGCAACCTTTTCCACACAATTTTCCTTCTCTCCACCATACGGGAGAGGAATGTTGTCAATTCGAAGGCAAACCCATCTTGAATACTGCTCCCCATCATCAATTCGCTTGTCAAGCCTTTCAATAACGCGCAACTTACCCTCTAACGTCTCAATTTTATTTTCCAAGGCAGAAATTCGATCATCTCGACTTTTCAACTGCTCTTCAAATTCTGCCTTTAGCGAGGTTGCAAGGTTTACTAATAGCAGATTTATAGCATCAATCTGTGGCAGTTTTGCTATATCCTCTTTAATAGGTGCAAGTGCCTCGTCAACTACTGCCTTTAAGTCCTCCTTCATAGATTTTCCACGTCGCGTTTTAGGCCTATCGCCCATTTCATCCACTGGCATGTTTTCCAAAAACAGTTCCAACCAGATAAGCAAAAAGAATAATACGTCCTTCAATTGACCAATATGGGGATTTGGTGCCAAGGTTTGCTAGGCCAGTTCCACACTTATCAATGATGACTAATGTAGTAATCGCTGACATCTATGATAGATATAAACATCTTCTATTGTCTTTGGATCAGCCATGGCTATTAAGAGCAAATCTATGGAGCTTTGCTGATGCCATCCATGCCAAAGGTGCAGCATTAACTACTTGTTGGGGTTTTGTTGAAGGCGCTGTTACACCAATTTCCCGGCCTAATAGAAATCAAAGGGCTGTTTACAATGGCCATAAAAGAGTGCATGCCCTCAAGTTTCGATCAGTCGTTCCACCCAATGGCTTGATTGCTAATTTGTAGGGGCCAGTTGAGGGTAGAAGATATGATGCTGCCATGTTGGCAATGTCTGGGCTCATGGATGAGTTACAACAGCATTCATATGCAACTGATGGTGAGGCTCTTTGTATATATGGGGATCCTGCATACCCACAACGCATTCATCTCCAATGCCCATTCCACCAAAGGCAGGGCTTAACACCAGAGCAACAGGCTTTCAACCAGTCTATGAGCCAAGTAAGAGCTTCTTTGGAGTGGGTTTTCAAGTAGCTTGTGACTTGTTCTGAATGTATTGATTTTGAGAAAGACTTGAAGATTGGTTTAAGCCCTGTTGGAAAGACCTATGCTGTATGTGCTCTGTTGCAGAATGCTTTAACCTGTTTATATGGCTCCAACACTGCTGAAACCTTTGGCATTAGTCCACCAACATTAGAGTTCTATTTCAATGGCCAGAAGAAGCACGTTTGGACTTTAATACAGAATCTTTTTAAGTCATCCACACAACTATTTAGTACAGTTACTTTGTTATAACAATACACATGTACATTTGAAAAAGAACCAACCTTACCACGCTGTTTTCTCATATGCTACTCACTAAATTCTCTATCAATACATCAAATCAACTGTAACCCCAAAAAGAAAACTCCCACTTTAAATGTTAAGGGTGAATTAACATATAACCATCATTTTTATTTGAAAAGGATTTCTTTTGAAAAGGGTTAATTGTCCAGATTTCAAATGTGCTTTCATATTTTGCTTTTACATTTTTGAACAGCTGAGATGTAAACTAAATAACTATGTTCTATGATTTTCTATGAAGTACCCAAAGTTATCGCATTATGTGTTTAGTGAATTGGTAGTTAGATAAAACTCCCTGATACTCCTGACAATATACTGCAAGTAACAAACCAATGAAATAGGCATTATCAGTAGGAAATTGAAAACAAGAACAGATACTTCTATTTCTTGGATAGCAAGGAAAGAATTGTACTATTTTGTTGCTGTAAGAATATACAGCATCAGTTGCTGTTGCTCCTGCAGTTGCTTCTGTTGCTCCAAAAGCATCATGATTTGTTGCTACAGCTCTGTAATAATTTTCTCTCTCTGCTCTCTATCCCTTCACTCTACATTTCCACGCTCCTTTTCATTGCATTCTGTTTCTCTCTTAAATTCCAATTCCTTACTCCTGATCTGCAACTCTTTCCTCTTTAATTCAATCTCTTCATGTGTCATCTCATTTTCCATTTCCCATTTCTTTTCTAAATATGCAATTGCCCTCCACCACCTTTTCCTCTTTTACCATCATGGCCAAAAGTGTAAGACCCCGTTTTGGTCAACAACGTCAACAACAAAGATATTGAACCCTGTCGCTCTCCCTATTTTATTTTCCTTGGGTCATGTCAGGTCAGCTTTCCATGCAGATTCCAAATTTCGATGTTTTTTCATAAATTTTGCGCCATTTTGCTATGATGTCACACTTAAATCTATAGAAATTCACGACAGTTTCAATGGTTCTACCGAGAAGGGGTATGACCCGAAAAATGTTTTACTTGGCTGGATTTTACATCAATCTATGCACAAGTCATGTCTTTGACTTGTGTGCTAAATATTCAACCTTTATGATAAAATGACCCCTGGGAAAACAGTGGCAGTAGGCTTTCAGTCCACAGCTCTGGCCATAAGGTGAAGACCACCTGTGGAAAAGGGCACTTATGGGGCCTCAAAACCAGTTATTGACTAGAAAATGAAACGTAGTGCATTCATCGCCTCATCCCTTACTTCAGCCTTTTGTTATAATTTTCTGTTAATCATCCTTCCATAAGCATTTCATCGCATAGAATGTCGCTACCTTTTGCCTGTCTCAATCTCTACGAAACTGGGGAAGAAAGCATCTCTCAGCATAGCTCAAAGGGCACAAGTTATGTCTCTCCACCAAGAAGGATACTCTGAACAAGCAAGTAGTGAGAGGCTTAAGGTTATCTCAGAATACAAATGTGTGTTTTGCCTCAAACCAGAGCTTTGGTCTTGAACTTATGGCCAGAGCTGTGGACTGAAAGCCTACTGTCAACTTTTTCCCAGGGGCCGCTTGCTTTGTAGAGTTTAAATAGTTAACAAACAAATCAAAGAAATGACTTGTGCATAGATTGATGTAAAATCCAGTCAAGTAAAACATTTTTCGGATCATACCCCTTCTCGGCAGAACCAGTGACACTTCTGAGATGTTCTATAGATCTAAGTGTGAAGTCATAGCAAAATGGCGCAAAAGTGTAAAAAATAACAGTGAAATTCGGAATCTGCAGGAAAATTTGATCTGAAATGACCCAAAAAGAATAAAATAGGGAGAGCGATAGGGTTCAATATCTTTACACAAAGAAACGTTGTTGACAAGCACATGGTCTTACACTTATGGCCACGACAGTACATTCAATATCTCCTCCCTTCTCTCTTCTCTCTGTCTCATTCAGCCTCTCCATTGACCTCTTCCTTACACTTTCAGCTGTTTCTTTCTCTCTCTTAACTTCCTTCCTTGTTTTTCTGCATTTCTCCTTCTTTCATATTCTGTCTATTACTTGGTCAAGGTCTGTTATATCCTGTCCAGTGATGCCACTAGATCTTTCTTCCACTGCCATCTTCTTTTTAAAACTTTTTTCCAGCTTTTAATATCGCTCCCTCACTCCTCTTTGATCAACACTAAATTTTTCAGTTTCCCTTTCATTTAATGCCTCTGCAATACTGTCCCAGGATTGGCCTCTTTCTCTACTTCAAAATTTGTGTTTGAATGGGTTTTCATATGCTATCTCCCTGCACAGCTGTAGGTCATGGCGGTAGCTCCATACCATTTCCACCCTAAATGTGGTTTTCTTTTAATGATATAGTGATGAAATAAATCTGAGACATTCTGTGTATTGATGACTATTATAAATGCCACCATTGTGGCATTTATAATAGATCATTTATTATAGATCCTGTCTGGTTGAATATAGAGTGGCCTCCACCCCCATCAAGACCATCTTGTAATGTCAAGTGAATATCATTTACTTCACGAAGATTTGGTACGGGTCATTCCATGTGAATTCAGCCAATGAACATATGAAATGTAACCATGAACTTTAGAATTGGCTGAAAATTTGACAGAATATGAAGAATTATGAGATGAATAAATTCTGAAAATTTCATGTCAAAATTCCAACTAGTTGCCAAGATATCACAAATAGACAATCAGTGAAATTTGGCCAAACAAACTTGCTTGCTGCCATGTTTGATGTACTGAAATAAATGTTACAAATCTATTTATTTATAATTAATAGTTTATTCATTGAATTTGTCAGAACATTTTGTACCATGGTATTTTCAGGTATGAAGAACTCAAATATGGCAATGAAACAATCATAAGAAGTGTTGCTAACCAACCAACTTATATATCCAAATATCCAACTTAGTGTGAAACCAGAGAATAGTGATGCAATTCCTGTTTCTATGGTAGTGTCTGTGTGAATGTACAACTGTTTGTCTTGCAAGGAAGTACCCCCCTTGATCTGCCACAACTTGTTACTTTAGGAGCATTTACTATCTATGAATCTTTTCCTGAAAAGGATACACCTTTTCATGACATTCTGCTATGCGTATTACATGCAAACGCAATCCACGGTGCACTTCCTTGCAAGACACATGCTTTGGTAGCCTTGCAACAGAAACAAAAGGTAGTTCGTTACTTGCATTTCCACACAGGAAGTCACTTCATTACTATGAAAAAACTGAGTAACTCTAAATCATTTTTTTACATAGTCTTGTTGGGTGTCTTTTCAAGAAGCAAGAGTTCACATGTTTTTTCACTGTCTATGGGAAAATTAGCAGTTCTACACTTGAGGAAATATGGATACGAGTAGAAATGATAATTATGGAAAGTGTAAATTTGCAGTACTAGGAGAATGTCATCTACTGAGTTATACCAAGTGTACTGGACTGAAGCTTGTGCAAGAATGCAGTATCCAAGAGAAGGAGCTTCCTGAATTGAGATCAGAGATAAAAATCACTGATAATGACACAATCTGTTTACATCACGAACAATTACTTCTAGCAATATATTCCTTCCCCCAAAGGAAGTGTTGCAATCCCTTTTCAATTCATAAAAACAACAAGTACAAGTGTTCTTTAAGGGAGATTAGTTTAGATATATCAAAGCAATTAGCAGAAATCAATGTAGCTGCAAAGCCTGGCCAAAAGTTGTGCCCTAGATGTCCGATAGTGTTGAGAGAAAAAACAGGCAGCAAAGAGACAGAGGTTGATATGGATGATATAACAGATACAGAAGACTTTGTACCTGAAATAGAGATAGAAGATATCAGGATGAGTTTAAGTGGTAGTTTGAATGAAATGGGTGTTAGTCCTATGAAGCTACATTCTCTTCCATCACATTCAAAGGTTTCATACGGTAAGAGGAAACTACAGCAGGTGCATAGAAAGCTAAAGGAGAAGGAAAGCAATATTCAGTGCAAAGTGGTCAAATTAATGAACATATCAGCTGATGATTTGTCTACATCCGTTGATGCTTCTGGTAGTTTCACAGAATAAATAGAAAAAGCATGTGACTTGGATTAACTCACGTTTCTGATGAAGGAGAAAATAACAAATTGTAGCAGGGATTAAAAAAAGTCAAATACTGACAATGACGCCACGTTCTTGGTCTGTCAAGAAAACACAGGACTGTTTTGATGTGTCAGGATATCCTGTGAAACAAGCTAGAACACTTGCAGCTGAAAAGAACATCTTAGAAGTGCCCAGAAAAAAGGAAGGAGCTCCATTATCCAAGGAGATTGACATGCTTGTTAAGGACTTTTATTGTGATGACAAGTTTAGTCGAGCGATGCCTGGATCAAAAGATGTTGCTAGCATCAGACGGAATGTTCATGTGCAGAAGCAGCTTATCTTGTGCACTCTAAAAGGACTCTTTTCTGAGTTCAGGAAGCAATGTCCAGATACAACAATTGGTTTTTCACGTTTTGTGCCCTAAGGCCAAAACACTGTGTCCTTGCTGGAAGCCCAGGAACACATTCAATCTGTGTTTGTTCCATTCATCAAAATGTGAAATTAATGCTCAGTGCTATTACCTCGGAGAAATCATACCATGAGCTTATTGATATGATTGTGTGTAGCAGAGGAAACAAGCAATGCATGGTTCACAGATGTTCACATTGCCCAGATGATTTTGAATTAACTAACTATTTGGAGCAACATTAGAGACGAGATGATCACAGTAGCATAGGTTATGACGAAAGTGATGGTGATGATGATGATAGCAATGATGATGACAATTTTGGCAAAAATGAGGAGGAGATTATTTCATTTTGTCACTGGACATCTGTTGACTGATCTGAGCTAGTGTCAATGGAATTACCAGTTAGTGAGTTTATTTCAACTTTGCTTAAAACACTAGGTGATTTGTCTTCACACTCTGTCATTACAAAAGCCCAAGCACAGTACCTCAAACAGTGCAAGAATGATTTGAAGCCAGGTGACTTTGTTATTCTACTAGATTTTGCAGAAAGGTATAAGTTTTTAATACAGGATGAAGTTCAAAGCTACCATTGGAACCAGCAGTCATGTACCCTTCATCCTGTGGTTATATACTATCAAAAAGATGGGACAATGAGTGAAGAGTGTCATTGTATAATATCAGATGACCTAATCCATGATACTAGTTTTGTGCATCAAACCATTTCTATGACCATTTCTTTTATTACAGACCAGTTGAAGCTTGAAATGAAAACAGCCCATTATTTCAGTGATGGTTGTGCTGGGCAGTATAAGAACTGTAAATACTTCCTGAACATCTGTTTGCACCATAAAGATTTTGGGGCAAATTGCACTTGGTCTTTCTCTGCAACCAGTCATGGGAAGTCCCCATAGATGGCATTGGGGGCACACTTAAAAGATTGACTGCTAGGGAGAGTCTACAAAGGGTTGGTCAAACTCAGATATTCACAGCAGAACAGGTGCATAATTATCGCCAAGGAATTATATCTGGAATAGTCACACTACTGTTAAAGAAGGAAGAAATGTGCACAGTTAGATCAAGACTTGAGCATCTCTATAACCTGACATCAACAGTACCAGGCACTCCTAGTTTCCACCATTTTGTACCTCTCACTTCCAGCATAATTACAGCAAAGCGTGTATCATCTGATGAAATGTTTAGCATTAAGTATGATGTGATAATAGGCCGAAATGTTAATGATGCTGATTTATCAGAGATAAAAGCTTCAGAGTTTGGTATGTTTTGCTATGATGAAGAGTACTGGATTAATGTTGTACTCCTGGTAGACAAAGAGCAGTAGGACTTAAAAGTGAAGTTCATGCATCCAGCATTTTTGGCAAGAACATATACTTGGCCAAGGAGAGACGATATATGCTTTGCTGCAAATACCAACTTTGTTTGCAGAAGGTCAGTCCCCATAACAAACAATGGCAGAACATACAAGCTATCAGAATACGATACTGCTAAAATTGAACATGAACTGTGCAAACAGAGATTACACTAAACTGTCTTGATCTATGATCAATTTCATGTTGCTATGTAAGCAATGATTATCAAGTTTCCCTATGACCGGCTTCTAATAATTACTTTGGAATACACAATGTGGACAATGTTCCATTCTGTTGGCATGAGCCCATGATTTAATGGGGTTTGACATTACGTAAATTACAAATTAAGTAAAGAGACTATGAAGTAAAAATAGACATTTTGTTTTTTCGACAGTCTCTATATACTAAGATGCCTATATGATACTTTATGCCAGACCAATCAGAGTGCTCAGATTTGTACCACGTGACCTGATTCCGCCTACACGATCTCCTCCCAGGGTATTTGTCCCATGGCCCCCAAATTTCTGTTGAGGGTAGCCATTTGGGTCTACTACTTACATAAGAAGAGATATCATTTTTATCATTTTTTTTCGCCGAGTTATTCCACTTTCCTCTTATCGCCATTACCAGCAATTCTGTTGCTCCTCCCTGCTGGACCGTGTGTTGTCAGTTTTGCGAGCGGTCCAGTAGGACTAAGTAACTGTGTGTGTTATCGCGAGGAGACTTTGGTTGCAGTTCTTCCAGGTAAGCCAGCTCTAATTTCCTGAAATGGTTTGAGTTAAGAATTCCTGTATGTCCTTTGTCCATTTCATCTGTATTCTACTGTTGCCAGCCATTTATTTCCATATCTTTCAACGAGATTCAGCCTCCTTCCCTTGAGTGAAGTACCGCCATAACAGTTCTTCTCAAAGTTGTTCGATTCTGTGTACTACATCACCGTGCTTTTCCTTCTACATTGTGAAAAGATATTCAACATATGTTTGACTTTGTATTCCGTGCTAGATTATGGCAGGTTGTTTGCTTTTCATGCCTATTTAGATGACATGGAATGGCGTGCTTGCTGCTTTCAGTTGGCAATGTTTTGATTAGGACTACTGTATAGTTGTCCTGTGACTTGGAGGAGAATTTCGTCATTCTGCCTCCAGTTTAGTGTTTTTTCGCTTGATTTCATTCGCTAAGGTATCCTACGTTTCTTACTACATTATGATGAAATGATTATGTAATGTTTACTGTTGTATTCCATGCTAGCTTGGAATTTATCCATTGCTTTTACCACATGTATGAATGACATAGGATACGGTTGTGTATGGGGATAAAGTCTTGGTATGTGGAATGCTTTCACTGAAGTATGTATAGGGCTATTGCTGAATTTGGTTACCCTAATTTTGCAGTTTTTACTTTCACTCTTTACCTTTGTCGTAGTGTGTACTGTGAAATGCGAGGGGATTCCCAAGTTCATCTCACGATCGCAGATACCTGTTGTCCTTTGTTTTGGATTACTTGCGGTCTTTTGAGGGTGATTCCATACCTTTGCTTCAAGGGCAATAAGATCAAGGCAGTTCCCCTCAATTTTGCTTGATTGTCTCTTCTAAATTACCGTTTTGTTACTGCAGAAGTATGGTTATGATATTGAGGAGGTATTAATGCAATAGTTGCTGATGTACTAGGAGCTTTTAGCTTGCTGTTGATTCTTCGTATATGCACATGAGTTGGATGTTAGGATGTCTCAAGAGTTTGGGCACTTTGCTCACATTTGAGATATTGCCCTTACAGTCGAATATACTCCTTGATTTTATCATACACGTTTTACAGGCAAACACTAAGATGTTACCAACTTTATTCTCAGCTCAGTAACTCTTTTTTATTTTGTTTTCACTGTATTTACAGTAGGCTTCATAGTTATTTCCACTATAGATGGTAGAGTTATTCTGGTCAAGTCAAATTTAAGGGGTTCCACTATACTGAATGTTCTTCTGTTGGGACACAGTTCCCCTTCTTTCTGAGATCATTTGTTATAAATGCCATTACCGAATTCCATAGATCATTCTGCACGTGATGATATACTGTTAAGGGATGGATTAGTACTAGATATGACCATCACTTTTATTGCCTAGACTTAATTTATGACACCCCTTGCCCCCACTGAGGTAATGCCTTCGTTTGACATCTCAGTTGATGATACAGGATATGTAGTATTACTCATTTCAAAGAATTACTGACTTCCATAGATCATTCTGCATATGATATTATAGTTTTTTTAGGGGTGAATTAGTACTAGATAGCAATATTTGATTTATGGGGCCACTTTCCCCTATCCAATTACAATTATTGGTTGAATTCTAAATTTCACATGGTTGTAACAGATAATTTAGTACTGGATAGCTGCATTATTTGTTTTGTATAGCCATAACCTATGGACTCCCCCAAGAACTTTGGCTGATATCTTATATGATTCACGCTGCTCAATCGTGTTTTTTACAATCTGCTATATATTATATAAATGTGTGATATAGGAATACTAAGCAATATTCTTTTGTTTTATCACCTTGAGCTACCAAGTCCTATCACAGATTCCAATTGCATAACACCTACGTTTATGGATCAAACTTGATTGTGTACCTCTGTGGACAGGATTAGTGGTCACCTACATGATAACAGGAACCACTCATACCTGCCAATTCGTGTGCTATATTGTATCTGGTATAACATCTTAAAATTATTTCCAAGACTCCTTAAGTTAGAGTTGAGTGAAGCAGGAGACAATATGTCGTGTAGTTTCATTAGTGCCTCATTGTAGACAGCATTGTAAACAATTCTGTGCAATCAACAATTCGTATAATAGAGACTAGCTTAGTACTGATAGCCCGCTACACGCGGGCTTCCCTAGCCCCAGTTCAAAGGTTGCATATCAGCCTTGGAAAGACTAACGCTGTGCCCCCATGAAAGTTGCTTGGTCTGGTCGCATAGGATCACGAGAAGGTGACGTCATGGGCCTGTGCGATGGAGCACGTGACTTTCGGCCTTGCATTGTGCAAAAATCAAAGAAAATTGCGAGAAACAATTGTGCAAAAAATGCTCGGATACCTGCGCTAGGCTACGGGGCTTCTTGATTTTCTTCCTTTCCCTTTACTGCCCCGTAGCCTAGCGCAGGTATCCGAGCATTTTTTGCACAATTTTTTCTCGCACTTTTCTTTGATTTTTGCACAATGCAAGGCCGAAAGTCACGTGCTCCATCGCACAGGCCCATGACGTCACCTTCTCGTGATCCTATGCGACCAGACCAAGCAACTTTCATGGGGGCACAGCGTTAGTCTTTCCAAGGCTGATATGCAACCTTTGAACTGGGGCTAGGGAAGCCCGCATGTAGCGGGCTATCAGTACTAAGCTATATAATATAATTTTGGCTTTGCTGATCATTTATTTGAAAACATTTGTCCATTTGGTGCGTGGGAAGGTTCTTTTTTCGAAGCGTGAATCTTATCACTTGCTGTGACATTTCTGCACTTTTTGTGACATCACATGGTTTACAACAACAAAACAAGAAACAAGGTTACACTTGTCTGATCAAGGCAAAGTCCATACATGACGAAGTTGTTAGTTTTCTCCTCTTGAAAGGGTATAGGATGGCTGGACCTGACGTTGATTCTTCACCCAGCAAACATAGCAAAGACCAGAGACTTTTAGACACTGAAGTAGAGAGTGATGTGTTGAGGGTAAACTCCATGAATGCGCCTTACCAAAATGAACCATTAGCGTTAGGCCCACAAGGCGAAGATGATTTAGTTGTTGAGGAAGCTGATGAAGAGGGTCTTTCATTTGCAACAATCAAAGCTAGATACGATAAAGTGGAGCCAGGTGCTCAATGGTTTGTACTTTACTTTTATTATTTGCATTCCATGTACAATCTCCGCAGATATTGATTACAATAATGCGAGAAATGACAGGTCTTTGAGTTCCATGGCAGATTGTATTCTGGTGAATTATATTAACCCCACTTTAGGTGCAGATGTATACGTTGCAATGATCAGTTTCTGGTTGGAGCAAGAGAGTTCAGATGTTGTTGGGAAGTGCAGGAGGCCATAGGCACATTGACTTTCGAGGGATTAGAAGGATAGATTCCTTGTGTGACAATGCATCCAGACTATATGCCTATGACCAATCAAACAGTACTAAAGACTGGAGGACCTCTTCTTAAAGACAGGAATGGCAGGAGATATAGACGCTGTGGAAATCAATCTGAAAAATGAGTAAATACAAAAATTCTAAAGTGCTTCAAATATAATGCTGAACATTTAACATCTAGAATTCATTTTGCTTTCAAAACAACTTCCACTATTAAGAAAAAATCTGCTTCATCTAAAATTTGCTTTTAAAATGCTTCTATAAAGTGTACAGAAACATGCAGTATGCTACATGAATTCATGATTCAACAAACCTCTTTTAGTTATGCTAGAGCTGTTGGATACAGATGGCTTGCTAGGTGGATTTTTGGATATATGGGCTGGGATAATACCAGGCCCCTACCAGCTTGCATATATCATGGATTGAGGACAAGATTTCCTTCAGACACTTCCACTGGATACAAGAACCCTCTGGAACGGGAGTACTTAGAACTTATAGATGAACGTGTTGTTGGTAAAATACCCTTTGAAGCTATTCATCATCAGGGCAGTGCCCTTGTGGATGCCCCTTCAACAATCTTTCACATTTCCTGCATTTTCTTGGTTGCTTTTATTTTGGATGAACTGACATAGCTGCATCTTTTTGACATTGTTCAAAGCGTTTTTCTTGTTCTGCAACTAAATATAGTTTGATTAGGTAGTAGGGATTGAACTCAACAATTTCTTTCTTAGCAAACAGTGCTTGGTTCTAGCAAAATACAATTCATGAATATTTAAACCCAAAATTTTATAAACATGTAAGTGATACATCACTATATACTAAGATGCCTATATGATAATTTATGCCAAACCAATCAGATTGCTCGAATTTGTACCACGTGACCAATTTTTAGCCCAATTGTAATGACACTTCTTCTCCTAGACCTGTGGGGGGATTATGACCAAACTCGGTTTAGGGGTTCACCATGAGGTCTACTTACTCATAAAGGAGGGATTTCTCCATATCTGTTCTTTTCGCCGAGATATTCCACTTTCAACTTTTGGCCATTGCTTTCCTATACCCTCCACCATGCTCACTTGACACCTCTGCGCAGGACTGTTGCTTTCACGTTGGCGAATGTTCATGTAGGACGATGCTGCTGTGTGTGATCGCGAGGAGACTTTTGTCACAGTCTTTCCAGGTAAACCAACGCTGTTTTCTGTAGATAGATTTATTTAAGATTCCATGTAT
This sequence comes from Mastigias papua, assembly GCA_964019165.1. Lineage (NCBI taxonomy): Eukaryota > Metazoa > Cnidaria > Scyphozoa > Rhizostomeae > Mastigiidae > Mastigias > Mastigias papua. The sequence goes on from OZ025276.1 coordinate 3,221,258, forward strand.
GTCCTTTGTCCATTTCATCTGTATTCTGCTGTTGCCAGCCATTTATTTCTATATATTTCAACCAGATTCAACCACCTTCCCTCGAGGGTATTGCCGCCATGACAGTTCTACTTCAAGTTGTTTGATTCTATGTGCTAAATCACCGTGCTTTCACTGCTAAATTGTGAAAACATATTCAACATTTGTTTGAATTTCTATTCTGTGTTAGACTATGGCAGGTTGTTTGCTCTTCATGCATATTTTGATGACATGGAGTGGCGTGCGTGCTGTTTTCATTTGGGAATGTTTTGATTTGCACTACTGTAATATTGCCGTGTGACTTGGAGGAGAATTTCGTCGTTCAGCTTTCAGTTTAGTGCTTTTTTCGCTTGATTTCATTCGCTAAGTTATCCTACTTTTTTACTAAATTGTGATGAAACGATTACTGTATGTTTACTGTTGTATTCCCTGGTAGCTTCGAATTTATTCATTGCTTTTACCGCATGTACGAATGGCATAGGATATGGTTATGTTTGGCTATAAAATATTGGTATGTGGAATGCTTTCACTGAAGTATGTATAGGGCTATTGCTGACTTTGGTTACCCTAATTTTGCAGTTTTTACTTTCACCCTTTACTTTCGTCATAGTTTGTATGGTGAAATGCAAGGGGATTCCCAAGTTCATCTCATGATCGCAGATACCTGTTGTCCTTTGTTTTGGAATTTAATTGCGGTGTTTTGAGGGTGATTCCATAACTTTGCTTCAGGGGCATTAAGATCATGTTAGTTCCCCTAAGTTTTTGCTTGATGTTCTGTTCTAAATTACCGTTTTGTTACTGCAGGAGTATCATTATGATATTCAGGAGGCATTTAATGCAATATTTGCTTATGTACTAGGAGCTTTTAACTTGCTCTTAAGTTGTAGTATATGCACATGAAATGGATGTTAGGATGTCTCAAGAGTTAGGCCACTTTGTTTACGTTTGAGATATTGCCCTTCAACTCGAATGTACTCCTTGATTTTATCATACATATTTTACAGGCAAACACTAGGATGTCACCAACTTTATTCTCAGCTCAGTAACTCTCTTTTCATTTTGTTTTCGCTCTATTTACAGTAGGCCTCATTGTTATTTCCACTATAAATGGTAGAGTTATTTTGGTGAAGTCATATTAAAGGGGTTCTATTAAACTAAATATTCTTTTGTTGGCACACAGTTGCCCTTCTTTCTCAGATCATTTGATATAAATTCCATTACTGACTTCCATAGACCATTCTGCACATGATGATACACTCTTAAGGGATGAATTTATCTTGCCCCCACTCATGTAATACCTTCATTTGAAATCTTAGTTGGTAATGCAGGATATATATTATGACTCAATTCAAATAATTACTGACTCCCATGGGTCACTCTGCATATGATAGTATAGTTTTTTAGGGATGAATTAGTACTAGATAGCAACATTTTGATTTATGGAGCAACTTTTTTCTATCCAACTACCATTATTGTTTGAAATCTGAATTTCACATGGTTGTAACAGATAAGTTAGTACTGGATAGCTGCTTTATTTGTTTTGTATAGCCATAACCTATGAACTCCCCCCAAGAACTTTGGTTGAAATCTAATATGATGATTCATGCTGCTCAATCGTGGGCTTTACACTCTGTTATATATATAAAGCTGTGATATAGGAATACTAAGCAATATTATTTTGTTTTATCACCTTGAACTACACAGTCCTATTACAGATTCCAGTTGTATAACACCTACATTTATGGGTCAGACTTGATCCTTTTCCTCTGTAGACAAGATTAGTGGTCACCTACACGATAACAGAACCACTCATACCTGCCAATTCATGTGCTATATTGTATCTGTTATGACATCCTAAAATTATATCACTAGATTTTACAAAACTCCTTAAGTTAGAATTGAGTGAAGCAGGAGACAATGTGTAATGTAGTTTCATTAGCGCCTCAATGTAGAGAGCATTTTAAACAATTCTGTGCATAATTCATATAATATAGACTAGCTTAGTACTGATAGCCCGCTAGAACGCGGGCTCCTCTAGCTCCAGTTGAAATGTTGCATATTAGCCTTGGAAAGACTAACGCTGTGCCCCCATGAAAGTTGCATGGTCTGGTCGCATAGGATCACGAGAAGGTGACGTTATGGGACTCTGCGATGGAGCACGTGACTTTCGGCCTTGCATTGTGCAAATCGAAGAAAATTGCAAGAAAAAATTGTGCAAAAAGTGGTCGGATACCTGCGCTAGGCTACGGGGCTTCTTGACTTTCTTCCTGTCCCTTTACTGCCCCGTAGCCTAGCGCAGGTATCCGACCACTTTTTGCACAATTTTTTCTTGCAATTTTCTTCGATTTGCACAATGCAAGGCCGAAAGTCACGTGCTCCATCGCAGAGTCCCATAACGTCACCTTCTCGTGATCCTATGCGACCAGACCATGCAACTTTCATGGGGGCACAGCGTTAGTCTTTCCAAGGCTAATATGCAACATTTCAACTGGAGCTAGAGGAGCCCGCGTTCTAGCGGGCTATCAGTACTAAGTTTGTGTTATAATAGCTGAATGTCAGCATGGTGCTCAACACTTTTTTTAACAACTGTTATTCAAACTAAATTCAGTGGAAAATATGCTTAAAAACTGTATATTTTCTTTCACCTGGTGGGAACATCATAACAGTGACAGATTGTCTGGTCTGCCATTTTGCCATTGCTTCTCTGCTCAAACGATTATCACATTGAGAGGAAAGTGGTTCAGGAGCATCTTTTTCATATTTGTTGACGATATTAAGAAGTGTGTCAGCCTCTGTAGTAAATAGTTCTTCTTTAATCTCTTGTACATATGCTATAAAACAATATAAATATGTGATATTGTCCTCCATTTTCTTGTTAATTCCACTTCTTGTTTGTTGCTATTTAGTATTTTGGCATAACAACACTGAATTTGACAGAGGTTAAAAAAAAGTGAACAACTTTTGAGCATACCATACGTGGCTAGAACTGGAATTTTTCGTACCATTTCCCCTCCAAGTTTGAACTTTGGATAGACCACGTGGAGGTAATTATCACCCTTTTTTGTCTGAATTGTTTCTCTCTTCAGATTCTCATTGGAGTGACAAATGGCCAAAATTTGTCTGGAAATAACTGAGAAATCAGCAAAATAGATAATTCTTAAGGTAGCTTTATTTTCCAATAAAAAGAACCCTAGTCATACCTACTCACCTACACTTTGCACCCAGATAGGACAAGCACATCATCTTGGGGTGCCAATGATTTAAGGTAGCATGAAAGCCCTCTATGCAGCTTGTTTGGGCATCACCTGACATTCTTCCAATACCCCTCATCAAGTGCTTGTCCATGATAATGGCATGGAGCCTAACGAATGATTTGGTTCCTACAAGGCAGGGAAACTATTAAAGCAGAATCTGCAATTTCTCAACATATTGTTTTATGCAGCTAAACTGCTTGTCTGATTCTATTGTTGAAAAGCAGATGGCAACCAGTGGGTTGAGATCAAACTATGAAGTAACCTCCAAACAAATATACTGTTTGCTTATATCATCTTACCTACTTTGATCCATAATCTTGGCTCTAGCTCCTCATGTGCACACTTTGGAAAGAGATCATTCCCGTGGTTGTCATGTTTGTAAGAAATGTGTCTGATCAATGAAGTCCATTATGCCACAATCAGCTCTGTAAAACCTTGTCTACTTGATGTGGCACACCAGTACAGATGGTTTCGAACTGCTGGTATCCACTCTTTCAGCTTGTCACAATCCCTTTCTTTCAGGGGCGGATCCAGCACTTTTTCTGATATTCTCAAAGGTTCAAAATATAAAACCACACCCAAAGACCACACCCAAACAAATATCACAGTTTTGATAATTATGCCTGAAAGATCAAGGACTATTGAAATTTCAAAAGCACTTTACTTACAGAATGAAAACTAACCTCTGCTTCAATAAAACTATTGTTAGGAAATTTAGTTTTTGACAAGGCATCACTGCCCTATCTACAGCTGGAACCCCACACTAAGGAATCACCCATGTTCCAGAATTCCAAGTGATCTCCCAGAGAAGAGTTCTTAACATAAAGAAATAAGTGACATGACAACATTGCCAACAACTGTGCGAAGCAACTGGGTTTCTACTTTGATGGCATTCAAAACAAAGTCCCATGAGTCACTATGTCATTCTGTTAGAACAAGTGTCTCTATATCAAAGCTGAACTAGTACGAGCTTCTGCTGCGACAAGGTCCCCTGTATCAAAGACTAGCTACCAAGCGTCTCTAGAAGGTTGTCTCTAAAGCCTGGTTCACACGGTGTCAATCTGCGGCTATCATGTCTATCTGCACCTAAAACTTTGATGTTAGACACTATAGACACCGTGTGAACATGCGGTACAACGAAGAAACACTAATCGGTTTGTGTACATACCCCTACAGCGTCTACAAACATAAATGTGATCGTGTAAGCGGAAGTTAGGATGAATCTTCGTTATATCTGTTCAGTAGGGACCTATAGCATTTCTAACACACAACCTAGCCTGACCTTAACCCTCCGCTCTCCGACCCTTTGTTTATACCCAATGTCAACTGACACCGGCCAGACTCATATTCATCCAGCAATCTTGTAAACAATAATTGCACATGCGAATACGGACTGCGGTGAACGACTATAAAACAGTCAAAAAGGAAAAATATAGCCATACATTATCGGGAGGGGGGGCAGTTTCTCCTTTATCCACATTTACTCAATGGACCGGGAGTAGAGAATCTGTCTGCATGCCTGTGACAAAGTATGACTATCAACTACTACTTGCGATAAAGCCATCCTGTGTGACAACACTTACCTAGAGAAAGCTGCATACTAGCAGGCGGATCTTACGAGAACGGACCCCACCAAATGTTGATAAATTATATATCAATCGATAGGTCTCGCCCTCCCAAGTAAGAATCTGCAATAATATTTGCGGAATACTGCAGCATTTAGAAGTTATGACGTTTTTCATAGTAGGGCCTAGCACACGTTTCTGCGAATATTTAAAACATTGCAAGTGAAATTTCTACATAATTTATATACCATATGAAAGCAATCATTATGTACATCAAGAATATGCAATAAAGTCTGCCACTTTTAGGGAGGGATGGGGAAATATAGATGAATAATCACTCACCCAGGTAACTGCCTCCGCCATTTCACTACAATCATGTTTACGCTGTCTTGTGCACAAACCACAGAGGGGTAAACTAGCATTTGTCCTTCGTACTGCCAACAATACGATGTAAAGAACAAGTGTTTCACAGTTTTTAAACATAAGCTCTATGAAAATCGTGGAATATGTCCTTTCTCCGCAGATATGACTTCTTTCGATGCCCTTGCAGACGTTAACCTTTGGCGCCAACTGTTTGAACAATCACTGCAGGCATCTTTCTGCATTTGTATTTACCCCTAATCTAGTTGTATCACTTTACACTTGCATCTTGACTACAAAGAAATAAGGCGTTATGTGATACAACTAGATTAGGGGGTACATACAAATGCCGAAAGATGCCTGCAGTGATTTTTCAAACCATTGACGCCAAAGGTTAGTTTCTGCAAGGGCATCGACAGAATTCATGTTTGCGGAGAAAGGACATATTCCACGATTTTCATAGAGCTTATGTTTAAAAAGTGTGAAACACTTGTTCTTTACATCGTATTGTTGGCAGTATGAAGGACAAATGCTAGTTTACCCCTCTTTGGTTTGTGCACAAGACAGCATAAACATGATTGTAGTGAAATGGCGGAGGCAGTTACCTGGGTGAGTGATTATTCATCTATATTTCCCCATCCCTCCCTAAAAGTGGCAGACTTTATTGCATATTCTTGATGTACATAATGATTGTTTTCATATGGTATATAAATTATGTAGAAATTTCACTTGCAATGTTTTAAATATTGGCGGAAACGTGTGCTAGGCCCTACTATGAAAAACGTCATAACTTCTAAATGCTGCAGTATTCCGCAAATAGTGCAGATTCTTACTTGGGAGGGCGAGACCTATCGATTGATATATACTTTATCAACATTTGGTGGGGTCCGTTCTCTTAAGATCCGCCTACTAGCACACTAAATACCATCATAATTTGTTCAACATCTCTCTTCGTCAACAGCTGCTTGACTTCTTCTGAAAATTCTATTATTTCGGATAGATTGCTAACGAAGAATAGTTTTCTCCCGCTCTGAGCTTCTTCATCCAACAGATAACTCACATGCCAGGGTACACGGCAAATTCCAAACAGTCACGTATACCAACCCCTTGAATCCTCAAGATTCTCAGTGACCCTTCTCCTCAGGACGCCCAAGAAGTTAGTTTTAGAATCGTCCAGGCCTACCTCATATAAAAAGAGTACCAAGAAAAAGCCGTTGCTATGTATTTTGGACCTCGTCTAACCAGCGCAGATCTACCTTCTCAAGTGACCAAAAATCAGTACTGTTTCGATGCGCACGCAGTAAGAAAATTGCGTAGCACATTCTCAAGATGCGAAGGAACTTCTCAAATTGGCATGGAAACTACACGTAAACTGTCGCAACATGCCTAGATACCTTTCAGGATTATTGACACTTGTCAAGCGATTTTATTACTTAATCACTATTGCTAGGTTACCACTTCCTTGAGGTATACCAAGTGTGAAGCAAATATCAGTGGGTACAGGGGTCAGCAACCGTGAGAAATCAGACTCGATTTGAGTTGACAGGTTGGTAAGATTCGAAAATCTGGACGCTAGAAAATCTGACATTCTCAACTGAGAATGTTGAGAAGGTCTCGATCCGCCTCTGCTTTCTTTGCTTGCATGGACAAGTTCCTTTGTAACAGATTTTGCTATATGCCAGGTGTCATGATAATGTGCAATTTCTGGGTGTTGTTCTCGAAGCCACTTTGCAATCCCAACACGCCGCTCTGAAGTGAACTGAGGAACTGATATTCCTGCATCCAAAAGATACTGAAAGCATCTCTTTGCCCCATCCTGCTCCATAGCTGTGCTACTGCCAACCTGATTGGACTAAATTAAAATACTTCCCCAATGTATCTTTTCTGGCAAATTATTAATGAGCAAAAATACATATAGTAAAGTAATTCGTACGAAAGCCCAATTAAACTTTCCAGTACTTTTTAGCTCATTTGTCTACATTTATGTGCTTAGACTATAATCACAAAAGACAGCAATCAAACAAGAGTCACTTTCTTTTGGAGTAGATCAAACTATTCTGCAAGTTAAGGCTATATTGACCTGGAGTAGCTCAAAGTGTATTATTTTCATGACAGACGAACAAAACATTGTATAACTGCCATATTTTGCCGAGTGGCCCATAGGGTCAAAGCAACCATCTCCTGACCATGCTAAGTGCCTAGTACTTCTACCAGTGCTCAACAACTTCTCTTGATATGTTTCCCAATAGCACAATATGGCTGGAAACAAGACATTTCGTTGGTGTGCAAAAAATGATCTAGCGCTGTATGCACAGAGACCTATATGCCGCATTATCAGCAATATCTTGCTAATTGATCCCCCAGCTAGTAAAGGGTACAAGATTGACCAAGGGTAAAAGGCTGACTACTCCAGTGAAACACCTTGCTGTAGTGACTTCACTTTTGCATGAAGGTTATCATGGGGCCATTTTGCCACATCTTGACAGAAGGGTTCTCACTTTGACAGCAGAAGCAAAACATAGTGAAGAACTGAAGCAGCTTTGAGCAGAATACAATGAAGTGTGGTTCCTCATGTATTGGCATATTTGGATCTAACCTGTAAAGCAATTAATGACAACATAATTATGTGACATATATATAGTGCCAAAGCTGAGTAGCATGTTTCCAGCAGGATGATGACGAATGTTAGTAGCAAAAAGTAACAATGTGTATTTTGAGTTAACTTTCCCTATCCAAAGTAATATAATGCAACCACTCTAGCCTACCATGGAGAAACCTTGCCTTATCTCATCCTTTGGATTCACATCATCCTCTGGTTCCTCATCATCACAATCATCTCCACTATAACACTCATCTGAACTGTCCATTGTCATTGACTCTTCTTGTACATAATAATCACATTGATCATTCCCATCTTTAAGCTCCATCTCTTCATCATCATTCTGTTCAGCTACAGGACCTTGTCTGTCCAGTATCTATCATTAAAAAGAATATTCAAACCAGTTGCAAATGAAACAGGTGTAGTATTAAGGTCACTCATACATACATAACTTTCCTAGCTGTAAGAATAGTACTCTTACATTGTAATATTTATGCTTCCATTGTTCCTTTAACTTTCTTTCCTGGCTAACATATTGCCTGTACTTTCTTATTACTGCGTCCGACAAGAATATTTGTTAGCATTGTTGAAGCTTCCATACCAACCAGTGTGATATGTTGTCTTCTCGTGAAGCAAGTGGGCAGGAAATGCCTTGAGGACAAACAGGTGTATCAGTCGGCGTGAAATTTCATCGACATTTCCTAACAAATTTTGTCCATTTCTGCCAAGTCTCTGGATTTGTTGGAAACCTGTGCATAGATATTCCTTTGGTGTAAGATACATTTGTACAGCTGACATTATCTGGAAGCCCAGCAACACAATACTTTCCTCCTCTTCGTGTTGTTGTGTGAATAACATACTGCGACTCTGCCATCTTCCTGCTTGTAAACATTCTTGCAAAGCATGTGACATCATAGCACTGCTGTCGTTGTCACAAGCAATTTGCCAAAAAGCGCATCTTTACCCTTAATTGTTAATGTCTTCAGCTTATAATATTGCAACAAAAATAACACCTCACAAAAAAGTGCATTGGCTTGTGTACTCCTGAAATGCAACTTTAATGTCGATCATTAGTTTTTCACTGCAGGGAACATCCAGTTTCATGCACATTTGATTTTGGACTTCTTCAAAGTCTGGTTGTTTGTCAAATCTGGTTTTCTTACAATATTTCAAGATTTCAAATAGTTGACTGTTAGTGATGTGGTTCATGTTGTTTGTATCAACAAATAGAGATTAACTGTGAAATATAATTTTTTGTATATGAACATACATGTCTTGCAAGGTGTTATTTCCCAGGTGACACTTTCAGACCACTGTATCCAATATGGAAAATTTCCCTTAGTACCATGAAATTACTATACCCAAATACTGTGCGGCATTTTCATTGCTATGTGAGATTAAATACTGAAATTTGTAATTTTAATCCTGAAAGTCTGTCCAATATACCATATAAATCCTTGGAAATAGGCTAAAATTGGCCAAAATTACCTTGAAATTGAGCTTTTCCATTCCTTAATGATTAGATATTAACTCTCAAATATTAAAAATGGATTCAGCAGCACCAAAATCCTATAGGTGGAGGTCTTAGGCATGATATCTGGTCGAAAATTAAACAAGTGACTTAGAGTTTAGTAAGTCTCGGATCTCCATTTCAGCCAGGAAGCGAACAGCATGTCTGAATGGAACTGCAGATTTTAGTAATGTTCCCAAGAGTGAAATTTGTTCAACCAAACATTATCGGAAAGATCCCTATCTCACAATGTAAAATCCAAAGGCTTACAAAATTCCATCTCGGGGTTGTTTGCTATTAAAACAGGAATATCGACTCCAGGAGCCAAATTTGCACAAACTTTAGCAATTAAAATGCACTTTTTATCATGTAAACTCTAAGAAAATAGCAAAAAAGTAAAAAGAAGACATCCAAATAGCCCTAACTAATACAGATATTTAGATCCAAAGTGTCTACTGATCTAAGAATGCCGAATTTGGGGATTTTGGGGACATTTGGTATATTAACAGTCCAGTTTTCATACAAGCTACACTTTAGGTTCGGTTCAAAGTGTAAGTTCCAGCAAAATGCGAAGTTCCTGAATTGACGACCTTTAAATGGTTGTATCTTAGGGTGTATTCAGAGTAAGGAGACAAATGAGACCATTTATGGATGCACTTTTATATGAACTTTCCGAATCTATAGGACTCAAGTCATTTTGAAAAAGGTGATAAAAATCCATATGTCAGCTTGCCAGCCTACTGTGCTCCATAGTGGTTCTTGAAAGCAGTGTACCCTGTGATTTGTAGATATCTGAAGGGCGTTTTTGGATTAAGACCTTCACTGCCAAAGTACATTATTGTTTGGGATGTAACTGACGTATTTTCTCATTTTAGGACGTTTGTAGAGTACCCCGTCTAGATTCTAATCGACTGTCGGTCATATGACCTATAGTGTATCAGTATATAATGGCTGTCACCAATCCTATGTTCATTCTGAGATAGTCCTTGAAGTAAATCTAAAGTTCAATCGAATATAGTACGATAACATTACTATCTCAGAATTTTTGTCACCAAAATGGATTCAAAAGTTAAGTGTTTCAACTGATCCGGAGATGTTAAAGTTTTCTAATACCTTAGCAGTGGAAATGTCCCAATTATAAGTTGCTCGAATTGAAATCTTTTCTTGCAATACCGTTGACAAAGCCAAGGAGTGCATGGCTGTTGCTAGTACTGAAGGTATGGTCTATACGATTTCTGAAAAGGTAATAGAGAAAGTGCGCAATAGTTCCTTCCATACCTTGACAGATAAAGATGGGGTAATGAATCGGCATATTTTTTGGATATCAGGTGTGTGGGGGTAAGGGCAGAGGCAGGTAGAGGCAGCTTTCATAACCGAATTTACCAGCAGAGTGGGAGCAATCCAAGAAGTCCCAGGTGTTTTCAATCAGAAAGAAAGTGCTGGGCCTGTGAAAGTGTGGACCACTTTTATGAGAACTGCCCCCTTCGTTTCTGCCAAGCCTGCAGTAACAAAGGCCACGTTGCATGGAAGTAGACTTGCCCCAAGTACCAATGACTAGATGGCAACAAGAACACCAGCAATGACAGTTCCAAGCTATTTTCCTCGGTTATACCCATTTGCATAGATAATAGACACGTAAATGCCCTGCTAGGTACAGGGGCTAATAGTTCCTTGATTGATGACGGAAGTATAGAACAGCATATAGTGCTGAATGTTATTGATAAACCAAATGTCAAGCCCTTAATTAATGCTTCAGACAAATTATGGATATATCTGGCTCCATTGCGTTTGATATTTCCGTATAGGGCTTTCCCTTGTGCCAAGAATTCCAAGTTCTCAATGCCAAGATGTATTAACATATACTGCTAGGATGAGATTTCTTGTCAAATTTCAAAACAATCGAGTTAGATTTTGCAGACCAGAGAATAAACTTAAATGGCAAAGGGATTCCCTGTGTTTCATCTACAGACAATTCCACCATTCATGGTCAACAGGCCATGGTACTCCCTTCTAGATCTGAGACCATTGTGATTTTTCATTGTAAAACATCCCAGTCCTTGCTCACTGCAGATTTTGAGGCTAAATCTATTTATGGCCTATCTGGTGTTTATGCTATGGACTGCCAAGTAATTCCAGACATAGAGGGTAAATTTCATATACCTATGCTCAATGTCACCAACCAACCTGTCTTCCTCCATTCCAGGCTGTGTATTGGCACTCTCACTTTGTTAATTAACACACTTCATCAAGTGGGTTCTCACTCTGAACCCCATTCAGACGGTTCTACCCCTGATATTACCATGGGGCCTCACCTATCTGCTATCGAGCAGAATTGGCTGCATTGTCTATTAGCTGAATATAGCCATATTTTTGCTATAAACCTCTGCAAACCAACAGTTGTAACTACGATGGAACACCGTATTATTACTAATGATTGTCAGCCCATTCGTCGAAAACCATATTGTATTCCTTATGAATGGAACAGCGAAGTCAATGATCAAATCCAACAAATGCTAGATAATTATATCATCCTTCCATTGTCCTCTCTGTGCAATTCTCCTGTAATACATGTAAAAAGGAAAGACAATTTCATGCATTTTGTCTATGATTTTCGAGGATTGAATGGTGTAACAAAAAAGGATACTTATCCTCTCCCTCACTTTTGTGATGTGCTTGATCAGATGAATGGAGGGACATTCTGGACCACTCTGGATGCTGCTTCTGCTTACTGGTCTATGCCCTTGTCAGAAAAGGATGAAGAATTTCTGTTCCATGAGGTAAGTTTGAATTTAATGTTACACTATATGATCTTTGTAATGCCGGAGCCTTGTATCAGCGAATGATGGACATCGCACTCTCTGGTCTTCCATCTGACTGTTTATCAGCGTACATGGATGATATTATCATTTTCAGTACCACATTCGAAGAACATTTACAAAATTTAGAACACGTTTTATAGCTGTTATCATGCTCAGGCAAATTTTTGAAACTTTCTAAATGTATATTTGGCAGTGACAAAGTTGACTTTCTCGGCTTTGAGCTTTCACAACAGGGACTTAAGCCTCAGTCAAGGCTAAAAGAGGCTATTGATAGTTTCAAGCATCCCTATCCAAAAAGGGAACTATATGTGGACACCTCCCCCTGCGCGGCATTTTGTATCTATGATCCTATGCATGTGGTTGTCTCTTTTCTCGTTAGACCTGGCTATACCCCTGCTGGGACGACTAGGCTTTATGTGGTTTTTACAATTTATAGTTATCAAGATGAATCTACAAATTACCGGTAATTACTATCTCCATGTTCATTGGTTGATATTTATACTTGATTTCTCTAATATCTTTGTTGTAACAGTGTTTACTTAGTTAGTTGAGAGTTGAGCTTGAGTTAATAAGGTGGAAAAGACATGACTTAGAATGAACATTGTATCCTCAACTTGAGTGTTTCTCTTGTGTTGTACTGAAGTCGAACAGCTTAGATGAAGTAAGGTATGCTTCATAGTGGTCAAACCGAGCCAGATTGGTAGAGTACAGAATGTCTCAAGTTGAAGATATAGATCGGTTACAGACAAAAAGGAAGAACAGCTCGAGGGCAAGTAACAAGATTGCTGAAAAAGATAGAAGAGGCTCTACAAGACAACGAGGTAGATGAAAGAAACTTGAAGCAATTGGAAGTAAGTCTGACAGATCAGAAAGCTGAACTTAAAAGCCTTGATCATGAAATGCTTGAAAGAATGTATGATGCAGAAGTTAGCGACAAAGTGTGTGATAACAAGGCAAAAGGGGCAAGCAACATAATGGAGAGAGTGGTGTATAACGTGATCTGCCTAGAAGACACTTTGAAGACGTATGGCTACCAAAGTGATGCTGAATCATGCTCATTGCACAGAAGTGTGTCACAGGAAAGCATGTGATCAGGTGAATCAAGAGTCAGTAGAGTGAGCAGCAATGTGAGCAGTAAAGTGAGCAGTAAAGCGAGTAACAACAGGAGCAGGAAAGGGAGCGACAATGGAACCAACAGAAGTGACGTTGCTGAGACCAAGTCCCCAAGCCATGGGGTTAGAGTGAAGCTGCCAAAAATAAATTTGCAAAAATTCTCAGGCAAGGTGGAACACTGGCAGGAATTTTGGGACTCCTTCAAGAGCGCCATCCATGAATCATCTGGTTTGGCAAAGGTAGATAAATTTAAATATTTACGATCTTATCTTGAAGAGCCAGTAAGGAAAGTTGTCGGGGGCTTGTCTTTAACTGATGCCGGTTATGACTCTGCAATCCAGATATTAAAGAACCGTTATGCTAGACCAACTCAGATAAAGAGATCGCATATTAGCCAGCTTCTTCAGCTACCAATGGTCTACAATGATAGGAATACTACAAGGTTAAGACAGTTATATGATGATATTGAAGCTAATTTTCATAGCCTTGAAGCTTTGGGTGTAGACTGTAATTCCTATTCGTCTATCATTGTCCCTGCTTTGCTGCAAAAGATTCCAGAGTCAATAGGATTGACAATGTTTAGAGTTGGGGGCAAAAAGCTGGAAGGTGACATACAAGAGTTGCTGAAAACATTTGCTAAGGAGCTAGACATCAGAGAGAGATATGTTCCCATCTTCAACGGGATGGTAAACAACACTCAAATGCATCAGCAACAACGTGGAGATCAGCCTAAGCAGTCATGGTAGCAGCAAAACCAAAAAGAACGCGTCAGTACTGCAAGTGCGCTGGTGATGGAGAAGTCAAGAGTGAAGAGATGCCCGTTCTGCTTAGAAGATCACAGTGCAGAGGAGTGCAAGACGTATGTGAAGCCAGAGGAACCTAAAGCAATTTTATTGAAATTCTCTAGATGGTTTGTGTGTTTGAATAAAAGTCACAGGTCATTTCAGTGTAGATGTAGAGTTAAATGTAACCATTGTAATGGTCAACATCATTATTTGTTGTGTCAGGACAAATTGCCTAGCTCTAAGGAACCCCAGCCCTCCAGTGCATCCCTTCCTTTAAATCCTTGTTTTATTTCTTCGGAGGAGCGAAGAAGCTTTGATCGCAATTCATACAAGTCATCATCTTATTTTGATTCATGCATTATGTGATTCAAATCACATTATAAGATCTGTTAAATCCAGTCCATAGAAACGTTAAATATATGTGATAAAGGTTACTATTATGATACTGTACATTGTTTGGCGTTAAGGAAGCGATTCAGATGGATCCTTCAGCATGATTGCATGATGCTGAGAGAGGTAATGGTGTCAGAGGTTTGGGGTATAACACCAGGCACTGTTGAGAGAAGGGATTCATGGATCAGAATTACTGATGCCTTAATGAGAATACAGGCCCCTACATTCCGATGTTTAATCAGGGGCCATCAGAGAATGCTTATCGAATTTAATGTCAAAGCATAAGGCCAAAAATCAAGAAGAGGATGCTGCCAGTGGCATTTCACCAGAACCATCTGAGGCCGATACACTGCTCAATGAACTGTTCGAATGTTTTCAAACGGCAGATCTCGAGCATAAGGCAGCTGCCGATGAGCTGAAGGGAAATCAAGTTGCCAAAATCGCTAAGGCTCAGGAAATGAGGCAGCAATCTGTTGAGACGTTAGGAGAGAGTATAAAGAGACGGCTTGGGGAGGAAGGAGGAAAGGGGTCAAAGAGAAGAAATGAGGAAGAGAGATACTCACTTTTAAGAGAAAACATGGAAACAGACACAGAAATGAAAGCAGAAGATCTCCAGTTGAGGAAGAAAGAATTAGAGGAAAAAGCAAAATATAGGGAACAGCTACTGTGGGAAAAAAGACGACAATATGATGAAGGAGATATAGCAAGTATGTTTTGGGGAGCTAAGACAGCAAGTGCACTTGTTAATGAGAATAGTAGCCAAACAAGAAGAGCACGCCCAAATTCTAAGCCATATTTGTGAGGAGATGAAGAAAAACATACATGAATAACTTCATCTTCTTTTATAATGTGACATCAACAAATGTAGTACATCCTTATCAGTTAGAAACACGTCTGAACAATGTGCAAATGATTTCTATAAGCTGTTTCTTTAATATTACCCAATGAAAGCAATTGAGATTTCAACCTGTGATGATGAAAGTTAAACTATCTCAAAATATACACATACATACATATACATTCACATACATACATACATACATACATAGATTAATATATATATATACACACAATCCACACTGGGATCCTAATAAATTTCCCAATTGTGGTTGCCCACTTTTGACATAATATATATATATATATATATATATATATATATATATATATATATATATATATATATATATATATATATATATATATATATATATATATATATATATATATATATATATACATATATATATATATATACACATATATATATATATATATATATATATATATATATATATATATATATATATATATATATATATATATATATATATATTATATTTATATATTCATTGTAACTTGCCTGATGAGTGTGATCATGTTATGATCATACGAAACAAATTTGTAGCAACAAACAATGAGTTTCTTTGTTTCAAAACCTTGATACAATTATTGATATATATATATATATATATATATATATATATATATATATATATATATATATATATATTAGTAGAAGCAACAGGGTTTGGAAGAAGTGAAAAGTGAAAGTGCGAGAAAATAATCGACCCGAGCGGGATTCGAACTCGCGGGATTCGAACTCGCGGGATTCGAACTCGCGGGATTCGAACTCGCGGGATTCGAACTCGCGGGATTCGAACTCGCGGGATTCGAACTCGCGGGATTCGAACTCGCGGGATTCGAACTCTATATATATAAAAATATATATATATATATATATATATATATATATATATATATATATATATATATATGTATATATATATATATATATATATATATATATATATATATATATATATATATATATATATATATATATATATATATATATATATATATATATATATATATATATATATATAGAGAGAGAGAATTCAAAAATATACTTTCTTCTGTTGTAAATGTTTCAATATATTATCTTCATCAGTACTAACATTACAATGATACAGGGCCTACTTAAATTTCCTACATAACAATGGGGTGACAATAGGTGTTACCCAAGGGGATCCTGCTTATTAACGATTGTTCCAGTGGTAGAGCGTACTTCAAGGGAGGGCCAAAGCTGTGAAGAAAGAAGCAATAGAGTGACAAGGTGTAGACAAAGGCCATATAAGAAGTGTAAATTGAATGCTAGACAAAGAAATAGGTGGGAAACACTGGAGAGTTGAAAACAATAGGCAGACACTACTAAGAAACCAGGCATTCCAAAAGAGAAGTTAAGAGTCTACAAATCTGATGTCAAGTCCTTCTGGTGCAAAACTACCTAGCTAAACTGCCAAAACCCTTCTCTATGTCTAGATTTTGGCAGTTTAAGCTAGGTAGTTTCTCTATGTCTTACCTGTTTTGGCTGCATTGATTCCTTTTTCGATTAATAAATTCGATTGATGATTTACCGTTTGTTTATGTACCAAGTAGTTTTTCATTGTAATTGTCAACTGATGATGGATTGGAACAATCCGAAACATGTTCTGCAAACTTAAAAGCATTGTCGTATATATATATATATATATATATATATATATATATATATATATATATATATATATATATATATATATATATATATATATATATATATATATATATATATATATATATATATATATATATATATATATATATATGTGGATATAATTTCAACATGTGGATATAATTTCAACGGAGGAAGAAGGCAGAACAACTCTTTCGAGAAATAGGCATCAGATTGATTTTTATGCGCTTTTTGATATCAGTGCGTTTCCAACAATACAAGAACCTTTCCAACAAGAAACATACTCGCTAAGAAAACCACAGCAAAGCAATCAGATAAGAAGAAATCGTTCATAGATAACAATGATTGGAACTAATAACAAAGACTTTATACAACCATCCAATACTCCAGAAAGAAATATCTTACTTCATGAAAAATACATCACCAAACTACCTGAGAAACGCAGAAGCAGCTAGAAAGAATGGAAATCGAACAGATGCAAATGGAGCAGGGTAAAGTGCACCCGACAGTGGTGAAAACAAAGCCAGTAGCCACTGGAAAAGAAGAAAAGCATTGCAGTAGGCCTAGCTATGAAGCCGATCTCACTCATTTGACGTCAAACAAAGAAAATAAAACATCAACAACAAACACCAACCAAACCAATGAAAATCAAGACCAATTTGACATTAAACTACTATTATATTGATACATACTTATTTATAACTAACTGTACATCTATAAAAGCACTTGCTTATCATAAATATATTCAGTTGCTCTGATGATGGCCTAAGGCCGAAACTAGTAAGCACTGATATCAAAAAGCGCATAAAAATCAATCTGATGCCTATTTCTCGAAAGAGGTGTTCTGCCTTCTTCCTACGTTCAAAGTATATACTATTAGTGTCTGGACGCAGACACACACAGAATGGCCCACTCTTGAGAATAGGAAGAGCATATAAAGTATGGCGAAACATTTTAAGCCTAAAACAAGCAACAATCAAGAAGGTTCAGAAGACAACACGCAAGGAAAAAAGCCAATAGCCATGAAGGTAACAAAACAGAACATCCACCTACATAACACCAACAGGAAGCTGCAAGCTATACTGATGCCTAAGGTAACACTACAAAGACACAAAAGTCCGAGAATACAGACCACAAAACAGTCAATTGAACCCCAAAATCCATAAAGCTAAACCATTGGAAGAACAAAAAAGAAACTATAGCACTTCGAAGCAAATAATGAGTATCAAAAGGACACACTCACCTCAAATTGTACAAACAAGAAGAACAAGAACCTTTCCAACACGAAACATACTCGCTAAGAAAACCACAGCAAAGCAATCAGATAAGAAGAAATCGTTCATAGATAACAATGATTGGAACTAATAACAAAGACTTTATACAACCATCCAATACTCCAGACAGAAATATCTTACTTCATGAAAAATACATCACCAAACTACCTGAGAAATGCAGAAGCAGCTAGATAGAATAGAAATCGAACAGATGCAAATGGAGCAGGGTAAAGTGCACCCGACAGTGGTGAAAACAAAGCCAGTAGGCACTGGAAAAGAAGAAAAGCATTGCAGTAGGCCTAGCTATGAAGCCGATCTCACTCATTTGACGTCAAACGAAGAAAATAAAACATCAACAACAAACACCCACCAAACCAACGACAATCAAGACCAATTTGACATTAAAATACTAGTATATTGATACATAATTATTTATAACTAACTTTACATCTATAAAAGCACTTGCTTATCATAAATATATTCAGGTCCTCTGATGATGGCCTAAGGCCGAAACTAGTAAGCACTGATATAAAAAAGCGCATAAAAATCAATCTGATGCCTATTTCTCGAAAGAGTTGTTCTGCCTTCTTCCTCCGTTCAAAGTATATATATGTGGATATATATATATATATATATATATATATATATATATATATATATATATATATATATATATATATATATATATATATATATATATATATATATATATATATATATATATCACTATAGCACGAAAAAGCGGAAACATTCTTTTGGCATACTGAAGGCTTTTTCCGTCCGACACTCGTCAGAGTATGAAACGTCGGATAACGACCGAAAGGTGAACCGAAATATATAGCCAGATGCGGGTGCACATGATATGATGAATAATGCGTCTATTTGGCCCTATGATTGGCCAAGTAGCACCTATTCACCATTGTTTACTTGAAGAGTCCAAGTGAAAAAACGAACTCTTTTTGTTTACACAAGACTGGGTTTTGAGTCTTGATGTAAACCGATTCCAAAACACTGTCATTTTCGGTTCGGAGCTGGAATGTGATCGTTTTCATGTAAACCTCAACCAACTACATCCAGCCCTAAAATTTACAGTAGAGAAGGAGCAAAACAACTCCTTGAATTTTCTAGATGTTTCGGTGGAGAAAGGGGGCACTGGATTTCTCACCAGCATTTACAGGAAGCCAACGTTTACTGGTCAATACATCTGTTGGAATTCCTTCAGCCCAAAAGCTAGGAAGATCAACCTAATCAAAACTTTAGTTCATAGGGCACTTATAATTTGCTCTAAAACTAAGTTAGATTCTGAGCTGGACACAATAAAACAACTTTTACTTGACAATGGATATCCAGAACATGTCCTTGTTTCTTGCATTAAGGAAAAACTAGCCAACATTTCATCAGAAAAACGGTTTGGTCCTGAAAAGTGCCCGGTCTACCTGAACGTGCCCTGGATTGGAAATGTTTCATCAAAATTTGAAAACCAACTCAATAAAGCCATTACATCTTGTTTCTATGCTGTGAAGCCCCGTGCGGTTTATAATACGGGGGTCATGCTATCTTCTGCTAAAAAAGATAGCGTTCCTACCACCCAAACAATTTGTGTAGTTTACGAATTTTCGTGCCGATGTGAAGCTCGGTACGTAGGGCGCACTACGCAGAGGTTAGCAGATAGAATAAAACAACATGTACCCACGAGCATCAGGACGAAAAACACTACAACAAGAGAACAGCCGCCTCGTACGTGTAAAACCTCTAATTCTAAAATGAAAAGTGATTTGGCCATAGGACAACATCTTCTAAAAAATCCAGAATGCGCCAAAACATATACAGACGATAATTTTCGGATCATTGGGCAAGCAAGATCGTCCTTTCATTTAGGTGTTTTGGAATCGGTTTACATCAAGACTCAAAACCCAGTCTTGTGTAAACAAAAAGAGTTCGTTTTTTCACTTGGACTCTTCAAGTAAACAATGGTGAATAGGTGCTAAGTGGCCAATCATAGGGCCAAATAGACGCATTATTCATCATATCACGTGCACCCGCATCTGGCTATATATTTCAGTTCACCTTTCGGTCGTTATCCGACATTTCATACTCTGACGAGTGTCGGACGAAAAAAGCTTTCAGTATGCCAAAGGAATGTTTCCGCTTTTTCGTGCTATAGTGAAGTTCTGTAGTACCAACAGACTTTTCATATATATATATATATATATATATATATATATATATATATATATATATATATATATATATATATATATATATATATATATATATATATATATATATATATATATATATATATATATATATATATATATATATATCTATATATATATCTATATATATATATATATATATATATATATATATATATATACTATATATATATATATATATATATATATATATATATATATATATATATATATATATATATATATATATATATATATATATATATATATATATATATATATATACATATATATATATATACACACTCAAATAGCTCCAATCATAAAGAAATTTGTAAAGACATAAATAGACCCTCAAGACACCATTCCAACTTGTAAAACGTTTCGGCATAAGCCTTCATCAGTTATAACAGTCCCGGTACATACAGCGCATATATAACGATAAAAACAAAGGAACAATATCTAATTAAGGTATATCAGTTTCATTGTGTAAAGTGCTCTATTGTCATAAGGTAATTAGATATTGTTCCTTTGGTTTTATCGTTATATATGCGCTCTATGTAGCGGGAATGTTATAACTGATGAAGGCTTATGCCGAAACGTTTTAAAAGTTGGAATTTTTTCTTGAGGGTCTATATATATATATATATATATATATATATATATATATATATATATATATATATATATATATATATATATATATATATATCCACATATATATATAGATTTATGAATGTATGAGTGTTTATAGCTTGCATGTATGTATGCATGTATATGTCAGTGATGCAATCGTTTCAGACATGTTTCTCCTTATTTGCAATGTATAGTATCATGATTGATTCTGTTAACGATTTGTAAAATAGTGGGCTAGTAATTGGGGTTCCAATTCAAAATATTTTGATGTGGTGTTGCTATATAGGCAATTTCTTGCATATGTCAACAGTGTACAAACCAAGCAAATGTTCCCAACTGCACTTAGTTGGACTTGACGATTTGTTTTGAAATCTACAAACTTGAAAAATATAACTATATCTCCAAATAGTCATTCCAGGCTTACTCTAACTGACTTCATCCTTGAATTCCAGAGCTGCTGATCACCTGTTAAATTTGCCCCTGTAAAAGGAGCCTGCAGTTGAGGTGTCATTGGATAAGCTGGATCTCCATAAATACGCATTATTTCCCCCACTGGAGAAACAGAATACAGCTCTAAAAGTGGCAGAAGTCCAGATTCTCTCAGCATTCCGCTGTCATGGTGGTGTCCTTCATATGGGCCAGCTAGCAAGGACACTAATCCATAAGGGGTGGCAACCTACTGACATTTTATTGCATGGACGTGTTTGTGCCCATTGTAAAGAGCCCTTTGGTTATTGCCAGGCCTTGATAGGGCGAACGGTTCCATCAATGAAGCCCCAGCAATTTGTGAAGGGAGCTCCTTTTGCATAAATAGCTGCAGCATACTTTGTTAGATTTTGAGGGGATAAGCTGTTTCTTCCTTCAAAATCTGATAGCAGAAATGACCATTGGTTGTAAATCAAATCCATTACGTGATTGGTGATAATACATAGTTCTGGAACTGGACGTGCAAAGCGGATGACCATATCTGAGTATCTACATGGATATGAAAACCTCTTCAACAAGATACACTGGGTCTACTATTAACAAGATCATAAATGTCGTTTTTCTTGAACCTAAATTCTACCTTGCATTCATCATCGGTCATTGTGTCCAGATCAAAGTGCTGGTACTGCCAGTATGGAAATTTGAGGCTTCGTCTATTCACCCTAGTAACATTATACAGCAATTGATACTCCATATTGTCGATTACATCAATTCCAAGTGCCAAATCAAGTACATCTCTGATATCTCGTCGAATAGCCATATTTGATTATAGGAATTCGCTAGTAATACTCTGACAAACGTGTGAGTAAATGTGTGCAGCGCAATCGAGAACAAATTATTTTCCAGCCAAATGCAAGAACCTCATAGACCTGTGGTTCTAAGGATGCACGTGCCTGCACTCATGCTTTCTGTGCGTGGGCATTGTGTGCTCTCATGACTGTTAATGGTACCGTTAGCGTTATTGTTAGAATGTGTAATCTCTCTAGTATCTGCCAAAAGTGATTATGAATCATCCTCAGATTCTGAGAGTGAATATTCGATTTCTATTATTGATGAAGTTGTCCAAGATGATGATCAAGACCATCAAGGAACTCCTGAAAGAGTGCAAACTAGGCGAAATGATTGATGTCGTCATTTGCCAGACATGATCCCATGGGATCTTTACATATTTAGATATACCTTAATCTCCTTCGTTTTGTTCTTAGGAAAGGGGAAATGTAGCGTACCCCATCTAGTCAGTCATATGACCTATAGTGTACCAGTATATAATGGCTGTCACCAATCATATATTCATTCTGAGATAGTCATTGAAGTAAACCTAAAGTTCAATCGAATATAATATGCTAACACATTACCAAATCTAGCTAGCATAAGTGTAAAGCAATTATCATACAAAACTGCTACACTTCTTTGTTTACTAATAGGCAACATTGCCAGACTATTCATACTATAGATGTTAGAAATATACAAGTTTTCCTAATAAGATTCGTATCCCCTTGCATCAAGTGTTAGAGACAACCATGCCTAGAAAACATCAAGCTGCTTTAGACTTAATATCGTATCCAGCTGATCCACACTTGTGTATTGTCACCACAGTGTCACACTATTTGGAACAAACTATATCACTTCTAGGGGAACATAAGGCCTTGTTCATAAGTTTCACATGACTCACAGCCCGCTCTCTAAGGACACAATCTCCAGATGGATAAAGGCCACCCTAAAAGAAGCTGGCATAAATACAGATACTTGTGCTGCCCACAGTAGTAGATCGGCATCCACATCAGCATCAAAACAGACTGGCGTGAATGTGACAGGAATAAGTAAAGGTGTTGGTTGGTCAAATCACAGAACATGTGCTAGACATTACGATCGCAAGATAGAAGGACAAAACTGTGGAAATTGTGTACTCATTATTAACATGTTACTGTAGTTCATTTGTTCTATAACCATTGTTCTCTCATGCTGTTGTCTTAGATATAAAGGTGTAGTTGATGTTCTATACCTCGTGCTTAGAGGGCTTTAAACTATCATGTGACTTTGCAGTGACGTACTTGATGGCAGAGAAGAAGTAGAAAAGTAAACAAGCCTTACCTGCAAGGTGAAGTTTCATTGGAATTCTTCTCTGGCATCAACTCTTTTTACTAGCAAAACTGTTGCAGCAGTTAGTTGCATTGTAAAGAACAGAGAAATTGGTGGTGTTTGCCACAACAATAACTTTGTGTTTGCAAGGCAATATCAAGATTCTGTTAATCATTTGGATGGCTGGCAAACGGTGAAAACTGTGGCATCGAGAGCTTCCCTGTATAAGCCAGAGTTGATGACCTCAACTAGAATCCGAAGAGAACTGGCAACTACATTGCAGTTGTTGGACATGAACGATGCAGAGTTGACATGGGTGTCAAATCATTTGGGCCATTCCGTAACTGCCCATAAGCAATGGTACCGTCAGGAAGAGAGCACTGTCACATTGACAAAAGTAGCCAAACTTTTGATTGCCAAAGATGATGGAATCAACTTTGTGAATAAAAGAATGATAGACATCACAGAAGGGTCGGAAGGTAAAAATACAAACTGTGTTATTAGTGGGTTGTTTGATACCGAAGTTATGCTGCTTATCTTCTAGCACTACCAACGTGTTGTACTTCTAATTTGAAAAAAGAAATCGATTCCACATTAGAGGGAAGGTACAACTTACTGAAAAAGTCAGAGAATGAGATCTGAATATGACATGATGTTGTTC
Source organism: Mastigias papua (assembly GCA_964019165.1). Lineage (NCBI taxonomy): Eukaryota > Metazoa > Cnidaria > Scyphozoa > Rhizostomeae > Mastigiidae > Mastigias > Mastigias papua. Next base: position 3,245,523 of record OZ025276.1, read on the forward strand.
AGCCTTATTATTTATTGATGCTTTCTGGGGTGTGCTAGGCTGTGCTATAAAAACACTACATTACCTAGAATTCCTTTAGCTATGATAACCAAACACTGTGGCTGTTTTCTGGTTAAGTTACAAGCACTGCTTCAAAAGTAGAGTTTATCGAAAAAGTTGAAAGACATGGTTTATTTCTTTTCAAAATCTAACAATGCAAAATCAATGAATCAACAGTCAAGACCATGAAGGTCATCAGTGCTTTCTAATAACATATATCATCTGATATCTCACATATGCTGGCATATTGCAGGTGTCAAAGAGCCTTCATTTACAGTTAGGTCCTCAGACGTTGTTGAATCATGTGAGGTGGGTCTTATTATCTCTTGAAACGAGTTTACAGTGCTTTTCACCATTTATTACTGGTGTACTACTATAATTGTAAGAAGCAGTATTGGTTTCAAGGAAGGATCAATAGACCTCTTTGCAATCAGATTTTGTTATATGATTCTATATACTTCCGTGTTTAATCATTCTTTTGCAATAAAAGCAAAGCTACGCACCCTTCTATGTGGTCTACATGCCTAAACGTCCAAATGTGCAGCTGAAGTACTTGAAGCTGCTGAAAATACTGACATCACATTTTACTTTTTGCATCGTAAAGGAGACAATTCACTACAAAAGACCATGTCAAAGTAAGTGCTGTCGCCCTATTTACAGATTTTATTTATATTTCAATACATTTTTATACCTTAACTACTAAGTGAAATAAGTAGTAGAACATGAACCATAGGGTTTGTGATGATTTCATGTACTTTATACTCATATTACTTACATACCCAACACTGACTCTTTTAAGGTAAGAAAAACACCTGGGTGCCTTGGTCAAAGGAAGAGATGGAAGTGTTTCATTCGTATTTTGGGAAGTACATTTTGCGAGGAGTGTTGCCCCCAAAATCCAAGTGGAATGATAGATCAGAACTCAAAATTCTTCAGAGAAGAGGTTGGATCAAGGTCCGCAGTCAACTTACCAACATAAGTAAGGCTAACAAAAGACAGGATTTGTTCAAATGACTCTTTTAGTACTGTCGTCTAGTTTCGTATCGTATTCATCATATATATCAGAATATGACCATTTTCGTAATGGATCCCAGTACTTAGTTATAGACAACACTTTGACCGCTGCTATATATGCTACTGCAGGTAAGATAAAATAGGCTTATCTAGCGGATTTTGGAATCAAATAATAGTTTTGTAATTAATTGTTCCATTGATGGTTATAGCAATTGATTTATTACTTTCGGTAAAAGATACAATTTAAGCTTAAATCCAGACTCCAAGTAGTTGCAAAGCTGTTTTCCAACAATTGGAAATATGCATGCATGTTGGGAGGAGCTTTAAAGTAAGGAGCTGCAACCTGTATTCCCGACTTTCTGATTTGTGGCCCGAGTGAGTTGCTGTTTACCTTGAGTGGGCTACAGAGTTTCCCTGTAAAACAGTTATTGTCTAAAGACATTGCGAGGGTGACAAGCATTTCTGTGTCACGATGGGGCAATAGGCCCTCCTTTATAGGATTCTGTGCCTATGAATAAACAGTAATAGCATGGCACTGGCTCCGTTTCCTTTTTAAGTATTGATGTTAAGAATGAAGGTCAATTTCTCCCAACTGTCAAGGAGAATTAGAGGAGGAACTAGGCATTCAAATAGTAGGAAATAGTATGGATGTAATGGAAGCAAAGTTGTAAGTAGAAAACGCACTTAATGATGTTATCCAGAAGAGATCGCAGTTTGTATAATACCAATCCATTTGTAACTGTCTACTTATCATAGTTGCATATGTGAAGAGGTAATGCCAAATATATTTTACTTCACATTTGAGAAGAGGACTGCCAGCTTACGTTGTGCTAAAATCAAATGTCAGTCGTGCAGAAAAATGTGGAAAATTGATGGCGGCTATATGTATACTGTGCTTTAGCCTATAGATATATCATGATTGTTGATTACTGATTGTAGCTGACTACACACTTGCTTTTTTATAAGAATAGTCTATAAGAATATCAAAGCCCGTATTCTCTGAGATTTAAGACTACTTGAAGGATAATGCATGACTTAAGTTTCAACAAGGTATAGAATTCATGCTATTCGGCAACTCTTCAGGGAGTGTCAGTAACACGCTTTATATTACAAGGATGTAGTCAACATGAAAATTAATGTTGATAAGAGTAATTCGACAATACCCTTAGGCTCAAATTCGACAAATTGTAAGAACATTGAGGCACGGCAAAAAAGTAGGTATTCTTATAAAAAAGAAAATGTGTAGAGCATATTCATTACTTTGAAGGAGGCTATATGAACTATAGTATATGAACTTGCCTAATATGGATAGAAACGTAGATGATAAAAATCTTTGTTCAAATATCAATTTACTGAGATATGCTGATATGTGCTCACTCTATCAATGGAAATCGATATGAAGACTTGAAGGCTAGCTGGAGCATCTGAAACTATGAAGATCTACTTCTCTTTGATACACATTTAATGGTATGGACTTTTGAGTACCTTAGTGGGACATTTAATCCCAATGTTTACACATATACATTAGCGGGACTTGTGATTAAGAACGTGTAAACTCTCTAGCAGCTTGAACTGGACCCGAAGGCACCTATCTAGACACCAGGGTTGCTAAGAGACCAAAGAAATGTATAATTCAATATCTTTTTGGAAGTTGAATCTGGGTCCCACTAAGGTACCATTTCGGTCACACCCTCTAATTGGCCTTTTAGTAGATTAGCAGGACTTCTCCAAAATGAGACAACTCTACCTATTTATGCTTAAAAACACCATTAGACAATAAAAATGTATCGGGGCCCAATGTATGTCCCGGTAAAGCATCATGTCCCGCTAATGTAGGTGAGTAAGTGCTGTCAAGTCCCGCTAAGGCTGCAAATATAAGAACATACATACATACATACATACATCTTTATTTGATAGCACAGGTTAATAATGGCTACAATACTGTAGATGTGGACCTGCACCTAAGTCTACAAAAATCATTTTGCTAAAATAAAGTACTGTTACAATAAAATATCAAGATACATGTGAAAATGTATTAATCTCAAAAGTAAGAATATCTAATGCTCTTATTGCTATCACAAGTAGCTCCCTTCTTACTACTTGTAGTTATAATGGTGTCTTTGATCGATTTCAATTTTTCTTTGAACGTGTCCTTGTTCTTTATATCCTTTATATCATCAGCTACAGCATTCCAAGTAGCCTTTAAATCTGAGACTGTTCCTACCTATCTCTTTCTTTGGTCTAATTATCTGATAATGGTTCTCTTTCCCTATTCTTTTTCTTTTATTAACACTGAACATTTCTGTTATTCTATGATCATAGTGTCCATGGAAACAGTCATGCATGATTGTAATAAGTCGTTTCTTGTATATATATGTCAGTGGAAGCCATCCTGCTTTCTCCAATGTGTTATCTGTATCATGCTCTTTTGGCAGTTGGTTTATTATTCTTGCTGCTATTGCATGAACCTTCTCAAGTTTCTGTAATCCGCTCTCTGTACTTGAGCCCCAAACAGCTGTATACAACTGATGGTATGATTGTGTTAAAATAAATCTCTTCCAGGGTCTGTTTAGGAAGATAGCTTAGCCTTGTCAGTAGCTTCAGTTTTTTGCAGTAGGATTTATGCACTGCATCAACTTGTTGCTTCCAGTTTAGTTGTTGGTCTATGATAATCCCCAAGCACTTAGTTTTTGGTACATATGTAATGATCTTATCCCCTATTTTAACTGGCAAAAAAGGACCATTGAACTTAGAGGTTGTTATTATCATAGCCTCTGTTTTATCATGATGTATGGTAAGTGTGTTGTGGTAAAACCAGTTGTTTAAGTCCTCTGTGATGAAATTAAGGGCTATTACAGCTTCATCTACAGTGTCTCTGATGACAAAAGCAGTAGTGTCATCAGCATACATGTGTATCTCTCCTACTTGGTAGCTGTTGGAAGGTCATTTACATAGATTGTGAATAGTATGGACCCTAGGAGTGATCCCTGAGGGACTCAAACTTCAACTAGTTTTAGCTTTGATTTCTTTCCATTTGACTTTATATTGACTTTCAATGGAGAGAAACAATACTCACCAGAAAATATCATAAATGTCCAGAAATACCCCAAGGTCAACAAACTGTATTGGGTCATTGCTTATGGAAAAAAGTTCATCTCAAACACTAAAACAAAGAATTGGGGGGAGGGTGGAAATTGAAAGGAGAACTGAGTGCTGAGGAAAGTTTTGGAGCAGAGAGACTTTGAATATTAGCAATGCAGGATGGCTTGAAACAACAAGATACATATGTTTCACTATGCAAGGAGCTTCAGATTGTTAACTATATTGAGGTTCTTAGGTGCAAGGGCAGATTAAGCAATGCAGATTTGGGCTTTGAGGGAAGGCAACCCATCCTACTTCCAAGGAACTATAGACTAACAACCCTTATAATTGAAGAAAGTCACCAAAAGGCATATCACAGTGGTCTGAGAGCTACATTAGCAGAACTTACATCCCGTTATTGGGTACCAAGGGGAAGACAAACTGTGAAGAAGGTTAGTATGGATAGTTAAGTATGCAAAAGGGTACAAGGGAAGTCATTTTCTGCACAGCCTGTTCCAGACTTGCCAGATTTTAGATTGAAACAGGATGAGCCATTCTCAACAATTTGAATAGATTTTGCTGCCCCTGTTATTGTTAACGAGAAGGGAGAAATGAGTAAATGCTATATAACTGTTTTATCATGTCGTATTACTAAAGGTATACATTTGGAGTTGGTAGCAGACCTCACAACTGCTACATTTTTGAACTGCTTTAGAAGATTTATAGCTAGAAGGGGTACTCCATTTTTATTTATTACCAACAATGCCAAGAACTGTAAGGCAGCGGGTAATTTCTTAGGAAAGTTGTATGAAGATGAGAAGGTCAAAGGATATATCGCAAGGAATGGAATCCAGTGGAGGTATATTTTAGCCAAAAGTCCATGGGTTGGGGGGTTTATGAAAGAATGGTAGGAACTGTAAAAAGGTGCTTGCAGACAGTTCTAGGCAGTGCCAGGTTTAATGTTCTCGCTAAACACTAGTAGACGAGGTGAAGAATTATACGTGTGTCTCTTGCTAGTCTCAAATCATAACTAAATCACAGGCCTACAAGGATTACATATATACAGGGATTAAAATATCAATCATACTTACATAATATAAACATTACACCTCTCCTCTTCTTTCGAATAAAGTGTTCGGGTTACTAAAGGTCCTTCTGCCAACAAAACATGAACGTTCAAATAATGCGAATAAATGGAAAAGTTATCGATCATAAATATGTTGTCCATAAAGATGAGTTTGTATTCTTGCTCTCTGGGGATACCTCGATTCTGGCATATTTTGATTGTCAATACCATGATAATCATCATAATCATCATAATCATCATCATCGCTAGGGTTCAAGTCTGGATCAAAACGTACATTAACTTTCCGAAAAAATGAAATATTTCGAGTAATAGTCTCTCCTTTTAAGTTCTCGGCTGTGATCATAGTTCCGTTTCTGGCAGTAACGTGATATTTTATAGGACTGAAACGAGTTGATAATTTGTTCCGTTTTTGTTGTTTACCGAGAACAACATCACCGATTGTTATGCTAGATGCCTTTGAACGATTTCTTATATCCGCATTTCTTTTCATTACAGTTTTTGCTTTCGCATCATTTTCCAATACGTGCGAATGTAGTGTGGAATTGGAAAGATCGGGGGCTTGTTGTGGTACTTTGTTGTTGATCTTCCTATTGAATAATAAGTCAGCTGGCGAATATCCAGTACTACAATGTGGCGTCAATCGATAGTTCAATAGAAAACGATAGATTTCCTTTTTCCAATTCTTTTGCTCACAATATGCTGATTTAATTGCTTTAGTGATAGGTTTCATGAAACTTTCTGCTTGCGAATTGGCTTGTGGCCATAGCGGAGTAATACGATTATGTTGTATTCCATTTTGTTCCATAAATTTGGCAATTTCTGTACTATTAAATGGTGGTCCATTATCCGTTTTAGTTATTCGCGGAATGCCATGAGTCGCAAAAATATGATCAAGCTTGGGGATAGTTGCTTGTGCCGATGTAGAGTGACTTATTTCAACTTCCGGAAATTTGGAATAAGCATCTATCACAACTAAAACATATTCGCCAGTGGGAAACGGTCCACAAAAGTCGATATGAATTGTATCCCACGGTCCTTGGGGTAAACTTGACATCTTTACCGGTTCGGGAAGGTTTGGCTGACTATTCGCTTGACATGCAAGGCATTTGTCAATGATCTGCTTGGCACTTTTATCACTATTCGGAAACCATATCTTTTCACTTAATAATTGTGTGGTTTTTATCAATCCTTGATGTCCTTCATGTGCAAGATTCAGAGCTTGTTCTCAAAGGTTTCAGGGAATAACGATTCGTGATCCTCGCAATATGATGGAAGAGTTGCTATTTACAGTAAGTTCATCCTTAACATTTCTGAAACTTTTCAAATCAGCTATATCAATAGTCGGGTCAATGTTTTCCAGAAATTCGGGCGTATTTATACAATACCAATGTCCATTCTGAATACATTCAACGAGCTTTTGCAGAGTCACGTCTTGTTTAGTGGCAATCTTGATTTGTTCAAGAGTCATCGCTTTTGGAACGGAGTGATATGAAAGAAACTGTACGTATTGATCTGCTACATTCTCAGTCTTACCTTCTGCACTTGGTACCGGATGTCAAGACAGAAAATCCGATGGATTATCAATGCCTTTGGTAAAAACAACATCAAAAGTATAATCTTGTATATGAAGATTCCACCGTTCAATTCTTGCTGAGGGCTTCGATTTTCTATTCCCAAGAATTAGCTCTATAGGTTTACAATCTGTATATAGTGTGAAATTCGCGCCATATAAATAAGTATGAAGGCATTCAAGTGCCCATACAATAGCTAGGGCTTCGCGTTCCGTTTGAGAGTAGCGTTTCTCTACATCGGACAATGATCGGCTTACGTAATCCACGATTCGGCGATCGTCTTTGCCAGGAGTCTTTTGAGACAGGATGGCAGAAAGTCCCCATGGGGAGGCATCTGTAACTAACTCTGTTTGCTTTTGATTATCAAAGTAGGCCATGACAGTATCACTAGTGAGGGCTTCTTTAACATTGTTGAACACTGCTTCGTGTTGTGCAGTCCATACAAATGACGCGTTTTTCTTTGTCAGATCTCGCAACGGCTGAGTTAGATCACTAAAGTTTCGAATACATTTAGCACAGTATGTTGCCATACCAAGAAATGTTCGAACATCTTTGACAGACCTTGGCGAGGGAGCATGTTTAAATGCAATGACCTTCTGGGGGTCAGCAGAAATCCCGTTTGACGAAAACACAAATCCAAAAAAGGTGAGTTTGGTCTGATAGAGCAAACATTTATCTTTGTTGAGGGTGAGACCATGTTGAGATAATCGTTGGAGGACAGCATGTAAGGATTTATGATGCTCTTCAGGCGTTTTCCATAAATCAGAATGTCGTCACTAATAGTCAGAACACCAGGTATGCTGCGTAAACGCTCTGACACCACATGCTGGAAAATCTCGCTTGCTGAGTTGGTTCCAAAATTCAAACGTGTGAACTGTTTTACTCCTTTCGGCGTCGAATATGCTGTTATAAATCGGCTTTCTTCAGACACTTTGATTTGGTGATACCCGGATTTGAGATCTAATGTGGAAAACATTGTAGCTCCATTTACTGAATGAATAACATCGTCCACTGTAGGGTTTGCATGCCTTTCTCATTGAATGGCTTGATTAGCCTGTCTCATGTCTACACAAAGTCGCACTGTTCCATTTGGCTTGGGAACAACAACTAGGGGGAGATCCACGGAGTAGGACCTTTAATGTCTTCAATTATACCATCTTGTTCCAATTTTTGCAGTTCTTTTGCTACTTGTTTGCGCAAGTGGAACGGTATTCTCCTGGGGGGCTGAGCAACAGGAGGCACATTGTGATCTATGTGTAAATCCAAAGTGAAATTTTTTAGCTCTCCAATGCCATTGAATACATTGGGGTTTGTGGCAGCTAATTGTTCAATATCTGGGGGCTTTCTTTTATCTGGTTAACAGTTAACGCAATAAGACCCGATTCTGTAGCTGTTTGATAGCTTAATAATGATCCATTACACCCTTTGAGGACATGAATAGTTGCAACTGTATAAAGTGATGTTGATTCCATGGTTGCATGAAATTGTCCCATTGCAGGAAGTGGTTTGTCCGAACCATAAGCCATAATTGTGTTTGTAGACTTTGTGATAGCAAGTGTCTCTTGCTGGCATATTTGCTGATATGCTGTCTCATCAATAATGTTCGTTGATGCACCTGAGTCGATAATCATTTGAACAGGGACTGAATTGATATGTATAATAGCTGTTGGAGGTTTGGAGGACTCCTTTTTCTGTGTTGTGTGCACATCCAAAGTGTACAGGTATTCGTCATCCGTGCTGGAGTTGTTTGTAGATTCAACTTCAGTATGATGTACGACCTGTTTGACAGAACTAGGCTTGTCTAATCATCGTTGGCGTGGTGCAATATGGCTGCGACAAACATGAGCAAAATGGTTATTCTTTCCACATTTCGCACACTGCTTTCCTTGTGTAGGACATGACTTTTTATGTGGCCAAGAGTAGCCACATTGACGGCATGACTGAGGCGTATGTCTTGCAACTGAGGGCGGTTTACCTTTCAGTGTACGATTCGAAAATGTGCGATTGATCGTAGCAGAGTCATCTTGCGAAGGGCGCATTGAAGTGAGAGATTCTTCGATTCCGGCTGCTTGAATTTCGCTGGTTCAAGAGCTCGCGCTGTAGCAAATAGTTGATCTAGAGAAAGTGTATCTTCTCGCAAGGCAACACGTCGTAAGCGCTTGGAAAGACAATTCTGTATCACTGGAGCTTTAATTTCTTTTTCTGTATCGTAAAAGTCACAACTAACGGCAAGTTTCCGTAGGTGTAAGCAAAATTGATCTACTGTTTCATCGGTAAGTTGTTTGGCTTGCCGAAAGTGGAAAATTTCATAGTCTATATCCTTCTTCGGAGAAAAATATGCATCGAGCTTGTCAATGGCATGGTCATAGTTATCAGGTTCCCCTCGATCTTGAAATGTTTCAAAAATTTCTTGAGTTTCTTGTCCAGCTTGGTACAAGAGAAGTGCGCGCTTCTGGCGGTTGTCAGTGATAGTTAGGGCTGCTAAATATGTCTCGAAACGTTTCTTCCAAACGGACCATAGTTGACTTAACGTGGTAGGGCTTGAGAGAGGACTAAACGGTGGAAGTGGATGAACCTCCAATCTTCCTAGTGCCATGTTTGATCGTCGTCGCCACTTTAATGTTCTCGCTAAATACTATTAGACGAGGTGAAGAATTATACGTGTGTCTCTTGCTAGTCTCAAATCATAACTAAATCATAGGGCTACAAGGATTACATATATACAGGGATTAAAATATCAATCATAAGTACATAACATAAACAGTACACCAGGTTAGGCTATTATGAACTGCAAACACTTCTCATAGAAATAGAGGCAACGCTAAATTCCAGACCAATCACGTATGAGTATGACAAAATAGGGCATGAAGTTTTGAACCCTGCTCACCTGATCTATGGGAGGAGGATTACTACTCGTCCTGAAGTAATGCTGGGGGCAGATGCCTATGATACTAAATGTTTAGCCAAAGTAAGGTACTTGTCAAGAAAGAAAGATCACTTCTGGACTAGATGGCATAGAGAGTATTTAGTAGATCTTAGAGAGTATCACAGGCTTAATTGTGTTGAGCCAGACAGGGTAGCCAGGGTGGGAGATGTAGTCCTTGTGCACCAAGAGAATACCAGTAGGTCAAGCGGGAAGGTTGGGGTGATAAAGAAGTTGATTGTAGGAAGGGATGAGAAAGTTAGAGGTGCACAAGTGAAGATTATAGCCAAGGGAAAGCCAGTGTATATAGATAGGCCAGTTCAAAAACTATATCCACTAGAAGTGAGAGCAGAGATAACAAAACCAGAACCTAGTAGTGTGGCAGTGGATAGTGCAGCACCAGTTAGGCAGAGAGTGAAAAGAGCTGCAGCCATTGACTCAGGCTGGAAGACTAGGGTGATGCTTGATCCAGGGGACAAGCGGGGGGTGTGGGGGAGCAGCGGTGCAAGGGGGCAAATCCCCAGGAAATAACTGCCATATTGCACAACTAGATCTTGTGACTTCTGCAGAGAATAACACCATGCCGGGAGCATGTGCTTTCAGGTGACGAAGGACCTAGTGGGTTTTTCATCAAAGGAAACAAGTGTGCGATTTTGAGGACTTTATGACTTTATTCTCTGAATGGTGATAGAAATATCACAATATGAAGATCTAACTGTCCTATGTACTGCTCCAAATCATTGACTTTGCCATGACTCCGTTCAACACTCTCTTCCACACATGCAACTTTTTCTCTGAAGATCTGTATGGAACTTTCAAGCTTTGTTTTGAAATACTGGAATTTATACATGAGCCCCCCCCCCCTGTTATTTAGTTAGCCCTACACCACTGATTAGCAGAGATGAAACATACATGGGAACATGTGGTGAAGGAGATGAAAGAGATGGAGGAATGCAAGAAAATGGAGGAGAGTTTGCACAAAGAGTTCCCTATTGATGAGATAGACATAGGGTTAGATGTTGTCACAAGAGGCAAAGGTAGGCATGCTGCTGGAGAAGAAATCCTTGACAAAGATAGAAGGGAAGACGTGGAGGCCAGTGTAGAGGTAAATATGGAAAGAAGTGACAAAGAAGACTTTGAAGGTTGTCTACTGCGACAAAGAGCAGAGCCTTGTAGCATATTGGTGTTCTATGTCTTAGAAATCTGTGTTTTATGCTGTGTCGCTTTACTTTTCATGTTGCATTTTGGAATGGCATGTTCGTGTTAATTCCTGTTATGTATGTATCTCACTTGTAGTGTCAGTATTACTCTTTCCTGGTGATGTGTTTGTCCCTGTCAACGTGTATTGTGTTCTGATGTAACAATGTTGTATAGTGCTTACGATTATATTACATGTGTTTTAGTATTTGATTCAGTCAGTCAGTTAGTCAGTTCAATCAGTCTTGCGGTTATAAAGAAAAGAGCACACACACATAGAAGTTTCTCGTTGTTGTTTCTACCTTAGGCCTAGGCCTATGGCCTAGGCGTGAAGGCTCAAACATCGAAGACTTGCCGGCCACTGAAGTGAGACCCCTAGTTACGTTACAGCCTAGTGGAGTGGAACAGGTAGAAGAGATTATCAAAAGATGAGGAGAGAAATGAGACAATGGATGCAAAGATGACAGGGAATGGGCCAGCACTGTGGTCCAAAGGAACATGTTCGTTTTATAAGGACTGTAACAGAAGACCTAGGTGTTAAAGTGGCATGGTATTGAAGTTGGTAGGCTAGAAGTGAAATGTCTGAGCATCTGCAAGTAAGAAGTGAAATGTCAGAGAATTTGTTGGCTTTGCACATGTATAGTCTGTATAAGAAGAGTGTGTATTAGTTGAGGTCTATGTTGTATATATTGTGTTATGTGGTAGGAGCATGCATGTAAGTGAAGTGTAAGTAAAGAAGAATGCTAAAAGTATACAACTTGACACTGTTTTTATTTGTTCTATCAATTACCATACACTAGTATAGATATTGTGTCCTTCTTAGTGAGAATAGACATATGACAACTTGAGGTAGCAGATATGCTTGAAGTTTTGAGGTAGTAGATATGCTTGAAGTTCTAACGAAAACAGTGGTAAACAGGTTATAAAAGTGCCCAATATGCAATGGTGGAAAATGGCTGCTAAGTTATATAGGGTGTCTTTAATGAAATACATCCAGGGTAGGAAACAAATTAATTGATAGCTGACATGCTGACAATGGATGGTAGGTTGGTAGGTGAAATAAAGTAAAAAGAATCAGTAACTCTCTGGACAAAATGTGGTAGTAATGTAAGATAATACAATAACTTTTCCTCCCAGCTAGTATTAAGTGAGCTATGGGTTCACTCATTTAGTACCTACACATGAAGGGGGAGGGGGTCAAGCAAATGTGTGGGAATATGTACAACAGGGGAGGGGGATGATACATTAAGGGAGGTCACTCCTGCAAATGAAGTCATTTTTGACAACAATTTGTCAATGGAAAAGTGGGCTAGGTCTAGGTTCACTAGTTGGTATTTTGTATCAAAATTGTAAAAAATCAGCTGTTCTTCCATATCACTTAGTAGTCACCATCATAGACAAAGCAGAATAAACTATATATCATTTGATAGCCCTGTTCTTGAGCAATCTGAATAGCTAGATAATTTTCCCATTTGGTTTGCCTGTGTTCTACAAAATGTAAATGGTTTGGAAGAGTAGAACAAAGGATACTTTGGTTTCCGTGGATACCAATTAGCTCGAGCTCTCTGATTGGAGAGATTTTTCCTTCAATGTTTCTGATTGGTCGATGAAAACTTCAATATGGCTACCAAATACATGCTTGTTCACCGCCTAACATAAATATCAAGGTACAGTTATGGGAAAAACTAAGCAGAGAATGAGAAAAACATTCCTTGGGCATCAAAAAAAGAAAGGAAAAAGTGGCAAGAGTATAGGTAATGGGTGTAGGCCATCACCTGGTGATGGGGAAGTGGATTCTCAAGGCCCTAAGCCTGGAGTGGAGGTGGTGCATCAATACAAACCATCAGATTTTTCAAGTATACTCGAAGATGGGAACTCTGCATCAGCAAGGAAACTGGTGATTTTCAATGATCTAAGTGATACTGGAGATCTCAGTGAAAATGGAGAAGATTTCTACCTTTTTGTTCAGTTGTCTGCAGTTGCGAAATTGCTGTTATCATTGCTTTGTCCAAAGTGTTTGCAACCAGGTATCAGTGTCAAGGTGTCTGATGTGAGACATGGACTTGCAGTGGATGGAATGCTATCTTGCAAAAAGTGCGACAACGTTAACGAAGAAGCACCTTTATGTAACAAAGTGCAAGGTCCTGATGTAAGTCAAGCATTTGACATCAACATAAAGGCAACACTTGCCTTTAGAGGAATTGGATGTGGATATTCATCTATGGTTCAGTTCTTGGGACTTCTGAACATGCCTTATTCACCAAGCGAGAACCTTTACAGAAAGAACCTTTTTGAAAATAGAAACAGCTACTACTCAGGCTTTTCACAGTATTTCAGAAAGAACACATCTTGTTGTCAGATCAGCTTATCAAGATATTGGGGTACATCTTGATGACAGTGGAATCTTTGGTATTGCTGTTTCATTTGATGGGTCATGGCATAAAAGAGGATTTCAATCACATACTGCTATGGCATCAGTGATTGATTTATTGACTGGATTTATTATTGATTTTGAGGTGCTGTCAAATTTTCATGGCAAATGTCAGATAGCCGAAGAACAGAACTATGGTGATGATTGGAAAGCAAAACATTCTTTGAGTTGTTGAAAAAATTTTACTGGAACAGTTGGGGCAATGGAGGTAGAGTGTGCCAAGTGACTTTGGAAACATTCCATTTATAGGAATACGTTCTGATATGCAACATTCCTTAGTGATGGAGATAGTAAGGCATTTGATGCAGTGAGCACTTTGAACATATATGGCAATGATAGATTGATCCAAAAAGAAGACTGTATAAACCATGTTGCATAAAGGATGGGTACAGCATTGAGAAATCTGATTGAAACCTCCAAAGCTCAAAAGAAATCTATGTCAGGGAAAGGAAAGTTACCAAAGACAATATTACAAAAATTCAAAATTATTATGGTCGTGCAATAAAAGATAATTGTCCTGATATTGATGTCTGTCAAAAGCGAATAATGGCAATTCTTCTCCACGGTTCTTCAGCTGATGTCTTCCCTAAACATCAACAATGTCCCCCTGGTACAAAATCATGGTGCTTTTCTCAGAGGTCACTAGCAAATAACAGGTACTGGATCACACAAGGAGCATCAGACCATTCCTCCTGACATTGGAAAACAGTTAGTCCCCATTTTTCAAAGACTTTCTGATAAGGATTTATTAAAAAGATGTTCTTGCAACAGAACTCAAAATCAGAATGAGTCTGTTCATAATATAATATGGAAGATATGTCCACAACCTTTGTTTGCAGGTCTAAGAACTGTGTCAACTGCAGTCAAGCTTGATGCCTGTCACTTTGTGACTGGTCAGTCATTTAATAAGACATTATGTTCCATATTGCACGTGCAGCCAGGTAGAAATCTGGAAGTTTTTAGCAAAACAAAGGACATGAAAAGGGCAAGATGTGCTGACACAGCTGTGTCACATAAAGCTAAGGAAAGGAGAAGAGAGTTGAAGTATGAAAAGACAATGAAGGATCGAAATACTGCAAGTAGTGAGGGGAGTACCTATGAGGCTGGGAAATGTAATGAGTAACATATTTGTTGATTTACTGCCTGAGATGCTATTAAGCTATGTAAGGTATTTAGCAAGTGCTTTATCTAAGGTAGTAGCGGGGTGATCTTATGGCCAATGCACATATCTGGCACCATTTAGCTCTCATTCTTAAAAAAAGTGGTTTCTTTTACTTTAACAGAGAGCTTACGATTTCACAACGCAGGAGACTACGGCTATATAGGAGGGAAATACTCATCAAATGCGCATGTGCAAAGGGGAATTACCTTCCAACGTACATAGCAGTATGCAAGTTGACTACCCACATTGGCTCCATTCCACGCATTCAGCACTACACAGCTATATCATAGGAATGTATTAGTACCATATCATCATTCTGACGACTTTTACATTTTCTGGCTGCTCTATCAGTTTTCTTAGCATCTTTACTTGTAAAATAACTTATTCTACATTTTCTTCAGAGATCTTTGGTGTTGAAGAGTGTTGTTGAGATGGCTGAGAAAAGCACTATGCAGACATCAAAGAGAAACCAGTTGTGTGTACTGAATATTTGCTTTGCCCTTGCTATTAATAGAAAGTTGGAAGAATTGAACTTGCACTCAATGACGATAGGCACAAATTTAGACCGAATCATGTTTTGAAGGAGATGATACGGAATATGTTGTTTTGGAGTACAAGCTTGTAACTGACTTTGGCCTTAACTTGGACATATTACAATAAATTTGATTTGTATTTGTCCTTGTAACAGTCTACTTGATGTTAGAATTTGTTGAACTTGCGCCATAATGTATTTTTATCGATGAATGATTTCATCAATAAATGTAAACTGGTTTACTGTGTAGAGATTATGTTGAGAGAATTTCTGTTGACAAAACAAGCCTTAATGTGGCGTTTATAATAGTGATCAATACACAGAATGACTCAGATTTACTTCATAACTATATCATTAAAAGAAATCCACATTTTGGGTGAAAGTGGTATGGAGCTAAAGTCATGACCTACAGCTGTGCATGGAGATAGTGTATGAAAACCCATTCAAACACACATTTGGAAGTAGAGAAAGAGGGGACTCCTAGGACAGCATACACCTTTTAGGTATCCATGGCCTCATGTTCGCCATGGAGCCTGGGCACGAAGTAGGGGTGAAAACTTTTTAAAAACAGTTTGTTTACTACAGTGGTTGTGCGTGTGAAGTAAAGTTGATAGAATTAAACAATAGTTAGAAGTTTTCTCACTGGCTACACTATCTTTTCGTAGTCTGAAATCACTGGAATAGCTTTTTTAAAAACTCTTGTAAGTACTTTGCTGTCAGACACCACCAGCATTTGTATCTTGTTTTGTTTGTGGTAGTTTATCACACTTGGTTCTTGGCATAATCTCTATGATGGAGATAGACATGATCTCAAAGATGAAAATTGAGGAATTAAAAGATTCTTTTCGTCTGTGAGGACTTAAAGTTTATGGCCGTAAAGAAGAACTTGTTGCTAGAGTGTTTGTCGCACATGAAAACAACGTGCCACTCATAAAATCAGCAGAAGAAGTTGAACAAGAAAGTGTTGCTGAATATAAGGACAAACTGGTCGTCGATGGTGAGAAAGTACCCAACCCATTTCCTCTTGAAGATGGTTGGATAAACGAAGAAGATGGGGTTACTTTGTGGCCAACAACACTATATCCAGATATTTACATTTTCTTTCATTCCACCCAAGTGAACTAAACAATGAAGATTTGAGTGACTACAAAAGGTCAAAAGCATATAGCTATTATATCACTGGTTGGTTGAATCCATTATCTTATACTGCCATATCAGACGAAAGCAAAGCTTGCTTTTTGAAAGCAACTTGCAGACCATCACAAAGAATATCTGATGGGTCTCACAAGCTTTGGGTTTGTTTGTTAAAAACAAGTGGCAAAATAGTTAAGCCACACTGCTCTTGCATGGCTGGAATGTCACAAACATGCAATCATGTTGCTGCAGCACTCTTTAAAATTGAATCTGCTGTAAGACGTGGACTGAACAGCCCATCATGCACTGTAAGGTTTGGTACCCCCGTGTTTTGTTTACTCACGTGACTTCGCCTGGACTATATATATTTCTTAACCTTTGTTATTAGCCATTCTGTTATAGTACACATGGTAGAAAGCCAAACGTATAGCATTATATCTCGGTATCTTACATTACTATAACAGAATTTTTCATAATGGAATCGACAATTAAATGCTTCGACGGAACAGGGGACGTAAAAGTATTCATCGAGAAATCGCAGATCCATTCGTCCCTGAAAGGATATTCCGGAGAAAAAGCAGCTCAGAACCTGGCAAGCAGGTTAGAGGGAAGGGCATTTGATGTCTACATGCGTATGGGTACAGAAGAAAGAAAAGACCCCAAAAAAATTACGGGAGAATTACTCAAAGAATTCGAAAGGGGCAAGCAGGACAGGGAAGCAGCCATTGCAGACTTAAATTGCAGAAAGCGCAAACAGGAAGAATCTCTACAAACGTTCGTGTACAAAGTACTGGAGCTAGTCAAGTTAGCCTACCCTTCGTTTGAAGATGCAGCAATCAAAACAATAACAAAAGACTATTTCGTGAATGGCCTACATCCTAAAATGCAGACAGCTTTGAAATCGTTGCCAGACTTCGTTGATCTCAGTGTTGAAAAGTTGGCAGGAGAAGTAAGCAGATTACAATTAGCAGGGATCCAATCCTTTGCCTCCACTAATCCCCATGAATGCTTCGCCATCGGAAACAACTCAGTTGTTGACTTAAGCGCTGAGAAAGTCATTCGAAAGTTGAAAGAGACATCACTCGAATGTTCTGGGGGTCAGGATCGAGAAGAAAAACTTCCCGAGGCAAATTGTGTTGGGAATCGTTTTAACAGGGGTCGAGGGGGAAGAAATCAGCGCTATGTTGGGCGCCAAAATTGGAGAAAAAATTCCAACAGCCCAATTTCCAGTTATAATCAACAACAAAAGAAATGCCGCACTTGCCAAAGCCCAGACCATTTCTTTAGGCAATGTCCCAACAGATTTTGTCAAGCTTGCGGTGGTTTAGGCCATGATGCCTGGGACAAAGCCTGCCCACAGTATCAATGACTAGATGGCCAAGAGACTTTTCCCATTTTCGAAGAAGTTTCTTCTGTGTTACGAGTTCAATTAAATAACATTTTCATAAATGCGTTACTTGACACTGGAGCAAGTTGCTCCGTTATTGATCGTGGTAGCTTAGAAACATTTTGTTCTGTTGATGAAATGAATAACACAACTCATAACCTCATGGATGCTTCTGGCAATAATATGGACATAATTGGGTCAGTCGAACTTTTGGTTCAATTCGATGGGGCGTCCTTAATGCAAAATTTCAAAGTTTTGGGTTCCAAAACATACAAACATGTATTATTGGGCCGAGATTTTCTGGCTAAATTTGCATCGGTCGAATTTGACTGCCAAAATAATGCTGTAAAATTAGGAAAAGCCTGGTTGAAGTGTGAGTCTGTTACAGATAAGGTACCAGTCACGACTCAAGAAAAGACGTTGCTTTCTCCGCGTTCTGAAAGTCTAGTGAATGTTACATGCAAAAAATCACTTGGCATGATTACCGCAGATTACGAACCAGTGGAAATACAGGGATTATACGGAGTATACGCTACACGTTGTCGAGTTATTCCTAATCTCGAAGGCGTCTTTCAGATATCGCTATTGAATGTAACCACTGATGAAATTGTTCTGAATGCTAAAAAACATGTCGGTCATTTGTTTCACGCTGCAAAATCTGTAGCGGTTCTCGACGAACAAACGCAAACTTCTATAGATCCCAGCAGTATAGTATTTGGACCAGAGCTTTCAGACCATGATAAATCACAACTTCGGTCTCTAATATCAGAATTTTCAGATGTCTTCGCGTCCAATCCTAAAAAGCCTACATTGGTTAAACATATGGAACATCATATTGTAACCAACGATGCCCAGCCAGTGTGTAATAAGCCCCACAGCATACCTTATGCCTGGAATAAAGAGATCAATGTGCAAAGTCAGCAAATGTTACAAAATGAGATCATTCGGCCATCTTCATCTCCCTGGAACGCCCCGGTGATACTAGTAAAAAAGAAAGATGAGAGCATGCGATTTGTTTGCGACTTCAGAGGATTGAATGACGTTACGAAAAAAGATTCATATCCCCTCCCACATATACGCGATGTCATCGATAAAATGCAGGGGACACGTTATTGGACCACTTTAGATGCCGCATCGGCATATTGGTCAATGCCATTGGCAGAAGAAGACAAGGAGAAGACCGCATTCTCAGTGCCACGTGGAAAATACGAATTCACTGTAACTCCCTATGGGTTGTGTAACGCAGGAGCGTCATATCAAAGGATGATGGACATCAGTTTAGCAGGCCTGCCTTCAGATAGGATCTTAGCGTACATGGATGATATTGCTATTTTTAGTACGTCTTTCAACGATCACATTCAAGATTTAAGAAACATTTTTCAACGATTGCGCTTTTCTGGGATCTCGCTTAAATTATCAAAATGTGTTTTTGCAAGCGAACAAGTAAATTTCCTCGGTTTCCGCTTTCTCGATCGGGCATTACACCTCAAGATCGACTCACCGATGCTATTACTTCATACCAGATACCAACCACCAAGAAACAAGTGAAGGGTTTTCTCGGCCTCTGTGGTTTTTATAGAGCGTTTATTCCCAACTTTTCTGCACTCACGCAACCCGTAAACGAACTTACAAGTGAAAGCACACCTTTCCACTGGACAGATACTTGCGAACGTGCATTCAACACTTTGAAACAAAGACTAGCCTCGAAACCTGTGTTGCACTTTCCACGACTAAGCGACCCATTTTTTATCGAAGTAGATGCTAGTAATTATGCTGTCGGAGGCGTACTTTCTCAATTCGGTAATGATGGAAACCAGCATCCTATAGCCTACTTTTCCACAGCCCTGCAGTCCTCTCAAAAGAATTGGTCTGCCACGACAAAGTAGGCATTTGCATTAGTCTCTGCTGTAAGATACTGGCACGTGTATCTTGCTGGTACTCCATTTATTTTGAAATCAGATCATAATCCGTTGGTTCACCTTCGTAATCAAAAAGATCCCCGTGGGAACTTCGCTCGATGGATTGCAGAATTGGAAGAGTACGAATATTCCATCCAATACATCCCCGGTAAAGAAAATGTTAAGGCTGATGCTGTATCTTGAAATCTTAATGCATCACAGAAACAACCACTATCAGAATTCGATAACAAGATATATGCATTATATGTGAATTGTGATAATTCTAAATCGCAGTTGAAGGAAGAACAATCCAAAAATGTGACTATTGCAAAAGCACTTGAAAATGTGTCTAACGGCGACAAAATTACTTCTAGTCATTTAAAGAGAGTTCAAGGTCAGCTCAGAGTCATTGACGGTATTCTTACTAAATCAGGTAGACCAAGTGTTCCTCCCTCGTTGCGGAACATCATCGTAACTGAATATCATAATATTGCACACCTTGGCACGGATAAAACATATTCATTGCTAAAAGAAAGATTCTACTGGCAAAAATATGCATTCTTACATTAAAGCTTTTAGGTCCAGCTGCGAAACATGTCAGAAAACAAAGTGTGACACATTGCCACCAAAAGCGCCAATGGTACCAATGTATGTCCCAAATGCTCCCATGGAAGTCGTTTCACTAGACATTGCTTATTTGCCAAAAGATAACAATGGATTTCAATATATATTACTAATCGGGGACGTTTTTTCAAAGTTTATACAAGCAATACCTTTAAAGGATCAAACCGCACCAATAATAGTAGATGCGTTTTTAAAACATTGGGTATATATTAATGGGAACCCATCCTACCTTCTGACTGACCAGGGTTCCAACGTCGATGGTCAGCTCATGAATGACATCTGCAAAGAGCTAGGAATAGAAAAGAGATGCTCGTCGGCTTACCATAGCCAGGGTAATGGGTTCGCGGAAAGAAATATTCGCTCCATCAAAGACATGCTTCGTGCTGTCCTTCATCATCGCCGTTTACAACAAACCAAGTGGAGATCTATATTAGCCGGACTGGTATTTGCGCTTAATACGACTGAAAGTAAAGCAACTTGTTGTGTTCCTTACACCGTTGTTTTCGGAAGAAAGGCTGTACTACCACAAGATGTCCACTTTCGCAATACTAATCAGGATCCATTCGAACATATTTCCCCTGCTCAATATATATTTCTTAACCTTTGTTATTAGCCATTCTGTTATAGTACGCATATTAGAAAGCCAAACGTATAGCATTATATCTTGGTATCTTACATTACTATAACAGAATTTTTCATAATGGAATCGAAAATTAAATGCTTCGACGGAACAGGGGACGTAAAAGTATTCATCGAGAAATCGCAGATCCATTCGAACATATTTCCCCTGCTCAATATCAACTAGAAACAACCATCGCGGTAGAAGATATATTTTCGCAGGTCATAGAATCTCTTAAATTAAGCAAGGAAACAATGCAACAATGTTATAATCGAAATATTCGTTTCCACACTTATCAAACGGAGGATACAGTGTGGTTGAAAGTTAAACATTACAAAACCGGCGAGAACAGGACATTAGCCCCCCGTCGAGATGGGCCTTGGACGATAGTGGAAAAACTACCGAATGGCGTTAAGTTCAAAATCGTAAATGCCCATAAAGACTATAAAATAGTGCATCATGATCGCCTCATCCCAGTTATCGAAAACGAGTTCAGGAACAAACCTACGCGTATGTTAAGACAGCGATCAGAATCAGACTCTGGTGATGTTTCTATATCCGAAAACGATTATTCATTCTCAGATTCCGACCAAAGCGTATCAGAAGATGAAAACATTGACGTTCGTCCAGTAAGACATTATCCTGTTCGCCACCGAAGAGCTCGGCAAGATCCAGATTTCATTCCTTGGGACGCACTTCGTATTAGTTAAATATAACCTTTATTTTTAGGACGGGGGAAATGTAAGGTTTGGTACCCCCGTGTTTTGTTTACTCATGTGACTTCGCCTAGACTATATATATATTTCTTACCCTTTGTTATTAGCCATTCTGTTATAGTACGCATATTAGAAAGCCAAACGTATAGCATTATATCTCGGTATCTTACAGCACCTCCAAAGCAAACACGTGGCTTCCATGCAATAAAAAAGGTGCCCCTATAAAAATAAAGAATTTGAAGCAAAGTAGGGGTGACTTTGGACAAAGAGGGAACAAGAAGTCTGAACTCAAGTGCTCTCCCAAGAAAAGATTTGATCCTACAATCAACTTTGACTGCTCATTATCTGTTGAAGATGTTTCTGCAGCATTGAAACAGGTGTGTGATGAATCACTGGTTTTCACAACAGAGATGAAACAGCCCACAGAAGTATCTATGGAAGATAGTGAAAAGCTTTGCACCCTAGATGATTTCTTTCTTGTTTCAACAACAGCAATATCAATAGATAAATCCTATTTTGTAGTATGGACAGCTCATGATACTTTTGCAGAGCTCATAGAATTTGACAAAGACTTATGGGAAACAAGCAAAAATAAACTTACAGAGTTCTATTTCGATTACTATGTGCCATCTTTGTTCTTACATAAGAATGTTACTCCTTAAGTAGTAGAGGTTGAATATTACATATTGAAGCACATGTTCTTACTATATCATCTACAAGTGGCAACATTGTCAATGGAAAAGTATTTTTTAGTATTCTACATGTTTTTAGTCTATTTATTGCCCTCTCAACATGAATTCTGTAATGCCCTTTAAAACATTGTGGAATGTGTGACATTATAACCTCTTCTGGAAGCCAGACAATGAGTGCATTACCAAGACATATGGACAAAAAGCGTACCCATGTGGAAACAATATTTGAACAAATGCACGTAGAAATGTGAAAATGATTAGCCAGATCATGTGTAAGGAGACAAAGTCTCAGCCTCATCAAAACAAGAAGAGATTGATCTTTATAGCACAGTTTATGTGACTTTGTGCTGTATTTCTTGTTAACTGCTGATGAGTGAACTTTTTTCCCTCTCCAAAAAACAAGTTTGGGTACATATGGCTTTATCAATGAGAAAAGTGTATTGACAACAGCTACAGTTTGGATGCCTGTGTAGAAACTTCATTTTCAAATCAGACTTTATTGAAACTGCTGAAAAAGGTTTTCTGGTACTCTTCTTTACTTTCAAATCATTACCTTCTTTACAAAGTTCATCAATATCTCCTTTTAAACTCTCTTTCTCTTGGCTGAGCTTTGTTATTTCATTAGCCATGGAGAAAATTACATGGTTCTTGTCAATACAAGCTGCACAAGGCTGTTTTTCTGAACTATATACATGGTCACAAAGAACAGCAGTATCAGTTGTTGTCCTTGCACTTGACAACTCTCAATCCTGTAAAGCAAGCTTCCTTCTTGGCCGTTTAGAAGGTTTTTCATATCCAAGATCAAGAGTAGGATTGGGATTGTCAAATGAAAGCTCGCCATTAACAAAATGAAATGAGCAAACCATGTCACTCTGCCCAGGATTCCAGCTCGTTCTGTTCTTTGTTGTGCTATTTATAAGTCTTATCCATTCTTTTCGTTTTGAAAAGTTTCTTGTAATGCTTGGAAAGCTGAACAGCCGGAAAGGTGGAGAGCATGGACAATCGTTCTTCAATGTCCCAGACTGTTGTTCACAACGTTTTTCTCCCCAACGCCTGAGCTGATAGAGACTGTTTGTACAACCAACGACAGCACAGTTACCGTTGACCATTCTTGAAGGTGTTGTCTGACAGAGCGGAGTACTTACAAGAGCTTATAAAAAGCTATTCCAATGATGTCAGACTACGAAAAGATAGTATAGCCAGCGAGACAACTTCTAACTATTGTTTAATTCTATCAACTTTACTTTATATGCACAACCACTGTAGTAAACAAAGTGTTTGTAAAAAAATTTTTCACCCCTACTCCGTGTCCAGGCTCCATGGCGAATACGAGGCCGCAGATATCTAAAAGGTGTATTGCAGAGGCATTAAATGAAAGGGAAACTGAACAACTTAGTGTCGATCAAAGAGGCGTGAGGGAGCGATATTCAAAGCTAGATAAAGTTTTAAAAAGAAGATGGCAGTGGAAGAAAGATCTAGTGGCATCATTGGACAGGATATAATAGAACTTGACCAAGCAATAGAGGCTATTCTTGGGTTAATAGAGACAGCAGAATATGAAACAAGGAAAAATGCAGACAAAACAGGGACAGAAGTTGAGAGGGAGAAAGAAACAGCCGAAAGTGTAAGGAAGAGGTCAAGTGAGAGGCTGAGTGAGACAAGAGGTAGAGAGAAGGGAGGAGACATTGAATGTAAAAGAAGAAAAGTTGATGGAGAGGCAATTGCATATTTAAAAAACGAAAGGGGAAATGGACAATGAGATGAGACGCGAGGAGATTGACTTACAGAGGAAAGAGTTGGAGATCAGGAGTAAGGAATTGGAATTTAAGAGAGAAACAGAATGCATTGAAAAGGAGCTTAGAAATGTAGAGTGAAGGGATAGAGAGCAGAGAGAGACAATTCTTACAGAGCTGTAGCAATAAACCATGATGCTTTTTGAGCAACAGAAGCAGCTGCAGGAGCAACAGCAACAGATACTGAATATCATACAGCAACAAATTAGTACAATTCTTTCCTTGCTATCCAAGAAATAGAAGTATCTGTTCTTGTTTTCAATTTCTTACCGATAATGTCTATTTCATTGTTTTGTTACTTGCAGAATATTTTCAGGACTATCAGGGAGTGTTATCTAACTACCAAGTCACTGAACACATTATGTGATAACTTTGGGTATTTCATAGAAAATCATAAAACATAGGTATTTAGTTTACATCTCAGCTGCTCAAAAATGTGAAAGCACATGTGAAATCTGGCAGATTAACCCTTTTTCAAAAGAAATCCTTTTCAAATGAAAATGATGCTTATATGTCAATTCACCTATAATATTTAAAGTAGGAGTTTTCTTTTTGGGATTAAAGTTGATTTGATGTATTGATAGAGACTTTAGTGAGTAGCATATGAGAAAGATACGGTGAAATATAAGAACGAAAATGAATGGAAAAATGCTAAGATACTAGGATCCAAACTAAACACAGAAGCAGACATTGCAAACAGAAAAAGCCTATCACTCAATGCACTGACAAACTTAAAAGAAATTTTCCAAAACAAACGATTGTCAAGAAGAACTAAAGTAAGAGCATTCGAAGCATACATAACACCAGTATTTTTATACAACAGTGAACTTTGGACACTAACGAAAACGCTAGGAAATCAAATTGATAGCTTTCAAAGGCGAATACTACGCTCATATGTTCTAAATATTAGATGGCCAAAGATTGTAAAGAATGAAGACGTATACGAAAAAACCAAGACAGAACCATGGAGCAAAACAATTGAGAAAAAGAGATTAAAATGGTTTGGTCACCTGATGAGGTTAGATGAGAACACACCTGCACGAAAAGCGTTAAGTGTAGCATTAATACAATCAAAAAGACCACGAGGAAGACCAAAGTTTACATGGCTGGAATTGATGCAAAAACAATTGCAAGAAATTAATTTAAAATGGGAAGAGGCAAGTCAACTAGCAAAGGACCGCAAAAAATGGAAGGATATTTTGAAAAGAAAAAATGTGACTTAATGAAAAACGTTGTGTGGCTGCGTCACGTTATATCGTTTAAATATATATTTGAGAAAGAAGTGTGGTAAGGTTGGTTCTTTTTCAAATGCACATGTGCATTATTCTAACAAATTGACTGTACTAAATAGTTGTGTTGATGACTTAAAAAGATTCTGCATTAAAGCCCTAACTTGCTTCTACTGGCCATTGAAATGGAACTCGAGTGTTGGTGGATGAATGCCAAACTATTCAGCAGTGTTGGGGCCATATAAACAGGTTAAATCATTCTGCAACAGAGCACATACAGCATAGGTCTTTCCAACAGGGCTTAAACCAATCGTCAAGTCTTTTTCAAAATCAATACATTTAAAATAAGTCACAATCTCCTTGACAACCCACTCCACAGAAACTCTTACTTGGCTCATAGACTGGTTGAACGCCTGTTGCTCTGGTGTTAAACCCTGCCTTTGCTGGAATGGGCATTGGAGATGAATGCGATGTGGGTATGCAGGATCACGATATATACAAAGAGCCTCACCATCAGTTGCATATGAATGCTGTTGTAACTCATCCATGAGCCCAGACATTGCCAACATGGCAGCATCATATCTTCTACCCTCAACTGGCCCCTACAAATTAGCAATCAAGCCATTGGGTGGAACGACTGATCGAAACTTGAGGGCATGCACTCTTTTATGGCCATTGTAAACAGCCCTTTGATTTCTATTAGGCCGGGAAATTGGTGTAACAGCGCCTTCAACAAAACCCCAACAAGTAGTTAATGCTGCACCTTTGGCATGGATGGCATCAGCAAAGCTCCATAGATTTGCTCTTAATAGCCATGGCTGATCCAAAGACAATAGAAGATGGCTATATTTATCATAGATGTCAGCGATTACTACATTAGTTATCATTGATAACTGTGGAACTGGCCTAGCAAACCTTGGCACCAAATCCCCATACCTACATGGAAATGCCAACTGCCTTAAACAACTACAAAGTGCCTCTAGAGAATCAACAACAACTCTGTTGTAGCATTTAAGTAGCTCTGGATATCTCAATGCCCTATGAAGTGCCAATACATTGTTCTTTCTCATTCTGAATTCTGCTCTGCATGCATCCTCTTCCATTACATCCAAATCGACTGTATTATATGTCCAGTATGGGACTTGGGGGTTGGTTCTTTCTCTCCTGAACATCTTGTAAAATCAGTGCTTCGTCTACACCTATTACACCTGCATCGTTATAAGCTAGTATTAAATCATTGACTTTATCATGAGTTGCAGCCATGTCTGAACAATAGTTTCGCGCCAGTGGTAAGTAGTCATCAACGGTGCCCTCAGTGATCGTAACTCAAAATGGTTTACTACACAGTCACTACGTGAACGCACTAGGACTCAGACCTCTGAGTAGCCGTAGTCTCCTGAGTAGTGAAATCATAAGCTCTCTAATGGCTTGTTTACAAACACATGTTTGCGAAGGTGACCACCTTTAGTAAATGCATAACTTTGTGTTGTTTGATGTAGACTGGATTGCAATATGTCATTTGAAAGCTTGGATTTCAAGGAGTGATACACAGCCATTCATTTTCAGCTGGAAAGAGCCATATGAATGAGATGTACCCTTGAAACTAAGTGAGTCAGTCAAATATGGGCTTTATTTTCCAAGCAGCAGCCTTTACTACTAGAATTGTGTGATGATAAGGTTCTGAGGAATCTGATAAGTATCTTTGGAAGCCACAACAGCTGTCCCTTCTTTCTGGGCACAAAGTATGGTTGTGCATTTCATCAGTAGAGACCCTATGCCACAGACGTGCATCTTTTGACTTCTTCATCAACGTACTGTTACCTACATTTCGTCTTACTGCAAGGCCAAAATAAATGTGCAGTTGATCAATTTCTAGTACTTGTTAGTCTACCATTTTTTGCACATAGCCAACATATTCAAGGTTTGAAATTTGAATATCATCCCCATATAGCTTTTGCTGTAAAATAGCTTCAAATGTCTTGCTATCACCATCTCTTATATAATGAGTATATCTCAGCTTACTTGTCACAACAGCTCTTCTAAATACTCGTCTGAACATCAACTTCCATTCCTGAGATGAAGCACTATATTTCTTGTTACACTTATGCATCAATGTCATGTCATAAAATGTCACAGCATTATTTTCATGCATTTCAATAGCCTGGCGCTTTCTGCAGTACTTCTACAGACCTTCAAAATCAATAACCTTCCCTTTATCAACTGGTATGCAGGAAACACCCACACTTAGAGCAGACAATCCATGCTTTTGCCAGGTATCATCAAACATACACTTTGCATCAACAGCTGTATCAGGATAAGGACTTACTTCCTCTGCAGCATCCGTCATACTGCTAGTAGCAACATTTGTAGCTGCTTTCTCTACTTTTTCAAGAAGTCTTTCATAACTTGATTGCTTCATTGCATGAAACACACATACCACACAGCATATTCATCCCACTTAGTCCTTTGCCTATTACGAGCATACCAAGAACAACTTGATTATGGACACTTTTGTTTTAAGTCCAACAATTTTTCTGCTTTGCTCTCTTTGATCACAGAGGTACCAATGTTTATTGAGATTTCTATGTTGTTCTCACCAAGTACTAGGAGGTGACATTTTTCCTCATTCAGTTTCATAAAGTTTTCTGCAAACCAATTGCTTAGTTTAATAGTATCATTTCCTAGTCTTAGGGTAACCTCCTGTAACTGTATATGAGAACAATACATAGTAATATCTTCTGCATAATTACAGATGTCAGTTTCATTTAGCAAAAGAAAAATATCAATAAATATGTTAAACAAGAGAGACCCTAGAACAGATCCTAGGGGACGTCTAATTTCATGTCTTTCCAAGAGCCGAATGAGCCATTTACTTTGACTCATTGCCTTCTACCTGTTAGATAGCTATGCATCATTTGTATTGCATTTGCACTAAAGCTGTGTGCATTCAATTTAGCAAGCACAAGTTCGTGTTTGAGACAATCAAATGCCTTGGATAAGTCCATTAAGATTGCTCCAACAATGCCTTTGTGGTCTAAGGCCTTCTTACAAGTTTCCACAAGTTTTACAAGTTTTTACAAGTTAATCTATTTGATTTTTACCATCCCAAGTCCAAAGAGGTGGGTATTTGAAAATGATAAATCATAAAGATGGGTCTCAAAATGTAAAGTTTACACTAGAATTGGGCAGGCTTTTTAACCATTTTAGTATATGTCAAAAGGCGACTTCCAATAGGATACTAACAAAAACGGCAAGAATGGGAACTCTGCAACAAATATCTCATCTGTCTCAAGAAATGTTCAGCATATAATGCATTTTAGTATAGTATTTATTTCAGTTCTGAGTATTACCTTACTGCACTTTTTATAGATGTACATTTAAAGTTAAATGAAATTGATTTATGGGACATTTAAGAGGGCTGTATCCATTCTTTTACATGGATATGAAAACTGGCAAATTTGGCCAAGGTATAACTGTTGAAGCTAATAAGGGATACCTCATCTGTCTCAAGAAATGTTCAGCATATAATGCATAATAAGATAAAACAGTCAGTCAGCAATATCAGTTCTCTTGAAAATAGTTTGTCATAACTAGAGTCCAGTTAGTAATCGATAGTTTTGTTTACGTTTCACAATGATTAGGATCAGCATTCAGCGAGCAGCATTTAGTTAATTTTTGCTATGGATTCGATAGCTCTGGTGCATCTGTTATAAGTGACTGAAGTTGCTGGTAAGCGGAGAATAGTGTAAAATTACGAAGTTTTACAAGAGGCTACAAATAAAATAACTACTTATTATGACAAACACATGCACACACAAACATAAAAGTGTAATGGTACTAATGTACCAACAGTTTCTCAAGTTCCCACAAGTTCATAAAGGTTAAATAAGTTTGACAATATTCGATGACGGCAATGACAAATAGCTATGCCAGCTCAAATGGCAATGTCCACGTAGGCGACTTCCAATAGGATACTAACAAAAACGGCAAGAATGGGAACTCTGCAACAATGACAATGACCGCTAATCCAAAACAACATCTAACATGTGGTACAATAAAGCTAGGCGCACACGAGAGCAAAGTGCTTCAGCAAAGTGTCAGTCATGGCACTTTGCTTACGCATTTTCCTCCCGTGTGCAGTGAAACTTTTACAGGATTCTGATCGCTCTCGACCAATATCAGGATATCAAACATGTTTGATACTTTTTGTCATTCATGTCACTTTGCTTCTTGTGTGCACCAAACTGAAGCATTTTGCTTACGGCTTTTGGCAAGAGAGCACCAGAATCCTGTAAAAGTTTCACCGCACAAGGGAGCAAAATGCTTAAGCACAGTGCCACAATGACACTTTGCTGACGCATTTTGCTCTCGTGTGCACCTAGCTTAACATGAATGTGAATGATTACTGTAAAATGGATCCAGCAGGAACAGAAATAGCACATTACATACCATTACATATTCAAGAACCAAAAGACAAACCTTGCACTCTTACAATAGCATGTTTTACTTGGGATTAAGTAATGTCACGTGATGGCTTCTCAAGGTTTGACAACTGCATGAGTTTCATGACAATTTGGTCATTCACATGCAAAACCACATATTTTGCTTCTGCAGAGAAAAAGTGTCTTGTCATGTATCTCAAATTGAAGTGTCTAAAAGTGTATTTAGAAGTGAAGTCTCTCGAAGGGTATCTCGAATTGAAGTCTCTCAAAGTGTATCTCGAATTGAAGTCTCTCAAAGTGAACTGTGTCCAAGTGAAGAAGTCCATTCACCCAATGTCTCATTGTTTTTATACCTTCACTTCTCCATAGCATCACCATTGTCATCACCACTGTTTATTGCAATGTGTAGACTTTCTGTCTCATGTTACATGAGTTCTAAGTAATGATTGGTGATGGTGACACCTCTATCATTTTGTTGAAACTACACACATATGACAAAGAGACATCATGTAGTCAGCTAACACTGAGTCATGGTCATTTGAAATCATGTCACCAAAATGATTGGTTACTTTCTAATTTTCAGACTGTGCAAAGCATTATGTTTTGTGTAAAATGAGGCTAGTGCACAACACAGATGGTTTTGGAGGAATAAAGGAATCGTTTTATTGAGAAGTCACATAATGTGAATATAGGTTATGAAGTGGTGGAATTAGAGGAACTAGAGTGTGGTATGTATAGTGGAGGCAAGTGAGGGAATTAATAGTTGATGTGGACGTAGAGAGTAAGGCCTAGTTCATACAGCGCATTAAGAGCGCAGTGAATTAAATAGTGGCACCAAAATAGTTCTAAGTGTCAATTAAAGTCACTTATAATGCGCTGTATGAAACCAACTTTGAATATAAGGCGACGTGAGAAATGTGATGCGCATTGACGAGTGACTTAACAGCGACTTTAATTACTAAATTCACCTTGGTTTCACACAGCGAATTACAAGCCGAGCGAATTACATTAAGCCAAATTGCAAACACTGCTAATCGCTGTTAATCAGTCTGATTCATTGATTTCTGTGTACCACGCATGCTCATAGCAAGGCAGTAATGTGGAAAAACATGGCAGCAAACACAGCTAATTTAGACAATTTTCCACCTAAAAATAACGGTGCTGGAGACAGCAGTGATGAAAATGTTTTGAGTAACGAGACTGAAGTTGGAGAAGAGGAAGCACGTGCTTCTCCCGAGGTCACTTCCGGCGAGAATGATGAAAGTTGAGCATTAACGTGAGATTTAAAAGCACAAGGATCCGTGATAGGTAAAAATGAAAGAAAGAGAGGACGAAGGTCGTGTTGGCCAGATACCTTTGTAAATGAAGTAGTGTAAGTGATTTGCAAAAAGCAGCACTACAGAAAGAAGCTCATTTACACAAACAACAAAGCATCACAACATGTAGAATTATACACCGAAATAGTGGAGGCTGTCAAGCAGAGATGCAAAGAACGAGGTAAACTTTTCAATCTTTCCCCTGTGCAGACAAGGACAACAGTCAACGCATGTGTTGCAGCATGTAAAAAGGCTGCAATGACATGAAGATATGGGTCTGGATTGTCTATCTCATTGAGCAACCTTCTTGGTTTCACAAATTGTTTCCATTTATTGAGTCTAGGGATTCATGTGATCCAGCGATGGCGACTGAACCATCATTTGAACTACTACCATGAGGAAGCACTTCTGATGATGATGAAAGCAATCAGTCATCAATAATAATCAAATCTGATCCTGGAAAAGAACTTGTCCCTAAGAGGAAAAAGGACGTGCTTGATGCAAGGAGTGCAAAGCAAGGTAAAAAGGAATCACCAGGAAGCTTAGTGAAAGAGGCAGTTACAGCATTCAACAAATTTTGTTGCTAAAGATCCCTCACAAATGCTGATGCAGTATTTTACCGATGAAAATGAGAGAATGAGACAGCATGAAAAAGACATGATGCAGATGCAGATGCAGATGTTTCAGTCTATCATGATGTCCTTTCATCAGCAAGGCCAGGCTACACAAAATAAAGCACAATGCATTCAAAATCAAGCAAAATCTGCACAAAATCAAGCACAGGTGGCACAAAATCATGGACAATTTACACAAAGTCAGCTGCAAGTCCACATAGTCAATCAGACTTTTTCTAGGTAGTGCAATAAAGGTACAGAACAGTCCTTGGTTTTGTTGTTTGTAGACAGTATTGTCATTCTTACAAATCTTGTATCTTAAACCACCTTTTGTACTTACTATTACAATAAGAACATGGAGGTAGGAACAGGGAGGCACATGCCCCCACTTTTTTGCAACTTTGTATATAAAGTGCCCCTGTTCAGCTTACATAGTGCCCTCTTTGCCTGTGAGTGTGCCCCTGACTGCATGTACCCCCACTTTTTACATGCTTCCTACCTCCCTTAATTATTTCTTATTACTAATGCTCATTTTACATGCTTCCTACTTCACTGAATTATCTCTTATGTCTACTTTTTTGTACTCATAAACAAACAAATGTCTTTATGCAAATATCCTGGAAGGAATATTGGAAACTTTCATCTTTATATCCCAAACATGGAGAGGTGATATCTGGAATTCATAGACAGTTGGAGAAGCAGTTGGCTCTTCCTATAGTTAACTATACTTTCATAACTTTTGGTAAAATGTACCAGTAGTTGTATCCATATTGCATTAATATTCATTAAAAATTTGGTCCCTGATAAAATAAATTGCCTCTTTTCTGCTTTATCCTGCCCTATAACCACTGAATTCACAGTTCATTGATGGAAGATATAGAAATGGAAGATGCCAATAACATGAGAGGCAAGTAAGGAGTAGTTATTAGAAACAAAACACAATTATATTGGATGATATAAAACATAATGAAGCCATAGTGTTCACCTAAAAGTGTAATGCTTTTTATATGCTAGCTACCTGAGGATTACAAGATGTCCACTCTAGTCATTTTCTTATTGTGTTTAGCTTATTCTACACTATTTTATTGAAAATACCACTTGTGATAATATTTAGTCTTGATTGATGAAATAGAAGGTTCTCCAGAACTAGCAGTATCTTTTTTAAAAAGTTCTTATGCCTTAATGTTAAAATATCTCTCAAGCAATTCTGCACATATGCTTAAAATTCAGCTTGTTTTCAGCTATAAAATTCTTTCTATAATTGACATTCATGTTGTGTTAGCTGCTCACTCCAACATTTGTTCTTCAACTAAGTCCTGGTTAGTGTGGCTTGGTATGAGCTCTTTGGATTATAGGTTGAATTTGTCATATGCAGGTTATCTCTTATAGTTTCTCTTGACCTCTCCTTGTTACAGCTTTCATCAAATGCCAAGTCCCAACCTTTTAGTGGTTTATCCTCCAAGCCACTTTCGCTGCGCTGTCTGAATCCACCATGAATTCAGAGAGCTCTAAGAATGCATTAACAGCGCTTTGAATTGAATTTAATTCGCTGTGCTCTTAATGCGCTGTATGAACTATGCCTAAGTAGTACGGGTGATATAATGACAGTGTATAAATTGTAGAAGTATATCTCCCGAAAGCGAATATGGAGAAAGGTAGTGGAAGTGAGGTGTTGAGTATGGGAATTAGTGTGAAGAGAGTGCATAAGAGGTGGATGTGCAACAGTGGTATAGGTGGTAAGAGACTGAAGAAAAGTAAAATGGTGCCAGAAGCTACATTGAAAATATATGTTAACAACCTGGGGCTCAACTGAAGAGAGCTCAGAAGAAGGTAGCCTATATAGAAGAGACATTGGAAGTGGCCAAAGGAGCTTTTATACACGTTGTTAACAGCCTGAAGGTGGCACAGCGAGAAGTAGTGGAGATCAAACAGACATGGGAACATGTGGCAAAGGAGATCAAAGAGATGGAGGAATGCAAGAAAATGGAAGAGAGTTTGCAAGAAGACTTCCCTATTGATGAGCTAGATTTAGGGTTAGATGTTGTAAGAAGAGGCAACAGTCTACATGGTGCTGGGGAGGAAATCTTCAGCGGAGATGGAAGTGAAGACATAGTGGCTAATGGAGAAGTACATTTAGAAAGAAGTGGCAAAGAAGACTTGGACGGTTGTTGACCAGGAGAAAGAGCAGAGACAGGTGGATTGGAACAGGTAGAAGCTGGAGAGAACAATGAAGAGATGAAAGAGAGACTATCAAAAGATGAGGAGGACAATGAAACTATGGATGTGCAGATGATGGGGAATGGGCCAGCATTGTGATCCTGAGGTACACATTTGCTTTATAAGGTTCGTAACAAACGGCCCAAGTATTAAAGGTGCATAGTATTGAAGGTGGTGTGACCACATGTGTAGGTAAGACCTTAAATGTCTGAGCATTTGTATGTAAGAAATGACATGTCAAAGGATTTGTCAGCCTTGGACATGTACAGTCTGCACAGAAAGAGTGTGTATTAGTTAGGAGTTATGTTATGTGTATTGTGTGATGTGGTAGGAGTATGCAAGTGACTTATAAGTAAAGAACAATGCTGAAATAAGGCATAGTTTAGACAGCGCATTTTGAGTTGAACGACTTAAAGTATTGCCTTTCAATAAATCTAAGTGTCACTTAAATTCAGTTATAAGTCGCTGTCTATATCTAAGAGTGACTCGGATTATCAAACTGGCCTATGAGAGCGAATTATGAAGCATTGGTGGAAAACAGGGTTTCAGTCAAAATCGGCTGTAGATTGGTGAACACAGGTGAACAGCTAGAGAAATAACACATCAGTGAAGTAAAATGTGAAGAAAACAGTACAGACTGCATACATTAGCTGTAGGAAGTACAGTGAAACAGAACTGAAGCCTATAGTATGGTGGCCGAGGTTTGCCATAAAGACTTTATCGTTAAAAAGTAGCAGTTGTAAATGATTGTTTGCTCTTTTCATTACCTATTCATTATCTAGACTTTTATGTTTTTGCTTTGTTCTTTTAATATTTTCTTGAGAAAGTTTGTATATGTTAATTTGATTTTACCATAATGTTTTAAAATTTTTTATTTTGAAAAAATTTTATTTTGTTTTACTATGGACTTTTCTAATTGGTGGGAAAATGATGATGCACTCAACCAAATTGAAGGCTCATTGCTCCACCACGATGACTGACGATCACGCTGACAAGTGGAAGAATTTTGCTAAGAAGGTAGCAGCTAAAAGGGACAATAACAGGAAATGAAAAAGTGCTGGGGAAGGAAAACAGGCATGTGCAATAAGTAACAATGCCATTGTTGTTCAGTGACTGAGCTTGTCTGTGTTGGGGAAAGCTCAGAAGTTTAGTCGTATCGGCGCTAGAGAGTTTGTTCCCTACGGAAGGACTGACATAACTATTGATGGCATTACAGCTTGTGAGAACCATTTCAAACTGATACTTAGAAATTGTTTCAAATGCGATATCCTAGCAAGGGAACAAGGCCCTTCATGAGCAACAGTTTCTCAAAGTCCCAATCTCAAATTAATTCACATCAGATTCCTGAAATCCTTCAACCATGCCTTGAATGACGATGTATACTCTGCAATTGATAATGGTAGTGATGAAGAGGAATCTCTTATGAGTATCCACAAAAGAGTAATAAAATCAGATGCTCTAGGATCAGCAGCTGCAAGAGATGATGACATGTTTGGCCAACCCAAAACATCTGCAGAGTCAACTTTTAAGGAGCACAAACTGGGAAGTGACAGTGGCACCTGGAGAAAAGAAGTCCCTAAGAGTATATCGATTTCCCAAATGATAAATGTGGGAAAAGTTTTGTCAAGAGATATGACAATGATTCAGGTGTTTACTTTTGACTTTGATGCCCAAATGTGGTCCAGCATGCCACAGACTAGTGAAATGTCTAGTGAGAATCATACATTTGCAGAAGGTGGATTCCGTGATACATATAAAGCAGTTGGGACATCACCAGGGTTCTGAGGAAACTGGGTTGTTAACAAATACAAATAAAGCACCCTTGATTGCATTGAGCACCTTGGAGAGACACCTGAAATGCAAGCCAAGGACTGTGTTCAGACCAAGAGTTTAGCCCAGCACTTTGTCAGCTTGTTTAACTACAGTGCAAGAAATATGACAAACCTCAACTGTAGCAACCCTTTTCAGTACAATGATGTTTTTTGTGCAAACTACCATCCCAAGAATATGCAACCATGCAACGATTTGTGGAAAGACCTATGAAAAGTATATAAACAACAATGGGATTATTGATGACAACAACACCTCTGATATTAGCTTGAAGGCAGCTGCCTTTGTTCACTTTTCTTTTGAAAAGTCAAAGAGAAAATTTTTGGTAGTGGACATACAAGGGTGTGGTTACAAACTTTTGGACCCAGAAATAGCAGCAACAACTGTACAAGAGAATGATCACTATTTGTTTTGTGCAGGCAATCGTTCAACAGTAGCTATCAGTAGTTTTACAGAAAAACATAAGTGCAACAAGTTTTGTAAAAGACTGGGTCTGAAACCATTATCATGCTGTATTTAAGAACATGTAAGTACAGTTTTTCTTTAAAGTTTTGTTACTTTTACCATGGCTGAAAGCTCTGTTATGTACAAATTTCATAAGAAACAGAGAATGTGAGCTATAGCAAAAAGTGTCTTAAACATATCAGACTCTATATGATCAGACTTTCATACAAGTTTTTCTTCTAGGTTATATAACACAGTTTAAGCGTTCCTGGGGTTTAAACCACTGACCACTGAGAAGGACATCACTTGCATTTTTCACTATGCTCTTTGCATATGATTTATAATGACCTATCAAATAGTAAGAATTTTTGGGTGCACCTAGTACTGGCATTAAGTCATGAACTTTTTGGATTTAACTGCTTATATGTTTCCTTTAAGTAGAATAAATGCATTTACACAGTCCTTTGACTTAATTTCTCCTTGTTTCTCTTTGGTTTCTAATTCTATGGTTATTCCAGATGGTTTCTCTGAATGTGTCCGATTCCCTCTGCAGCACTAGTATATACACATAAGAAAGCAGGTTCCTGTGAAGACATAGTGTACTTTAGTACACTTAATAAGACACAAGGTATTGGCATGACAAATGTGAAAGGAGTATAAACAACTTTGTGACTATGAAAGATTGTATGGTTCCTTGTCTTCATTCTGAGTGTTTTTCCTAGTATAAAATGTTAAGAACTGGATACAAACCTATCAACTTCATTTTGTGGATTGTAAAACATATGTTCTTTCAGATATTGAAGTTGTTCTTTGAAGTAGAGTTCAAGACATTCATGTAACTCACGCCACCACCTTTCAATCTACACAAAGGTTACTCACCTACAATGAATTAGACGTTTGAAAGTTTAAAACTATTTAGTTGCTGTCTAGTAAAACCACTGGTCTGGCCTGCTAACACTAGGCTTTATTCCAGGTTGGAAAACATTCACAAATACCTTATGCATTATAGCAAGTGAGAAAAACTGAAGGGTGCAGGTGCAAGCTGCAAGTAGAGTTGAAAAAGCTGCAAGTGTTGGAAAGAGTCGCAAAAAGTAAACAATGGACTGTTTTTCACAGAACATTTATTTAGCTAAGAGCAGCAAGCTTGAAAAAGTTGTGAAGTTGCAAGTGAATGCAAGATGTCTAATGTGGGTTTTACTGATCCAAGCGAGCTAAATCAGTGAAACTATAAGAAAAGTTGAAGTTCAACTCTTTTACCTGATTAGATGTTGACGGACCATAGATCACTGTGGCCACCGGATCTTCTATTCCCAATTCAGACATCAAAAAACATGGTTTGTAGCCATATCTCTGGTCTCAGTTCCTTTATCGATAAGTAAATGATGACCTATACTTCTTGTCTCAAAAGGTAGTCAGAATACCATCGGCAAACTATTCTTGGGTCAGACTTGGTTGTCCAAATTTTTAACCACAGCAACATCCTACTTGCAGAATCAAGACATCCATATATAGCCAATGGAAACATGTTTGTTTGGTAACCCATGAGCTTGGCATGGCCATCAAGGGAACGCACCCACTTAGGACCCCGTGATACAAAGGTTCCATTGACTCTCTTTCTTCTCTTGTTAGTGAGAAACGGTTTTTTAAGCCCATCTGGATCAAGGTCATACATCATATCTTATACTGCATCTCAAGGAACATTCAATTTATGAACCTGTCTCATCTTTCCATGAAGAGCTCGATAGCCCAAGAGCTTGCCAGGTCTATCCAGCTCTCTTTGTACCGCAACTCGCAAGTCATCAACTGAAACATCTTTGTTGTGACACTTTATTCCAAAATGACTGCTCCACGCATATTGTTGATAAGTTTGTATCATAAAATCCAGGATTTCCTGTCTATGAAGCCCTTGACTGATGTATAGAGTGTTTTCACTTACGTGACGCAACTGCACTCGCGGCCATGTTGGAGGCATTCGTTGGAGCGGAGGAGAGTACGGCACTTGTTGTAATCTTATTTTCTTGAAAAATAGCTATGGCTGCAAGATCCAAGATTTGTTCTGGTGGAGAGAACACTGCACAAGTGTATCGCGATAGTCTAGGGCTAAAAGAAAGGGCAAGATATGAAGAAAAACTCGCTTTCATTGGAGGGCTGGATCCGTTTCAAGTAGGCCCTCTGGATACAGATTATAAGATACTGCCATCAGTTACCTACTTTGAACTATCTCATATTCAACGAAAGTGCTTACACTGCTGATGACTTGAAGAACTACAAGGGGCTTGATGCTTACAACCAAATGATTTGTGGATGGGTTCGTGAAATGCAATGTAAATGTCTAAACAACTCTGGTTTACCAATTATAAGTCATATAGTAGGAAGTTTTCTAGTGGAGTAGCAGTGACGCAGGCAGAGTTGTTTAGACATTTTACAGAAGCCAACCATCATGGGTTTTTAGAGGATGTTAGTTTTCACATTATAGATAGGGTATTTGGAGTTTCTAGACATAAGGAGGGATTCTGGCAGTTTAGACTACAGAGCTCTATACCTGAGGGACTTAACGTCAGATATGCAGATCATTAGCAATCCCCTATGCACTTTCCTAGCGTTAATTGTTTCTTTTGTCCATTCTGCGTCTATCCAGCATCTATTCTTCTTTTCTTCACACTTCTCGCACTCTTTGCATCACCTTATATGCTCTATATTATCCTCCTTTGTTTCTTACTTCACAGCTTCGGCCCTCCCCTTATAATGGATTCTTAATTTATCATGAGGTGTTAATAGGTAGGTCCCCCTTAGGTAATATCAATTGTGACCCCATTGTTATGTAGGTAATTAAAGCAGGCCCAATGTCATTGTAAGTGTAGTACTGATGAAGATTCTGATCGAAACGTTTACTTAAAGGATAGTATATTTGTGGTTTATTCTATTTATGTAATGTTTATACGTTGTGGATGCGGCTTAGGTTTAGTTTGTGTATATATATATATATATATATATATATATATATATATATATATATATATATATATATATATATATATATATATATATATATATATATATATATATATATATATATATATATATATATATATATAGAAAACTAATCCTGAGCCGCATTCACAAAGCACATAAATATCATAAATAGACTTGACCAAAAATACACTTAACTTTATAGTATACGTTTCGATTTGAAATCTTCTTCAGTGCTCAAGAAGATTTCACTACTGAGTACTGAAGAAGATTTCAAATCGAAACATATACTATAAAGTTAAGTGTAGTTTTGGTCAAGTCTATATATATATATATATATAGATATATATATATATATATATATATATATATATATATATATATATATATATATATATATATATATATATATATATATATATATATATATATATATATATATATATATATATATATATGTATATACATACATGCATTCCCATTAATGCAAAAAATTGGTATACTTCCCTTGTTGCTAATAACAGATTATTCCTTAGTGAAGAAATGATGAAGCATAATAATATAATTGCAATTATTTCTTAAACTCTGCAGGTGCTTCATTCCCAAAGAATACGAGAGAAGCCTTTGATTCCATGGGTGATTGCTGAAAAAGATGGCAGGATTCTAGCAGGCCATTGCGACTGCATGGCTGGCCTTGGTGAGGTCTGCACTCATGTTGCAGCCCTTCTATTTACAGTTGAAGCTGCAGTAAAGGTACGTGAAGCTACAACTGTCACAGAAGATAAAGCCTATTGGCTGCTACCAACTGCAGTAAGAAATAGTGACTTTAAGGAATGCAGGGAAATTGACTTCACCTCTACAAAGACATTAAAGAAGAGACCTTATTCAGGGGAGTTTGTACCTAAATCCATGGCTGAAGTTTACCCAATAGTTTTATCTGACTTGAGAGATGAAGGTAGTGTGCATATGAACTATGCAGAGCTAGTTGCTTATTGCAGACATATAGACATGTCTGTATCTGCAGAGCAACCCATATCTGTAGAGAAGGCAACTCTTGAGCAAGCCAAGTCAAAAAAGTGGTTTAGGTTTCAAGCTGGAAGAATAACAGCATTCAAGATGAAGGCTGTATGTCGCACAGATCCAACACAACCTGCCCTAAGCTTAATAAATTCAATCTGTTATTCACTGTCATTCACATCAAAGTATACTACTTGGGGATGTCAGCATGAAAAATATGCATGCCAAATATGTGAAGCGAGGATGTCAGCCTCACATGAGGATTTTAGAGTGCAAGATGTTGGTTTCTTTATCAACCCAGATTTTCCATTTCTAGGGGCATCACCACATGGTTTCACATCCTGCAACTATTGTGGTACCAGTACACTAGAGGTCAAATGCCCCTTTTGCACAAGACATGAATGCTTGAATGGTGACAAAAAAGTTTATTTGAACAAAAACGATAATGGATCCTTAGTGTTGGACAGAACTCATGCATACTATTACCAGGTCGAAACACAACTAGAAGTATGTACGTTAGAATCAGGATACTTTTTTGTGTGGACAGAAAATGACCTCCATAGTGAGCAAAGTATATTTGATCATAATTTGTAGGGTGACATTTGTGGAAACGCAAGATATCTGTTTGCAGGGCATATACTACCAGAACTGGTTGGCAAATTCTACTCGGTTAAGGAACGATACTAACCAGTGAAATGACATTTGACGAAAACTGCCATGCACGACTTCCGAGTGCATTCGTCGTATATGTAACGAGGCATTGCCGACATTCGTCGTTTTCTCATGAAAAGTCACATGACAAGGACTAGTTGTAGTTGTAGTTAAAGAATATAAACATATTGAATTTAGGGGAAGGTTGGAACATGACCGGAACTTGTCCTGAAACTGCTTAATGGTAAACTTGGACGGCAAACAATAAGGGAACTTATTGATATTGAAACTGCTATGATGATATATCGATTAATAAATAATAAAGCACCCAAGTACCTAACTAGTTTGTTCGAAAGGTTATCTCAAAATACCGTTAGGGAGCTACGGAATACTAAAACTGACCATAAATTGCCTCTCTTAAAAATTTCCAGTGGCAAGAGATGCTTCTCCTATAGAGGAGCACGACTCTGGAACAATTTAAGTGCTGATGCCAAAAATTCGCAAACCCTAAGTCAATTCAAAACTGGATACAAAAGTAGCAATAAATCATAGTTTTATTTTAGCTACATTACTTTTATTTTCTCTTCTAGTTTTTATTTGTATGCTATTTTTATTGTAGTGCTTATTTCTCAATGACTGTAATTATATTATTTAATTTTATATTACTTGCATGGCGGTATATAAAACAATATTATCTGCATACTCTACCCTAGTTAAAGAATATAAAATGAAATGAAAGGGATTGAATGGTGTGCGTGAGGTAGATATAAATTATGATTGAAAAACTGCTATCCGTCGACCAAAGTATGTTCAAGTAATAGAAACGTGGATTATGGGCATTTCTTTCCCTGATTCCTAATACAATCTACTGATAGAAATCATCTGGAAATGCTATAAGCATACATGATATATACAGTGTACACACAAAATCAGATTAAATCTGTTGCTAAGACTTAAATTGCAGGCTCAACTTGTTAGAGCTAAATACTGTTAAAAACCAGGGATATCCATCCAACTCTAGTAGAGTAAAAAGAGTCGAATAATTTCCTTGTCCAATGTAGGAAAAAATTATCAAGTATGCTATATATTGAAAATACATGGTATTTATATACTAGTAGAGACAACAATAGCAGCTATCTCCATTATATTTTGTTTACAGCTCTGTTGTTCGTTTGCAATATCTGATCGTCCGAAAACGATCGAAGAACTGGTCGGTATTCACGATAGTATGGACCGATAGGCCGAACTTACTAATCTCGGCAAATGTCATTTCACTGGTTAGTATCGTTCCTCAACCATTCTACTCAAAGAGAGCTGTTTGTTCCAGCCCCCAAACAAAAATCATGGTGCTACTGTAATGATTGGAGAGATGGAAAGATGTTATGTTGTGAAAACCCAAACTGTTCAGTTAAATGGTTTCATTTATCATGCCTTGGAATGAGTGGCAAACCTAAAGGGAAATGGTTTTGCCCTGACTGTCATAAACTGTCTAAAAGAAAACATCTTAAAGTAAAATGAAAAGGCTTTTCTAGATGAGTCATGCATTTCACATAAATGGTATTTACAATAGAACTAAGTGGGATGAACAACAGAGGGGGAAAGGTTCACTAAAGCACAGCAAATACAAGCTATTTTATCAATTAATGCATAGGCACCATTCTCTCGACAAGACAGAAAATCAATTGGTAGCTGTCCATTTAGTACTCCATATTTCTGGCAGACACTTCCAATAACCCTCTCAACATGTATTAACACATGAGCACTTTGTCGTGTTGTCTCAATATCAACTGGGGACAGCTGGCTTTCCCCTTAGTAAATGCAGGCATTTTTACTTGAGCCATAGTACAGGCTACAGATTCTTGTATATTGAAACCACGATCAGCCAGAAGTACATCACCAGGGTTGATTTTATCCAATATCCCACAGTTTTCTGCTATATATTTATCAGTTACACGACCTCCCCAGGCTCTGGAAATGTAGGATACTGTGCCTTGTGGTGCTATACCAATAAGAAATTTTATGGTATTGTGGTGCTTGTATGATGACCATGTTTCTGCTCTAGCCTTCACATTAGAGGTACGGTCAATGAATATTTCAAAGCAGTTAATAAGTACAGCACATTTAGTTCCAAATGATTTTCTAAATTGCATTGGCATGGTCTTTTGCAACTGTTCTCTTTCTGGCCAAATTATTAGTGGCTGCATTCTAATAAACATGATGCTAACAACATCAGTTATATACCTTGAAGCAGTGGGCACAGATATATTGAAAATATAAGCAAGGAAAACAGTAGATATATTCAGTCGTAATCTCATTAGAACAAAGATCAGCAGCTGAAACTGTGTAAGAATTCTCTTCTCTGGAATGTAAGAGCATAGGTAGTTATACAGACTTTGTAATATGCTCCACTTTTGAAGACCAGTTACAAGCAACACCTTGTCATCATTCCCTTCAAAAGCACTCATGTTGTAAGAT
This sequence comes from Mastigias papua, assembly GCA_964019165.1. NCBI lineage: Eukaryota > Metazoa > Cnidaria > Scyphozoa > Rhizostomeae > Mastigiidae > Mastigias > Mastigias papua. Next base: position 3,288,628 of record OZ025276.1, read on the forward strand.
AGTGATTCCAGATTGTTTCTCAATTCAGTGTTTCCATTTCTTAGATACTGTAGCTCTGCATTAGTGGCAGCTGCAATATCTTTGGGGCTTGTTGCATAGTCTACTGATGAACTAGTGCTGCTTTCCGAATCATAAGAAGATGAAGCCTTGTGCTTTCGTTTTAATCTTACTTCTTGATGCTGAAATCGTACAACCTTGGCATTGTGATCCACTTCCTGTTCCTCAACGTTTATGTGTACTGATGGTATCCAGTCTGGATCGTTTCTTTCGTACAGTTTAGCTTTTTTCCCTAAAGATCAGATGTCTCTAGTAATTCGAGTTAGCAAAAACGGCATTGGAAGGTATAGCTACTAGTAAGCTATATAGTGAATTCCGGAAATGGCTTTGACACTTAGGCCTATGATAAAAGGCATGTAAACAGGCAAGGCGATTAATGCTATGTGTACAGCAGATAGACAATACACTAAAATAGCTAAGTCTTGATCTAGCGTATGTAACTAATTTACCTTTAATGAAATGTGCCAAGCCAAATACGTCTCCTTTCTTAGGATAACTTGTTGCACTCCTCACCTTGATTTTCAATAACCTTGGGAAGTCTGTAGAAATATAGATTTTTCTCTCTGCCACCTCTGTTATGACAACCGAGAATGCGACAATAAGTCACCATTTTGAGCACTAGAATCAACTGTAGTAAGTGGAGCGATGATCTACTTATAGGGGTCCTACTGCTGTGTCAACCTCCAATGCCTCCAAGATGGCGCACATCCAGGGAAAAATCTGACTACCTTACAAAAGGGCATGGCTCTTAAGTGACGCATGAGCAATGGAAAAATGTTTTCTTACAAGCATATATTAGCAATCTCTTTAATTTCCACTGAAGGAATGCAGTATGTTTTTAACCAAAATGTCAAATAAGTAGCAAGGGAATGTATTTGAAGAATGTGAGATGAAACAGTAGAACCTTTCCCCTGCCACATTGCCAGGTTCATTATAATAGTGGCCCCAACAGATATGACTATCTAAGTGATACCTATTCACTACACAGTCTATGATCTTATCAGATAGTGCTGAAAACAACAGGCATTTGCTTTTTATTTGAGTAGATAGTGACTTCATCAGAGAGTATGGAGAAGTGTTTGGACAGTTTTATTTCAGAAATTATTCTTTTATTCACTACTCCAGCACAGCAAGATATATCATCCTGGATAGCATTTGATCCTTAAGTGGCATTTGTTTCGGAAGTATCAAAGTGTTCTTTACAAACTGCATCACCACTTTCAACTCTGAAATAAAGGAGAGTTTGAAGCTTCCAGTGCCTATCATCTCATAGAATGTGGAATCATCCCTTTGACCACATACTGGTATATTTTGTCTTGCAAAAAATAGAGAGCAGTCTTAATGATAGGGCATAACTTATAATGATAGGCAACCTATTCTTGCAGATAGTGTCATGTGATACTTTATTATGGATTATGTCTACTGACATTAATTTCTCATGAAAGAAAGTTTGCATGGTTCATAATGTAGTTTGATGGTTGTAATTTTCTATCTTTGAGTTTTGGGAATCTGGACTTGAAATGCTGATATTACTGCAGTAAAGAAATATAGGCAAGATCATGACTTTGTATATTGTCTCAGCAACTGCTGGAGTACTGTCTATACAAATTCTTCTGAGTTATTTACTCCTTGATACCATGTTCTCTTGAATGTTATCAAAATGACTTTGCAGGTTCACATTTTTGTCAAGTGTCTCAGATATTTGTAATTTTGACCTAGATATTTGTAATTTTGTGTCTCAGAGATCTTATCCCCATTCATGGTAATATCAACAGTTGTTAGTTTTAGATAACATCTGATGACTACCAAATAGTAGAAACTCTGTTTTAGATTTCTTGTAATTTACAATGAGATTGATTCTACTTCTGATCTTATATTGTCAAATACAACAAAATGTTTTATGGTGAATAGGTAGCTTTCAAACCATCCGAGTTCTCTTCCAAGTATACCATACACTGGTAGCTTTGATAGGAGTCTTCCATGATCAATGGTGTCAAACGCTTTGCATAAGTATATAAACACTGTTAATGTCAAATACCCTTTATCAATGTTCATTCTTATGCTGTACATTAAAAAAGTGACAGCATGCTCAGTGGATGAGCCTCATCTAAATCCACGTTGGTTATTGGTCAGACGTTGTGACATGCAGAGATAATCATACAATTGTATGTATACAACCTAGTCAATGACCTTAGACAGAACTAGGAGGACTGAGATTGGTCTGTAAGTATCCATTTCTGACTTTTCATCAGATATGTAAACAGGTGTTATTTTCCCACATTTTTCAGATTGTGGAAAGAGAGAATTGTCTAAGAAGCAGTATATCATAATTGAAAGTGGCTCACACAACACACCAGCTCCGTCAATAATGAGAGAAGCTGGTATTTTGTCAAAGCCAGAGCTTTCTTTTCTTTTAAGTGACTTAACAATATATCATGCCAAAAACATCTCTAGTTGACGTTCTTTGAAAACTAGAGTGGCTGCATCCTTGATTTAGCTTTTCTGCCAAACATGTATTGTTATGGTACTTCCACATTGAGCTAACAGCTCAGATGAAAAAACAGAACCTTTACTTCTTTTACTAATTTCTGCAAAGAACCTGCAGAAGCCATCTGCTATTTCCTTGTTATCAGTTGTTACCTTGCCATAAAGGCTGGTTTTCATATGTTGTACTTCATTGGCGACAGTTGCAGACAAATGTATTCTAAATGAACGCTGATTGTCTTTGATTGTCATTTGATTGCCATTTGAAATAAACAGGCATATTTTTTCTTTTGCTTCTATGGATTACTGTGAGTTTGGAATATCTTAGGTATGATTGAAAAGTGGAAGATTCAGAATAATATGCCCTGCTTTTGCAATCATAAACTAATTAAAACAATAACAAACAAAGTAGCAACAGTAGCAATAGCTTTAGCCACAATGCAACAACAACAGCCTTACATTATGGTTGGCATGGTGACAAGTATGAGTGTGTTTCACGGTGAGCCACGAGTCAGTTTGACTGTGGTATGAGACGAATAAAGTGTGACATCCAGCTCAAGCTGGCACATCCTAAGAAACATTGGCAAAAGAGGAAAAACAAGGCATACTGCCAACTAACTCAAGACAGATTTAAAGATAAGCAGGTTCAGATTGGTAAGGCAGTTGAGTGTTGTCACAAGAATGGAAAGCGTGGCTGGGCAGCTCTGGGGACTGGGACATTCCTTCTCATTAAAGACGTTAAAACAATCAATCGCAGACTGGATGGAGAGGTAGTCCATGATGAGGAGAAGTCATATTGTTCTATCCTAACTAAAGATGGAGAACTGCAGATTGTTAGGCCCTTAACAAATAGGAATAGGTGTATTGAAAGTGCGCCAGCTTGGTCTACAGAAATTTCATGGTCACAAACTAAAGCCACTTTCAAATGCTGCAAAGAAAATGATGGAGAACAACAGGGTAAGTAAAGCCCACTTTACATGACACTCTTCAACCCAGGTTCACCCTAACTACAGTTCAACTCCATTTGATTTACACGGCTGATGCTATTTTCACTGTGTAAATCGAACCTGGGTTCAACCTAGGTTACGATATCGCTTTGTGCGTGCGCATATTTACACATTTATGTAAGCACCACTAGTATTAGTGGGAAATGAGACAACATGGCGGATCATATCCAAGCAACGATATTTTTATTGAGAGTATGTTTGATATTGGTTTATTTTTGGTGACGAGGCACTGTATTAGCAAGGAAAAGGCGCATCAAAAGATGGAAAGTTGCGTCCAAAAAGCGGTGGGCAAACTATTTCACTGTGAGACGCCGAACACGTAAATTAGTGTTTGTATCGTTATACAGATAAAGGACTCCAATGAAACACTGGATCGTATAAACTAATAAGCTAATAATCTATTCGATCTAAAATAAAGTGAATAAAAATACAAATTAGTAAAATGTAAATCTCTGGCCTAGTGTAACAGCAATAAACATAACGAACGGAAATAAAACAAAACATGAACTAGCGAGGACAATCAATATATAAACTTACTTAATGGTGATTCCGTAGAAGTCCTTTATAATTATCATTAATAACAGCAGTAATCAGACTTATTTCTCGTATCTTGCTTCCCGTGTAGCACAACGTTTTTTAACAACACGCGCTCTGAGTGTCCAAATATGGAAATCATCAATCATAATCATAATTAGAGTTCATTCAAGGAAACATCCTCCCCCCCCGATAAGGGCATGGTCCTTAGCAAAAATCAAGCATAAGTCAATCGTATCCTTCTGCTGGTTGCAGTACTACAATTTTTCTTATCGGTCGATAATATATTCCGGAAGCTGTCTTTACTTTTACATTTCGAACTCGTCCGTCTGATCCAGGGAATACTTCTATGATCCGTCCTATTCTCCATTTACCCCTGATTGCGTTTATGTCTTCAACTATGACAATATCATCCTTTTGTACATTGCGCTTATCTGTGTGCCATTTCTTTTGAGGAACAAGTGATGGAAAAACGTCTCTTGTCCACCTTTTCCAAAACGAGTTTACAATCTGTTGTACCAATTCTACTCTCTGATGTGGGTTCCGCATTTCGTTAAATGGACCTTGTGGTACTTCTACTGTTGCTCGTCCCAAGAGGAGATCATTTGGGCATAAAAATGCTCCATCATCAGGGTCATTTGGAATTCGTCCGATTGGGCGTTGATTCAGCAAGTTTCCAACCTCCAGCAAACAAGTATAAAGTTCAAAAGGTCTCAGAACTTGATCTCCAATGGCAATCTTTAGTGCCCTTTTGCAACTTTTCACAAGTGCCTCTGAACAACCGTTTTGATGAGGTGCTGCTGGTGTGATGAAAATCCAATTAATTCCTCGTTCAGAACAATACTCTTGGAGCTTATCAATACTTAGCCCTTGTACCATTTCTCGCAACACTCGTTCTGCACCAACCATTTGGGAACCATTGTCACTAAGAATTACTGCTGGAAATCCTCTAATGCAGAAGAATCGTCGAAGAACCTGCAGAAACTCCACCGTGGAATAATCCATTGCCAGCTCTAGGTGTACGGCTCTCGTGTTGAGACATGTAAAGATAACACCATACTGTTTAGTTGTTTTGTTGCGTCCAATTCTGACATTGTAGGGTCCGAAGTAGTCACATGATGTGTAGTAAAATGGGGGTGTTTGTGGTGCCAGTCGAATAGAAGGAAGATTTGCCATCATTTGCTCTTCAGCCAAATGGGACATCTCTCTGCAAAACTTGCATCTGTATTTGACAGATTTACTGATTTTATTCCCTTTCAGAACCCAGTACTTTCTCCTCACTTTGGCTGTTGTCGTTGCTACACCCGAATGCCCAAACTGATGCACCTGTCTTGTAATCAATAGTGAGATTCTATGCTCGTTTGGCAGAAGCACTGGATGTTTCATGTCATAGGATACTATTGCCTTGTCGACTCTGCCTCCGACTCTGATAATTCCCTTTTCGTCTGTGAATGGACTCAGTGACTTAAATTCGCCTTTCTTGACCCTATCATGTAATAACTTTTGCGCGTCTTTAATCAAAAATATCTCTGCTTCATGTAGTTCTTCAGGTGTTAAGTACTTCTTTTCACAACTTGAGCTGTGTTGTCGTAATCTGATATTCTTTGCTAGTCTCTTTATCCATGCTATGACTCGGATTAGTTTTCTCCAACTTGAAAATCTCTCATAGTCAATTAAGCTTTCAGCCCCTACAAAGTTAACTGAACCAACATTCTTCACATGACGACGCTCTTCATCTTCTTTCAATGGCATGGATGTAGATTTCACTTGCCAAAACTCTTCTGGTAATCTTAGGAATTCTGGGCCATTCATCCATCTTCCACTCAGTTCTTGCACACTGATTCCTCTTGATAGGTCGTCAGCTACATTGTCTTCACTTGATATGTGTCTCCATTGATTTGGATTTGAATTACTCTGAATTTCCCCTATTCTTGCTGACACAAATGGCTTGTAATTGCGTGAATGGCTTTGAATCCAGCCGAGTGTTATCATGCTATCGGTAAAGAACGTTACTCCATTGAAATTTATTCTAGACTCTTCTTGGATTGTCTTTGCCAATCGTGACGCGAGAACAGCAGCTTGCAATTCTAGTCGTGGTATTGTTAGCTGTTTCAGAGGTGCCACTCTTGATTTTGCAGTGATAAATCTTACATCGAATTTCCCATCTTTAGTTTTCTGACGAATGTAAGCACAAGCACCAAAAGCCTCTTGTGATGCGTCTGAAAATATGCATAAAGAAGGTCTTTCTGCAGCATCAGCTGTCATCAGAGATCTCTTAAAGCAAATGTTGTTTATGTTCTTCATTTCCATGAACAGTTCAACCCAATCACTTTGTAGTTCTTGTGGAATTTCATCATCCCAGTCAATTCCAATTTGCCACAGCTTTTGTAGGCCAATTTTCAATCTAATAATGAACGCAGCAGCAAATCCAATAGGATCATAGATCTTTGCAATTTCACTTAACAAGTTTCTTTTAGTCATCTTCAACTCCTTGAAATGCTCATTTTCATCATTTGGACTCGTTAATTTCGACTCAATTTGACATGATAATGTGTCAGCCTCTCTGTTCCAAGATATTCCAAGTACCTTTTCTTCCACATTACCTTTCAGTTCATTTGCATCTTGATTCTCCTCATTCAGAATTTTGTTTGACATCCAACCTTTCACTTGAAAACCTCCACTCTTTAGGACAATGTCAATGTCCTCTGCAAGTTTTTTTGCCTCTTCTACTGTTTCCACAGATTCGCAAATATCGTCCATGTATACGTTTTCTGTAAGCACCTTAGCTGCCTCTGGCTTCAGATTTTTACTCTCCTGTGCTGTCTTTCTCAATGCAATCTGTGCCATTGCGGGAGCAGGTTTGTCACCGAACGTTAGTACCGTCTTTACATACACATCTGGCTCTCTTTCTGCTTCACAGTTACGCCAAAGGAATCTGTGTACATGCTGATCTTTCTCTGGAATCAGTATTCGATGATACATCTTTGAAATGTCACCCATCAATGCCACTTGGTTTTCTCTGAAGCGGAGAGCTATTCCAAATATATTGTTTAGCAGATCAGGACCCTTCAGCCAGTAATCGTTCAGTCTATGACCTGCAAACACTGAAGACGAATTGAATACAATTCTCACAGGTGTGCTTTTTTTGTCTGATCTCAGCACAGCATGGTGAGGGACATAGTGTACAGGACCCGAGTAGTCTCTCATTTCCATTTCTGTTAGTTTTCTCGAGATTTTCATTTCATTCATTTCTTTCATCTGATTGTCATAAGCCTTTGCATGATCAGGATTCTGCTTCAGTCGTCGCTCTATAGACTCTAAACGCTTAACTGCTAGTTGTTTGTTGTGAGGTAGTTCATTTGGATCTCTTTTCCATGGATATGACATCATCCATTGGTCTTTGACTTTCACACAAGAATCTTCTATTATCTTGGCTTCATCTCTCTCAACTTGACTCAGTTTATCTGCACTGCAAACACACCCTTTTACATTTACTCCCATTGACTCAGTTGTCCAAAAATCAGTGAGATCAACTGGGACAGCATATTTAACATGAAGAATGTGCATTGCGTCTAATTTTTTACCTGGTCTACTCCCAAAAATTACCCATCCTAGAGGAGAGTGTCGAGCCACAAGATGATTAGCTTGTTTTGTCTCCCCTGAATGCATGTGTGCATGATCAATGCCAATCAGTAAATCAACATGGCCTCGTCCTCTGTGGAATTTCTGCCCTTGAAGTCCAAACAGCTCTGAACAACTTGACGTATTGATGGACTTTATATCATCACTGATAACTGGAATGCCGATTGCTTTTACTGAGTATTGCCTATTTCCATCAACTGATGAAATTGCTACTGTATACCTTTTGGTCTTTATTGTTTCCTCTTCTCCGCCGATTTTCGTAATTGAGACTGTAACATTCTGGCCTTGTAATCCTAGAGTTGCAGCAGTGTCTTGGCGTATCAAGCTGATCTGTGCACCGGAATCCAATAGCACGTTTGCTCTTTTAAAAAACCCACTTGAATTGGAGAGATTTGCTGAGATAATGGGCAAAACTGCTTCACTTTCGTCAATTGCTGTAGCAATACCGATCTGAACTGGTTTAGTCTTGTGCAGAAGTTGATGGTGAAAGCTAGTACATTGTATGCCATTGTCAAGTTTGGGGCATTGTTGCCTTCTGCTGCAATTTGAAGCCTTATGATCTTTCCCAGCTTTTTTCAAGCAACTAAAGCAGACTCTATTTTCCTTCGCAATTCTGTAACGATCATCAATGCTAAGCAGGGCAAATTTCTGACATTGATCTGGCCAGTGTGCAGAGTTCAAACAAATCCAGCATTTATGCCTTGTTGGTAAGTTTCTGCTACTGCTATCAGTACTTACATGGTGAACTAAACGTCTCTGAATTGCAGTTGCTCTAATCGGTGCTGTGGCGCGCATGCGTGATTTCATCTCCACGGTCATCCACGATAAAAGTGCTTGTAATGTTGGAGTCTTCTTTTCTCGCTCTAGTTCTCTCGCCCATATTTTCCTGTCGTCGGCGCACATTTTCTGCTCAATAATCGACAGCATATGACTATTGTTCATGTCACTTGGTATTCCAACTTCCTTTAGTGTGTTGTAGCTGCGATTCACAAGGTGCACTAAATCACAGAAACGAGCATCCTCGCCATCATTAAGGGGTTTAAACTTCATAATATCCTGTGTAACTGTATCTGATACGAAGCGCGGGTCACCGTAAATCGCATCCAAATAACTCCATGCAGCCTCATAATCACTGCCAATTCCTTTTATCAATTCTAAAGGTTTGTCTTTCAAACATGTGCGCAGCATTGTTATCGCATCCCTCTTAGTATACCTGGCCTCGATTGCATGCTTGAAGTCAGACCGGAAAATTGCATATTCCCGAACATCACCTGAGAATGACGGCAATTTCGGTTTTTCTAGCTTAAACCCACAATATTGCTGGTCTTTAATAGAACTGTCATTATCTTGTCTTCTGTGTTGCCCTTCAGATGCTGGATATTGTTCAGTTTCATCAGTTACGTTAATTGTGTCAACAGTGCCCGCCTCTTCTTGTATTACACTATTTGCATTTTCATTGACATCAGATACTTGTGGGTTTCCACTGAGGGTTCCATCATGGGGAATTTCCGAACTTTCAGAGGGCTTTTCCAGTTCTTCATCTTTATTTCCAGTTAATGTATTTTCCGTCATTTTATCAATACAGATTTTCGCCCTAGTTTCAGTTTCCATGAACACATCCTGACATTCTGCAAGCCATTTCTCTTCCCTATCGTATTCTTCGTCGTCCTCGACTAAACTAGCAAATTCTTCATGCTTTCCGACTAAGTTCTCAAACGCTCCTTGTAGTTTGTTCAGTGTAGCTGTTATTTCTACCCGTGGTCTGTTGTTTGCAATAACGTGCTCTAAAGCTTTCACTGCTCTCGTAAATGCTGCTTTCGCTGTCCTCCTCTCTACCTTCGCTCGTTTCAACTGTGCTTCGTCGGGCATTTTCTTATCCAGATGCTTCGACGAATCATTAAATCGAATTTTGTGTATCGTTATACAGATAAAGGACTCCAATGAAACACTGGATCGTATAAACTAATAAGCTAATAATCTATTCGATCTGAAATAAAGTGAATAAAAATACAAATTAGTAAAATGTAAATCTCTGGCCTAGTGTAACAGCAATAAACATAACGAACAGAAATAAAACAAAACATGAACTAGCGAGGACAATCAATATATAAACTTACTTAATGGTGATTCCGTAGAAGTCCTTTATAATTATCATTAATAACAGCAGTAATCAGACTTATTCCTCGTATCTTACTTCCCGTGTAGCACATCGTCTTTTAACAACACGCGCTCTGAGTGTCCAAATATGGAAATCATCAATCATAATCATAATTAGAGTTCATTCAAGGAAACAGTGTTGACACAGAGTTTTGGCGCTCTTTATCACCCCTTGCTGTTGAATGAACACTGGTACAAAGCAAGAAGTAGCAACTGGTGGGATGCCATTGTAACGCTCAGCTTCAAAGACAAGGATTGGTTAAGGAATTTCAGGATGAAAACAGCAACATTTGACTTCATTTGCAATGACTTAAAGCCATATCTTTACAGAGGAGACACAGTTATGAGACAATCCTTCCCAGTCCCAAAACATAATGCAGTAGCTATTTGGAGATTTGCAACTGGTTCTTATTACACTTCTATTGCCCATCTCTTTGGTATCTCTGAGTTTTCTGTTTGTATGATAGTAGAGAACCTGATGCCAAGATTCATTAGATTTAGACCAAGTAGTGGCAGATTATGAGGAAAGAAGGGGATTTCCACAATGTGCTGGTGCAATAGATGGGTCCCACATACCAATAAAAGCACCAAGAGAATACCATGCTGACTATTATAATAGAAAAGGATGGCATTCAGTGATTCTGCAAGGGCTTGTTGACAGTATATACAGGTTTACAGAAAGTCATGTTGGATGGCCAGGGAAGGTCCATGATTCAAGAGTGTCGTTTTCCAATTCTAGCATGTATGCAAAAGGTATGAGTGGTAGATTATTCTCAGCACACAATTCCAAGTAGGTGAAAAGTCTGTTGGTACTACAGAACTTCACTATAGCACGAAAAAGCTGGACCATTGCTTTAGCATACTGAGCGCTTTTTTGTCCGACACTCGGCAGAGTATGAAACGTCGGATAGCGACCGAATAGCGTGTCTCCTTTCGGATAGTATTTCGCCTTTCATTCTCTATCCGACATTTCATATGCTGACGAGTGTCGGACAAACAAGCTTTCAGTATGCTAAAGCAATGTTCCCGCTTTTTCATGCTATAGTGAAATTCCAAGTATATTCATGGAGTAAAGGTCCCTGTTGTTATTATTGCTGATGCTGCATACCCCTTGTTATCATGGGGTATGAAGCCATTCCCTGACAATGGCAAAGTGTCAGTTGAGAAGCTGCAGTTGAACTATCACGTCAGTAGGGCATGGATGGTTGTTGAAAATGCATCTGGTCATTGTAAAGGAAGGTGGAGGTGCTTGTTGAAGCAGAATGAAGCAGACTACAGTAAAATAAAGGATGTGGTTGCTGCATGTTGCACTCTACATAACATGTGTTAGGCATTTGATGATGCATTTAACAATGAAGTGATGGCAAATGTGAATGAATCTGCAGACACCAGTGTTTTTGACCAGCAATATACAGCAAATGACAATGTTGACAATGGGCCAGCAATCAGAAATGCACTTGTAAGATACTGTCAAACCATTAATATTGAAAGTGTGCAATGAGACGAACTACAAAAAGAACATTCAAGTTCTGTTACGTTTATTTTCTCTGATTATTGACTTTGTCTCCAATAACATAATCAAGTCTTTGTGTCCTAATATATAACACAGGGTACAGAGTGGATTTAAGGAGTTTTCCCCCATAATTTCTTCAAAAACAGCTATTATTCCCTGGTTATTTCTCTCAAATCTATACCTATTACCCTTGCAATCTTTGTAACCTATATAGTAACTCAGCTTTTTTGCATTTTCAGTGCTGAATATAAGCCCATAAGTTTAATTTTCTTGCAACAAAATCATCTCCAAAAAACATTACTTACTGGTTATCCTTTTGTTTCATTTCACAAAATTGCACTATAAAACAGTTGGATGCAAATTATATTTCCTAGACATGAGGGACATAACTGAGAAAGTCTCTTGCACTTCACAGTATTATCAGACAATTTAAATATACTTTTCTTAACCAACAGTTTCAGACAGTGGTGCAGAGTTGAACTAATAACTGGGGGGGGGGGGGGGCTCAACTAGGTGGCCAGCCCTTGTTACTGTCATTGCTATTGTTACTTTTTGTTGTAATTTGAATTTCTGCTTGCAGAAGTGAAATGGTAGCATGTGTACTATCAGCATGTGACAAGTATCTCTTTGGCAGAAGCCTGTTCACAAATGAAAGAAACCTGCTCTGTCATTTTTGCAATACATATGATAGTATCTAGGGGACTCAGGCTCACTAAACATATACAAAAAACAAGTAGGGGGCTGAACCCCCCTCTAACTCTAAACCACTGTCTTCAGGCCCACCCTGTATCCTTTAACATAAACTTTATAGAAATTTTATAATGTGTAGCTTGTACTCACTGCATCATTTTCTCTTGTTAGGGGTACATTATGCTTCAAAATAGTTGTTAGTTCAAAATAAGTTTTCATACAATGTTCCATCCTCCCTATTTGTGTTAATGTGGTGTTGAGGCCTTGTAGCATGAAATGGGTAATGGTTAGGTGTTGCCTGGGCATTGACTTCGCTGTATTGTCTTATGGAAGCAGCTGCTTGCATGAACATATTGCCAATACAATGCATCACATAAACGTCATGATCTTGCTCTTCTTTTCTTTCTTCTTCAACCTCTTTTACTCGCCTTTCTTCCTCATGTGCAAAAAATCTTTCCTCTGATATTTTTTGCTGCTCACTTGGCATGTTGCAGAAGTCTGATAAAAATGTTTCACGTCTTGTCCTTTTCTTGCTTTTTCCAGACTTAGTAGAAACCATGTCCTCTTGTTTTCTCGTAGACTTCTCCTTGCCTTCATTACAGTTGTCCTTTGGTGTGGTGGAGCTACCTGGATCCATAGGACTAGTGATCAAATTACTTTCCTCTGATACCAGAGATTTCTCAGTTGCTTCATCTAGTATTGAAGATTCCTCAGTTGCCTCATCTTCTAAAGATTCTTCTTTCTCTTCCGTTGAAAAATTCACCTCACTTTCCTCAAAACAATGCTCTTCCTCAACTTCCATACTATCAAGCAACTTCGGTGGGTTTGTAATAGGCTTATCTCCCAAAGTATTGTCAAGTTCCTTATAAAATGGGTACGTTCTCATCTTGTTCCCTGAACGGTTGTTGCTATCCTTGATTATTTTATAACGTTGTTTCAATTGTTTAATTTTCTCTCTAACTTGAGCAAAGCTCCTAACAAATCCTTGTTCCTTAAGTTGCTTTGCAATTCTCTCAAAGATAGGGCATTTTCGAGAACAGCCATCAAGATCTTGTTGAATCCTAGAGTCACCACAAATGTGTATCAATGCTAGTACTTCTTCATCCTCCCACAATATTTCTTGTACATTTAGGTTTTCCATGTTTTCCACATTCATTTTATCTACAACTTAAATATGGCGTTTAGCAATTCTTGATTTTATTGTTTTTAATTTTCAAAACTGAGACTTAAAGTTCTTGTTATACTTAAAAGAACGATCTCACCACTGTACTTCTCTTTACTTTATACAAATGTACGTTGCAGGCCGGTAGACAGTAAATCGTATTTGTGTATGTAATCTTCCCCACGATAGAAATCAACTGACTATTTACAAATTATGATTTGGTATATCTATTTGCTCACCGGAAGTACGTATAAAGATGAAGTAAATAAAATCTCTGTTGGAAAGGAAGGGCTAGGTAAAGTTCGGCAATGTGTTGAAGAAAAACTACTGTGTGAAATTAGACCTGAACAAAGAACAAGGTGTTATGACGCAATGGAATGTTTGTGTGATGTTAGTCGAGAGGAAATGATGGCAATGAACTGTAGAAAAACATGCAATGAATGAATGAGTGGAGTGGAGCATAAGGTAACTAAAAAATGGACTTGCTACAGGTGTTCATAAAGTGGTGCCCTTCCACACAATTGACAGATGCGCGCATGCGCCCTAGCCTTCCTCAACCCAGGTTCGCCCCAGTTCGATTTACACCACACTCAACCTTGGGTGAACCTGGGTTCAACCCACCTCTTGAGTAGGATTTTCTTAACCTTGGGTGAACCCAGGTTGAGTCACTTTACATAGCAAGAAAAAACGTGGGTTGGGGTCAACCTGGGTTCAACCTACAATCTCTGCCAAAAGTCTTGGATCACTTACACTGTGTTCTAGCTTGAATTCATAGACTTCCCCTCTCCCCTTCAAACCATTGTTGATTTATACAGAATTAGCAAGGGCAATATAAGTCAAGTTGGTTAGAACTACCTCTATGAAAGTATTCCTTTACTTCAACATTGTTTTTAGGGGGTAGGGGATTTTAATCCTGTCTTATAGACCGGAATCGCATTATTACTAACTGCCATGCATTAAGCATAGGGTGTTCCAAGGACTTTTGGCAGAGATTACAATATGACGCAGTTACAATATGAAGCATATATGCTTGGTAGGGTTTTCCATGCTGACTGTATTGGTGATAATGTCAACATCATAGCTCTAATGGTACGGTCGGTAAGAATACCAGCATACACCAGATTCTCCTATGTCCACTATGCAAGGAAGTATATATAGTTAAGAAGCCATTATCAGGTATGCTTCCACCTATTATGTGAAAGTGTGGCAAACACTGAGAAGGATGACTTTGTATAAAAGGCTCTTTAAAGTGACAGTTGAAATCAAGAGTCTCAGTCGAAGTGCTACAAGTTCTACAGGTGAAAGGGCAATATGGGAGAGTCTGTATGTAATACTGACTGCGAACAGATTGGAGGTAGAGCTGTTAGAAAAGTCTACTTAATAACGTACAGTAATGCCAATACTGATTTATACGATAGAGAGAAATTCTCTACTATTGTCATTGAGGGTTTTGCAGCTGTTACCCAAGGGGGTTTAGTTAATCAGTGGGCATGTTGCATGGAACAGCACGAGAACGGTGCATATCATTTTCATATGTGTGTACTGTTGAGCAAATTGCAGCGGTGGATAAAAGTGAAAAAATACATGTCAGATAAATACGGCATCGTGCTACATTTCTCTGGCCATGGTGGTTACCATACAGCGTATCAGTATGTTACAAAGGAAGACAGAGGGTTTATCACTAGCACTAACCACCCAGAGAATATAGGTACTCCAAGAACAACCAGCACTACGAAAAAGAAGACATCACAGCCATCAAAAAAATCTAAAAACATTAAACGCATTTCTAACCTTGACGTTAGTAACATGATTGTAAAGAATAAACATCGGTCCAGAGTAGACCTATTAGCATTTGCGAAATCATCATTCAGCAAGGGCGATACAGGATTGTATGAGTTTATTCTGAACAGGGGTGATAAGAAAGTGAATGACCTCCTTAATCTCGTGTGGGAGATGGAAACAGCCAAGGAGAAGCAGGAGCGAGCTCAGCTAACACGGTTAGAAATGTTGAGGGAACAGCTCAATAACCTGTGCGTTTGCAACGGTGAATAGCTAGAATGCGCCCTGGAGATATTGGGAAAAAATGGAATTGACAGGGTGCTATTTGCAGATGCAGATGTCACATTATTGGCATTAGGTCATGGCAAGGGCCGTAATATATATTACTGGTCCGGCAAACTGTGGCAAAACAAGTAATCTCGATCCGTTGAGGATTGTAGTCAATACAGTCCTTTCACCAGCGAGTTGCTCGTATGCATGGCTTGGGGTTGAAGACAAGGAAGTCATTTTTCTACATGATTTCAGATGGTCACCCCTCATACTTCCGTGGAGCGATATGCTATTACTACTGGAAGGCCATGCCATGCACTTCGCTGCACCAAAAACGAGCTATAGCAAAGATATTGACTTCTCTCGTGATACCCCAGTGTTTGCCACAGCGAAAGCACCCATTTCGTTTGTAAAAAGCTCCGTAATAGATGATCGTGAAACCGAAATGACGACTGTTTGTTGGCGGTTCTTCTATTTCAAATACCAGTTCAGTGTGCATGAACAAAGAAGTATCACCCTGTGTGGTCATTGTTTTGCTAGATTGTTGCTGGAATAATACACTTATAGACGTCGCTGTTGAAAGACAATACTGCCTCCACAGCGGCGGCGACCTGTAATCCTAGTGCAATGGTAGCAGGCCACATTTTACCAACGGTTTACCATTTGAAAGTCCCTTTCTGCAGTTTGCTATTACAAGTATTCAAGACAGTAACTGTCCTAAAAGTGGTACAAGGATAGGTACATTCGCAGGGGTTAGACAAACTAAAAATCCCTCATTCATATTTTAGTATATTCGACAAAATAGCCACGGTTTACCATTTTACGTATATCAATATGAATAGGATCGATATCATATCTTGAGAAATGGTAAACCGTGAAGCTTTTCTGTTTTTTCTCAAACGACCTACGTCAGTTTGGTTTGCAAATAGAAAGACTTGTTGTACATCTGTAGGTACCTCTTTAGGTAAAGTTGTGGAGATATAGGTTACTTCCCCGCTTTTTTATAAACGATAATACAATGGTAAACCGTGATGGTAAACTGTTGGGATATGTACCTTCAAGAGGAATCCAAGTCAATATCGTAGTTTGTAGCATTTAGTTCTTTGTTTCACAGGTATAAGCGCATCACGTTGCCAAGTAAGACGCAACTTTTCGTAGTATATCCTGCATTTCATTTTTTTTACATTTTAATCAGATACGAGGCGCTGATATTCAATCTGTACCATTTCGAAGGATTATGAAGAAAGACAATTCTGAATGTACTATAGCATATTGTATACTACAAAAGCCATAACGCGAGCTGTAATATATATATATATATATATATATATATATATATATATATATATATATATATATATATATAAATATAAATATATATATATATATATATATATATATATATATATATATATATATATATATATATATATTTATATATAAAGAAGTACATTCAGTACTTAGTTCTATATCCACCGTTCTTGACTATACATTGTAAGCGGTTATTCATTGTCTCTATGGTACGGTCAATGATAGATGCATTGTATTGGAGCAATGTACCCAAGACCCTTTCTTTAAATGACTGAAAATCCTCCCTATGTATCCTTTGTCTTAATGCCCCCTCTCTAAGACTACGCTTGATATTGTGAAACACGTTTTCGATCGGATTCAAGTCTGGTGACCTAGGTGGTATTTCAACAAGATCGGCACCTATCTCGTCCAATGCATCTTTTGCCAGTGTACTTCGTTGACTTGGATTGTTATCCATAACAAATAGCAATTTCTCCTTATTTTTTACCACTGCACAATCCATCAGTACTTTCTGCAAAGCTCTATGAGCAAATTGGGAGAACCAATGTCCATTCAGTTTTTCATATTCCTTGGCTAAAACTACCCCTAATGAATGGGAAATTCCCACCAAAAGATGCAAAGTACGGCCACCTGGTAAATTCGTCGACCCTTTACTTGTATACTTCAGACCTTCCTTACTTGTCCTCCACATTTTGCCCCCAGCACAAACAGCATCGTTATAAGGTCTATTGCTATGCCTAAATGAAGCGCCATCGAGGTAGAGAAGAACATCGTCTATCCAAAAGGTTTCATCATATTTCCTCAGCGCGTCTCTTGCATATCGCACCCTCTGTTGTCTGTCTGCAGCTGACAGCAGACCTTTTCTTCTAGGCTTCAACCACCAATACCCAGCATCATTTACCGTACGTACAAGGGTTCTGTAGCTAACAGTCGTGATTTCACACTCTTTTGCAACATCAATGATTTTCACAGTTGGGTTCTCATCTCTCATTGTCTTGAAAGTTCTGATAAACCGTCCCTTATCTTTCCTGCTCATCAGTGGCAGGCGACCCATTCTTTTCTTGTTTTTTCGATTACGGAACCCTTCATGGCATATCCGCACAGCACTCAATGGCGAAATATTACAACGCCGAGCAATTTCCAGATAAGACAAGGATGACTCTCTCCGAAGGTAACCGATGTAAGCTCTTACTTTTGTGCTAATTTTTCGATGAAATCCATCTTTATTGCCTTACGTTGCGATATGACTTTAGATCAGTGTTAGACATCGGCTTTAATCATTTAGAACCTTTCCTTATAATCCCCCTAATCAAGTTAAATTGCATTCAATGCACCATATTGCACGCCCAGGAAATTAATCGTATTGACCAAAATCTTTGTGTCATGTTGCCAAATGTGCCATCTATTCAATACTTTCCTGCATTTACTACCTGTTTACTAATCATTAATCTATTTTCGTCTTGCACATATGCTCAAAGTCAACCCAGCTAAATCACGAAACCATAAAATATCTCAGAATACGCAATAATTATCATAATCAAACAACGTTAGAAGACATGCAATCAGAGAACTTAAACAGAAGTATACCCCCCTACTAGACATATTTGCCGTGAATTAACCTCATTTTCAATATGATCAATGACATCAGCACTATCGAAAACCCAAAATTACCAGACTTCCATTCTGAATCCCTAACCATTTTACAATTCTTCCTCAGACAATCTCTGCCAAAAGTCATAGACTTCCCCTCTCCCCTTCAAAACAATGTTGATTTATACAGAAGTAGCAAGCGCAATATAAGTCAAGTTGGTTAGAACTACCTCTATGAAAAGTATTCCTTTACTTCAACACTGTTTTAAGGGGGTAGGGGATTTTAATCCTGTCTTATAGACCAGAATCGCATTATTACTAACTGCCATGCAGTAAGCATAGGGTGTTCCAAGGACTTTTGGCAGAGATTGTAGGGTAAGAAGTGTCATGTAAAGAGGGCTTTAGTTTCACCATCCAGGAAGTAGTAACTGCCACTCTTTGAATCAATACCCAGAAAATAGCCTAATCTGCAGCGAGCATCCAAGTGTGTGTTTCTTCGTTCATCATAGGATAGACAAACGTCACTACACATTTTCAGTTTGTCTGCACTAGGTTTTTCTCCATAGAACAGCTTATGTTTGCTCATCTTTGCATTCCGTGTGCCAGGACAAAAATCCCGTTCCAGATTTGCGTAAGGCACAGGATAATCCCAATATTTCTATTACAATCTGCTTTCAGTTAGTAAACATCTGGTTGCTTCCGTCAAAGTTCTGAAACAACATTCCACTCTGCTGTTTTGGTCATGAACGTAAGGGGTTGACGTTGTATGCTGACTTCCACGATTTGTCAATAAAGCACTTAAAGTGTTTATGCATCAAAATTTTACATCTCAAGTTTATAAGCAAATCTTAAAATTCAGACTTTGAAGGTACATTGGATGTGGTTTTTGTTTGAAAATTAGTCCGCTAGGTATTTTGAATTACTTTTTGAAAGTGGCTACCATGCGGGGTTTTCGAACATGAACGTGACGTCATCTCTAGGTGTTGTCATTGTCTCGTACTCTCTGAATACTATGGCTGCAAGTGGTACGAGCGACGTATGGAGTGAGGAAGATGAGTCACTACCCAGCGTTGATAGTGAAAGTGAAGGAGACTATGGAAACGTGGATTTGCATGCAAATCTACCATACCAAGATGAACCTCTAGCCGTTCCTGGCCAACCACCAGCATTCACTTTCGACGAAGACCCAGATGGAATACCACATGACGTTTTAGCTGCTCGGGAAGAGGGTCAAATCAGACTAGGCAATTGGTATGTGTCCTCAAATGTTTTGAGTAATATATACATGTAGCAAGCTACCCTAAAAGTATTATAGATTTACTTTTAAACCCGAATGCAGTAATTATCAGAGCCAATGCAGTATTGTGGCCTACTCCATACTCTTGGCCTTTCATAGATCGAGGAAAGGGAGCAACAGTCAAGATTAGCTAGCAAGAAAACATACATAGCACATTTTATTTTGTAGGTGTAAATGTGGCAAATGCAAAACGAACTTGCTGGTGGGTTCGCGTGAGTACCGCTGCTGTACTGAAGTTCTTGAAGCTGGTGGGAAATTGGCTTTCGAGGGTCGGGAAGATATTAGTTGCATCACCCAACACGAGGACTATAGTGCTGTCACTAACACTGCAGTGCTACAAATGACTGCTCCATTGCTGAAAGACAAAGATGGGCGTTCCTACAGGCAGAGAGCTGGCCAAAGCAAAGAGCAGTCAGTGTCTGATATTTAGTTCATTTTAACTTGCTGTGTCTGCATCTAAAGGAATAAGGACATAACTTCAAGTAGGCCATGCCAATATCTTGATGTTGCTGCAAGAGCCCCCTTTTTATTTCCTAAGAAATGAACTCTGCCTTAGATACATCTGCCTTGATCTACATCTTATTCAACCTTATAAGCATACCTTGAACTGTTTTCTATGTTTTAGCAATTGGTTTGCAGTGTTGTAGAAATACATTGATAGGTATGGGGGCGATCTTGCAACAAAGTGGAAGCTGGTCTGCCTAGTTTTACAAGCAACTGGGAAAGCAGACCAGTAAAGATTTTTCCAATACTTCAACATTATCTCTGCATGTTAAACAGTAATTTTGTTTTCAATGGGCATGTTTGGTCTGCAGTAATCTTTCACTTACAAGCAATTCACAAAGTGGTGGGGGGCTAGGGCCCCTAATGTTACAGATAAGGGGTTATGCTCTTTGCAATCCACCTCTTCTACACCTCTCCTACCTTGCAAAAATGCCCTGCTTTTGATTTTAGATATTTACGAGCTGTGGCTTATCGTTGGACTGTGCGCTGGATATTTGGATATCTAGGATGGGACAGTAGACGCCCACTTCCAGCATGTGTTTGCACACATATACGAGCAAAATACCCTTCCAATGCAGCTGTAGGGTTTGCTGCTGCTGAAGACTAGTATGGTATTATACACTGGTAAGCCTAGAGACTTTGCCTACTGTTATAAATAGTACTCTAAGCACCTTATATACTGCAGGAATAAGAACTAGCTGTATACTAGCTAGACTAATGTTATACATAAAATTTATAACTACTATGTCGAGGATCAATCATCATACATCCTTAAAATAACTCCACCCTCTGATTAAGATCCTAAATTTGGAAAGAGGTTATCACCTCAAAATGTGAATGCTATGCAAAAATCTTGCCTGCTCAAGGGAACATATTGAGTAGGCAAGACATTCAATATTGATGAAAGAAAGAGTGTAAATTGATGAATTCTAAGGATAGTTTTATTTGAGAATGTATGTTATCGTTGACCCTCTCAACTGAACACTACTTGGGACAGGAGCCCCTGGGGTGACCCTTCATTGGCTTTTGACATTTTCTGCATTTCCTAGCCTTTGTTTCTGTTGTGGCTTCATGTTGATGAGGCAGTTCCTCCCGAAGATCTGCTTGCTCTGCAGCTGCAATTAAATAATAATTGCAAAGTTAATAATTTGTTACCTGCAATGTCATTAAAGGGAGAGCAAAATGCTCAAACCTTCATAAAATGTATAAACATTGGCATAGCACAATAAAAGCATGTACCACACCCACCAGTTGGATATAGTTGAGTGACATTCGACCTCCTTTGACTTTTAGAGGCAACTGCAACAGCTCTTGATTTCCTCTCCGTAAACTGTGATGTGAGAGTATCGGGGACATCCTTGCTATATAAATCAACAGTTTCCTGCAAATTTTTGACTGACTTGGACAGCATCAAATTCTTTATTTCTTCAATGTAACCTAACAACATGGAATGAGATATGTAAGCATCAAAGCATAGTGGGATATATCTCAAGGATCACCTGTCTGAGGGAATTGAGGTTAGGATGGCAGATGGTACAAGGCATGTAACTGTAAAGAAACCAAGTAATAAAATATAGTTCAAGGATTACTTCTTAGTTTACAAGTCTTCGGTTGAAAATTGAAAAGCATAAAAAATGAACAGTCACAAGGGATACTTATTACATGGTAAGAATCTGGAAACATAACATACCATATGTTGGAGGAACAGCAACTTCCCGGACAATTTCATCACCAAATTTAAACTTTGGGTATTGCACATTGTAATAGACTTCACCATCCACAGTTCTCTGCTTATCTCTATGGATGTTTTCATTGAAGTGCAGACTTGCAAGGGCATGTCTACAACATAAAAGGAGGTTATAATAGTCATTCACCAAGTAAACTATGTCTTTTAGACCCATAAACGTTATGGAAATATAGTTTACTAATGTATATGAAGATAATATAAGAAATTTATCACAGATATAGAAAAAGTCTATGCACACAAGATCTTCTTTACACATTTCAACACATTGGAAATGAATGCAATGCTCAAATTATCTTACCTGCATTTTGTTCCAAGCCAAGAAACATGAGTCATTTTTGGATGCCAATGATTCAATAGAGAGTGGAAGCCTTCTAAACAACTGGTTTGTGCATCTGATGAAAGTTTCTTGATGTCTTTCAAGATGTTAATATTTGTCAAGATACGCTTCAAGACATCATATGCTTCAGTTCCTCAAAAAATAAGAATAGAAATGTAAGTTATTTATATAACATACCTCTATGCACATATGTAGTGTATAACAGGCAGGCAATGATAACTGTTATCTGTGAAGACAATGGCATGCCAAGGGTAGCTGGCAGATTTTTGTTATATAAAGGTTCTTCATATTGAATGACATAGTAATGAAAAGTAATTGCTAATTTTTTGTAGGTATACGTTAGCAAAAAGAGTTCTAAGCCAAAGTACCTTTTGGAATCCACTGACGGGGTGCTATATCTCCATGTGCACACTTTGCAAACAAAGGATTGGGATGATCATCATGCTTATTGGATATATGCCCCATTATTGATGTCCATTTGGCAACAATCAGATCTCCAAATCCTTGCTGTGTTGACAAAACACTCCAATACAAATGGCTTCAGATACCCTTCACCCAAAATCTAAGTGCTTCATTGCCCTTCTCTTTACATACTGCCAGCAGTTGTTTTGTGATGCTCTTTGCAACATGCCAAAGATCATGGAAGTGAGTTGTTTCAGGCTGCGTGGTTCTAATCCATTTGGCAACACTTTTGTGTCTGTCACTTATGAAGTATGAAATTTTTAAATTGGCATTCTTCAAATGTTCAAAACACTGTTTCAATCCAAGTAATTCCATTGAGTTGCTACTGCCTGCCTGGTTTGACTAGAATGGAAAATGTCTGTGCAAACATATGAATCATTTTAACAAAACAAGGAAAGCCATGAAATTCACCAGCAACAAACATGTATCACCTCAAATACAGTACATACCTGTATTAGTTCAAAATGAACAAGTTTTGAGATTGAATTGCAAAACATGGTGTACGTTCCATACTTTGCATTGTGTCCCATTGAATCAAAACGCCCATCACCAGACCACTGAGCATCTTTCACCAATCTCAGTTGTTCTATCAGTGAATTTTGATGTTTCTCCCATTGCAACAGAAGTGATGGAAATAAGTATTTCTGTTGATGCTGGAAAAATGTTCGAACAGATATTGCCATAACACCAAGGTGTCTAAACATGAGGAACACCTTGCTAATGCACACACCAGATGTCAAGATGGCAAAACTCATCATTAGGTTCCCTGCAGGTATTTTCCCAAACAACAGTGGCTGACTTCTCCAATGGTAATCCTTCTTGCACTGTTTGCAGGACTGCACTACAGTTGCCATAGATCCAGTTCTTCTCACTTCCACAGTTGGATGGCTGCTCTTGCAGTTGAAACAAAACATTTGAAACAGTGCCATCAACATACCATAGAATACAATAAATTTGGGTTCATCAGCAGGTTCTATTCCTGGTTTGCAACTGGAAGAACAATAGTTTCTTAACAGGTAGAATGAATCAATGGACTTTAATAGTAGTGCCTACAACTTTAATAGTAGGAATTTGTGCAAATAATGTTTGCTAGTAGCACCAAATGACATTCTGTTAGCTTTTAGTAATATGCTATTGAACATATTTACCTGCAGCAAAACTCCTCTTTAAGCTATCAGCCTAAGTTTTGCCACTTCCATGTATACTTTAAGGACATACCGAATTCTCCTTCTAGGGTCAACTATGTCTTCCATGTCATTGTTCTCATCATCATCAGATGCAGCATCAATTTCTTCTTGGGACCAGTCAATGTCATTTTCATTGCGGTCTCCAAAAAGCATGTCCTCTGAGTAACTGTTATCACTCGACTCAGAATCCGACTGCCCTGGGGCTTCCTCAACTTCATCTGTTACCTTGGGCAGAATAGAGAATCATTTATGAGTGTAACCTCCAATGTTTCCACACAAAAATTATAGCTCTATGTCTACATTGTAATGTACTTTATATGTGCTTTGCTTTGGATCAATTAATGGTTCCTCAAGTCTAAGAACAGTGTGCTCTTCATTGAAAGCAAATCCTGCATTGAAGGCAAGGAAATTAATTATGGGGGGCAGCAAATGAGTGCAAAGAAATATTACTCAGCCACTCACCTGTGACTGTGCCTTTGAGGTCTCTTTCAAGTTAGTAATTTTCTCTTTTAATCGATATATTTTTTTCCTTAAACACTTAATCTTATTTATATGTAGCAAGCAATTTTCACAATTTGGCTCAATGGCTACATTGTCTGTTGCACTGTAGTCTTCGATTTCATTTTTTTCCACCAAGACATCTTCGTCATAGGAGATAGGCTGGTATTCTGTAGCCTCAGTGAGCGGAATTTCTTCCTCTCTAGTAACATTGCGGAGAATCTAAGGTATGAATTAAGAAGTAGATCACAGTGAAAGATTTTGGGGGTGAAGCCAAGGCCCCCTTACAGAAAAATTTGGGATAAAGAATACCACTATAATGACTTTGATCTGCTTTATATATTACTTCCAAGTTTCCATCCCACTGCTCTTTTTTTAGATCCACCCCTGATGGATTGTAGAAATGAAATAAACTTTAAAGTTGTTACATAACGACTTTTAATACCCGCCAATAAAACAAATCGAAATTGCGTTAATAACATGGGAAGCTAAGGCCTGCTTACCTTTCTCCTTTCACGCAGTCCTAGACTTTTATTATCGTCTGGTGGTTTGTTTGCTGCGTCTATTGTGGGCACTGCTGTTTTAATCAGTCTAGCTTGAATGCCAAGCGAGCTGGCGATGTCTCTTCTGAGGTGAAAGCAAGATTCCTCGAAATGAATACTGCACAAAATTGCTTTATCACTAGATGGGCTCCAAGTAGGCCGATGCCGGCGAACAAATTGTACCCACAGTCTAAACCGTCGGGAATCTTTTTTCCTGTTGGGAAATCTGTGTATAGATATTCCAGCCGTATGCTGACTGTTTCCACAGCTTACACCGCCTGGTCCACCCGCTACGCAACGTTGTCCATGGTGAATCGACGAAGATGTTGTACTGGCCGCCATTAGGAAACTTAGTACAACACCTAGTATTTACGTCACAAGCAAAATATTTCAAGCGTTAAAAAGTCCTGCAAAAAGTGGTCATTTTCCCAACTTTGGGTAGCCACAGAAGGAAAACTAGTAAAGATATAACGATTCTGTTTTCTTCGTTCCTTTCAAAATAGAATTATGTTTTAAGTAATGGTAAATACTAAAAAACTTTTTTCACGATGCATAAACACTTTAAGTCCTCATTCACACACTTCATTCCACAACCAGTATGTAGTCAGTGAATGCTGGTCTGAACTTGACTCAGGAACAATGTCACTTCTATAAGGCTATCACTTCTCTGCTTCAGTAAATAGAGAAAAGTCAACCCAGACAGATAATTGAGGAAAATGTTCCTGTATTTGTAGCCACCTTTGGAAATTATTTGCATTTCACATGTGTCAGTATGAAGTACTTCCAATGGTGTACACCTATTAGTACTTTGCCATTTCCCTATGTTTCCTCAGCACATTTTGCCTTTAACGCACTATTCACATGAATTCTTGTCTTCTATGGAGATTTTCATGCTGTCACTCCAAGCTGACATTTTGGCAATGGTATCTCGTGAAACATATGCAAAAAATGTATGCCATTCATTTGCTGTTTGCAAAGCATCAAATTTCACATCATTTTGCATTTCAGGATAAAATAGGTGTCATGAGAGACTACAAACCCTAAGTAACAGTTTGCCTGCTGATATTTTACATAATCTATAGGACACCCTACTTGAATCATGCTGCTATGATAATCCTTTAAGTTACCTGTTAGTGTTAGCTAGTTTAGATTTGTACGATGTTCTGTTTGCGTTTTGTGCTGAAGTTGATTTTATTGATTCGACATTCGTACTTTTCTTGAAACAATACTTGAGTCCCTAACACTGCGTATCGGCAGATATAACAATAGGTTTTGAATGTGAGTCATTTTGTAGCACCCAATAACATATTGTAATACAGCTAATTTGTACTTGTTAGATTGGAGCTATAGTTGGAAGATTTGGACAGATATTTAGTAGCTTGTAGAAGCACTGATATCTTATTTAGACATCTCACATTTTGGTATTAGGTATTTTGGACTCTGAGTGCTTGAGAAAGACTGATGAGTACCACCTCTTTGTGTATTGCTGTGGTATTAGATGTGTGCACTCTCAGTGCTTGCAGAAGGCTGAGGAGTTCCCATTCGTATTAGTTGTTTGTGAGGGTACATCAGGGGCTCGAATGCAAAGGAGCCAACAGAACCTTAATACTTCCAGGAATGGTAGGCATACGTAAATATCCTTTAGTTATATTCTTTATACTATAAGATGCTCGTATAATGACCTTAACAGGCCTTTTCATTTCACGCTCGCGATCCTGTCATCACAAGCATAAACAACACCAGGGACGCTTGTCACCACTCGCACAAAATGGTACATCTTCTCGACTATCGCTCTGTACTTGTGGAAGAACATCACAAGTCCTGTTGTCAAAATGTGTGTAAGTGGTCAACAAGTGCATTTACCCATCTGGGGTGGTCACTGCTGGACTTTTTTCTACTCTCATTCATTGTGTTTTCTTGTTAATGCATATGTAAATCACCTTACACCACTTCTACTTCCAAGAATTTTTGTGCTTAGGTTTGATACAATAATACATTGTAGTGGCGTTTTTCCTTGTAAACTCAATTTCAAATTCAAAACACACGAGTTTTGAAACGTAGAGATACAGATTAGACACTCAAGCAATGATACTTGGCTCAATGCAAAAATTAAGCCATATAAAGAAAACATTGTCTCTTAATCCAAGTTTGAATGTAGGAAATGATGATATTGGGTTTGTGAATGAAACTAAATATCTTGGCACAATGATTGATGATAGTTCAAAATGGGATAGCTAAATCAAGAACATCCAAACTAAGAGTTTGCTGGATCTTGGCTTGCTGAAATATGCTAAGCGATGTGTTCCAACTAGCAGACTTAATGATATGTATAAGGGTATAGTGGAGCCTCATCTTAACTACTGTTGCTCCGTATGGGGCTCCTGTGGGACCACCAGGTTGGATAAATGACAGAAGCTCCAAAACAGGGCATCGAGAGTAGTAACAAACTGTGATTTTGATACATCTGCAGCACCCTTGATCCAACAATTAGGATGGTCTACAGTCAAGACAATTATTCACTGTGAGACTTCAACTATGGTCTTTAAATGTCTGAACAATCTAGCCCCTGAATACTTTAGTGGGTGCTTTTCTAAACTGACAGACTGCCATAATCGCGGTCTTGGTAACTCAAAGACTGACCTGCTTGTACCCTGTGGACAAAAATCCTTTGCTTATCATGGTGCAAAAGCTTGGAATGAACTAGACTTCGAATCACAATTGGCATCCTCCATTCATTGCTTTAATCAAGACTTCAAACATACAAGAGTCTCTAGCATGGATACATCCATTCTTTTTTCCGTTTCTGTGTCTTTCTATTTATTCTTTTAGTTTGTATTATATTGTAATTTTATATTTACTTAAAGTAACTAGGTAATACTAAGTATTTTCTTTCACAGGGCCAATTGTAAAACAGGTTTCTACACTGATTTGTTACTCTGTATACATAAGTTTAAAATGAAATGAAATTAAATCTTATAGTGCAATGCCTCTAAAGTTACAGCTGTCAATGAATTTTAACGGGGTAGTTAGCCATTGCATGAGTGCATTAGGAACATAATAATGAGTAGTTGTCATTGACATCCAAGTGAATACTAACAGGGTTACACTGTTTCATATAGCTTTTAGCATTATGGGGTTGTTTTTTAGCATGTGCCAAGCCCATGGTCAAGTAGTTCTTTATGTTACTTCCAAAATCAATATGATTTTGTATATGTGTATCTTTACCTGAGTGATCACTCGCACAAGAGAAATCACATGAGTGTTTGTCCACTCCCGTGAGCTTATTATTGTTATTATTATTATTATTATTATTGATTATTATGATTGGTCGTTGAGCTACACACGTGAAGTACACGGCCTGTTGGATTAACATTATTACTACTCTGTCTGGTGTTATTCGTGTATTCATTTGTTTATTAAGAGTTATATAAAGTCTACTGAGAATATGCTGTGAAAAAGTTTAATGCTGCTCTTCCTGGTTCTGGCGATATGCTCTTTTTGTGGTAAGGACTTTGTGTCCTTAGGCCGCCATTCTTGGCATTGTAAGAGCAAGCGACATATGGATAAGGAGAGTTTTGGGGACAATACACAGCAAACCTGTCCAAATACTGAAGCAACAATTGCCAATATAAGCACGCAAACTCCGAGCAACTGCCACCATGTAACATGCTGTTGTGGCAAAGATTGTAAAGGGCTTCGAGGATTGAAAATGCATCAACGGAATTGCCGAGCAAGTAAAGACTTACATGGTGAAACTTTCGAAGTTATGCAAGAAAATATGTCAGAGCACAGTGATCATACTATTGATTTTGAATTGGACGCACAATATGAACGTGAAATGCCAAATATTAAGCGAGGAATTAAACTGCCAAAATCTGATGAACAATGGTCAACCGCCAAGTTATTTTTTCTCAATGCTTTGCCGATTTCTGGAATAAAGTCATTGAATTTAAATGAATCGATACAACTACTGAATGCCACTATTTACACTTATTTCGAAGAGAATTTTGGATACTCAGATGAAGTCTATAACGAAGAACTTATTGACAAATACAAGGACATGCCTAAACGATCATTAAAAACTACTTTGAAATTGTTTAAAACAGACCCTGGCCTCTCCACTTGAAATCAAGTACGTTTCACGCCTACTACGTATTACATTACGAAACACAACAGGTAAGCCTACCTCGGAAATTGACCATAATGAACAAATAAAAAAGAACGTTTGGGGATATGTAAAAGCAAACCTAAAGCATTCCAGTTCTCTCTCGCCTTCCTTTGATACAGAAACTTGCAGACCTTTTTTCCAGGATTTCTTTCGTTCCAACAAGTCTTCAAAATCTTTCACAATCCCAGACTGGATACCTTCTCTCTCTCCACCTGTAGTTCCATACAATCTTTCTCCACCTTCCTATCAACAAATAACTAAAATCGTTCGCAGAATGAAAGCGTCGGGTTCACCTTGTCCTCTTGATAAAATTTCTATACTTCCTTTTAAGCGATGCCCGTACCTTCGCTCTTATATCGCTGAGGTAAGTCGCCTGATATGGATTTCTGGAAATATCCCTGATGAATGGAAAAAGGCTTGTACGGTTCTAATATACAAAAAGGGTGATACATCCGATCCCAGCAACTTTAGGCCAAGTACGCTTGAAAGTATGCCCTTGAAAATCCTCACTTCCTGCACGCGTGATTCTATGTTTACTTTTCTTTGTTCCAATGGCTATATCGAATACAAAATCCAGAAGGGCTTTCTTCCCAAGTTGACAGGTACCTTTGAGCACACTGCTCAAATGTCTAATATCATCAACAAAGCCAGGGTCAAGCAAAGGTCACTTGTAATCATACTCCTTGATCTAAAGAATGCTTTCGGTGAAGTTCACCACAATCTTATACCAGAGGTACTACGCTATCATCACATTCCACAACATAGTCAAAACATGGCTCAGAGTCTCTATAGTAACTTCCACACCTCCATAATTACTACTTCATATCAAACCCCATTCCTAAAGGTAGGGAAAGGCGTTCTTCAAGGCGATTGCCTCAGCCCTCTCACTTTTAACCTTTGCTTTAATACATTCATTAAGTATATATCGGACCCCATGTTTACTCACTTTGGATTTACAACAAGCACCCTTTCTCCTTTACATTGGTTTCAGTTTGCAGACGATGCGGCGGTAGTTACTGGACATGAACAAGAAAACCAAACACTCTTAAATCATTTCACGAGATGGTGTAACTGGTCAAACATGGTAATCAGAGTTGATAAATGTGTCTCTTTTGGAATAAAGAAATCTTCTACTTCATCTATCCAATTTCTTCCAAAACTGATCATTAACAGAAAACTGGTTCCTGTTGTCAATATAGGCGAGTCATTCAAATACCTAGGATGCTATTTTAAGTTCTCCATGGACAATAACAAACACATGTCAATTCTTTTAGAAACCACAAATGATTTGATGACTAAAATTGATCAGCTCCCTTGCCACCCCAAATACAAGCTATCGTTGTATCACCGTTTTATTCTTTCAAAGATTGCATGGCATCTAACAAGTGCCGACCTCAGTAAAACATGGGTAGTGGAACATCTTGATACAATAGTGGCTAACTTCGTGCGGCATTTGCTCGAAGTACCCATTAGTGCTACTCTGAGCCATTTGATTATTAGCAAATCTCATTATGGCCTACGTCTTATTCTTCCTTCAACAACATTCAGTCAATGCCAAACAACTATAAGAAACGCTCTGAAATCATCTCCCAACCCCGACATCAGATATCTATGGCAAGATTCCAGTCAGAATACAAATATACAATATGATCAGTACAAAAATGCGAAGCACGTTTTAAAAGCCGTCCAACAGCAACACCAAGGTCGCCTTGAATACGAAGTAACATCTCAAGGCTTCATCATTTCATCAAGTATTAAATTTACATCTCCAAAAGTAACTAGCCTTTGGTCCACTGTTCAGCAAAGTATGCCCAAGAACATTTTCTATTTCTCCTTGAAATACTTAACCAACACTTTAGCTACCCGCAAGACCCTCTTTAAATGGTCTATTGGACAGTCATCTGCATGCTCCTTTTGTCTTCAATCAGAAACACTACAACATGTTGTCTCCAGCTGTAAATCGTACCTCGATCAAGGTAGATATACTTGGAGACATGATTCGGTTCTTACCTTTATAGCTAATACGCTATCAGCGCTCCCAAGTTGCTCCATATACGCTGATCTTCCTGCTCTTCTGTCCCCTTCTCTGGTTACTGGTGATTCTCTCCGACCTGACCTTCTTTTAATCACTAAAAACAATACTCTGCACATCCTTGAACTTACCATAGGATTTGAAACGAACATAAAGGTCAACAGCGATCGCAAAGCTCTAAAATACAATCCTCTTCATCAAGATTTACGTTCAAAGTATACTCAAACAAAGTTCATTAATGTATCCTTAGGTGCTCTTGGCACTGTAGGATCCTCCTCAGACTCTTTCACTGAACTACTTAAGGCAGTTGATTTTGACAGCAAAATGCAAAAGGCTATTCTGTCCAGGATCATGAATATTACCATAAGATGCACATATTACATATTCTGTTGCCGCAATAAGCAATGGACAAGTCCCAAACTACACGGCACATAAAAAAAATAGACGTACTCAGTACTTAATCAGACATCTCTTTTCTACTACGCTTGACCTTGTTTTTTTTGTTTTGTTTTTTTTTTGTTATTCTTTGTATTACTGACAGCCAATTGTACATTGCCTTAAATAGTGAGATGTATGATTGTAATTAGTTGATATAATTGAATTGTTGAAATGAAAGTTTGAAAAAACAACAAAAAAATTATTATTCTCGAATATTTATACAGGATAATACGTCAGTAGTGAATATGCATATATACATATTTACACTGTTTTCCAAGTAGTCCTGGTAAAATAAAACAAAAGTAAGATTAAAAAAAGTAGTTTACAATCAGCATTTAAAAATATACTTTGACAGTGGAAAGCAAGTCCGGATTAATCTACGTTAAAGCATAAAAGCTCTTCAATTTATTTTTGAAGGAAATAAAATCATCTTCTGCTCGAATTTCTTTTGGAAGCTTGTTGAATAATGAGGCACCTTGGTAGTAAAAGGATGCTCTTGCTGTTTCCAGAATAATCCTCGGGATATTGATCATTGTGCCATTCTTTCTGGTATTTAGATTAGAGTTTTTTATTATGGTAAAATAGCTGTCAAAGATAGCGCCTACGTTATTAGAGTGGAGGCATTTGTGCACATGTGTACATATTCGTTTCATTGTGATCATTTCATTTCTCTGACCTTGTATGCCGGTGATCTTTTCTGCGTGGCTTTCTATGCGTTCTATCTTTTGTTTTACATATTGGGGTGTTGCACCATATAGCAAAAATGAACAGTACGTCAGAAGAGGAGTTATCATTGTTTGGTAGACAAGAGTACTAGGTTTCCTGTCCATGAAGGCTCGAATTTTTTTCAGTAGGTGTAGTCTAGCAGAAGCCTTGTTAATAGATTCATTTAAGTGATCAGACATGTTGAGATTGCATGTTAGATTGAAACCTAGATAGTTGTAAGTCTTTGTGTTATGTATTTCTTACAAAAAGGCCTGCCTAAAGTATTTGTATTAGCTGATAAGAAATAAGTTGGGTTAGTCATAGTAATTCTGTTTGTGAAGTAAACTCTAGGTATATGATAGAAACTCCCTTTGCAGTGACTGTGCATTACGCAGCATGACAAAGAGGTGAACACTGATAATGTGATTGCATTTTCAATCAATAGATGTGCATAATGGATTTGAGTGCTGATTCATGCAATATACCTGTGATTGGTTGGTGCATGTTGGGACCTTTACAAGCCTTGTTGTCTTTTCCTATTTGTCTGCAGCTGCTTGGACTACAATAGAACATTCTACAAAGTAAATGGGTGTTAACGCAAAGGCTAGCTGTTGGGAAGGCGCAGTCCCAAACCCCTTTAGGTACTTACAATCCATGCAATAACTAACAGTCATTGTCTAACAGCCAGTCGCAAAGAGCAAGAATACTAATAAAGTTTACCTTAGAGAAGTACAAAAGGTGTTATATCTGTTGATGAAAATGTCATCAAAGAAGTCCAGAAAGAAAGCTAGGCTTGCAGGACTGGATGCGTACCCATAAAAACACCTTGCAGTCACAGTGTGCAGTATATGGGTTATCAACTGTTGGAAAGAAAGCGACTTTGGCTAAAAGGCTTTTTAACTATTTCAAACCCTCAGTCAGTGAAGGCCAGAAAGAGCATTTTAACATTGAAATTGAAAGTGAAGTCCTTGTTGAAGAAACCCCGTGTGCTCCAGGTTTGCCGTCAGACCCACCAGGTAACTCTTATTCTTCTTTTGAACCTGTTTTGCCTCCTTTACCTGTTAAAGTTTTAAAAGCAATTATGAACAGAGATTATGTTGATTTTAATTCTATCCTCCCAACGTCTATATACAATAATGCCACTCATCACGATTTGATGTCTTTCCGTGTGAATCCATCAAATACAAATGGGGAAGAGTTACTTTCAATTAAGCCTCGACAGGGTATTAAAGTAAAAGGTAATATTGCCAGTTCCTAGTTGGAAGCCTGGAATATCTACATACAGGCCATTTCCCACTATCACCCTACCTTAGTGTCGGAGCTTCTTTCATATCAGGACTTAATATGTAGTTTCTAATGCATGTACCCCCTGGCAGCTTGGCTAAGATACGACGTAGCGTGCAGCATGGCATTGGGCCTTAACAAATCCCTATCATGGGCACAATTTGATGAATACGCCTACAACCGTTTCATTAGGAATGCTCCCAATACACTGCTTCCTATAAGTTGCGCTGTTATAGATGTTCTAGCAAGGACCATTGGGCTAGCTCCTGTCATTTACTGTCACATAGTTCATTGCCTTACAAGCCTTTTTCGTACCTCCCATTCCAAGCCACAAGAGTCAAGACCATGCCGTTATTTTAATGCAGTGCAATGCCCCTCACACAAGTGCAAATACAGTCACCACTGCGCCAAATGTCATGGCAACACCCAGCTTACAGTCGCTCTCAAACTAAGAAAGACTTTTAAAAACTTGCCAAGGGTAGCTCCTACCCCCATCAATTTATCTCAGTTAGACTATGACCTTAGATCATGTCCTGATCAACTTTCATTAACGTATATTTTATCGGCATTTCGTGAGGGGTTTGATATTGGCTATGATGGGCCTGAATTGTCTTTAATATCCTCCAACCAATCGTCAGCAAAAAGTCATACTACAGTACTTTTCCAGAACATTGTATCAGAGCTCCAACAAAGGCAGGGTTATTGGTCCATTCATCAAGCCGCCATTACTGAACTTCTGTACCTCCCCAAGTGTTGTAGTCCCAAAAAAGGACTCCAATAAATTTTGTATAATCACTGATTTGTCTTTGCCACAGGGCTCCTCGATTCATGACCTCATTTCCACTAATCAGCTATCTGCTTTAACCACGTCAATGAAGCTGTCAAAATTGTCGCAAACCTTGGGCAAGGGGCATACCTAGCAAAACTTGATATCAAAAATGCCCTCAGGATCTGTCTGGTGTGTCCTGCTGATTGGCACTTACTAGGTTTTTCTTTCAAAGGTTTACTTTTCGTGGATCTTTGCCTTCCATTCAGCTTACACTCATCTGTTAATAGGTTGTCCTGTATTGCTGGCCTAATACTATGGATCATACAAAACAACTACTCATTACCTCATTGTACTCATTATTTAGACAATTATTTTCTCGCCGGCCCCACAGGTTCCAACCACTGTAATGTTGTGCTAAAAATGTGCCTCTCGTTATTTGACAGACTTGGAATTCCTTTGTCACCAGGAAAAATCATAGCAATGGCAATGGAAAATGCAATTCAATGCAGATAAAACAGAAGAGGTAATCTTCTCAACGAAAAGAAATAAACCATACCATCCTGTGCTTAAGGTAGGTAATGAAGAAGTGTCTAGGAAAAACGAACATAAGCACCTCGGTGTCATTCTTGACGATACATTAAACTTCCAAAGCCATATCAAGGAGGCCGTTGCTAAGGCTCGAAGGGGCATTGGCATCATTAAATACCTATCCAGGTACGTCAATAGGGAAGTGCTCGATCAAGTCTATAAGCTGCGTGTTAGGCCTCACCTTGACTATGG
Source organism: Mastigias papua (assembly GCA_964019165.1). NCBI lineage: Eukaryota > Metazoa > Cnidaria > Scyphozoa > Rhizostomeae > Mastigiidae > Mastigias > Mastigias papua. Next base: position 3,323,574 of record OZ025276.1, read on the forward strand.
TGACATCTTGTACCATAAGTATGATCCTGAAAGTAGGCAAGACTTCACTAGAAAGCTAGAGCAAGTGCAATACTGTGCTGCATTAGCGGTATCAGGAGTGTGGAAAGGTACAAGTGGGCAAAAGGTTCTCCAGGAACTTGGGTGGGAAACCCTTTATCAAAGAAGATGGTATCAACGGCTGTGTCATTTCTTTAGTGTACGTAAAAGTATGTCCCCGGCTTACTTGTTCAATGAGATCCCTTCTGAGCGAGAAGTGCCATACCCTTTAAGGTCAAGTCGTCCATATGCCCAACCTGTAAGCAGAACAGATCGTTTTTCCAACACGTACTTTCAAAGTACTCCCTTCGAATGGAACTTGCTAGATGAAGATACCAGAATTCTGTTTCGATTGGGGAGTTTAAACGCAAGTTGCTCATTCAAATACGTCCTCCGTGTAGATCTGTTTATAATGTGCACAATGTCACGGGTGTAAGAAACTGTACAAGACTTAGAGTTGGGTTTAGTCCTCTAAATGAGCATCGTTTTAGACATAACTTTGATTGCTTAAGTCCATTGTGTGTGTGCGGAAAGGGAAATGAGGATACTGAACACTTCCTCCTGCACTGCCCACTTTTTGATAATGCCCGTAGTAATCTCTGTGGTCAGCTTGGAGACATTCCAAAGTTGGACTTTTCAGTGTTGGATAATGAAGCACTCAGTAACCTGTTGTTGTTCGGTGATAGAAAAGTAAACATTGTCTCTAACAGAATGATTTTGGAAGCTACAATCGTGTTTATAGAAAAGACAAAGCGGCTCCATTAATACAATCAGTATGCTAATATCCACCCTGTGTAGTACCCTTTTTTTATTCGGCTTTTGTTTGTTTGTCACGTTTATTTGTGTAGCATTGTTACTGTGTTTTTCTTTTTCTTTCTTTCTAATATCACATATCAATAGTTGACTTGTAAGTGGCATCCATGGTGGGGACCAGATGACCTTGTGTCTTTCCCCGCCATGAATGACACACGTAAATAGTATTTCTTTTTTTAAGTAGATTTAGGATTTGTTGTTGTAGAAAAAAAAACAAAATCATAGGGCCAATGCAGACTTTGACTAACCATGGCATAGAAATTGATTCTAATTCTATGGAGCTGCACCTCCCTGCAGAAAAGCTAAATGCGCTCATTTTAGTGCTCAAATCTTTTGAAGGGCAGAAGAAATGTACTATACTAAAAAAGCTTTACTACCGTTAATCAGCAAGTTATCGTTCGCTTCCAAGGTCATTCCCTCAGGCCATATATTTACTTGGCAAGTAATAGATCTCTCCTTGTCGGCCAAACATCTATCGCACCACATTTCTCTGAATTCCAAAGCACCAAAAGACTTGTAATGGTGGTCTGATATGTTACCAAGCTGGAAAGGCAAGCACAAAATTCTAGACCCAACTATAGCACAGTGCCCGATATGGAAGTGTACACTGACGCTTCGGGTACCGAAGGATTTGCCATTTACTTCAACGGCCAGTGGGTGTCCACCCCCTGGCCAGACTCAGTAAAACATAAGTCCATTCAATGGAAAGAGCTCTTTCCCATTTACGTTGCTTGCCTTATTTGGGCCCCTAACTTCTGCAACAAAAGGTTGGAATTTCATTGCGATAATCAAGCAGTCATATCAGTATGGGCATCTCACACTTACAAATCACCTGAGGTCATGTCCCCACTTCCTAAAATGTTTTACATCTTAGCATTGTTTAATGTCACCATTAACATACGTCTTATTCGGGACACTGATAACACTACCACTGATTCTCTCTCCTGCTTGCAGATAGCTTGCTTTCGTTCACTGGCCCCCGCAGCGAAGCCAATGCAAGCTTCGATCCTGCCGAAAGCGTGGGAACTGTAACAGCAGAAGCATTATCCATACAGTCAATGGCTCTCTCTCCATCATCAAAATGTACCTATTTTCAAGGCCAACAAGTGTACCATCACTTTTTGCTGGGCATTTGGTTGCCAGACATTCCCTATTTTGGAAACCAATCTTCAGTTATTCTCGGCTTTCCTTGGCAGATGCTTAAGTGCACCAACTATAAAGTCTTACCTTTTGGCCGTTCGCCTACAGAATAGTGAACGTGGCTTCGGCTCCAGCCCCGAAATGCCCTTGTTACGGCTCCTTCTCCACGGCATCAAATGCTCAAAATGCCAGTCATCCAGGGTTCAGGTCATGACAAAGTGAGAGCTACTGTTGGACTTGCTGCAAAAGGTGATGGGACCAATTTAAAACCTATCATTGTTTTTAAAGGGGACATCCGACCAGTTCAGTTGCTACAAAAAGAGTTTCAGGGCAAATGCGTGATTGCTTCAACCAAAAGCGGGTGGATGGATACCAGCCTTACAAGTACATGGGCAAAAACTGTCCTTGGACAGTTTACTTTCGCCGAAGATTGTTAGCTTGGGACACGTATGAATGTCATCTCCAACCGTCCATGCAAGCATCATTGAAAGCAAAAAAATTGATACCGCTTTAAGTCCTGGAGGGTGTACCAAATATATACAAGCCCCTGATGTGTGTTGGAACAAACCCTTCAAAAGTATTTGCCTCAAACATTACGATGAATGGCTTGAAACAGAGGGAATCCAAAACGAGACAGCATCTAGAAATGTGCGACCTTCATCATACAAAGTCATTGTTCAGTGGATCTTGGATGCATGGCAGAAGCTACCCTTTGAGCTCATTCGACACTCATTTACATCATGTGGGTTAACAACTGCACTTGATGGAAGTGAAGACAATAAAAGTCATTGTTTCAAAGAGGGTCAACCTTGTAGAAGTGGACGGGAAATGTTGTCTGAGCAAATGAAACTCATGCACGAGACAGAAGAAGATCCTTTTACACCAAGCATTATTGAGATTTGCGCAGCAGCACCTGAGGATTTACTCATCGATGAAGATAGCAAGGACGAGGAAGGTATCAATATAACTGAATGAAATGTGACAATAACTCAGTGTTTAATAACTTATTGATTACGTTGACAGAAAGGACTAACCTTTATTTGTAACACGTATTTCCTCAATTATATGCAGATGGAGCATGAATGCCATGAAATGAGGTGAAGTAAAAGCTGTCTCACCTTTGCAGTTGGAAAGAGAAACAGCATTTGCACTTAGCAATCTGAAGTGTTTCTTGGCTCACTGCATTACCATGTGTCTCCTAGAATGTTTTGTACTAACTGTGAGGACTATACAGGGAGGTGTGACGCCTTGAACTTCAGCTGCCACCTCTATGACAAAGTCAATGAGCATACCACCAGGGGTTCACTTGACATACCACTTTCTGGGCACCATGCCCTCCTTCTGTACTACTGGCCTCAAGTGTGAATTGCTGAATATGGCACCCTATTCAAACATCACGCGGAGTGTTGAGTGAATCAATGATATGTAGTAAGCAATATACCCCATAAGCAAGGTCAATCTCATGGGTGCCCTTCAAAGACTACAAGAATACCTATGCAGCTGATACTAGTGACATTAGTACTAGTTGTGAAATGTACAGACTTCATTATTTGTTCCTTGTGAACAAGTGAGTTGACTGCCATGACAATACATTCTTGTTATTTGCAAGTCAAATCAACGTGACTCTTTGTCTTCTTCAGACGTTACTCAAAAAACAGTAGTTTTCACCATCAACAATAAGGTACAAGTTTGTGAAGTGGTCCACAAAAAAGCCATAGTCACCTAAACTGTGAAAAAGGGGAATGGTTGAAAAGCTTGGTGAATAGGATGTGCCTTTCAGGAGCTGTTCCATTTCATTTCATTTTATTTCATTTCTTTAAGGAGGGTTGCCCTTCAGAAGAAGCTGTTTTACAAGGAGCCCTCCAATAGAACACTACATTACAAAAGAAAAAGTTAATTGCAATTAGAATATCATCATCATCATCAGTAGCATATCCTTTTCAGGATGTGGCTGCATAAACAGCTGCCCTTTATGCTGTCCTACATTGTGCATAGTGTCCTGCTGTTGCAAGTGATAATCCCAACTGTTCTGAGATACAGTCCTCCCATTTCCTTTGCTGTCTGCCTCAGCTTCTCTTTCCAGGAATTCGTTCTTCCAGACTCTTGCTCCCCATGCTTTCATGTAATTAGAATATATACAATGTATAACTGAGTATTTATAATACAAAAAGAAGAAAGACAGATTACATTTACAAACGAAAAGTGGATCCATGAATACATTTCTTGAACATATTAAGGGAGGATGCATCTGTTGACTCAGCTGAAAGGCTATTCCACACTATTGCACCCCTAAATGAGCAACATTTTTGCCCATTTGCAGATGTTTTCTTTGGTAGCCTAAGGTCTGTCTCTGTGTTTCTGAGGCTGTGGGTGGACCATTGTGACTTCCTGTTGACAAAGCTTTCCATGTATTGTGGAGCATGCTGAATGGTCTTCCAGCCAAGCAGTTTGATAAGCGGTCTACTTGGGGTATCAAAGCTGCTATTCATTATGATCCTAACAGCTTGATTTTGAAGTTGCTGTAGCTGGTTGATTTAAGTTGTACCGCATCATCCCAAAACTGAGCAGCAGTATCAAAAATGGGGCTCCAGAATACGTGGATAAAGGGTTTTGAGAGTTTTTTCTGGTAGGTATTTCTTGGCATACTTTATAAATCCAACTGCCTTAGAAACCTTGGCAGAGGTAGCTTTGTGTTCTTTCCAATCTAAGATTGAATCTATTTGTACACCAAGATATTTTTTGAACCACATCAAGCTCACTGTCTCGGATGATAAGCTCAAAATTTTGATTAGTATTTTTCACGGTGTTTCATTTATGTTTGGTTGTACTAAGCAGTGATTGTGTTTTTGCAACATTTAATGAAAGTTTATTGTCTTGAAGCCAAGTATCCAATATTGCAAGGTCAATGTTAATGGTCTCATTCAGCTGAGTCACATTCATTGCCTGATGTCACAAACTGGTATCATCAGCATACATGGAAACAGTAGAACCCCAGACAGCCGATTGAAGATCACTGGTATAGATGAGAAAAAGAAGAGGGCCAAGACATGAGCCTTGTGGCACTCCAACTTCTATATTCTCTAGGCCTGAACAAACACCATTTACCCTGCAGAAATGTTTTTGCATGGATAGGTAAGACTTAAGCCATGACAGCTCTCACTCTTGAACACAATTTCAAGGTCTACAGTGTCAAAGGCTTTTTTTACTTTAAAATGTAAATCAATGAATACTAGTCCCACAAGCCTATCAAGGTCCATACCAGTCATCTGTACTTTTAAGCAGATAGGTGAGTGGTGAATGAAGATGCCTAAACCCAGATTAGTTATGAGAGAATAGATCATTCTCGGTCATACACTGGTACAGCTGGTAAAAGACAAGACATTCAAAAAGTATAGATATGGCTGGCAAGACTGATATTGGCCGATAGTTTGACTTTTTGCTCTTTTCTCCTCCTTTGAAAAGTGGGGTAACTCTAGCTACTTTCCACGACTTGGGGAACTAGCTAGTTTCTACAGATGTATTAAACTTCAAACCCAGTGATTTTTCAATAAGAGGTAAGGCTATCTTTAAAAAGTAGCTGGAGATATCATCAGCCCCAAAACCCTTTGACTTTTCACTTTTGGCAAATGCTGCCCTGATGTCTTTAAGGCTGGCTTGATAGGTCGCATACTATTCGCGTCGAATACACGTCAGTGTAAGTCAACCAAAATTGTAAGTAATGCGACACTTCTGTGACTTGGCTTTAGAAGTAGTGGTTAACAGTTGACTATAATTCAATGTGCATGCTCAAATGCAGGCGCTAAGACTCTAAACATACTGCCAAGATGGCACCCAGACAGCAAACTTTTCAAATAGTGCAGCAACAATTTGTGTTATGGACCTCCTCCTCGCTGAGGCGTTTAGCAATGAAAAGGCAAAAAGAAAGGAAGACACAACTGTTTTTAAATTTATGATTTTCACCAGATAATCATCTGAGCAGATGACGTTACCCAGGTCATCAACTATCTCTTGCAGCCATTTAGATTTTCTCCCTTTCTTTTTGGCGCCTTTCTTCAGCCTAAAGTTTTCAAACCTTCATCACTATCCCCCACCAAATCAATATCACCATCACTGTATGTATTTTTGTCCTTCTCTCCAATATCACTCTTCCCCCAAGCTTCTTCCCTTTATACTTGCTTCTATCACCATGTTGAAACTGTCACTTCGATAAATATCTAAGCTTTCGAGGTTGAAGGCAGCCACTCTTGCTTCAAGTACAGATAACAATGGAACAATTGCAAACAATGACGAACATGGAGCAAACATTATGAACCTGCTGAATTTTAGGCGACTTAAAGTGAAGTAAATGCGATGTCTAAAGCCAAGTCGCATAATGGTCCAATGTGTGACTGATGCAGTCAATTACTCGAGTGATAGTTGACTGAACTAAAAATTTGGCTTTATATGTCACATACTAGATGTTTTACATTCACACTTTATCATTTTTTCTCTCTACAAGTCTACTCGATGCGACTATTATGCGATGTATAAAGCCAGTCTAACTTCAATGGTCTTGAATTTAAATTGTTTATCTTTGGTGATCTTGTAGTCACCTATCAGACGAGGATTAAGGAGAGGATCAATTTGATCAGCAAGTTCCTTGTCAATAGAGCAGAAGAAACTGTTCATTGTTTCAGAAATATCTTTTTATGAACAGTTTCACTGCTAGACTCTTTGAGACAGTCTATATTGCTAGATTTAGATCTCTTTTGGAGAAGTTCATTGATTGCTTTCCAGGAGTCCTTCATATTACCCTGACATGCAGAAAGTCTATTGAAGAAGTATTGCTTCTTTAGTTGAATGCTCAAAGAATTGACCTTGTTTCTGACCTGCCTATAGCAGAGGCGTCAAAACGATTTTGAAAGTAGGGGGGCCTACTTAATCGGATTCACCAGGGTTGCGGATAAGCTTGGAATTCGGCTTTTTTGTGTTAGCTAGAGCATCACATTTTAAAGTTTTCGAAATATGAACATGTAGGAAGTGGTCTTTTGTGGTACCTTGTTCTACAAAAATATGTTGAATGATAAAAGTTCAATGTCTTATTTCATTTCGTCTTTACCGTGTAACTTCTACAATGTAGCATGTTTTATAACAAAGGACTCTAGTATTTTAATATTAGTTAGATGCTTTTACCATATGCATGATGTGAAACCATTCCATTAAATGCGTTCAGTGACATCTAAAGTACCGAAAGCAAGGTTTCATGCATAAATGCACCTTTTCCTAAAAACATACTAAGTACTCCAACACATCAAACCTGCCTAAACCAGACCTATGCTGCCACTGTGGTAACAAAAATGGAACGTTTCCTTTGTAAATTAATGCTGTCAGAAAATGTTTGCACAAAACTCTATCTGAAATATAGTTATAAGTCAGATTTGGTAAAAGTTCCAAAATTGTTGTATCTCACACTATTCAATGACACAAAATCATTGACAACGCTGATCACATCCAAACCGTCTACCAAATCCTTGTGTGTGTGCAGGAAAGATAAGGCATTGAACCTTGACAGTGTCATGCTTGCTTGCAACCAGGTTTTGATTCTTCTTGCAACAGAAAATGATCTGTCTGGGAATGCACTTGTGGCGGGGTTTACGAGCAGCAGTTGACTTGCAATCATACCATTTGCAAACAACAACCTGGTGTCTGATGTTGTTTCTTCCATAGCTTGTAAGATGGCATCAAAGTGGTTGACTTTTTCCTTGAAAATCTGTTTAAAAACTAGAAGCTCAGCCTTCAAAGCACTTACGTCTACATCATCAGTATACCTTGAATGCATCCAGGCTAAGTCATCATTGATCTCCTCTCCAGCAATGGATTTTAGTAATAACATTTCTCTATATTAGCAAACGCATCAAAGCAAGGCTTATTAAATCTTTCACTCAGAGCCAAACTTATGCAATCAATGGCTTCAAAGTAGATTCTCCGAAAGTGTTCTTGAGCTGTAGCATGTGTGCAATGTGCCACACCTGATGCGTTTCCATCCAGGTACTGAAGAAGGCTATTGACTAATTTGGTTCTTTACGCGGCTTTCGAGACAAGCTTGGCTCCTGGATAAATCATGCTTGTCAGCCTTTCTGACCGTTGTTTCATAAAACAAAACAAAACTTCATCATTGCACATGGTTTCAATTGTTTTCTTGGTTAATTCAGCATTTCTTTTTCCTGATAAAGCTGACATTTTGTGCGATTGACGACTTTTTGACAAAATGTCAGTCAAGGCGTATACCTTGTGGCTTAGGTGTACAGCGAAGTAAAATTCAAATTTTTCCATTTGAGATTTGCATCCAATCACTCTGGATTTGATATCAGTTTCCAGCGACTGTGATAAACATGACACCAAAGTTTATAGAGAGAAGCATAGTTATTAATGATTCGCCGAAAGCAATCAGCACGAACGGCCCAACGAGTTGTAGATAATTTTGAGAGGCTTTCTGGTTTGAGCAAGTTTTCTTTGCTGTCCTCATGCTCCCGTTCAGACAAAGAGGGACTTCTAAGTAATGGTCCATATAAAATGTCAGACATGCTGGGACAACACGAAAGTAAGGACCGGATCTTATCTTGTGAAAAAGGAATCAGTTTATTGTTTTGATATTTTTTATGCGTTTTCCTTTTATGCTCCACTGCTAAAAAGTGGGGGGGGCCAATGCCCCCCACCCCCCTCCCCCGTTTTCGACACCCCTGTATAGGAAGCCATGAGACTTTGGGATTTTCTTTTGACTACAGCTTTCTCCAACCTATCCCTACTTTGCATTAGATCCTTGAGGTCTCAATTTACCAAGGGCAATATGTCTCTGAAACAAGAATGTCAGTTATAGGTGTGTGTTTATCAGTTATCAGGGAGAACAAAGTTGACCACTTGCTCACCACAGTGTTAATATCATCAGACTCTGTAGCAAATTTCTCCCAACATATGGCAGAAACATCAGCCAAGAATGCATCTTCATTGACATTTTTCGTTTTCCCGGTTTTGATACTTTTATGGTCTTTTTCTACTGCTCTATTCAAATTTTCGGATGCAGTAGGTCATCAAATAATCACTCATTGAAATTTCATTCAAACCTGACCCTACAATGTTCCTGGCACACGTCATAGCAATATGATCAATGATGGATGTAGTTGTTAGTGTCACCCTAGTTGGTTCCTCTATAAGCTGCTTGAAGCTGAACAACTCATAGAAATCTATCATATGCTTTGAATCTATGGGCTGTCCAGCTTGCTTTGGGGTGAGATCACAGTTTGTGTCTCCTAGCAAGATTATTTCTTTATTTTCTTTATCTAAGAAAGACAGGGTCTTTTCCAGCATTAAAAAGGATTTATCAGGATCATTTGGTGGTCTGTACCAGGCAAGAACAAGAAAAGGCTTGCTTGTAGGGGGTTCAACCTCAATGCAGATTATTTCTACATTATCAATGGGGGCATCAGACCATGTTTTGCATTTAATAGAGTACTGGATGTAAATAGAAGCATCACCGCCATTACAAGTCCCATCACTATGCTCTTGCTGACAGCCTTCCAGATAAGTCAATTCTTTTAGGTAGATAGGGTCTAGCCTAGTCTCATTTAAGGTGGGATATGTATCCCTGAATTATTTGTCAATAGTTGAACCTCATCCAGGTGACTACCTGAACCATTACCATTCATGCCTTTTTGTAGCCTATATGCTGACGACCCATGGTTGCCAAGCTATCACCACAGTAACCAGCCCCACTCGCCAAAGGTGAATTGGCCAGTACTGTGGAAAGAGCTGTGGAACTTTTCTGTGCCAAGCTTTTGCTGGCATCCTGCCCTTCTACATAATTAGATTATCCATTTTTAACGTGATTCATAAAATTGCGAGCAAAAAGCTGAGACCCATTTGCATTTAGATGTAGGCAATAATTATCTAAGGTTCTAAAAGCAATGTTTCCATTCTGAATAAAATCTACACCATGTTGTAAACAGTACTTACTCAAAGTCTCATTTACTTGAACAATGAGGAAGTCAAATGTCAGACTTTGGAAAGGCGATGAGTTGGCATTTCATGAAAAGTAAAGTATGAAATAGATAGCACCATTCAGACTATAAATGCAGCTCATACTAAAGTGTCAGAAAACTGCCTGTAACTGAAAACGAAATTCCCTGATTGTCTGGCTACCACAGCTGAGGTAACGAGACAGAAAAATAGAAAAGTGGAGAATGCATATAGAGTCAAGAAGCAAAAGGGGAAAAGGCTACACATAAAATGTGCAGAACAATGCAACGTTCTCTTTCCCACAGCAAGGTTCAGTGAAATAGAGAAGAAAGACAGAAAGATCACTGCTCAAGAAGTATTGAATACAGATGTGGGAGATTTAAAACTACGATCAAATTATAAGGCACTCATGACTTAGATGGAAAAAGGATGTTTTCACAGTGCCGGAGGGGAAGAGGCACAATGCAAGGAACTATATGTACAGGCACTGGAAACTGTGTGTCAATGTAATGTCTATATTTTGTAAACAAGTACTCTCTCTCCTCGATTAGTTTTAACTATTGAGAGAGCTCCTCCTTAAAGTAATTCCCCTCCATACAATTTATCTGTTTTTATTTGTTTGTATCAGTTTTACCATATTGTATTAACTTTCTGTAATCACCTTGTAACTTTCTTGTAACATAGTTGTTCGTTTAGTAGTATGTATTAAATTGTATGTAGTTGAATTTGAAATAAATAAACTGAAACTGAACTTGCTAGGAGGAGTAAGGTAAAAGTAGATAAGTATCAAATGAGAGTTATAGATAGATTGAAACAACAATATGGTGTTTGCTTCCCTGGCTTTATGATCATTCAATCACAACACCTCTAATACAAGAGCAATTGCTTTGGCATGGTGAATAAAAGTACAATGAGAAAACTGTCCGCTGAAAGGTGCCTTTATACTCTTTTCCTTCGAGCTCAATGTGATTTCATGCCCATGCCAGTTCCTCGTATGAATGAAATGCATGGCTAGGAAACCGAAGAAGACTTACTTTGAGGACACTTGGCATGGAGATCCAAATGTCAAGACATGGATAACAAAAGGTCAAGACTCTTCTGTTGCATATTGGAAGCTTTGCAAGAAAAGTATAAAGCTTTCTAACATAGGTGTTGATGCATTACTGTTCTCATGCAGATGGAATGAAGCACCAGGCCAATATAAAACAACATTCTGAGATTCAGAACTTTATCTGTAGAGGAAGGAAAGAGTCTGGAAGTAATATCAAGTCTTTGGAAGAAAATTCTGTGAAAGGCTCAGGTGAAGCATCTGTTAGAAGTACTTCTAAGAAGTTTTTAACACAGAAGAGGGTGGTTGCTAAGCATCCTACCCCTGAGTTGATGCAGTCAACTGGTGACAAATGTATGAAACGTGGTGATGCTCTGAAGGCAGAGAATATATGGACACTATTCTGTTTTCAAAGGGTTTTCAAATAAATCAACACAGGATCTGAATGTTAGCTTTCATGAGATGTTTTCTGACAGTGTGGTAGCCTCTCAGTTTCAGTTGTGCCCTAATAAGTTGACGTATGTAACAAACTGGGGCATAGGACCTCAAAGTCGACAGTTACTTCTTACAAAACTTGACAGTGCTTCGTTTATTGCACTTAGATTTCATGAGAGCATGAACGAGTCAACAGACACTTGTCACATTGATCTTGTTGTGCCATTTGGCATGGAACAGATCAACAAGTAAAAGTTAGGTACTGGGATTCAAAGTTCCTTGGTCATTCTGCTCACCAAGATCTGCTGACGCATGTCCGCCAGTCTAGTGATAAAATTGATCTGAATAATGTTATTCAAATGTCAATGGATGCACCTGTAGTATACCTGAAGGTTTTCAAGAAGCTTGTTGACTATTGCAAAGAAGGTGACGCTCGTGGATTAATGGGCATAGGAACATGTAGCCTGCAAAATATTGATGGCACATTTAAAAAGTGGATTTTAGGCCACATGTTGGTCAATGAAAGATCTTCGGAAAGGCACTCTTCAACTACTACATGATACTCCTGCATGTCATGCTGATTACATTAGTGTTACTGGTTCAGATCAGTTTGATCTGCCATTTTGTGGTATCAGATGGGTAGAGGATCAGAAAGGGGATATGCTCTATGGACATACATTGACCGTGCTCAAAGTCCACTGAAGTATCGGAACGTCCGATCTTTCATCGTTTACCGGCGCAGCGAAAACCGAGGTAGCTTAGACCCAGTTTCCACTGAAACGATAACAAACGGGTATTTGTAAAAACTGTGCTTAGAGCATTATTTTTTATAAAACAGATAAATTCAAAACCGCGTCGTTTTATTGGAAACAATCTGACCTGGATATTTTTAAAAACGCTGCAGCTGTATTGCAGCTATCTGTCTTACTTCGCTAGAAAGATGTCCCTTGCTTCACTTTGCATACTTGTATCAATAGAAACAAGCAAAAATGAGCAACAAGTCTGTCAAGCGCTTCCATTAAGTCGCTGCCAGAAAGATTAAGTTTTATCCGTTTTCGCATCTATCCGGGTCAGTGGAAATGGGGCCTTATAGAGGCAGGGAACATGATTACGTGGTAATATTTACAGTACGTATTGTGTGCGAACGTACGTGGAACGTAATAAAACTTGTCCAGGGTAGGGTTTATTCAGAAGTGTTGAAGCACATTTGTCTAAAAGACTGTCCTTAGCTTTAACTAAATACCGAAGGTCTGTTTCTGTTCGCAAGTAGATAGGAAAACAGAACTAACATATCATTTCCGACAAACTAAAATAATACACATATTTTTATATAAGAAACATGTCTTTTAAGAAACATTTAAAAAACATGGACAGGCTGAGCTTGGAAAGTAAACTTCAAAAATCAGTTGTGGCAAGAACTTTTTTATTGGGTAGAAGTCCATCATCAGACTTATGGTTATCTGACGTATTTGATGTTTGATCTAGAGTGGAAACTGGCGGGACTTTGTAATGTGGAAGACTCTCTGGCTGCACCAGATGTGTCATCGGTTTCCGTTATTAGTAAAAGCTTCAAGAATTTTAAGAAACATACAAGAAACATTTGAGGCAGCAATTGGCGAAACATCCAGGCTGAAAGCCGAAAGTTTGTTTCTTATAACAAAATGTGTATACCGTAAACCCTCGAAGTGCCCCCCGTCGATTAAGCCCCCATGCAAGAGCTTCAAAATGGTGATAAGCCTCCCTCGAATAAGTCCCCACCCCAGATGGTGATTTTGATAAAGAATACTGCTTAAACTCAGACAGCTCTATTTATATCTTGGGGAATAGGAGCTTTCACAGCGACGACGTAAATAGTCGTACTCTTGTTCGTACTCGTGCTTGGCTCGTACGAAAAAGCAACTCGCTCAATGGACTTTGAGCGCGGTCAATGTATGTCCGTATAGCATATCCCATCAGAAAGGTGCAAAAAGAGTATTGGAAGTGTGGCCAAACATTGTCACACTTGTGAAAGTCTGGTGAAGCTTTTCTAAAGTGAGGCAGCAATCCTCTAAGACTTTTGGAGCTGTTTGGAAAGGTGTAGAGGATCCATTGAGAACAGCACAAATAAGGCGTACTTCATACATCGACCTTTTGTTGAGTTAAGGTCAAGTGCTATTGAGTCTAAAACAAGAGCGACAAAAATGCGCATTGGAGTCAGATGTTGAGTTTGTGTTAGATTTAGGTTCGCATTGTAAAAAAGATACATCAAGTACTTCATATGGTGTTTCATATTCTGCCAAATGGTGCCGTTTGAAAGATGCAGAGTTGTAACTCTTCTTACTAAACTACAAAAGGAAAGGCGACAGCAAGTGGAGATGCAAAGGGTAATCCTTTTTACCATTGCACACAGAAGAAGCTTTTTATTACAGGCATCCAGGCTACTTTCAGAATTACTAACCAGCCCAAGAGAAAGTAAGCCAAGTCCCCGCCCAAAATCAACCCATCACTGGAGGAGAATTGGTGGATGGTTGGATGTTGTCTGGAACACGTATTCAGATGAACGACTCAAAAAGACCTTCCATGTGTCTAGAGGCATCAGTACATAGGAGTCAGGGCAAAGGGTCAGGGTTAGCGTTAGTTAGTTCATGTCAGCAATTATGAATATAAGTCAATACATACGATATTCATAAAGGCAGACATGAAATAACTAATGCTAACCCTGCCCTAACCCCTACCCTAACCCTGACCCTTACCCTATGGGGTAAATGGGGTAGCATATGAATGTACAGATGAATAGCTATGGAATGGTATATACTTTATAGGGTTAGCCCCCTGTTATCGATGAGAGGTGTGAAAGTACATTAGCATCCACTTTATACAGGCAACGGTTGTGACATGAAAGTCATACCCTCTGCAAAGTTAGGAAAAATGTAGATGTATCTTTCCAATGGATAGTTGATGTCTAGTATTCCTAACCTCTTCTGAGACTTTGCACCTCTGATACAGGCAAGATAATATAAGAATGTAGAATATAGAAAGGGAACAGAGAGCAGAAGTTGTTAGAAACTTCAAAATCAATATCCAGACTACAGAGTGTAGAAATTGTTTTAGGATTACGAATAGGTTAGATGATACCTGACTGTTTCCTGTTTCAATCAAATATGTAAAGCCAATATGGATGAAAGAAGTGATGTGTATTGATAGCTAGTTAGCATTGACCATATGTGCTATAGATTCTTGTAGATTGGGCAATGTGCACGTATAGGAAGAGTGCACAAATACATGCATGGGTAAACAAATACATGCATGGGTAAATGGATAATAGTTTGCATGCATGTTTTTTCCAGTTATTCAAAAGAATAAATAGATGCCAATTTACTCCTGGGTCATTCCATATCAAATCAACCACTTTTTGAAAAAAATTTACCTCATCATCTCAAAACTTAATCAAATTTGGTACACAGGTTGGGAATGATGAGAAACAGAAATTTTGAAAATTTCAGACTTCTAACTTATTTCGTTTAGGAACCACGCCCTTCTGAAATTCAGGGTTAACGCCCTAAAATATGCAACCCGAGAATTTTAAAATTTCAATAACTTTGTTGTTATGTACCTTATTGCTATGGGTAATGGCTCATTTCGAAGCTCTTTCCAAGATCTATGTAACTAGCCCATTTTAGTATCTATATTACCCACCCTAGGAAAATTAAAAGCCATCAATCGACTTTTCTACTAAGCCCCCCAGACCCAAGGTACCTAAGCCCCCCAAGGATATAGTATCATATTCCCAACCCTTAGTGCATCTACAAATAATATCTAGAAAACCAGGGTGGGGATTAAAGGGGTCTCAGAGTAATTAGCATTTACATAGGGTCCACTTAGATTGAAAAAATCAAAAGTTAAAATCAGGATTACCATCGCATAAATCATTTTTCAACACTAAAATATACCCGATATTATAAAAGTGTTGGTGAAAATATATCCCATCTTCCTCCATTCGTTAAATAGGCTGTGATGTAGTGGTTAAATACCCATAGGCCGCTGTAGGGACAAGATTTCATTCACAATGCCCATTTCGTTTTTCAATAAGTGGTATGTGCGACCGGTTTGTGTGTTAGCGTCTACTTTCTTTAGAATATATGATCTTGGCAGCAGCAAAGTATCATCTTTGCTTGGATAGCTGAATGATACTGCCGGACCAGCAGGATGCAGAAATGTGACGAGAACTTCGTCTGTGTTCTCTTTCTTGTCTAAAACATAGGAAAGCCACCATTCTCCATCATATTCACTGGCAACAAACCCATTGATCTCATCCCAGGGCAACGCATCTCTTGTTACGTGTGTGCTGACCTGAGCTATTGTAGAGGAGTCAGATGCTGAATAAACCTTTGCCATCAGTTTCGTTTTTGAGCCTGGAACAGTCAAAAATGAATGCAGCTTTTGAGTTCCTTCGATTGTTTTGCTAGTTGACAACCTCATCTCAATCATTTTGCTTTCCTCTTCATACTCTGCTTGTGGGACATAAACAAATGTGACACTGAGGATGTTTTCCTTAGCCCACTGATAGAGCTGAAGAGGTGTCTGGAGTTGATCTCGATATGGTCGCTGCAGACTAGCTCTTGCAGCAAGGCGCTTGACTGTTCCGCCAACTCCATCACAAGGTCCTTTGCCATGTGATGTCGCAAAAAAATGCCACTCTGCAGAAAAACCAAAGTCTTCCTCGTGGTATGCAAGATTGACAAAGTTCTTTCGGTTTTTGTACTGTGAAGCTGCTCCGTCAGAAAAATACATGGCTCGAGAAACTGGAAGTTGCTCTTTGAGGAAGGCAGCAAGCTTCCGTTGGAATCTGTGGACTGCGATGGTGTTGTGTGTCATACAGTCTGATATGATCACAAAACTTAAATGTTTCAGATCATTGTTCATCAGTCCTTGTACTGGGAAGCGGTGATAAATCACGAACGGATGTATTGTTGCTTGCTCTTTGTTCTAATGGAACCCCTGGGCTGCATCTTGCAGAACAAAGGAGTACTTTTCTGCAAAATCACCAACTATTATTACTTCATTCTCCATCGCTCCATCTTTGATTTGCTTCATATATGCTGACTGCATTTTTGCTATGAAATCGTGTCGTTGCAATTCTTTCAATCTTTCGGCAAAATGTTCTACAAAGTCAGCTGTGCTCTTGGTTATAGTTTCGAGGCTGGTCCTATCTACCATCACCCATGACTTGTAAGTAACTTCTTCAACGTCGTTTTCTTCGAATATATCTAACAGCATTTGCTTCAGGTGCCCTGTTTTCCCGCAAGTATCACATTCACCGAGGTAACACCTTGGTGTTCCTGGATTGCAAGCCAAAATGGACAGCAAATGGTTGTATTCAATTCTGCCGTTGAAATCCTCACCACCTAATTTCTGAAAGGCAGTGGCGTTGCTGATGTTTGAGCCTTCCAGCATCAATTTCACGTTTTGGTGTATAGTGCATACACAGACACTGTGCGTTCTACTCCCACCAGGCAGGTAAACATTTTTCGGGCGCAGTGATGCAAATTTTGAGAAGCCAAGTTTTAAGTTAGATTCATCTTTAAATTTCAAATATGCTTCTTTCAAGTTGCATAGAATCAGACGCTTTTGTACTCTATCCTTTTTGCCATTTATAATCATTGATACAGAATCTTTCTTTCCTGGCATGCAGCGACTAATATCGTCACTTTCGTAAAACATTCTAACCTTCTCGACTATCTCTTCTGATATTTTCTTCCCGAGTTTTGGGTTTGGCGTAGATAGAACACCTTTCTCATTCACAAGCTTTTTTGCAGAACGGGCCATGTAGTTTGTTATCTTAAATTCTCTTTCGATTTTCTGAATCTGCCAGCTTTTTGGTAAAACTGTGAGAACCTGTAATTTCTCGCTTCTTGAATCACTAGTCGAAAATTTGTCCTTTAGTTGTCCAATCATTTCCTCGAAATCTCTTGCCTTAGTTTCAAAATCTTCGTCTTCTGTTTGTTTCGGAGTCATTCGAAGTTTCTTTCTGAAGGCATCGGTAATCTTCTCAAGTTTTTCCCCAGGGTACCTCTTACGTTTTCTCCATCGTTTTGCTTGACCTGGCGATTCTCCAATGCTTTGCAGTGATTCGTTGACTGACCCCAACTCTGATCCCATCTGTAACCACAACTCTTCCTCTTCAGTCGACTCTTCTGAAAGCATTTCTTGGGTTTCGTGTGATGGTCCTGGTTTGTTTAGTATCTCCTCTATGCAACTGGCATGTTTCCGACACGTTGGACACCATTTCTTTCCAGGAACAAGATTCAGCTCCTTGAAGTCGTTTGCATTTGAGATTGTTATTTCTTGCAAACTTTTAACAACTTTCTTTTTCGTATGCTTTGAGAAAGGATCGCAACAAGACCTTTGGTGATTGGCATATTTAGTAAGAAACTGATTTTTGTGTTTTTTACAAACATCTTTCGCTTCACGTAGCTGGATTCTGAAATGTATAAGCTGCTGTTCTTTCTCGTCAGGCGTGTATAAATCAGCAGAAGGCTCTGTTATACCACAAGGGTCATCTAAGAATTCTCCAATCGCACAATTTCTTTCCATTTCTCGAAACTTTAAACAGTGAAGACTTTCTACATGTTGCCACACGCGTATGAGAACAAAAACTGAAAATTACTCAAGTGACAAACAGATTTTATGAATCACTATGACAGGCAATGGTTTTCCTTCAATAGGATGGTGTGAACGGAACAGTGAATAATAGGATCTCTCTCAGTTGTTAGTTTACATGAGAAGAAGGAAATATTTACATGGGAATGCAAAGCTAATCAGGAAATGATGATGGTAAAGATTCGTTTAATCAGCTGATTGTATTTCAACAAGTATAATCTGAATCCAAACATTAAGCATTGAATTTTTCTTTCTTTTGTTGATTATTAGTTGTTAATCCTGAGTTATAGAGAATTGAATTCAATGCATAACAAAATGCTCAAGTGCTATGGCTGCATCATTCAAAACTTTAAAAGTAATTTTTAAGCAACTTTGAGGACTGCAAATCCAAATTATATAAGCAATTTGGAGGGCTATTAATAGAGTACAGTAAGAAAGTGTAGTTATTAAGCTTGGCTCAGGCTATATTTGAAGTAAAACATTAGTTTCTGATACAAATATCTAATTTCTTATCTGAACATAAGGATATCTGAGATTCAAAATAGAAATTTTTTCGAGTGACACCAACCTTGACTAAAATGCTAATTACTCTGAAACCCAATCAATCCCCACTCCACATTTTGGCACACTGTTAATATATGTATTACGGATGAGGATTATGGCTAAACATTTCTGGGGGGTTTAGGTACTTGGGCTCTGGGGGGGGGGCTTTAAGGAAAATTTGTTAAATACATGTATGTTTGCTAAGGTATGTCATGGACACATGAAATTGGGCTTATTTTACAGAGCTCAAAGAGAGCTTCAAAATGAGCTATCACTGATGGCCATCTGATTAGAATTGACTAAGTTATTAAAAAACAATTATTTCAGGCCAGCGGATTTGGGGCGTTAACCCAAAATTACAAAAGGGGCGTAACTTCTAAACGAAAAGAGATAGAAAGCTGAAATTTTCAAAATTTCAGTTTCTCACTAGTTCCATCATTTTGCACCTAGTTTAATCCATTTTTAAAAACATGAGGGAAACTGAGTGGTTTAATTGACATGGAATGACTCTCCTGTCTAAAACCTTCATGAATATTGAAGTTATTAGTTTGCGGTACAGACTTTTCAAGGGTCTTCTTCAGTTTTGAACTCTGGTGTTTGTGCTAAATATGTTATGCTGCCATGTGCCCATTCTCCTAGCTTGAAACATTGATTGTAAAGTTTCGAAATCACGATTATCAAAGAAAAATGCACTGGTTGAACTATCAACAAATGACTTGTAACAATAGATGTGCCTATTCAAGGCACCTGCCAGTGCAGAGAGAGCCAGGTCTGTTATTTTAGTCTAACTTTTGATGGATCTTAAGTCCTTGTCAATTTTGTTGTTAATTCGGGAAGGTGTTTAGTGTATAGAGTCCTATATGGGGTATTACTGTGTATAGTTGAATGTTATATGCAATTGAAATATGCATATATCTGTTTATTGTCCTGCCAGAACATGATGTACATTACAATTGTTTGTTTGTGGTACCAGGTCGTCATGATTGCATGACTTGAATAAAGCTGTGAGGTGGTTTGTGTGACATATTATCTTGAAAGGCTGTCGATGGTTTGTCTGCATTGTTAAAGGAGAAAATATAGTGTGTTGCCATGCTCCTTGAGCTCTTGCTGCAAAAAGTGCTGTGAGGGTGTCAAAATCATCGGTATCAAAAAAGAACCTTCCCGTTTCACTGTTGATCAATGAATTGTAATAATAAATTTGCCTACCAAGTGCCTCTGATAACGCTGATAATGCTAAGTCGCCACAGAATCTACCTACTTGTTGTATATCGTTCAAGTATTGCTGAAAGGTGTACTTGTAGCCAAGTGAATTGACCATTTGTCTGTATCTGTTTTCATTGTGGTATATTACATATAGCGTAATTTGTCTCATGACTTTTGCTGTATTAGCATCTTCTGTTAGTTGTGGAAATAGCTGCTTTCAAATGCTATGGAACAGGCAATTACCATCACCCAGAGTTTGAACTGCTAAAGGTACGTTTGCATAACTGGGTGAAGTAACTGGTTCTGATATTGATCAATTATCATAGATGTGGGCTCAAACATTGCTATTGGCAAATGTTGCAGTACGTTTAACAGTGCTTCAAATTGGAGGCTAAAATGAACTGTGTATGTTTTTTTGTTGGCTTTTTAAGGGAGGTCTAATGCCTGCCATATTTCATGATCTATCTGAGGTTGTGGTTGGAATATCTTGTGCGTTGTGGATTGCTGGTGTATAGGTGATTGTGTATTGTCTTTATTTTTAAGGTCACTAGTGAGGGGTTCTGTTGGTTGCAATTTACTTGCAGCTTGTGATGATGATGGCTTTGAGTCAGAAGAGCGTATATCTTTTCGTGGTGACTTTTTGTTTAGATTTGTAGGTTTTGTTGGATAGTGAAAGGGGCTATTTTCATTGGCATGTGATTGGGAAGATGTTTGTATTTTGTCTACATGTGTCATCCATGTCAGCAGGTCTTTATATTAACTATCTAAATAGAGTGCTGTAGGATCATAGTCCAGGAGATGTAAATTATCGATACACTTTACCCTTGACAGGGTGAGGTATGCTTGCCCACCAGTGAAGAAGTTTTTATTTAAGTTAATATATGCTCTGTTTAGGGTCATTCTAAATCAGCATCTACATCAATGTCTGGCTGAGTATGACCAGGACCATTGAGTATATGATTTTTGATGTCAGGCCAATTGTCATTCTGTGTCACAGTTAGGAAAAAAGTTGGCTTGCCCAATTTCCTGCTTAAAGCTAGTAAATCTAGTACTTTGCTATTCCAATAGGTACAGGACCCACTAATTGTTGCTGGAACGATGTTGCCCAATGTGTCATAGACCGATCCATCCTGGAGTTTAGAACTAGTTAGCTCGTCGGTTCTATGGATCCTTTTTGCTTGTCGGGCTCTTGCAACATAACATAACAAATTTTTAATTTGTCTATCATACCAGTGGAATGAGAAACTGTTGTCTTTTCTCCATCTTGCATCAAAATTCAACAACTTATGCTTTAGGTATTCCCCTGCCTTTAAGAGTGATGTCTGAAACCATCCACCATTAACTAATGGGAATAGATATGGCCAAACTTTTGCCTCTAATAATGGATCACTGTAACTTACCTTTGTCAAGTCCTTCAATTCATGTAAACTTGTATTCAATGATGTGATGTGCAGATGTTGTATTCCGGCAACATCAAGAAGGGGATTTAAAGTTGGTACATTATTAGAGGTATCTAAAGTGGTCACAAGTCCACTGTCTTCCTCCCGCAGACGTTTATTAACTGTTGTGTTATGGCTTGCAGCAAAATCGGTTGCTTTGTGTAAATGGTGGACATTGTTAGGATCAAAACGAAAAAGTGTATCGTAGTGTGCATAGAATTTCTTATAAAGAGGGTTGTGCTCACGTAGCTAACAAAATGCTCATTTTATGTGTAGTTGAATGTCGGTTGTCATCTCCTTGTCTTTCTCATCGGCATATCCTTCGTGACCATAAAGCCATACATCCCACAATAGTGGTTAGATCTAGTCTACACCGGGTGTAACTGTCCCCTTGTATATGTTCCCATATTTTATACTTCTCACTACATGGATGTATAATTTTTGATACAAGTCCTGCTAAAGCTATCTGTCCTTCTAAAGCTAACTGGATGGCAACTCTTTTAAAGCATCTGGGATATATTGTTTACCTGTGTTTGGGTCACTTGTATTGTATAGGTCTACAGGGTTTTGCTTACATGTATTGCAAGCAATCCAAGTCCCGCTAGCATTCTTATAACTCACTTCTCCTATTGTGTCAAACTTTTTCAATAGTGGAGGACATGATAGGCAAATAGATTCAGGATCAAAAGACAGTTTTTGTATGCTTAATGTCATCTGTTATTAGATGACCACAATTATAGCAAATATATGTACAGATCAGTCCACTTGATAGTGTTATTGATGCTTGTCACAGGTTTTGCAGGGCTGTACAATCATGAGGGATATTTGTAGATTTTTGCTCAGTTGTAATATTTGTTGCAATGTTGGATTAGATGATTGACCGTCATTTGCTGTCGATAGATACTTGTTTAACATTCTCCCTATTTGGCGCGTAGAAATTGATCGCTTGGGAAAGCGTTGTAACCACAAATCTTGTATTTGTTTACGAATATCTGTTACCAAGTGTTTATATTTATTCTTGAACATGGAGACTTGTTTATACAATATGAGAATGTCTTTGGTCATCGTTTTAGTATGCGTATGTTTTTGCATTTTCCTTTCTATTTCAGTAGTAAGTTTGGTTTGACGCATATACATCTGATTGCCATATTGGCGTTTTGGGTGAATTCTGTGTTTTCTGTCTAAAGTGGCAATGTTTGTAGAGTGCCCTGTGGATTTTGATAGTAATGGATTTACAGGCACATTAGAGGGATTCAACTTTTTAGATACTGACATGTGCTTTGAATGTTTATTACTTTTGGTAGTTTGTCGGTGATTAGAAAGTGGAACTGAACATACACTATTATTCTTAGCCCCTGCTGACAATGTGGAAAGAGATGTTTCACTGTCATGTTTCTCTTTAGCATTTGTCGAGTTTGTTTCTCTTTAACTTCTGTAGTAGATCTCATCTGCCTCTTAGGAAGTATGATGTGTGTTTGGCATGTTGGCTTAATTTCTTTATTGTTGTCAATGCTCAAATAGGCAATTCTTCTAGAGAGCTGTGTTGGTCTTGTTATTTCGTGATTCACAGATACGTTAGCATGATGGGAACAGTCATCGTGTTTTGATTTCTGGACACTTTGAGCACTTTTGACAGATTGTCGGTAATTCACAATTAGACTTGACTATTCATCATTATTCCTAGCCCTTCTCGACACTTTGGAATGGGGTATTTTTACTGTCATCGTGTTGTTTAGCAATTGTTGGGGTTGTTCTCTTTGGGCCTGTGTAGTAATTTTGGCTTGTTTTTTAGGGATTTGATTGTCGGTATGGGTCTCTGGCTGAATTTTCTTACTGTCAAGTGTCATATTGACAAGTTTACCAGAAAGCTCTGGTGGTGGTGATATTTCATGATGTACAAGTTTTTGATCGGAATGGGAGTGCTCATGAAGCAGTGTGGTTTGTGAAGGTTGACATTGTATTGGAGCGGAGAATTCATTGTTATGTGTAGTTGCTCTTTACAATCTGGAAAGATATATTTTTAAAGCCCGTAGACTTTTCGTAATATGTAGAAATTTTCCTTTCCAATCCTCGTAAATTATGTTCATCAGAGGTCTTTTATCACAGTCCTGCTTTTTAATTATGGCAGTATGTTTAGGCTGCAATAGAGCTGTGAAAATCTCATCTGTCCATTTAACGTTTCGTTTCTTAAACATCATAGAATATTCTGTAGGTAAGTGTAGAACATTAATGAAATTAAAGAAAGAATGTTGTGTGAAATCGTAATAGTAACCATAGCATATAACTATTGTTACAAGTGTTAAATATCTGTAGATAGCGGAGCTTAAAATATCGTACATGCTGCTTCAAATACGAAGAGTAAAAAACTCCTGTGTGTATCTACGAAAAAGTGTACGGAATGAGAAAGGGAGAAAGGTTTTGATAATAGGTGCTTTCAATCCTCTAGTACGAAAATGCATGCATTTGCAAAGGTTGAATAGTAAATTTAACATACCACTTACGTGATGACACGGAGGTAATCTAGATCAGAAGTTCATAGATATCAAGATAGCAGTGATTGTCACAGACGTTAGGCAATAAGTATAGAAAATACTTAATGTCCTAGTGGGTGTTTCCTACCTCTAACTGAAGTGATGGAATCATAGTAGCATTAATAATGTGTATCATGACGCTACAGACTTGATTGAAGGTCCACCCGCTGGCTGCGTTTCTGTCACACAATAAAAACACAAAGATCATGAAGAATCACCTACACCCAAGGTGTAATGTTAGTACTGAACAGCTCGTAATGAAGAAAGAACCTTTGCTGTAGTGATAACGAGGAACTGTGTGGTAGAGTTGACAGGTATATGTGTTTGTGGTATGGAAATTGCAGATAATAGGTACCAAAATATCTAAACTATTATCTATGCGTGCACGATAAAATGCATGGTGTGTCTACACAAACACTTTAAGTAGACATGGGTTGTACTTACTAAGGTAGTATATTTGTCACGGTAGTAGAAGGCGCTATTTGGTATGCAGTAGGTACATGTTTTTTTCTTATAAGAAACCAGTTTATAAGCAACCTAGTACTTGGCACGCAAAAAATAAGAAACTTTTAGAACTACAGCAAAAGAGCTAATAAACTTTAGAAATTTCTGTGCTATTTCAAAGTTTGGGTTTTGTGAAATATATTTCCTCCATGGATGTAACTAATGTCAACTAAAAGATATGAGAAAGATCCTTTGGTTAAGAGGAAGATATGTGTATTTTTGCGACAAATGGCACATTGGAGCCATGACCTAGTTCAACACAAAACTGACCCAGTAAAATACCCTTTTTGAGGACCGAAGTGACGATTATATAAAGTGTCCTGAAATTAATGGTGTGGACATGGGGCTGATTTTGATTTAGAGCCGCTCTAACGTCTTTTGTTTGCTGTCATGCTAATAGTTTACTATATCCACATGTTTTATATTGTTTTCAATCCAATCTCCGTTCATTAAATTAGGAAACTTCTAAGAAACCTTTAGAAGTAAAAATGTGGCCAAACAGTAAGACACTTTTAGTACTAGGCCTTGAGCTAGGTTTCTCATAAAGAAAACACGTGTACTTCCTCTATGTTTTTATATAGTTTATTGCGTACTCTCCAGTCTGGAATAGACATCCCTCCGACTATTAATTTTTGGTAAAAACTGCACACCAGGACATTCTTATTGAAACCCCCCTGCTTATTAATTGTGAGCCAACAGGAAATTTTCCCAACCAGACCAAGAATTGCCGGGCAAAAGTAACTCGTTGTGACTGTTTGGTGCGCTGAAAAAATCCTAGCGTGAAGTGCGTAATTGCTGGAAGAAGCACTGAAAATTCAGCCAACAGTTGTGGCAATGATGATGACATTATGAACAACGATGATGGACACATTTTTAACATGCTAGAAATATGTAATAAACGTCATATATTTTTGTCAACAAGCTAAAGTTTTTCATCCAATGCATATGTTGGTCTTCTCTCCAAACCCATTTATACCAGCCCACCCCCATAGACATTCACCTTCCCCTGCTTATTGCCAACCCCTTCTATTCTGGACTGGAGAGTATATGGTGAAATAGGGAACAAATATGACTAATTTTCATCTACCAAGTTAAAAAACAGGGTTATGGGCTGTAATAAAGGATATTAGCAACTTCCCATATAATGAGTAGGTAACTAATGTGTGAATCCAGTTGTTGGTTGTAAATATGGAAGAGATTTCTGTAGGTGAGACCTCTGAAGTGCACTCCTCAATAACAGAAGCAATATCTCTTGGCATACGGGACAAAAAGTCTGCATCCTTGTTTGCATGACCTGGTCTGTATTTAATATCAAAGTTGACATTAGCAAGTTCAGCTACCCATCTATAACCTGTGGCATTTAACTTTGCAGAAGTCATGACAACTGTTAAAGGATTGTTGTCTGTGTACACAGTAAAGTGGGGGGGGGGGGGCATAAACTACATAGTCTCAGAAGTGTTCTGTAAGTGCCCACTTCAGGGCTAAAAACTCTAATTTCCCTGAGTGATGGTAGTACCTTTGTTCAGCTGTTGTCAATGTTCGTGAAACATACCCAAGTACTCGCATCAGGCTGTCTTCTTTTTGGTACAATACAGCCCCTAGGCCTTCTTGTGTTGCATCAACATGAAGCACGAAGGGGTTTTCAAAGTCCGGGAAAGCCATAATAGGAGGCTATGTGAGACAATCAAGTAACTTATTTAGAACTTTCTGGTGTTCTTCAGTCCATTGTATTTGTCTGTTCGAGGGTACTTGTGTAGATGACCGAGTTCTCTTTTGCTTTTTATCAAGAACTTCTTTGGTTTTAGGTAATGTTTCCTTTAACAAATCATAAATCGGCTTGGCTACCCGTGAAAAATCAGGTATATATCTTCTGTAGTATCCCAATAAACCAACTAGATGACGTACATCACCAACAGGTTTTGGTGTCCAATCTTTCAGATGAATAAGTGGCGTTATCCCTGCTGGATCAATGCGGTGCCCCTCCTCTGAGATTATGCGTCCCAGGTAGGTTACCTCTTTCTTGAATAGCTCACATTTCTTGGCTTTAAGTTGTATTCCTTTTTCTTTCAAGCAGCGTAGGACCTTCCTTACATGTTCGACATGATCTCCAAAGCTTTTCGAAAAAATGATAACATCATCCAGGTATGGAGAACAAAACTCATCCCTATAATCGGCAAGACAGTATTCCATGAATCGTTGCCACTCTGCTGGAGCATTCTTAAGACCCATGGGGAGGCGTACCCATTCATAAAGACCCCATGGCATCACAACTGCTGTTAGTTGGCAGCTGGTAGGCTCTACAAATCCCTGATGGTAAGCCTTACCCTGATCCAGAGTAGCAAACCATTTCTGGCCTGCCAAGCTATCAAGTGTATCTTGTATTTTTGGGATAGGATGTCTATCAGCTATGGTCTTTGAGTTCAGCTCTCTATAGTCAATGCACAATCTCATTGACCCATCCTTTTTGTGCACCACCACACAAGGACTGCTATATGGTGAGCGTGACTTGGTTATAAAGCCCTGATTGAGCAGATCCTTGATATATGCTTTCAATTCAGGATACAAAGGTTGTAGAATTCCAACATAGTTCTTCTCAACAGGGCTGTCAGCTGACAAAGTGATCTTCATTTGCAATTATTCTTCACAGCCAACATCACCTTCATTGGTACAAAAAGCTCCTCTCTCCTCTTTCAGCATACTCAATATAATCTCATTCTGCTCTGGCGATAAACTCCCTGGCACTTTCATGTCTGGAATCTTCTCAGATAAGTTGCTTTGAGGAACCCCTGAGCATGCCACATTCGACAGCAAACTATTATTCTCAAGAGTTGTGTCTCTACCATGCTGTACCTTTTCCTTGCTACTGTCATCATTAAACTTGACTTGGAATGGTGTTGCTGATCTCACTTGGGTTAGCTTTCCTAGCAAGGTATGATTTGGTAAAATGACATCATGAGAACTGTTGTTTTTGCACATAACATTTATTCTGGCACCGTTTCCTCTCTTGACTGTGATTAAAGAGTCACACACTTCCAGCTCAGATGGAAAACAACCATCACTTACCTTCTCAAACAGGACTGGTGTATTTCTTTCGATATAGCCCACATTTATACGACATGGGACATTTACTGTCTCATTTGACTTTACTCGAATATCTTTCTTTCCACTTTTTACTGTAGACAGAATAACCTCTTTTTCAGACTCTATCATATTTACTAGAGCATCTACTCTTGCTTCTGATAATGTCCCAAACATGTGTAATAAACCTCATAATAAATCACTGTGTGAGGCTGGATTATTCATCACCAGTGTCTCAAGAACATTATAACATTACATTGATAGGTTATAGCAATGGCGGTTGCAGCACGTGTTTTCGCTACTCTATTAAGTTTTGTCTTCATCTGTACGGAGTTGATGGATATCACACCCGTTGATTGTTTGAAAGTTGTGTGTAAATACAAAGTGTGTAATGTGCAGAACAGAAGAAAATTTCTTGAGGGAAAGGCATGGTTGAAAGCAAATTTATCGAAATCTGCGCGTAAGTGATCTCATCGACGAGTGGCCTATTCTGGTGAGCTTGACGGTATGGACCCTTTCTTCACATTGCTTCTTTGTGGTGATGTTGAACTAAACCCCGGCCCAACAAATCAACAGAGGAATAATAAGTGCATAAAGAACGATGAAGCTTCGGACTTTCCCGAGATTCTCCTTCGTCTTGAAAAGAAAATTGAAAGCGGTCAAGAGAGCATTCTTGAAAATCAAAGTCGGATGTTGGCTCGGTTAACAACTATTGAAGATCAAAGTGAGAAGTTCAAGGTTGATATATCGGTCTTGAAAACCAAACAGTCGGAGTTAGATTCGAAAATAAATGCTATGTCCAAGGAAATTAGCTTAAATTGTGATCATGGTAAGGACCTACAATTTGTGATCGATTGCCATGAGCACTATTCTAGAAAAAATTCAATTCGAATTAGAGGAGTCGTGGAGGAGATGGGAGAAGAATTGAGAAGGTTACGTTAGAGACTGTAAAGAAAGAACTTGATCTGGATTTGGTTCATTCCGAAATTGACATTGTACATCGTGTTGGGCGTCGTGATAGCAATCCAAGGTCGATTTTGGTCAAGTTTTTAAGCCATAAAACCAAAGAACGTGTTATGAGATGTAAAAAGAAGGCGGCGCACATAAAAATACATGAAGACCTGGCTCCTGGTATTAAACGTATTTTTAATGAGGTAAGTTCGAATAGGAGATTTCTTAATGTCGACAGCGTATGGACCATTGATGGTAACATTACGTTTAGATATATTAATAACCCCCTCACCTTCGAGATCAGGTCCTACGCCGATTATCATGACTTAGTTAAGTCAAGGCAATAGGATCTTGGCCGAGATGGAAAAGCTAACATTGACCACCAAAACTCAACTAGTATAGCCAAAGAATTTTATCGCAACCCAACACCAAACCTCTGCCTACCTATTCAAAATTACCTAAATCTTTCAGTGTGGAATTGTAATGGTTTTGGAAATTTGAAAGTTCAAACTGTAAGACAGGCAGGCTGTGAATTTTTTAACAGAATTTTAGAGCGCAATGATTTAATTTGCTTTTCTGAAACTTGGAGAGATCCTATTGACTTATCATTATTCAACTTAACTAATAATTTGTCTGAATTCCATGAGCCGGGTTTTAAGAATCATTTAGGGGGCAGACCTTCTGGGGGTCTGTCTCTCCTAGTCCGCAATTCAATTCTTAAATATGTTTCAATTGTTCTTTCGGATAGTTACCATTTCTGGTGCAGACTTATCAAAAGTGGATTTGGTTGGGAACACGATTTATTTATCTGTTTTATTTATATTCCCCCAAGCAGTTCAACATTATTGAGAACAGGGCAAGCTCTGTCATTTGAGACTCTCCAATCAGAATGTGCTCATTATGAACGAAAAGGGTGGGTTCTATTATGCGGCGACTTCAATGCTAGAACGAATGACGTTAATGACTTTGTTGAAAATGACGAATTGGATGACTATTTGCCAATTGACGATAATTACTTGCCAGATCAACATCTAGATAAAAGATTAAGTAAAGACACCTCTCCCATTAATGCTAACGGAACTGCTTTTATTGACTTTTGCAAGGCCGCTGGCTACCGAATTATGAATGGCAGGGTTGATAAGGATAAGTCCAGCAATTTCACGTGCTTTACTAACAGGGGTAATAGTGTCGTTGATTATGCCCTATTATGCCAAGACACTTTTTCAATGGTCGACAAACTAAGTGTTGGTGAACTATGTGAATTTTCAGATCACAGCCCAATCGAGCTATCCATAAAAAGCTCGAACAATATAATTAAATCGGAAGCGCAGCCTGATATATCAGTGGTAAATCTACCTACATACGACGACAATAAGCTTTTACAGAATTATAAAAAACAATACTATATCAATGGTGCCTCAACGTCAGACATTCTATCTTTGGCAATGGAAAGCAGCGAGATAACTAGTTTTCTAACTGATATATCAAATGAATTGGACAATAATGATTCATCCATAGAGGAAGTTATTGAATCTTTGCGAACCAAAATGATAGATTTATCTGAAGCCCATTTAACTTCCAGAAATATTTTTCGTAAAGCCAAAAGTAAAACCAATGTTAAGTTGATGAATACATGTCCTTGGTTTGATGTTGAGTGTCAGAAACGCAAACAGCTATTAAACAACAAAAGAAAAAAATATCAAGCTGCACTGAAGAATTCCTCCAATTTTGAAGATAATCAAGATATTAATCTTAAGTCAGCTTATTTTCAACAGCGAAGGGTTTATAAAAAACTAATAAGATACAAACATCACAGTTTTCTTCAAAAAAAGAAAACAGAACTTTGGGATCTGAAAGGGGAAGCTCCAAAAGTTTTCTGGAAAATGTTGAAAAGTAGAAACGAAAAACACAGTCTAAACTTCTCTAATAACCAATTATCAAAGTATTTCAGTACCCTTCTAAACTCTGAAGATAGCAGGGACAGACATGAGAATAATCATGAGATCCGGGCTCCTTCTATTGACACCATGACGCAAAACCTAATTGACGACACTTTAAATCGTGATATTACTTTAGAGGAAGTCAAACTGATGGCTAAAAAGCTCAAAAATGGAAAAGCTTCTGGGCTTGATATGTTGTCTGCTGAGCTTCTAAAACATGCAAATGATAATTTCATGCTTGTGTTTACTAAACTATTTAACAAACTATTACAATCTGGAAAAGTCCCTGAAGAGTGGTCTGCAGGAATAAGTGTAGTTCTTTTTAAAGGGGGTGATAAAGCAAATCTGAATAATTACAGGGGTATTACACTATTAAATATTTTTGGAAAGTTTTTCTTGGGTGTTTTGCTTGAAAGATTAAATATCGTCATTTCCCAATGTGAAATCCTTGAACAAAATCAGATAGGTTTTAGACAAGGATATCAGACATCCGATCATATTTTCACTCTTCGTGCCCTTATTGAAAATTATTTCAGAAATAATAAAGGCCCCCTGTACGCATGCTTCGTGGATTTCAAAAAAGCCTTCGATTCCGTGGACCATGAGCTGCTGTTGCAGCAGCTTGTTACATATGGAATAAAGGGCAAATTTCTAAACGTCATCTCGTCACTTTATGATCGAGATAAATCGTGTGTGAGGGGTAACGATAGTCTGACTGATATTTTCCCTTGTAACAGAGGAGTACAACAAGGGTGCCTTCTTAGTCCAGTCCTTTTTGCTTTATATTTAAATGATTTAAATAGCCACATTATGGAATCTTCTCAGGGGGTAATGGTGGATGATATACCTGTTCACTCACTTTTATATTCTGACGACCTTGTTTTAATAGCAAAGGATAGAAAAGACCTTCAATCTCAACTGGATGCCTTAGATACGTTTTCACAATCTCTTAAAATGGAAGTGAACTTGGACAAAACTAAAGTCATGTTGATTCAAAAGCAGAAATCCCGTGCTAAATCTAAAAAGAACAAACCTTGGAAGGTAGGTGTTAAAGAACTTAAAGTCTGTGCCTCTTATAAATATTTAGGTGTAACGCTGAAATCTAATGGGTCCTTTTCAGACCATATCGAGAAATTAAAAGAGAAAGCTCACAAGTCCTACTTTTCCCTTATTTCTAAAAGCAAAGAATGGGGCGGTTTCCAGCCGCGTCTTTTTCTTTATTTGTTTGACCATACGATTGCTCCCATTTTGAATTATGCTTCAGAAATATGGGGTTTTGACAAATGGTCTAAGGTGGAAACGCTTCATCTTAAAGCCTGTAAATATGCTTTGGGTGTTCGATCGAGTACAACTACAGATGCTGTATATGCAGAACTTGGAAGAGTAAGTCTCCAATGCGAAAGACATATAAATAATTTTAAATTTTTTCACTCGGCTAAACTCTTTAGATATACAACGTTATGCTAGCAAAGCTTTCCTTATGCTTGCAAAGGATGCAGATTGTGGCCATTATAACTGGGTATCTCTTGCCCGTGACCTTAGGATACGCTATGACATACAGCATTCAGATACTCGTTCAGCCATTAAAACTAAGGTCATTAAGCACTTTCAGTCAGAAGTGTTGAATAGATTAAATGAGCATATAACTGAAAATAGAAAACTAAATGTTTATGCCTCATTTAAAACAACTTATAAATTTGAATCCTATCTTGACTACTTACAGGACTTTACTGTTAGAAGCACATTAGCAAAACTTAGGGTCAGTGCTCATAATCTCCACATTGAAACAGGTCGCTTTAGCAAAATCAAAACTCCTAGAGACAAACGATTTTGCCAATACTGCAAAACTCTGAATATTTTCACAGTTGAAGATGAAAGTCACTTTGTCTTAGCTTGCCCCCTTTTTCAAGAAGAACGTCAAAGACTTTTAGAGGACATCTATAGAACATTCCCAACAACTACCTCCCTTAATGACTTCAATATGTATATGTGGCTAATGAGCCAAGAGGATTACAATGTAACCAAACGTTTGGCAGTCTTCTGCAAAACATCTTTGGATAGAAGATCAAACTTCTTATCCACTTATAGTAGAACATAATTAACGATCATTATATACCTTACAACTATATTTAGTTTTTGTGAACATTAGATTACTTTCTTTTCTTACTGTTGTGTAGCTTTAAACATAGAGTATATTAGTATTATACATTTAGCTGTGTAATTGTATGCAGTTAAGGGCCATCTCGGCCTATATACTTGAGTTACAAAAAAACAAAAACAAAAAAAATAGCCAATAATTGGGCTGTCCGGTGATACTGTAGTGACAAGAATAGGAACCTCTACTGACTATAGTGATGATCCTTTGCCAATTTCACAATTTACAATTGACCAACCAATGTAGGGAAATTGTGTCCCATTTGCAGTAACAAGTTCAAGTTCTATACCCATTAAATCCTGAATATCCTTAATCATTGCTCCTGGGCAATATTTCTGTACTGACACCTGTGCACCACTATCTAATAAAATGTCCAATTCTTTTCCATTTAATCTGCCTTTTATGGTGCATTTTCTTCCAAGTATCTTTGCAATCTTTTGCTTTTCATTAGGTGTTAGGTGGGCAGCAAACACACCCGGGTCAGTACCATCTATTTATTGCCTCACAAATTACTTTATGTTCTTTCCAGTCTCTTTTTTGACACCTCTTGCTACAATATTCAACTGACAAGCAAGAGCCCCAGAGAAGAAGTTTACTTTCATGTTTTTCTTCTCTACACCACCTACAATGATGGGACTTTATACCACTGTTACCGACTACTGAGATTCCCGTGTCAGCAGCCGTGTGTAGTTTCCCTGACCTTTATTCTGTGGGCATCGATAAGCAAAATGGTCACTGGCTCCACATTTCCAACAATGAGTACAATTTCTTCCTTCTTGGATACACATATCACAGTCTTTGGGGGATTCCTGTCTTGGTCCCCTTCCATTTGTCCTACCGCTTTGGGGATGTTCTATCCCTCTGTTTTGTCATCTCCTGCCTTAGGGTTGCAACATCTGCTTTTAATGCTTGCATTTCCTTTATTAACTGCTCAGTGGAGTCCACTGGAATTGGGGGGTCATCCCTTTTGGTGATCTTTCTCTCAACTTGTGCGATTTTGGCCCTTGCTTTTGTACCCAAACCAAGCTTTGAATTTCTTTCTGTCTCCTCCGTTACAGCTATATTCAATTCTGCAATGAGATCTTCATCTTTTACATGTGTGGTTTTCAACAGGGGTCGTATTCTTGACCTCAAAGTAGTACTGATGAGGCCTGTTTCAATGGCATGGAGGAACAAGGACTGGCACTGGGTATCAACATACTTGAGCTTACTGTGTTCTTCATGAGAGGCAACGATTAATGTCTCATGTAAATTCAGAGCTCATAAAAGAAATTCTCTTGGTTCCTCTGTTGGGAACTGGACAAGATTTACCAGGCTTGTGTACAGTTCAGCAGCGCTCTTTTTGTGGTAATGTGCATGTATGATCTTCATTACACTCGGCAAACCCGAATCCCTCATTGCCTCAAGATAATCTCGCAACTGCATCCCTGGGGCAATAGCACGAATGATTGCATCCACAATCTCTCTTTCTTCATACCTTGTGTTTATTGCACTCTGAATTTGGCGATTCAGACTTATATAAGATAGTTGATCTTTCTGTCCTTGCCCCCCTATTGTCTCTCCTATTCGTAGGTCTCGCTTCAGAATTGTCTTTAACATGTCAAATTCGTTGTTTTCCCTGATGTCTAACTGGGCTTTTGGTTTTTGCACCCTTCCAATCCTTACTGAGTCTGCTTCCCGGCTTAAATCAATCATCTGCTGGGCCCTGGAAAATTGCACGTTCCCCTTCACCCTGATTGCTTCTGAGTGCTGCCTCAACATGGATGTCTTCTGGGGTAGACCCATCCAAACTATCGGCATCCCCCTGGTCATTGTCAATGGGCGGTCCTCTCTCCACAAACTCTTGTTGCACATCAACAAGGAATGTCCTTTGTTCTCGATGGTCTTGCTTCTCAACTTCCGCCTCAACGTGCAAAAGTATGAGTTTGACTAGCGACAAACGTGATTTATTGACAAGGTCTGGATATGCGATGTTTACCTTTCTACACACTTCCAACAATTTTCCTTTTGTCGAGCTAGCTAGGGTTCCTTGCAAAGTGAGTTCTAATTCCTCAATATCAACCTCTACATTCTGATGTGCCATGATATTACGAAATTAAGACCAACCGATAACAACCAACAAAGCAAACAACTTTATTACCAATAAGCATAAATGATATATAGTCACCGTAAAAACCAATTCTAGGGCCAATGAAAGTAATTCGAATAATTTATCAAATGTTACTTCAAGCAAACGCAGGTTATAAACAATGCGACGTCACAACAGTTCGGTGATAAAATCATACCATTAGGCCCATTGAATTGCCGCATACAATTTCAAAAGAATATAAACCACGTTTTTGGAATCTGTAATCTTTGTTTCTTCATTCAACTTGAGCGACTTAAAAAAGGAAAAGATAAACTCGCAGTCTGCTGTATCTGTCTTGGAGAACATCACGTCTATTCGGTCACCAAATGGTAGTGTGGTTAAAATGTCCTCAGCAACCACTCTCCAGAGGCATGCTTGTTCGCAGGCGTTCAACTTAAAAATACTTCAATTTCTCCAAGCAAACAAATAAAACATTGAAAACAACGAAACCCCTCTTCTACTATAGTACAAAACAAAATCCTTTCCCTCTCACAATCTCCTCACTTCTCCAATCTCGCGGCCTTTCTCCACACCTTCCTCGTTTCCAGGGGGTTCTAACCTAAATTACAAAAAAGACTAATAATATAATAAACTTAAGGGGGTATCTGCTGGATCCCTCACATATATACAAAGTAATAACTTTGATAACAGAACAAATAGTATGTATGAGTACCAGTGAACTGTCATCAAATAAGTTATATATTGGTAGAATAGTGTATCAACGGAAACTCTTCAATCTGCTTCTTCCATAGTTATATCGCTGGTATTGTCAGATATAAGTTTGGCCTCTTCATTAACATGTTTGGGAGCATTTTCTCTGTCATCTGGGATATGTACTATGCCAGTACTTTCTACGAGTTCTTTTGTAGGATGGGTGTGTGGAGCGTCATTAATACTGGTTGATTGTTCACTGATATCACTGTGTGCAACGTCGCTGCGTATGGTCGACTCTTCATGTACATTCTCAGGACTCTGCGAAGATTCCTTATCTCAGTTAAGTCTTGAGTTAGGTTGCCACGTTGAGCAATAACGTCTAGCTCTTCTTCGTTGATGACAAAGTCATCATCTAAACTGGCGTCTAGTTTATCCTTCTCCAGTATCTGATTAACATGTCTTTTTAATGCAGATTGTGTTTCTTTGTTGTTTTGTTAGTTGGGTCTTCAACAAAAGAATGTTTTGTGCCGCCTGACGGAATGCTACTATTGCATCACGAAAAAGTTTTTCTGACAGTTGCATTTGTCTGTGAGCTCTTTTTAACTCTGCTCCTACTTTGTTAACTCTAACTCTAACGATTGGCTTCATGGTTCAGTCTATGTTGATGAAAATAGAAATTTAAGGTAGAGAATAGAAGGTGAAGTGGATGGTGTATTCTATCTAAAGTATTAATTCAATACTGGATACTTTGTCCATGCATATGAATGGAAGCGCATAGAGAGCAAAGTTGACAAGAAATTCCCTATTATTTTGCAATGCTTTAAAGTTGCATATGTTAAAAATACATTTGCGTTACACAATCAAACACTGTTGGTTGTAGTTGATTTTATTTTATTTAGGTTTACTATCAAAATCTAAAAGTATAAAGCATAGTCATCGAGACTCTTTGACACAAGCATGATAAATACTCGATTAGTAGTTGGTTTGAAATGGATGGATTCAGCTTCCTGATCATTACGGAATTTCTGCAGAAGTATAAGTTTAGCTGACATTGTAGTAGTCTACATGTAGGCTCTTATATAGTGGTTTGTTAAGTCCAGGTTATACGGCGTACTTCACATGTGCCAATATCAATCTAACTACGTTCAGAAATGTTGAAAATGAAAATCAATTCATGTCAAATGCTGTATTTAATGTGTTGCAAGTAACTTCTGTATACTGAGTACATAGAGAACTTCAGTTTGCTCTGCGCAACTGGCGGACGGACTTTTTGTCTAACTGCGTATGTCCTTCAAGTACACGTTTTTTGTTTTATAAAGAACCTAGCTAAAGGACTAGTTCTAAAACCTCCATAGTCTCAGACCTCTTTCTATCATATTCTAGTACTAAACAGTCCTTAATACGTCCTTAATGTCACTGCACATATAGTACCAGAAACACGGTACAAACACGAGAACAGCATTGGAATTCTAAATTTTGTCGTTAATTCTGGCTAGAACTTAATCTCAAAAGGACACATGCAATGTAATGTAATGTTCACTTGCATCTGAGTACAGCATTCGGACTTTGAAAATGAAAAGGTGGGTAGGGATTTTTCCTTTAGAAGTATAAGTTCCTTAAGTATTTCGGCCGTCTACATGTAGGTTTGTTATAAAGTGGGTCCTTCTAAAACAGCGGCTATGTTCACAGAAACTCAAGTGTACATACTTATTACCGATGTCAAGTGTAATACAAAAGTCTTACTCAATACAGTCAAACGCCGTATTGTAAATGTGCTGAATACAAAAAGTGTGTTCGACATTTGTGAAATACGCCGTATGAACTGGGCCCTATAGAAAACAGTGTGTATGCTTGTTTAGCAGATGTTGTATCTAGTTCTCTGATGGATAGATCAATGAAAGAATGAAAGATCAATGAAAGATCATTAAAAAGGCACTTTTCAACTACTACATGATACTCCTGCATGCCATGCTGATTACATTAGAGTTACTGGTTCAGATCGGTTTGCTCTGCCATTTTGTGGTATCAGATGAGTAGAGGATCAGAAAGTTGCAGAAAGATTATTGGAATTGTGGCCAAACATTGTAAACATTGCGACATTCTGGTGAAGCCTTTCTAAATCAAGGCAGCAATCCTCTATGACTTTTGGAGCTGTTCGGAAAGGTGTGGTGGATCCAGTAACAACAGCACAATTACTTTTTTTCAGCTTGTTTGCTTCATTATTTCAGCCGTTCTTAGTGAAGTACTAGTCCAAAGTACCAATGCTACCCTTACTTTACACAGACATTTTGCACTTGTTGAGGTCAGTACTGAAACTTATTGTGAAGGACGATGTGTTGCAGGGATGTTCTTCTGGTCTACATTTGAGTACCATTGACTTGTAGAAGCAAATTATATTCACGAAACAGCTACAGTTTCACTTAGGCTTTGCTACTGATTCGATTCTTGCAGAGCTGAGAAAGAAGAAT
This sequence comes from Mastigias papua, assembly GCA_964019165.1. Classification (NCBI taxonomy): domain Eukaryota; kingdom Metazoa; phylum Cnidaria; class Scyphozoa; order Rhizostomeae; family Mastigiidae; genus Mastigias; species Mastigias papua. The sequence continues at coordinate 3,361,271 of OZ025276.1, forward strand.
GTGGTAGGTGAATCAGACATTACTGAGTTTTGATCAGGTGTTCAGAACGGTATTGTGAGGACATTGAAAAAGCTGGTTGAAAGGTGTGCAAGTAGATCTGTAATTCTTCAAAATGCAGTTATCTTTTTTATACCAATTAAAAAAGTAACAACAAAGGTTCATACTTCGTAATTGGTCTCAAACGTATGTGCTTAACACCAGGCTGGTGCCAGAGAGTCTGCTCCATAATCCACTGTGATAAGCATAATTGTAGCTTGTTTTTATCCATACTTAACGTACTAAGATCAAATTGGTCAAAAAATCACTAACTCCCTCTTGAGACTTTGTAGAAACATGACTTACATGAATTTTGGTATTCACATCAGAACGAAATTAGAGAGTTTAAGCACACACAACGTTAACGGAAACGGTACTGTTAACTGATTCATTTCGCTAAAGTGCGCAGGTGCCAGTGGATATCCCCATTCTGCTAACGGTTTGGCTTACTGTTCTGGAACCTTAACTGAGCATCCTTACTGTTTTGCCAGACCGTTAACTGTCTATCGCCTTTCTACGGAATTATTTAGACACCATGGATTCCGAACCACTTTCATTTGCATCAGGGAAGGCTAGTGGGTAAGTTCGGTGTTTTTTGCCTGAATAATTTCATAAAAATTTCATAAATATGTTTTGTTTATCGTGCTTTAGTTTTTAAGAGAATTAGGCCCAAGCAGTTCGTAGAACACAAATATACTTTAGTAAAAGTGCTTGTAGCCAATGTATTTTAGGAAAAGGTTTAAATGGTCAACAAAGCACGACAATCTGATGCCGAGAGAGGTTTTAGCTTCTGAAATTTGGAATACGAGAGCAGGGAGTTTAGAAAGAGGAGAAAAATGGAACTTACTTGCAGAAAAGTTAAAAAATATCGAAAATCCTAAATTTGGTACAAATTCAAGAGCTGTAAGGGAGCGATTTCAAGTTCTCTTTGATAAACGAAAAGCTAAAAATAGAGAAGAAGAAAAGGCAAGCGGGATTTCACCTGAAGTTACGAAAGTGATAAAATGCTGGATGAACTTATCGAACTCTTTGAGTCTGCTGCAATTGAACAAAAGGCTGCAGCTAAAGATAAGGCGGACAAGATAGGTTCAGATGCAGAGAAAGGGCAAGAAATGAGGAGATTGAGTATGGAAAGGATGAAAGAATCTGCAAAAAGAAAAAGCGGAAGTGCATGTGGGTCAGGAAGGGAAACGAGAAAGACCATTGGAGTGGAGACTGCACAATATGTTAATAACAAGTTAAAGTTTGATATGGAGTGGAGAAGGACAGAGCAAAAGTTGAAAGCACAAGAATTGGAGGATAGAGCCAAAGACAGAGAAGCTGCTGAGCAAGAAAGAAAGAGGCGAGAGGAAAATGAAGAGAAAACCATTGTAAGGATGTTAGAAGGCATGAAAGAGCAGCTTGAACAACAGAATAAGGTACTGATACACTTATTTCAGCAACAGCAGCATCAAAATAATTTGATAATGAACATGATTCAGCAAATTAATAAGAAAGATTAGACATAATGTATTAGATCTTCTTGTGATATTTTTGTACGTTTACTTCAATCAAAGTGGCCATACTTTCACTCACGTTTTCAAAAAATATGAAATGATTTTGGTTTGCCTATTCGAGGAATAAAAAATCTCTAAGGCTTAAGTCCAAAGGCATGTGGAATTCCTGCCAACGTCATGAGCCCACGCCCTCATAGTGTGATTCATGCTTAAATGAGATTTAGCAAAACAATAACGGATACGATACCCTTAGTCAGCTAACGTTACCGTCTCCGTTACCGATGTGGGTGCTTAAACTCTCTATTGTCTTGTCGATTCATTGTGATAATGAGGCACTGATTTACAGTGTACATCAAAAGGAGTCTCCGACTTAAGTAGTTCAATGTGTCCTAATGGTGTACATATACTAAGAGTGATTGGATGGGCACTCAAGTTATGTACTGCAACTTTAAGTTTAAATGACTGTCCTCTCTGCAGTGAGAAAAGACTTTCCTTGATTTCTAGTCCTGGGGGCCAAGGCTTCCTTTGGTCAGGAAGAAATATTACTTCAGTGTTGTTGCTTAAAATCTCAGCATTTCCCCCAGCAAACTATGTTAGTTACTTCTGATGGCTGCAATGTTATCTGGGAATTTGGAGATCTTATAGTGGCTAACTCCTTTTCTTTTTTAGTTTGAATTTCGTATACCAAACCTTCAGTCATTTCCCTTGTTTCTTCAAATGCAACTTGAAATGCTCGGATTAAATTGTCCCTGTTCAACTGCATAGATCTTATGATGTCCTCACTTATGTAGTAACTTATTATCGGATTAGCAATAGTACAGTCTGAAATCAAAAATGGAACATTCAAAAGAAGCGATTTGTCACTGTCATATGGAGCTGTTGATTCAAAGCCTACTTCAGCGAAATTATTGTACAGACTTAGTGACTTATTTACCACTTGGAGTTCTAGACTAGTTCCGCACATTTCTTACAATAATGTAGACTGTATATAGGAAAATGTCACGTCAAAAAGTCGCTAGACATTATTGATATCTGAGAACTGGTGCCCCATAATGCGCTGGTGTCCTTGCCATTTAGTTAACAGTTTATCATGCATGTACTTCCAATGATTAGCAAAATTTTCATTTGTTCTTTGGGGGTTTGGTGGCAACAATTACTTATGTCGTTATGATGGTATGTCCAGTTGTTTTCCTTTAACGCATGTAGTGTGCTGCATATTGGTTTATGCTCTGCCCACTGGTTATTTCATTATGTTGCGCTGCAGTAATAAGATATGTTGCATTTGCTACAGTGAAGGCTAACATTACTTGTAGAGGTACAAAAGCTGTCTTAATGGTTGGGACTTCTTTGACGCGGCTATGCAGTGTCCCTTCGATGAAGCCAATCCCGATTTCCCTGCTGCTGGCCTTTTTTACAACCTCTCACAAAGCACTTACCTGAACCACAAATAAAGAGTGATCACAGCTACCCTGTAATGCTTTACTGACACACTTTGCATGCAGGAGGAGCCCTGGCTGGTTGTCTTCCATAGGACTTTTGCCTTAACGATTGTTTTTCTTGACACTTTAAAGTACTTTGGTTTTCTTTAGACTGTTTACGTCTGCTTGGAGTGTTTCGATAGCAACTAACAGTTTAAGGGATTTCTCTTTTTGTTCTGGTTTTTCCTTATTGGCAGAATGTTCTACGTTAATATTGGCATTTACTGGCTTAGGGGTTTTCTTTCTAGCTCCCAACTCTGATTATCTTTCATTCTCTGAAGATATTGCCAAATTCATTTCTCGAACTTACTGTTCATGAGGCAATTTTTGCTGTTGTAAAATAGGCCTTAACCTTATTCTAATGGATTCATCTATTAATCCAGTCTCCATAGAATTGAGGAATACATCTTGAACCAAACTTTGATCATATTGAATAGGAGAACCTGGTTCTTGGCTGGAAGAAAGAACTTGCTGTCTTAATTTTAGAGCTCTCATCCAAAAATTAAGAGGAGTTTCATTGCAGTCCTGTGTGCAGTTAGCTAGTTCCTCATATGCTTCAATAGCAGATTTTTCACAGGAATGACTTTTAAATATAACTCTTACCTGAGACAAAGAAAGTGATGAAACAATCTCCAAATAGGAACATAAATGCAAATGTGGAGCAATTGACTTAATAACTCCATCAACAATATCTGCGTCAGAATACCCTCTTTCGAGGGCATTTTCAATTTGATTACTTACACTGGAGAACGGCAGTCTATTATTTTCGTTTGTGATGGTCCCAGACATTTTACAGTCTTTAAGTCTGATTATCTTTTGGGGGGCTAATGTAGTTCCAGCCCCTGTCTTTGTTGCTGGCTTATCTGCTAAGTGTGAAATGCTGAGGCTTAAACACTTACTTTTAGCTTCATCCATCTTCTTTTTCTGGATCTCCAGCATGTCTTGAATAGCTTTCTGCATGCTGTCAAATCTATCTTTGGCTGTCTTCAGTAACCCTTCGGAATCTTCTCTTTCCTCCTTGCTATCATCTTCCAATGGCAGCATATCCTCAACGATCACTCTCTTGAAGCGTAATCAAAACGATTCAGCATCTTCCATTTCCGTTTGACTCCTGTTTATTCCTGATTCATCTGGCACCACTCCCATGGTAAAAGATGTATAGCTACTAGGTGGTTTTGATTTTGGAAAGTGTACCGTTGAATGACTCCATTACCTCATACCCCGAAAAGCTCTCGTATAATAGATGCATCCTCCAGGGTGGAACATGGAATAGCTTCAGTATGGTTATTCTCCTCTGTTGGCCTTCCCTCGTCAATCATGCAAGATTGATTGATTGATTGATTGATTGATTGATTAGGTATATTTTCCTAAGTCAGTCATCGATGCTACCATTGACAGATTGGGATGCTGAGAATAAATGAGGTAGATTACACGTTCCAGTAGGTAATGACAAGAAAGGACTATCATATTGGACAGCTGAAGGATTTTAGAAATTTGCTTATCCTTTGCTACACCTGATTTCATGATTCAAGCTTTATAGAACATAAGATATACATTGCATTTGATATACAGCACTCTATGAGCACTAAGAGTTCATGATTCACATATTAGTGAGTTTACGAACCACGACGCACTAGGTCATGAAGAGCCAGAGAGGACTGGAACCAGCGCGATCACGTCATCCTCTCAAATCGCAGTGCGTCAACCATACTTCTGTACTGTCTATTTGGGCAAAGCCACGTCATCCTCACAACGAGAGAGTTTTCCTTGTAAGTACAAGCTGAAAGTTTATATGTGTATACGATTACATTACTTCGTTTGCATTTCGACTCAGAAATCTATTATATTACCTTTTCAAAGCTATATATTCCATATCATATGCAGGTTAAATCACCGAGCTGCATAACAAAATGGCGCAACCAAGCAGTCAACAGACCATCCAGCAGATCAACCAGCAGAGCACTTCAAAGTTGGTGAACGTTCGAGTGTCATCGTAATTAGTCTGTATCAATTTTCAGTACTTTCAAATGTACGCGTTACTGAAATATTGATGTTAGAATTAGTTTCCATATTCAGGCTATGAGGCCTACCTACTTAGTTTGGAACAGCACCTGTGAATTGTACATTATCATAGGTATTTGTAAGCAGTATGTGTGGATTACTATTTGTAGTTATAGCAGCCACTAGGAGAATGCTTGATGACAGTTATTGTATTCTAATAAGCTTGTTATAATGGTAGTAAAACAGAATAGTGTTCATCTATGTCAGACATAATCTCAATGTAAATTTTGATCGGAGTATAATACTATCTGTAAATAGTATTCAGAGCTTAATTCGCCTGTGTGGAATTTCAATATATTAGAGCACACTTTTGTTTTTCTCATTGTGGTTCCTCTGACATTTCATCAATCAGGCCCAAAATGGTGTGGACCAGTGAGCATGATGAACTGTTGTGCAGGGAGATCTTGGTAGAGGAGCCCTATCACTTTACACTTGGTACCCAGGAGCGTGGCCAATGCTGGGATAAAATAGCAAGTAGCCTGAATAGATTAGGAAGTCCACGTTTCTGGGTCGACCAGAGAGCTGTAAGAGACAGATTCTTACAATTAGAAAGAGCTTTTACAAGGAAGATGGCAGAGGAAGAGAGAGCAAGTGGCATTAGCCCCCCAGAGCCTACAGATCTTGATATGGCAATAAGGGACATTATTGAAAGGAGGGAAGAGGTGCAAAATGAAGTAGCTAGGGGGGAGGAAAGTGCAATAGAGAAAGAAAGGGAGACTGCCGAGTCTGTTAGAAAAAGATCAATGGAAAGGTTGGCAGAAACAAGGTTAAGGGAAAGTCAAGAAGGTGGAAAGAGAAGAAAGAAGAATGATGGAGATAAGGAAGTAATGGAATATTTTAGAGGAAAAAATGACAGAGAATTTCACCTGAAGAGAGAAGAACTTGAACTGAGAAAGAGAGAGATTGAAATGAAAGAAAAGGAGAAGGAAAGGGAATGGGAAATCAAGAAGAGGGAGTTGGAAATGAAAGAAAAGGAGTGGGAAGCCAGAGCAAAGAGAGAGAGTGAAATGATGGCTATTATGCAACATCATCTAAAGAAACAGTCTGAACTAACAAAACAGATGCAAGAGCAAAACAAATTAATGATTGACTTTATGAAAAAGCTTTTAGACAAATGTAAATAAATTTCTCTTGTTATGGAATGTTTCTTGACTTTTGTTATATATCATTACTTTGAATTATATGCCATGCAGTTTTACAGCTTAAATCATTTCTTTATGCTGATTATGGAATTGTTCACCAAGTGAATTGGAAACTGTTGCATGACAGCAGAGACAGAGACAGCTATTGCCTTACCCCTGTAATTTTCTCACTTTGCAAGTTGAATTTAATGATAATAGCTGTAGGTTTCCAAAACAGTTGCTATTCACAAGTATTTGTAAGTATTCTACACTCTTACCTATTTCATACTGCTATTTTCATGTCATGATTATTAAGTGGGGAAGGTAATTTGAAAGTGATATTTTCATGTGTGGATGGAAAGTTTCAGGGTAGCACCCCACTGGTCAGATGTGGTAGTTTTTAAAAAAACTGTTTTATGTAAGGTCTATGTAGATCAGCATCATCTCTGTCAAACTCTGACTCACCTAAGCATGTGCATTGTGCAAAAAGTACTCTTCCAATGTTGGGGGGTCAATTTCAAAGAAACGGGACGTGTTATTGCCATACAAGCAAGGTAAGCTATTTCTCAGTAAAGCACTGACGATGTAGAACTTGCCAACAGAACTGAGACCACTCTTGAGGTTCTTTCTAAAATCTAGACACTTAAAGTAGTTAATGATATCTCCAAATACCCACTCTACTACTACTCTAACTTGGCTCATTGACTGATTAAAAGCAACGTCATTAGGATTGAGAGCTGCTCTTCTTGCAAAGGGACGCTGAAGATGAACTCGGTGTGGGTATGCAGGGTCGCCATATATGCAGAGAGCTTCGCCATCAGGGGAAAAGGAGTGCTGTTCTAACTGCCCTAATAGCCCAGACATAGCAAGCATCCTACTGTCGTGTCTTCTCCCTTCGACAGGCCCAAAAAGACTTGCTATCATTCCATTGGCAGTCACAACTGACTGCAACTTAAGAGCATGGACCCTTTTGTGACCATTGTATACAGCACGTTGATCTTGGCTCGGTCTGCATATAGGCCTGACAGTGCCATCAACCAAGCCCCAGCAGTTGTCTAATGCAGCACCTTTGTTATGCACTGCATTTGCAAACGACTTAAGGTTTTCTCTGGAGAGCCATGGTTGATTCAGGTCTGTCAAATGTTGTGAAAACCTGCTGTATATGTCATCCAAAACAGTATAGCACATCATGCATAGCTGAGGCACAGGCCTCCCAAACCTAGGGACTAAATCGGCGTAGCGACACAGATAAGCAAAACATGTCAAGCAAATGCAAAGAGCTTCTGCTGAATCCACAACTAGACTGTTATAGCAGTGGTAAGTCTCTGGGAGGTATAGCGCTAAAGCAAGTCTATATATATCATTTTTCTTGAAGGGCATTTCTACCCAGCATTCTTCATCAGCCATGTCTTCCAAACTAAATCGTGGGTACTTCCAGTAGGGCAGCTCTAGATGCAAAGTAATGCCAGCTAATCGTCGTTGTGCATAAACGACTTCTTCTTCATCTATCATGTTCTCCTCCATCATATAAAATAAGTCGTCCGCCATTTCGAACTTTTCGTAAGAGGTTTAATGTAGGCGCCAAATCCAATGCGTCGTAGTACTTCATAACAAGTACTTCGGAAACGTACAAGGTTCTCTCTACCCAGACTTCCTCAAAGTGTCATGACCTGGTGCGTCATGTTTCGTAAACTCTCTATTTACATCAGCATCATCTAAGCATTTTATTGTATCATATAGGAATAGCACGAAGCAGGTATTTAATGTTATCACTTACAATGTTGGATTCCTCTGAGGTACTAGAATTCTTTACACTCAATTTACTAACTCAGGATAAACTATATGGCAGGTTGTATAAGATGTTTGGCTACAACCATTGACCTGATCATAGCTTACATTATACTGTTAGGTTGTTAGAGATGAATTTGTAATAGATAACTATATCACTTGTATTGTCTAAACTTGGCTTATTTAGCCCCCCTTCCCAAACTAATTTTATTGGTTAAATTCTGATCTCATGAGTCAAGCTGTACATATATGTCATTCGTGGGCTATTGTTAAACCATGAATCTGTGTGGCCTAACTAGTGATTTCAAAATGTCTATATCAAATTACAATTATAATACGTCTTAGTAAACTTACAGCGCAACAGCTGAACACAGGCAACAGCAAACGGCAATCAAGTGATATTTCACCTTGAGGGGATTCTTCTTGCAAACGAAACTTGTCTCTAAGCTTGCGAATACTTCTATGTAGCTTAATGTCTAATAATCAGTCGTCATCTGACATGATCCGCTGCTCAAAAACTCAAACCAACTAACTAACTTATCCAAAATCTCCACTTATATATATATATGTGTGTGTGTGTGTCAAAGGG